>WUAM01000431.1:100758901-100822619 GCA_024336885.1 Actenoides hombroni | reverse complement strand
CCAAACCAAACCAAACCAAACCAAACCAAACCAAACCAAACCAAACCAAACCAAATCAAACCAAACCAAACCAAACCCAAACCCAAACCCAAACCCAAACTTAACCAAACCAAACCCAAACCCAAACCTAATCAAACCAAACCCAAAGCCAAACCTAACCTAACCAAAACCAAAACCAGACCCAAACCCAAACCTAATCAAACAAAACCAAACCAAAACCAAAACCAAAGACAGAAGTGGGGAAAGCTTTACATTTCTCCTAGACATAGGTAACACTGTAGGAATATCTCACTGTTTTGTGAGAGACAAACCAGAATTTACAGGAGAATGGCAGGATGCACGCCTGGGACCATGTCTCATCTTTTGGGGTAATTGTTACTGCTGATATTATTTAGTACAAATATTAATAATAATAATAACACTGCTGATATTTATTACATATATTGCTGATAGCCAATGCCCAGTTTCTGTGTTTACCAACAGCTGACAATTTTGATGTAATTTTACACCATACCCATTGCAACAGGACATGGTGTAATGGTTTTAAAGTAAAAGAAAGGGGATTTAGACTAGAAAGAAGAATTTTTTTATGCTGAGTGTGGTGAGACCCTGGATATGGTTGCCTAGAGAGGAGGTTGAAGCCCCATCCCTGGAAACATTCCAGGTCAGGTTGGATGGGGGCTCTGAGCAACCCGCTCTAGTTGAAGAAGTTCCTGCTCACTGCAGAGGGGTTGGACTAGATGACCCTGAAAGGTCACTTCCAGCCCAAACCTTACCATGATTCTATGATACCACTTTTAAGCAAATATGCAGTACTTAATTCTAGAATAGATACATCATATTACATATCCCCAGTATTTGTTCAAGAACCACAATAATTACAAATCAAATACCTGCTCTTCCTGAAATTAGAAGATTCAGAGCCAGCTGGCACCAATGGATTTCTAACACGTTTTTGTTTTGTGGGTTTTTTTCCTTCAGCATGTGTTGGCAGAGGAATCTGTGGGCTGGACCAAACTGCAAATCTCCACGTCAGCTATGTATTTCAGCCTTTAATCAGTGACAAAGAAACATCCTCCCTCGGTAAACAATGGCGAGGATTTGGTTGGTTTCACAGAATAATGTGGAATAACAAACATTATAGACTATTTGTGGATCTAAGGCACTATTTCAGGATGCCCAGTGGTATTTATTTTTTCCCTTCTCCTAGTTCCACCACTTCCCCCTTTAGTCTCATCCTACTGGAAGCTCTCACTCTGATCTAAACTAGATATGTTGAATAAGATGTTGTTTTGCATCAAGTCAGAAAGGGCGCAAACACTGCTACTTTTATATCAAAATTATGTGCTGCATTTTTAATATAATTCTTATTAAAACAGGATCCTACCATTGCTCTGCACATTTCCTTGCATGAAACAGAAAAATTCACAGTTGTTCTGTATAATCGAGATACCCACATAATTCCTCATTTAAAACTAGAAACCCATGTCTGATATAATTGTGCTCCTGTTCTGCTATTGAGCTCAATTCCTCAATGAAATGGGGAAAAAAAATTGTTAAAGGAGTGTTCTGCTCTCCTTAAATAAATACCCTGTTCTGAAGCTTGGTTTTCTACATTTTAGGTCTTTGGCCTTCAGTATTTTTCTTAAGGCTGTAGCTACTTCAGGAGGTTGGGTTTTTTTAAGATTAAAGCCTAAAGGATTGCTCCTATGAACATCTTCAGCTTAGGTTTATACACTAAGGTCCCTGTTGTGCATCTTAGTGTCTTCTGCTGTTCCTAACACCTTGTCTGATTTTCACATACACTTTCTGCATCTCCTAGTGCTCCAGAGTGCCTTTTCGTTCACTCTCTGCTTCTCCTTTCTCAGTTTCTTGTTAAAAGAAACAGAAAACCCTTTCCATCCCCAACTGAGGAACTGCTTTCCCATCGCGGGTCCCTCACTTTGCATCTGGGCTGCCTTCCACCCTGCAGCACACAATGCCAGACAAGCTCTTCATTCACTTAGCGGTTCAGAGCAGCATTGTGCAAATCAAAACAAGTTAAATGACAGATGGCTTGTGGCAATTTAATGAAATGTCTAGTCACTGAGCAGCCTCCCTCTTGTAAACTGCAGTAATGAGCTGGCTATTGTACTACTACAGTAATGAAGCAGGATCAGGCATTGGTGCTGAACCTGTGTCTCGAAGGCAAGGGGATGTAGAGCAGATGTAGCTCCTTCAGCTCCTGCACCTCGGTCTCAAGCTCCAGAGCTGGCAGCCACCCTGCACAATCCAGTCACACAATCCAGTAGCAGCCGTTTTTCACTGTTGTCATCACTTACTGCCTTCATTATTTTTTCATTTTAATATGTATTTTTTCCCCTGGTGTTTATGGTACCTCCCTGCACCCTTCATAGCACAGAGTGAAACAAACACTGAGCAATACGTGTGCTACACAAGAAATGTAGGAAGGAGTGTCATCGCTGCCATCATAGCAAAATGGGTCTGGTATTCTCACTTCCTTGTAATAGTCTGTAGGCAAAAAAGTTCTAGCGAGGCCCAGTTGCTCATTTCTGTCTGTGTTGTGCACAGCATTTGCATGCATCTCTGCATTATCTCTGCTTCTTATGGATTTGAATATTGCTGATGCAGGTGTGCTAAATTGGCACGACCGTGAGTCAATCCTCAGATAGCATGGAGATAACCAATTACAGCCATCAATCAGACTTCCACTACAGCTGATGGAAGTGGCCCCAGTGACTTCAGTGGGGGAAAGATCCTTGCTGTCACATTTGCAGAGGAGCTCAGGGAGACAGTTCAGTGCTAAGGTTTTAAAAAAAACAACAACAACAGAAAAACCAATAAAGAAAGAAAAAGCTGAATGCTTTCTGAAGCATCTTGGAAACGAGGGCTCTGAGTAACACAGGGAACACTGCCTTTTAAACAGAAGTCTTTTGGGGCATTTTTTTTTTTTTATCTGAGTTCAAACTGAATACTGTCCCTGGTCTGTCCCCAGTCCTGAGCAACAGAAACAGAGTTTTTATAGGAGTTGTACATGAGTATGGTTTTATGCGCACGCTCTTATATGAGTATGCTGATCATATTTGATTTCTTATGGGAACCAACGTAATTTGCTTTGTTCCACTCAAATGGTATTATACTAAAAGCCTAGTTTCTGCTTCATTAATGCTAGTAGACATTTTGCCATTGACTTCAATGGGAGCTGAGAATGCTACATTTTCAGTATTGCAACCTATTACTCCAAAAATCCTTCTTACATTCATATTGATTCCCTAGAATGAAAAAGGAACAGTGAAAAAAAAAAGCAAGAGGAAATTCCATTTCACATATTAATTATTTACCTATCTTAAAATGAATTTAGAGAAAGGGAACTCACACAAACCAGGCTTTAAAAACCTAGAAAGAGGACATAAATCAGATAAATTTGGAGATGTCTGTCTGAAGTTACTCAGATCACAAACTGTTGTCAGAACAGACTTTTCAGAGGTTGCACAGATTAATCTGTGCCTGGCACATGGCTGTATATGCTAGAGCTTTCCAGCTCACCAGGAGAACGTGCAACATGAAGAGCTCATGGTGGCATTGGCCAAGTCAGCTTGATGGTCATTGATTTTCATTTTTTCCTAAGCTGTAGCACTTTTTTCCAGCAGCTTAGTAAGGGGACAAAGCCCTTCAACCCTAACACTCCCTGCTTCCTCTGACTAAAGGCTGTGCATCAGAGAAACCATGAATAGCACCCCCAGACACAAGGCATTGCACTTCTGCAGGGAAGGCTTGTCCTGAGTGTGACTGAAGCTGGGGGAGCTGCTCCTGAGACAAGGACTGGAGATGGGCAAGCTGGAGAAGAAGCTGATGAGTTTCAGAGCCCTGCTACTGTTGTTGCTGGGGCTCCAGTACTCTGCTCAAAGCATTTAGCCCATCAGCATTGATGCCTACCTTGTTCTCATTATCAGCAGCAAAACTGGCTTTCTAGATGCAGGCAAAACCAGTATATCCACAGCTGGGTTTTTTCCCTCTGTGGTAGTCTGCTGTGCTTTGCCAGTGCACAGATCCTGCTCCACTACATTACATGAAGCGCTCAGCAAAACTTACCCCAAAACTTCTGAAAGTGATGGAAAATCTCACATTCACCAGCTCAATAAACCAGGCAAGTGAATAAACCAGAACCTGTTCCATTAAATAATAATCACCTTTTTAGATAATTACCGTTTCATACCTTTGTATTTATCTCCCAGATGCAGTGATCAACAGCCAACATCAGTACTTTTCAAGCCTTTGCACATCAGGGCGCTTCAGTACTTCACCAGGAGACAACCTCTCCTGGTTATCATGACACACTGGATGTCCATAAACGATGACTTTTTAATGATTCTTACTACACTGTGTAGAGGGATGTTTTATAAAAGTCAAAGACCAATAAACATCCCAATTCATGGGATTAATCCAGGACACCCAGGGAAATGAGCCCTAAAAAGAAATTCCAGAAGAGTTATTTTAGCTTCAGTTTTCTCCTTCCTTCCTTCCTTCCTTCCTTCCTTCCTTCCTTCCTTCCTTCCTTCCTTCCTTCCTTCCTTCCTTCTTCCCTTCTTTCCCTTTTCCCTTCTTTCCTTTCTTTCCCTTCCCTTCCTCCCTCTCAGGGGACAGCTGTGACTCCATCCTGCATACAGCCACAAGCCACATCCTGGCTTGTAGGCAAAGGACATGGGCTGTGTCAGCACAGGCAGACAGAACTGAAATGGGACAAATTCTCGCCATCCTTAAAAAAATGGGAAAGAGGGTTTCTCACCTGTAATTTAGAAGGTTTTCCTTTCCATGAATTAACATTTTCTGTCCTTGCTATCTGCCTCCAAACATTGATGGATCATGTAATAAGCTGTAAAATATTATAAAAAGCAGGGTATAAATATATATATAAATAAACTTAGCTTGAGATATCTAATAAGAGCCATAATTGTCTAGCATTAATTTGCTGGCATTTACATGCAACAGAGCAACTCTGTTCCAGACAATTGCAATCACAGTTTTTGGGCTCTAAATGCCTTAGAAATTCGTAAGTGCTGCCTAAGATGGATGTGTGGGTTTTCTGTTTACACTTTGTTCTGGCATCACTCTGCTTCTGCGTAAGTTACTGTGAAATCCCACGTTTTTCCAGCCAGGTCACTCAGACTAGCACCTTGCATTTGTGATGAGCTCTCTGACAAATTCCCTTGTTGGGATTCAGGTCTGGATAGTGGTACTCCTTACGATGATCCCACAGCTCAATACCATTGACCAAAACATGGCACAAAACAGCCCAGTGGTCCACACAACCGCAGTCCTTGCTGGCAGGCAGGGAAGGGCAGGCACATGTTCCTCAAAATCCACCACTGTTTTATGTGCCCATGCATGGCACTCGTATTTACCATATGCAAACAGAAACATAGAAAAGATCAAGGACAGCTGTGTTATTCTCTCTCCTTCTATCAGATTGCTGAAAAATACCTGATAATAGCTTATCTTCCCTTGAAGCTTCCTCAGAGGTCTTCCAGCAAACTCTTTTGCTGCTTTCACTCTGCTTTGCAGGAAAGGATGAGGAGGCTCCTTCAGGCTCTGCATCCCAGACAGTCTCTGTGCTGGTTTCCTTAATCATGTCCTTGTTGAAGAGAGCAAGATTAGTCTGCTTAATGTAATCTTGTATTCTCTGTTTCTTGAAAGCTTCTTGAGAAGTCATGTACTCCTTTTCCAGCCTTTTCACATTTTCCACTGTGAGAGGGAGAAGCCTTTTTGGTGGAAACTGGTTACTGCCAGACCCTGACAGCTCGTGTCCATTAGACATATCTGCAATGCATTAAGAAGATGAGAATCTTCAGCAACAGGCAAAGTCAATTCATCATTCTGGTAACAAAGAAAGAGAAAAGAGAAATCCCATTAGTCATTTATTCCTGACGGGCATATTGATTGATGTAGTTAAAATGTTCACACTAAGATAACCTCATTAGATGGAAAATCACTTTCTTTTCAAGAGGATCCACTAGGCTCCAATTCAACAAAGCACTTAAACAAATACCTGATATTAAGGGCATACACAAGTCCCATTGGTGGGATTTTCTTAAATAGGTTCCACCTAATACTTAAACACCAACATTTAAGATAGCTAAAAAAGATGGCATAATGCCTATCTGTGCTTAGATAGGCCCAGAACTGAGCAACCAAATACCTCGCAACATAAAACGCAGTGGTATCCTTGTCCCCACAAAGGCTGTACTAAAGATTGCATCAGTGATTTCATTATTAACCCAGTTTGCTTTGGCTGTAAAATGCTGCACAGCTGAAACTTACTGTATGCAGGCTGGAACAGAGTGCCTTTTATATTCATTACTAGTACTCAAACAAATTATTTTGGACATTTTATGTTACATGCTGATGAAGGGAAAAAAAAAAAGTGCAGAAAATCGTACTGCGGAATCTATTGAATCTGTTTAATTGGACCTGCTAGTAGCCATCCGACCATGCCAATTAAATAAAGTCAAACAAAAGCAGCTCTCAAAGGACTTGCAGTGAATAAATCCAAGGTAAATACAGCATAATTTTTGTTATTGCATTATTCTGTGTAATTTTGTGTCTGAAACATAAAGTAGCCATAAAAGGCAACTCCTCCTCTGGTTTCCAATGCCTGGTTAATTGTGTTTGCATCTTCCCTTCATCCTCTCAGCCTGTTTAATGTCGAAAGAGAAAGGAGGGAAAAATAATAAAGTTAGTTTGGTAGGACTAGTATTTTGCAACTTCCTCTTTTCCTGTGAATTTGCATTGGGCATGATGATTTTCTGCTCTGCCTGACTGCAAACTGAGGTGGCTGTTTCCAGATGTTTTACCAATGCAGGAGGCCCAAAATCTTCCAGTGTCCTGGGTGCCAGCTTTGGGATACCTGTGGGTCACCTCCAGACAAAGCAGCCCTCTCTGTTCACATGGGCAGAGTGACCTCTGCCAACTGCGGGAGCCCACGGACACACACGTGCATGTTCACCATGGACTTCTCAATGGGACGTGCTTCTCACCTTTCATCCGGGCTTCCCCAGTGGGACCATTTCTGAGAAAAGACCAGGCAAATGCCAAGCAGGAATGGCACAGTACCATTCACAGTGAAGGCACTGAGTAGGTGAGGTCTTAGCACTGTTTCCGTGTTACTCTGCCAACAGTCACCTGTAACTATTCGTTGCATTCTAAAGACCATAGCTTTGAGACCCTCTGGTTAGTGCATTTTTTAATCTACAAGGTTGACCTAGTTTAGTTTCTTCACACAAATTCCTGACAAAATCAACTCAAATGATACAGAGAAGCAAATGTATGTGGTTTCAATACTTTTCCCTCTGTCATTTGACCTTACAAATCTCACTAAGAGAAGTCACTGAGCTCCTCTGGCAAAATCTGTGTTCCCTAACTCTGTGTTGATTCACATTGAGGATTATATTTAATTCTTCTCTTATCCTTCTCTCAGGATAGTTTTTTCCCAATTCTCTAAATCTTTCTTTCTGATTCAGGACTTTTGAAAAACAGTACCAATGGCCCAACGAGACCCCAAAGCTTTCTCTTTTACTTCTGTTTAGTCTGGGCCATCTGTCTACATCAGACTTTAAAGCATCAATGTCAGTGGTAGTCTAACACTGCATCCTTCATTCCTGGGACAGAAAGTATCTCATTAACATATAATCTGATCACGTTGCTTCATTTTTTTCTCCTTAGAGAACTAGCTTTGGAAAAGTCGGTAGTTTTGGCCTTTCATGAAGAATTCTGTCATATCTCTTTCAACAAAATAATGTTAAGATTCCTTTACTTCTTCATCATACTTGAAAGCATCTCTGATGTCATTAACTCTACTGATCATTGTACCACTGCACTTTTGCTTCCCATGGCAAGTTTTCATGATTATTGTACAAGCCAGGCTGGAAGGTGCCTCTCGAGGTTGCCTAGTCCAGGCCCCTCCTCAAAACAAGTCAACTAGATCAGGGGTTTTGTGGTCTTGTCCAGTCAAATTTTTAATATTTCCAAAGACTGCCATCCTACAGCCTTTCTGACTCCAGTATTTAACCACTCTCATGCTCAAAAAAATTTTGCTAATTTTTAATTGGGATTTCCCATACACCAGTGTGTGTCCATTGCCCCTTCCTCTATAGCCACACAGATCTGAGAAGAGCCTGTCTTTTCTTCATTCTCACATTTGACAGCTATAGATGACAATGAGATGTCTCTGAGTCTTTTCTCCTCCTAGCTGAACAGTCCCATCTCCCTCAGCCACGTCTTACTCATATAGGTTCCAGTCCCTGCATATCTTGGTCACCCTTTGATCCACTACATCCATGTCTCTTGTACTGGGGAGACCCAAACCAGACAGAGCACTCCAGATATGCCTCATTAGTGCCAGCTGGAGGGTAATAATCACAACCCTCCAGCCAATGTTTGGAAGTCAAGTCTTACTTTGAATGTTTTGGTTGCTGCTTTCTCTAACCCAGCATTGCCTTTGTCTCCCCACTCCTGCACTCTGTAATTGCCATTTGCCTTGGATTGCAATGCATGGATCTGGGCAAGCTCAGAGACTGCTCTGGGGAAATCCAGTGCCATTTTCACAATGCTTGCATGGCAAGGGGGTATTTTGACCCCGTGTTTGTGTGCAGTGCTTCTCCTCACCTCCAGCCAGGTGCCACTTTTCACCTAGGTAAGTGCTTGCATACCATCACTGCTTAAAACTGGATACAATCCTTGAACATTTCTTCTCTCATGAATGTTTCAAAGGACATTTTATAGTGTATTTTTAGTGATATTTAAAAAATAAATTCTCTTGGAGTCTTGAAAATGGGGAATTTAAATAAAAGCATGACTTTTCAAACACAGTAGAAGAGCACAAACTATGAACATGCGGGCTCTAGATCACCTTCCCTGCTCCACACAGCTTCATCATCATCATCACCTAGGGGCAGGTTCTTAATATAAAGATTGACCATATTGCCTTGTCGCCCTTCCTAATCTGACTTCCCCCTAAAACAATAGAGAAATCAGCTTTTACAGCAAGTGGAGAACATCTCCTCCACTGGTGGAAAGTAATTTCAAATGAATTTCCTGTTCTCCCTATGCCACTCTGCACAAAACCATATAGCTGACCCCAGGGGAATGATATATCAGGAGGGTAAAGCCTTCAGGACAGACAGTCTCTGTCTCTGTGCTCATAGTGCACCTGCCAGGCTGAGCTTTTGTGCTCATCAGGATGGTCCTACTGAATAATATGAATTAACAGTAGCTTTTAGAGAATCTTTCTTGGCACTTGACACATCAAAGTTGTGTAACTTATGGATCAGCAGTTTGCCCAGATTTGAAGAAGTGCAGCACTTGAATGTTCATGTTGAACTTTTCCAGGAAACTGAAGAGGATCAAATGAAGCATTTTATTGAATTCTAAATAGGGGCTTTTTTTTGTCTGCGTGCTTGCTTTCACCACATGAAATGTTTGAAATAAAAAGCCCATGGCAAATTAGAGGGATGAAATGCCACATTTTTAAAGTGCCAAAATAAAAGATTCCTGCTTTGGAAGTTTGCCTCCCCACCCCTCCATCATGAGCCATTCCAAGATTTCTATACCAAACCATCATATTTTTTCACTTGACTTGATATATATTTTTGTGACAAAGCCCAGTCTTTTCTGAAAAATGCAAATAAACATTTTGCTACTCTGGCCAGATAGGATTGCCACACAAAGAAGAGAGCTCTTGCTTTTGTAAGCTCATAGTTCATGGGCACAGATACTAAATAGAAAAATCAGTCACATCAAAATGACAGGCTCAAAAATCTAATAGATAATGGTAAGCTGCCCATTACAATGTCACAGGAGATTGTCCACTAAGTATTCACAAACACATCTGCAGCACAGCAATGCATCTTCTCCAAAGCCATATCTGTCCCTGACATCAGAGCTTGCCATAAAAAGCAAGTGAATTCAAAGCAACATTTATTGGCTATTTCCTCTGTGAAGCTTCACTTTTTCTATAGCTCTTCTGTTCTCATAATAATATGCTGAAATCTAGTCAGAATATTTGAATCTTAGAGAAACAAAACACAGCTGAAGTAGCTGGAAGGCGAAGGGCTCTGAAGGCAATTTCCTCTGATTCATCAGGAGACAAAGGAAGAGCGATGACTGTGTTTGTGTTAATAACAGTGGAATTGCTTCCCTGGTGCCCTTTCCCCTGTATTTCTTTGGTTCTTCCTATCGTGCCCCATCTCGCAGCCCCCCACTCCTCCACTCTCATCCACAGCCAGGCTGGACATGTCTATGGGAAGTCATGGAAGGACCTCCTGCCATCCCCATCCTGGGGCACTGCCCTGAGTCTGGTGGGGCTGCCAATTCGAGTTGCTCAGACCCACATGCACATTCCCATCACAGATGCCAGCATTGCTGTCTAAACCTTTCTTTCCTTGCTCTGCTCTCTCTCATCCATCCCCTGTTAAAAAACAAGCTGAATTCACCATTTCTATGACCTTAGGTTGGGGTCCCCCATTAGGTGCAAGGATAGCCAGGAAAATACTGACAAACTCTTTCTCTGAGTGTGACTGGTGGGACCTAGTATGACAGTCAGCTCCACTGGGTGCTGCAAACACATGGTCAGAGATGATGTCTTCCCCAAAGGACCATCCAAAGGAAAATGGTATCATTTGCATGGCTGTAACTCCCCAGGAAGCAGCAGAAGGCAGAGAGTGCAAAGCCATCAAACCAGGATTAAACTCTCCGCCATACCAAAAAGGTCAACTTAATTAATTCCAGTTGTAAGCTCCCTCCACATATCCCAAAAGGTAGAGGAGTGTTATGTACACAAGGCTAGAGAGACTTTCATACAGAGACAATGCAGGGGAAGTTCCACATCACAGCAGGTCTGGAGAGAATACTATGTAAATATGAATTTAGTCAGCCTCTGCTTTCTTTTGCTATCTTAAAGATATTTGTGCTTGTAGAGGGAATCTTTACCTCTAAGCAATGCCTGCTTGATCCTGTGGGATTTATAATCTCCTGCTCTATAGTCCACTACAATCAAAGGCATCTGACAGTGCTTCTGCTTTGTTTAGATGTGACTTTGCAGCAGGACTTTAGAATACAATATCAAATCTCACGAGCTCTCAGACTCGCAGCCCAGGAGTGGCTGAGGCCCCAGTGAGCCTCTCCCGTTACTGTGGTCCCCCCGGTTTTGCCGGAGCAGAGCTGCCCGCTGGTACTGTGGGTGCTGTGATGCACAGAGCTATGGCTTCATATCACCCACTAAGGGCATGTTGGGCTGGTGGGAGTTCATTCTTCTTTAAATGCTAAAGCAGCAGCTATGTGTTTATATTTGTATATACATATATGTATGCATGTTACCTATTTACAGATCCGAGGAGAGTAGTTGACTATTTTCCTGATAGTGTGTATGTTATACACATTATTATTATACACATTATATACATTTATATATATTTTATAGTACAATATAATACTATATGTATGAAAAAGCATTTATGGGCGTTAATCACAGAACAAGCCCATTACAAGCAAGCAGGATGTTTCCTCTATTTCTGCCATTGCAACTGTGTCCAGGGTAGAGGTTCAAAATTTGAGCTAGAACCACTACTCTTGTAGAGAAATCAATCTCCTAAAATAGCTCTGTTTCTGCACTTCGCACTTTCAAAGACATTCATAAAGCAATTGGTCACTGTAAATCACACAGAAGTCTCTTGAGTGGTCTCCTGTTGTGCAGCCCTTATGCCTATTGCATCCTACCAGTCCCGTAGCACCAGCAGAGCCAGCAATACTCAGCAGTGTCTTTCAGTTTGAAGGGCTGCATCCAGAAGCCTGGATCTTACCACAGCCGTGACATAGACTCCAGCTGAAGGGCTGCCTACCACTCTGTAACCCACAGGGGTCATTAACAAGCTTATAGCAAATATAGAATGATATGGCAAATAGGCAATGATCCGAATTCCCTGGTGAATTCACTCAGCCTTGAGGTGCTATTTCTGCAGGTACATGGATGAGAACTAGATGCCTCTGCTTGCAGCCACTACCACCCACAAATTAAGAGTTAAACTTGTTTACTCTGATAAACAGAAAAGTAACTTATCTTCTTTTGCATTTGTAATATATAGGCATAACAGCTTAGGAAGTGTATGCAGACCCAGACTACCAACCTCTACTGTTGGGCTTTTAAAATAAACCTGATGATATACCTGATCGAGTAGATGTCATTGCCTGGGCCATGCAGCAGACAGGGCACATGCACTATTGACAGCTGAGGAGGTACAATCCATGAATATACTTCAGAAAGCCTGGCTCTTCAACAGGATAACAATTACACAACACAGTAAAACAAAGTGGGTCCCGCTGTAAATCGTGGTTATTAGTGTACATTCTGGGACTTGAGTCATGAGAGACAAGGAGTAAACTGAAGTTAGATTGTTTGAAAGCACAGAAATCCCTAATTAACAGTGCCAGTGGTTCCAGATCTTTTTCCACTGGAATGGGAAAAGGACTCATTGGACAGTGCTGCGGGAGATTTACTCGTCTTGGATTTGAGTAACACAAAGCTGAAGTTACCGTTGGCTGCAGCTTTGATTTCTAACACTGCAGCAAACTGCGGGTAGAAACATTTTGTGCTTGTTTCAGCACGCAGGACCTGATCCTCTCATTCACACAAAGGTTTTTCAATAGAAGAATCCCTCCTACTTCACATCCCTCAGTACAAGAAGGAAGCCCAGGCACCAGTACCTTTTGCCCTGCTCTCTGCAAAAGCCAAATATTTCAGTAGAGATCAGAACAGTACTTCTTACAGGTAGTGAATAATGCACAATTAATCTATTAGCCCCCAAACACAGAGCTAAAGGTCATAGTCAGGATGCACCCAGTGAAACAGCAGTGGTGTAAATTTACAGCAATACAGAATAACTATATTTACTATAGGTTTAGAGCAGAATAAATCACAGAATCAAAGGTAGCTGTACTGAGAAGCTCTCTGATGTCTCCTCCTTCCCCTGGTGTAATAAACTATACTTATGGTATTCAGCTGAGCCTCTTTTTTTATACTATGCTCTCTAAAGTGTACATCTAGAAATATAAATGTCATGGTAAGTCACAGGTAAAAAAATACATTCATGTCTATTAAAACTACAAGTTATGAAGTAGAAATTTATGACTGCATAATCTTAAAAAAAAAAAAGAAAAAAAAGATAAATGAATGTGAATATTGTTTATGAAGAGAAAATGGAGAATGTGAAAGAAGCCAAGATACAGTACTGTCAGCACTGAACCTGCTGAGGCACAATCCTACAAGGTGCCCTAAAACCCTCTTGCCTGCACACAAGAGGCTGCCTGCAAGGCATCCCCAGATGCCATTTGTAACGTCTGCCCTACCAAGGGTCTGCATCGGCACCCTAGGGCACTCGTTCCATCTTTCACCAGGACTGGCTCAGCCGATTTTGGAGAAAGAAATGTGTTTTCATATCATACTATAGTCTGGCTAACTTTTGCTCCTACATTTCAGGAGAGTCTGACTTCATGGAGGGCTGAGGGGATGAAGGGGGAGGTCTGTTCTGTACCTCTCCCCCTCCCATCACCCACCCTTGTGTTTCCATTCCTGCCCACTGTGGGGAAGGGGACAGCAGCTTCCCTGCATTGTCCTCCTCCCTCCGTAATACCCTTACATTGCCAGGGTTTGGTTTTCATCCCTTGGGCAAAAGGGAAAATGGGGAAGGGCGTCAATAGAAAACACAAACAACAAGGAAACACGAAAGTAAATGTTAAATGAGCATCTGGCAGCCACAGTGGGGCCTCAGAAAAGCTTCTTCCCAGTGAAAACCAGGACAGGCGTCGCAGGACAGACTTACCTCTCTGGGCAGGAGTATCCATGAGAGTGGAAGAGGAAATCTCCCAACAGAAGGCAGGCAGAGACCCACTGGTGGGGAGGTGCCCGGAACACCCTCTTGGTCCTCAATGGCCCTAAGGGTTGGTGGACATCTTCACCTTGTTGTCCCGTTTTCCCATTGTCTCCTCGTTCTAACTAGCTGTTGATATCATGGTTCCCAGGGCCATAGCAACAGGGCAGGCAGGGAGATGGTGGCTCCTGACAGCTTGCAACCCTCCCTGGAAATTTTGGTAGGGCTGCAGGAGCCTGACACAAGGCTGTGGAATGGAGGGGATGTGGACTTTCTGTGGTGGAGGATGTGCAAGACCACGTCCAGAGAGACTGGGACTGCCTGGCTTGCTGGAAGTGGGACGCTGACCTGTGAGCTCATCTCGGGGAAGAATTAGTACTGCCAGCACCTGAGGTATCTTGCCCCAGACACGAGACAGGTGAATTGCCCTTCTGTGTTTCTCCACAAGGAAAGCCTGGGCATCTCATGCTTGGAGTCATCCATCTAAGTCACTGTAGACAGTTTCCACCCAAGGCCTCCCTCATCATTGTTCTTTTTCAGTGTGCTGCAAGACCTGATGGAGCGGGTCCAGGGGAGTGCCACAATAATCATCAGAGGGTTGGAGCACCTCTCCTAAGAAGACAGGCTAAGCGAGTTGGGATTGTTCAGCCTGGAGAAGAGAAGGCTCCAAGGAGACCTTACAGTGGCCTTCCAGTACCTGAAGGGAGCCTACAGAAAAGCTGGGGAGGGACTGTTTACAAGGGTATGTAGTAATAGGATGAGGGGCAATGGTTTTAAACTAGAGAAGGGTAGACTGGACATTTGGAGTAAGTTCTCTACTATGAGGGTGGTGGAACACTGGAACAGGTTTCCCAGGGAGGTGGTGGAGGCCCCACCTCTAGAGATATTCAAGGTCAGGCTTGATGGGGCTCTGAGCAACCTGATATAGTTGAGGATGTCCTTGCTCACTGCAGGGTCGGTGGGACTAAATGGCCTTTAGAGGTCCCATTCAGCCCAGGGCATTCTATGATTCTATGATCCTGCACATTTTCTGACATGAGTTGTCCTCATGGTCACCAGCACATCGTCATACTCACCCCATCTGTCTGCCAGTGCTGGGGTGCAGAGTGAGTTAATAACTGCTGCTGCACTCAAAAAGGGCTCTCCAACTTGGTGGGTTTAGGTGTTTTATATATGTATGCCCTTTTTATCCCATCCAGAGGTGAAAAAAGGTTCCTTCTTATTCTGGCAGCTGAGTGTCTGAGCTGAAAGGACTCAGGGTCCTGGAGAAGTTGCAAAGGCCAATGACTCAGGCAAAAACTGATTCTTATTTCATTCAGGGATTTCTTGAAAGGAAAGCCAGGTTTAAAGGGAGCACTTGCTTAAGTCCAGCTGTGAGATGTACCAGTGTCATCAGGAACTTGTGGCCCCATCTCCGCTGCCTCCAGCTGTGTTTTCACTCTTTGCAGACTTCTTTTGAATTCCTCCATCAAGAGCTGCGGGATATTTTCCATGTTGGTGACCATGCTTGTGGTGGGCCCAGGGGGATGACCATACAAAACTCACGGAAAGGAATTCACCTTGTGCTTGGGGGTTTTTTTTGGTTGTTTTTTTTTGTTTGTTTGTTTGTTTGTTTTTGTTTGTTTTTTTGTTTGTTTTAAGACAACAGGTGAACCCTCCCCCTGGATCAGGTCAGCGACCATGCAGCTGGGCTGCCTGCAGAGCCCTCTGATTTATGAGCCATTCATCTTGATGCTGCAGCCTGGTTTTCCTTTTTTGCAGTACCAGAAGTAAAAACTGAACAAAGATATCAGTGAATTCGACCTTTGCACATGGTCTAAGAAGTTACAATTGATAAGTTGGTTGCTGGAGTGTCAATGGAATGGGAGAAACTTTCCTCCTTCCAGCTCTAGCTGCAAAGGACAGGGAGAAAGCACTAGATGATAGTCAAAGACGATGTCTGGGGCCAGGGGTAGTGTGCACCTCCTCTTCCAGACAGCTGTGATTTTCATTTTCACCTTTTGCCCCCAGAATTTCCCTAAAGGCACCCAGATGTGGAAGTTTCTCATGCAGTTTTGCTGTCAGATTGGGGCTGGGGCTCAGCTTCTCATTGCAAAACAATGAGTGGTTTTGTGGAGGCAGGGACCATTACCTAGTATACAGTAATTTAAATCAAGATCATGTATTGTACAGTGCATACCTCTAATATACTATAGATTTTATAATTGACTGGAATTTTGCACTGGGAAAAAGTCAATTCCTGCATGGCAGGGAAAACAAAGGAAAGAATGCTTTAGTCTACTCAGTGAGCAGGGATCTGGTTTTAATCCAAAGGCCCTCCGTTAGTTCTTACCTATTTAGTGTAAAGTAGGATTTGCTACACATACAACTTAATCCCCCTTTTATATTTGCATAGAGATCCCGGAGCATGTGTATGAACAGGTTCTGAGATAAGAAAGGGAAGGCCTTGGGAGTCAAATACATTATTTTTGCATGAAGTATTTAATGCTAAACATAAATATTGAGAAGACTGAATTCCCATGCACTTGCAGACTTCACTCTTGTGCTCCTGAGGATTTTTGCTTTACATTCAATTATTAACAGCCCTGTTGTAAGTGAATGAAAAGAAATTACAGGAAGCCTTTATAGCAAAGACACTTAGCAGGCTTCATTTTCCAGTTAAGAGGAGAGACAGGTTATAGATAAAACAGAAGCAAGGGTGGCACGCTTCCCACCTCCCTGAAAAGAGTGTGGCTAAGGAGTGGATGGATGTGCCAGGCAGTAGGAACCCAGCCCTAGGAAAGGGTTTTCTCCAGAGATGACCTCGAAGGGGATTGAAGCTGGAGTTCCTGTGGTGCACATTCATCAGCCTGCTCATTGTAATTCACATGATTTATGTTCTCACAATCATGATTAGATGGTGTTAAAAAAACTATATACACGCAAGTTGACTTCAGAAAACAACATTCTTTGTCCAAATCCAATCAAGCCCCGCGGCAGGCAGCCCTTTTGATTTAGCATTAATTTTAATATGTGTGGCCCTGAAAATAACCCTCCTGGCTTTGGAAACCTCAGAGATGAAAAGACTACTGGGTAAGTGCTGGGCAGAAGATTATGTCTGAGAGCTATCATTCCTTCCTCCAGAGACAGGTTTGCTGCAGTGAAGAATAAGATGCTGCACTGGTGGGAAATTAATTTCAAAAATGTAGCCAAAGGCAACTTGATGAGGAAATTTACTTCTCTGGATGTAAAAGGTGATCCAGAGGAATGGCTCCACCAGAATGGCTTGTGGAATTGCTGTGGGCTCAACAGTGCAATGCAGTGGAGAGCAGACTTTTGCCTTACCGGGGGCAAAGTAATCAGATTAATTTTTGCTCTTTGGCTGTAGTAAGACTGGCAAAATATGTCTGCCTCTGGATATAAAATCCCTGACGTACTTGACATCATTATGACTTAAGTGGGCCAAGATTTTACACTGTAGCTTCCTGCTACTGATACTCAAAGCTATCCAAGATAGTCAAATACCAGCCTGGTTCCTATCTGTCAACAACTGGGCTCTTCATTGCAAATCAAAGAAACCAGCTAATTGTGTGGGTATTGGTCTGATTCTCACTCCAAAACTGGGGCAAAACCGGAAGGTAAAAATACAGGCAACATCTTCTCAGCATGTCTTTCTCCATCGCCTTGCTCTATCAGTTTTCAAAACTGAATCTTGACCATCACTAATAAGCAAGAACAGTCTGTGGCCAGACTTACAGGCAAATGGCTCATGGTACAGGGCAGGAGGAAAGCAGAAGAAACATGTTACTTAACTACTGTGGGCTGAGAGAATGAGTTTGATTCCAAAACTTGCATCAGGTTCAATCACACAGACAAATGAATGAGTGTCTTTATTAGTGTGCTACATATAGAAATTAAGGAACTGTTCTCTCCTAATAATGAAACCATTAACCAATCACACTACTCCGGTGACAGCTCTTTCCTATGCTTGTGAGTGTTCTCCTGCCCTACAATTTTTCTCCTATGAACAGAAATCTGTAGTGCTGATTGCAAAGGATAGATACCTAATTATATGGCTTGTTATTAGTAGAGTCTGGGAAATAAAAAGTCTGCAGTTCACATACTGTAGAGAATGATGAAGCAGCTCAAATCACTAATGTGATTTAAAATGGGGTCTATTGGAATTTGCATATTTTTCCCCCATTACATCCTTTGGAAAGCCTATTTGCAGCAAGATTTTGCAGTTCTTTTTCTTGACTTTTTTGAAACTAAACTTCAAATGTTTTCCTGATGTCTTTATCCCATCAGTCTGTCAATCAGGCTTACAATGCCCTTCATGCAAACCTATCAGGGCATTCTTTAATCCAGTGTTTAATAGACATCTTGAAGGAAAACAATGTTTGACAGCTCCTCAAAGGTGTGAGATCCTGGCGCACTCAGGCACATCCCAGCAAGTTTCTGGGACATGTTGTCCCTTTGCTACCTTTGGTGCAGGCTTATTGTCCTCAGGTGTGGCTAACGGGGAATGACCTTGGGAAGGGATGGGAGCAGGGCTGTTTCCAGTCAGCACACACCTCCTCTCTCCCTGCTAACAGTCTGCTTTATAGTTGTGCTCAAATCAGATATATTGTTTAGACTCAAACGGGGAGAGAGAGAGAGAGAGAGAAAGAAAGAGAAAAGAAAGCGTCCAACAGTAAAGATGCGAAGTGAGAGGAAACAGGCACTTTCTGTGTCACTGCAGGATTCATAAAGATAACAAGCCATTAAACTTTATGACCAAGGTCTCAGGGTAGTATTGGCTTGGGTTTTTTAATGCTGCTATTGCATGCACAAGTTTTGGACTGTTTTTGACCCCTCTCCTCCTGTATTTTCCTCCCTTCCCCCTACCCATTTCTATGAGATACTTGGTCCTTTGAATACATTACACCTATTAATTTCTCATGGGCTTGTTGTCAAGTCCAGTGCCTGTCTCTTAAGGCCAGTCCATCAGGCTGAGTTAAGCTAATTTGATGATGGTCTAAAGAACATCTGGGTTTATCTCTTTTCAGTGGATGTTCCTAGAAATTTTCTGTGCTGGTATTCACTTGGTTAATAAATACTGTGTATTTATGTTCTGAAATACTTGATTACAGAATCCGTGTTACATGACACATGGTATGCATGGAGAAAAAAATTTGGATTTCTCCACAATTTTAATCTGGAAAAAAAAAATATAGAGGAAAGCATAATTTCTAATTCCAGACTTTTCAATTTACACACACACAAAAAATATAAATCCTCCAACCCTTCTTATTACTCACATCCTTTTTTTGGACTATTATATCTTAGGCTAGTTCTAAACTTCAGCCAAATCTCAGAAGAGACACAGCTCATAATCAGTAAGTCACAACTTGCCAGCCATGGTTGTATCAAATGCAAAAAGAAAAAAATGAAGAAAAAGAAGATGTAAGAAGGACAGTACATTCTTGGAACTGGGTGAAAAGGAATAGATTGTAACATAATATGCAAAGGAGTGACAGAGCAACTTAGGTTAGAAGGATGTAGCAGCTGAACCCACCTAAATATTTGACATCTTATTCCTAGTAAGTTTTGTGGGAAACCCAGGTCAGTCTCAGAAGAGGAATAATGTAATCTTGATGTTGTTAATGAGCTGGAGGCTGTAGGATGCTGAAGCAGCTGCAAATGATATAAGGAATTTACCAGGGAAATCAAAGATGAGAAGAAAACAATAAGCAGAGAGAGAGTGAAGAAATTATGTCTCAAGGATTCTGGTTCTCCTTGACATAGCATGTCAAAAGCTGGAAATATGAAGGCATGGGCTGTAAACAGCTTTGACAATATGATTGATGTGGGCATTAACTGAAGTTACAACATAAAATATATGATCCTGCAACTGCTTATTTTTCCCCATGAAAATGATTACCACAAGCACTTTGCGCAGTGACATGTATGTGAACTTGTACCTGCAGTTTCTCAGACACACTACAGAAAGATGTCAGCGTAATGAAGAGCCACTATCTCTATCATTTATTTTGTATGTATATACAAGTGACAAGGCATTTAAAACAAGTATCTTTCTAATACACTTCATGATCCGACCAGATTTTAGTTCAACTCATGTTACCCACATCTGTTTTTGTTTTTTTGTTTTTTTTTTTTTTCCACTTAGGAAGTTTTCAGTGATTCTTTCATTTGGAAAAAAAACCAAAAAAGTGATGTGATGTTCCTTCTCAGGTACTGGTGCATTATATGTATAATTTGGAGGAAATGCAACTTCAGATTTCTGTGAGTGTCTGTACTTTCAGTGCTACATCTTTTTCCTTCCTAAGAACACAGGTATCTATCCCACAGAAGGATACAGTTTCACTTGGTATTAACATTCACCCAAATCCCAGAAGCAGTTTCTCTAGCAGCCCCCACCCCCGCCCCTCAGGAGAGCTGGAGCTCAGCTCTAGTCATCACTCAGTGCTTTGGTGGCAGTTGTGCATCAAAGATGATGTGTTTCAACAATGAGGCAAGCCATTTCTGGTCTCATTTCCTCAAGCATGTTTATTGCATCTGAATTTTTGCCTTTAAACAGTACTGCCTGGGGCTTCCTCAAAATAAGAAACGTGAGTCTTATGTATGTGTGTAAATTAAGAGGGTTGGAGATGGTTTCTATGGGCTCAGTGTTTAGTGGGATGGAGCTGGTGCAAAGAGAAGAAATGGAGACGGTGGCAGGTAACAGAACTGATAGGACTATAAGAGCTGTTAATAATAGCTCCTTCCAAAGGAGATGGATGTATCTAGCTGCCTGTCTCCTTTTCTGTTCTGAGGCAGACTTATATGAAGTAGATGCTCCTAGTGTGGTCTTTTACTCCCTGTAAAGCCAGGAAACACATTCTGGCAAGAAAATCACAAAGCAAATGTTTGACAAATGAAACAAAAATGACAGATGTCTCATTATTTGTAAGAGAGCATCCATTGTCATCAGAAAGAAAGTAACTTTCTGTCTCACATGGATGTGAAGGAAATTTGACCTCCATAAAGGTCCAGAATCCAGATGTCAAGTTTTCAAACCATTTTTATTTTTAGCGCATTTTATGACTGTTGAAGGCTTGGGGTTAGCAAGGCTGAACCTAGTCAATGAGACTGTAAAGTACTGCAGATAACAGTATCTTTGATCAATCAGGCAAAGCAGATGAAGATGCACTGCAAAAAAATTGGCCCACAAGCCACAGAAACTTTTTTCTTGTCATTCATCAGTTCTTGGGGTGAGACTTGTAGAAATTAATCAGCATTTGGGTGCAAGGTGAGGGAGATATGGGCTGATGACATGTACCTTGTCTATAAGCTTATGACAGGCTTTGGTTCAGTCATTTCAGACGAGACTTCTCAGGTCACTGGAGTGTCCCTTTCTGCCTCAGAAAGGTGGTATTGGGCCACTGTCTTCTTATTAGTGTCACGTAGAAATCTTTTCTAGAAATAGGAGGACATTCTCCAGGTAACTTGTTAGATACAGAAGATGTGATAATCACAGCAGCAAATAATACAATGCATTTCATGGCTCAGGAAAGTCTTTGCTGTCTCATAGGGTTTGCAGAGATTCTGCAGCCAGAGCAACTGTTATTTTATGTGCAGTTCAAACTTATGAATAAACATGCAATCAGGCACACTTTTAGAGGAGTGGTTGTGCAGCCTTTCACCAGCTACAGACTAATGACAGCTTAGCTTTAGACAGGAACTACTGACCCATTATTGCCTTTCTATTATAAGTATGGGAACCAGTGTGCTTGGTGTTTGTCCATTCCCCAGTGAGCACCATGGTATTTGTTTCATGATAACCTGTAATGCACTGACATGTATATACAGTAAATCATATTCCTGATACTGCATATATGCAGAAAGTGACTTTGGCAAGACAGGAAGAGTAACAGCAATGCAATGTTTAACCTCAGTGTTTGTATTTTGCAAAGCAAAGTTTCAGTGAATGGCCTGACTGCCACATACTATAAGTTTATCTTGTACAGAAAGTTCAGGTGGGTTATGGTTTCTACCATAATGCTTAAGTTAAATGCGATGCAAAATATTTTAATGGACATCACTTATTTCTGCCACCTCATTCCTGCTTACAGTTGGAAAGAGGTGAGCTGTCTATTCTCTAAGCAGAAAAGGCTTAGCTTTGCTTCTTGCACAGTCGGTACTGCTCACACCAGAAGTGGTCTAGTGGTGTCTGACAGCTCAGTCACATAACATGACTTATATTGTAGGAGACAGTATCCCTTACACTGTAAATCAAAGACCCAAAGCATATGTATACATAAATGAGCCCATTGGACAGTACACATTATGGTGTTCTGTACTGCAGGGCCACCATGTCAGAAATCTTGCACAAGGGGTGGTTTGACACTGCTTGAGTGCACTGGAGAAGAGCTGATACAAAAAGGCCACTGGAGGGGAACCTCCACGTGCAAGCTAGTAGCATCCAGCTAATGTACAGCTGCATGGTCACAGAGCCTAACACTTGGCCTCAGAAGAAGGGTCACCTCCAATATTCTTCCCATCATTCGTGGTAGCAACCTGACTGCAGTTCACATTTAGCAATGCAGGACAAGGTTACAGTTGTGTCTGGGGAGCGTCTCTCCCCATCTCACCACATGCCTTACCCCACCTAAGCCTTTTTCTTAGACTTTGTTCACTGGATTGTTGACATTACAATAATGTGAACATCTTCAGGGAATTCATCCATCTGAGATCTTTGCTTTGACTGAGATTCATGATTCTTTTCCTTCTGGATGGTTAAGAGTGAAAATGCTACACGAAATAAGAAAAAACAGTAGTAATGAAAAATAGTGTAATATTTTTTGAAGCCAAATAACTCCATACTTGCTACACCTTACTATGAAGCTTATACCAGTGATGGGACTGTTCATCTGAGCGAGGCGAAGCAGCAGGGACATTATAATTAATAATGCTTAGCAGGAAACAAGTTATTGTGCTTGGGGCGAAAAGGGCGAAAACCATTCTCTATTATTTTTTGAAGAGTTAATTGGTAGTAGGCAAAGATTTGCTGCGTTGAGCCAGCAGGTGCTCTTTATGACTACATTAATGTTAATGATATCCTCTGGTCACATATGAAGACGGTTTAACTGTCTTTCTCGTTGCATTTCTCCGGGTGGATGCGTGTTCCAGTTCCAGTTATTTTTTGAGTGCCACCACAGAGCACTTGCACAGACTGTGACCCCAGATATGCACAGATGTTTGCAGGTAGTTTTATAAGACCAGCTAAATTCTGTAAACTCCATTCACCCTGGGACAGACTTTGCAGATTGAAAGCTGAGGGAATTGGGTAAAATGGACTGATTCTCTGGTATAAAATAATTCCTAGGGGTTGCATAACATTTCTAAAATTGCCTGTTTAAAAGTTCCTAGGTGTGCTTAAAAATAGTACTTGGGATCTGTTTATTCGCTTCTTTTATCACTGAAACCTCTCTTCCTCTGGCATACTGTTAAAAAAGTACTCTGGCACCAGTTTAAACCCTGAGATGATCAGGTGTTATAATTGTGTTCCTCTAAGGAAAGCGTGCTGTGGCCCATCAAAGCATAATATGTGCTAGAAAATATAAACCAGTGGCTCCACAGAGCTCATTTCCGCACCGCTCCACTTTTGAAGTTTTGTTATGAGCCCATATTCTCTTTCCCACTCCCTCCCCTCCCCCCCAGCTGTGTTGTTTTGCATATCTAGTTTGGAAACATACACTGTCCATCAGTAGGCTTCAGAGACCCTTCAAACTATTTATATTTTTCATGAGATGCTTGTTTTGCACAAGCCCATCAGCTCAAGTTGAAATCTGGGTGAATTTGTAGCAACCATGAATGGTGTGGAGCTCTTTGCAAAACCCAGGTGACAAAGCTACCATTAAAGAAACCTACTGGGTACAGAGTGTTTCTGAAAGCCAAATATGACTTCTAGTAAGATTACTAGATGGGTCCTGTGCCCCATAGATGTAGTGATAACAAAATGGGAGAACAGATCTTGCATGCCTGTAAAGACTGAGAGAATTGTATGCAGCAGTGTTTGCCTGTTAGAGCATGAGTGGAACTCCAGTAACCTATTTCATAGTTTCTTGAAGGATGAAACATGATTAATGAGGAAGAGAAATAAAAAGCTGTATGAAATCATAGGAGGGAGAGTGGAACCCTACACACTCATCCTTTCTTGGAAATTCCATCTCTAGGATGCAATCCTGTTTCAGGAGCTATAAAAATAGGAGAGGAAAACCAGGACCAGCAGTGGCTGGGGGGCACAGTGAAGACGTACAGAGTAGCTGGTGGAAGTTGGCTGTGGTGAAGAGCTACTAATAAACCCTGTCCATACCACAGATCCAAAGCTAGTGTTTTGGGGTCTCCAGGTTCCTTGGTAGTCAGCACATACCTGTGAAATGCATTGACAGTACAGCTGTCTCCTTGCATCATAGCTGTCTCCCAATAGCATGGCTTTGTGATAAAATAATATTTTGATATTATTCCTATTGTAAATATACCCTGTTTAATTCAAATTGTGAAGATATTATTTTCTTCCATGCACTGCCATTTAATCATCTGAGTTTGCTTCTGAATGGATTTTTTACACTGCTTTCGTGATTCTTCATGTAGCACTGTTTGTAGTGTAGCATCTAGTAAATCCTAACAGCATACTAATTTTTTAAGATCTTAACTTTCACTTCTTTAGAGCTTCTAAAATAAAATGAAATGGCTAGACTTCAGTTAAAGAAATCCTTATTAAAGCAGGAGTTTGTCTGATAATGACTTAAATTGGTGCTATGTGGCCATCACATGTTATTTGATAAGCATTCCATTATAATTACGAAGTGGCTAATAGACAATTAATATACAAGATTACACACTTAGCTAATTAGATGATTTAAAATTTTTTTTCGTTAGATTAAAATGTACAGGACCCCATAAATCACTATTAGAGATTGTTTAATAAGCCTGAACCCTCAATTTTCTCCCTGTCAATCAGGAAAGGAACTGCTGACATTTCCTCTCACCCAGTGAGACTTGTCACATAGAAGAACTGCTGCATTCAAAATGAGCTGAAACACCCTCAACTCCCAAATCCTGCACCAATTTGCAGGACATCACAGCTTGAGTCTGTGCTTTTGTGGTCTGCTCCATTTGTTGAGACTCTCAGCTCCTGCCCTTGCACAAGAAATGGGATGGTCCTTGGTGTTTGCCCCCACATTTTGAAGTCTCTTGCTTGATGCCTGTGAGGGACAGGGACTTTGCACATGGCTTTTTTTAATCCCTAGGAAGAAGGTGCTTATTTTTAACGTGAGTCTTTCAGTTCTGCCAAGCTGACCCCGTTTAGGTGTCCCAGGTCATGCAGCAGTTGTTGGCTTGGCAGCATGTTCTCTTTCAGGGTGCACTTGCAAGCCAAGCTGAGCTGGAGTGCTCTGCTTGGGTCTGAGGCACTGCTTCAGCCACCTAATTGAAGAGGCTAACAACTGCGGAATCCTAAGTGGCCAGTGCAGGGAGAGACAGCTACCTCTTTAGGAGATGGCATGGCATGTCCAACAACACTGCAGGCCAGGGAAGATTCACCTCCAAACAGTAGACAACTACTTCGAGACCTCTACATTTTAATACCTACAGGGCAGTGATGTGTTTAAGCTCTCCTGCAGTCAGCAGAGATCAAATTAGAGCAGTAATGAGGGCCAAAGCATCACTTGACTGACAAGCCACCGAGGGCTCAAATCTATTGCCTGAACATCAGTGCCTATTGCTGTTTGGGTTTTGTGGGTATCAGAGACCAGGACTAGTGGGTTCAGCACAGCCTGGTGGCAGGCCTCCCTCTTGGAGTGGCCCCTGGATGACACATAGGATACCCCATGATCACACATGACACGTTGAGGCGACTGCACCCATCCAAATTGTCCCACTGTAAGCAAAGAGCTCCTTTGGGTGCAATGTCAGCTGTGCTCCTCCATCACCTTCGCTGACTGTGCCTCTGCCCTTACAACAAAAACAGGGACACCTATGATCATTACTTCTAGTCTTTACTCAATAAACAGCTAATGGGCTATTTCAGCAACAGGGAGTGCTCTGTACAGCTTGATCAGACAGAAGTAGAAGAGCAATATGGTAATTGGCCTGTGAGTATTTTGTGGGCAAGCCATATATAGCAGAGGCACAACACAAATGAATAGTGTTGACAGGCAGTGGATTAGAGTTGACCAAGAGACTGCACATAGTTTTGATATGTCTTTCAAAATATCCATAGCTGAAGCTGAATGAAAGCAAGGTGGGAATGAGATCAAAGGTGGAACAGCACAAAGCTTGACATCTTTGTGAGATGTCACTTACTAGCAAAAGTCGAATGTTTTGCTTCAGCTTGTAAACAACGTGTGTATTGCAATCACAGGGATACATAAGAGCAGTGCACAGGGCTTCTTTACTGTAGTGCTCTTCATGTTCAAAGCACTTTACAAGTAAAAATTAATTTATCTTGACAGCTCATGTCAGAAAGTCGGTATCTCAAACTCACAAAGAACCCAGGGAAATGCGGGTATGGGAACACATGACTTGCCCACTGTCTACAATGAAATTAGGATCAAAGACAAGGTATGGCCAGTATTGATATGAATATGTAGAGTCTGGTGTTTTGCACAGCATTGCATGTGTGAGGGTTACACTGAGGCACACTGGAAGCAGCTCTGTGATGGTGTCCATGGAAGGACAGTCCAAATAGATGGTGACAAAGGTGTGTTCCTCAAGACATTTATCTGTCTGAAAACAAAACAAAACTGCTCACAGGTTTTAATTACTGATTTTCACACTGGTGAACAAGTGCATTCATCTCTTCCAGGGCAGAATACAGTGTTGAAATATCATCACCTCTCCCTCCAGAAACTTCGCTGCCTCAGAATCTGAGAAAAAAATATTTTTACTCCCTATCCAATTATTAAGGTTAGGAGATGATTCAAGATCACTCTTTTTTTTTTTTTCATCCAGGCTTAACACTCTGGAGAACAGTGGATGAACATGCAGTGAGACCAGTCTGTGCTGACAGGAACAGAGGCTGGTGTTTAAGAAGCACAGAGTTTGGGACTGTAGAAGTGGCAGTGGACACCTTGGGTTTTATCTAATAAAGATTTGGGAATATTGCACACCTAAAAGAGAAAAAGAGAGAAGATGACCCAAATTCAAAGAAACTTTATGCTTTTACTAGAGAAAACCAAACCCAAAACAAACCAGGCATTTTAAGAGGTCTTCTAAACTAAAAAGCAAAGGAAGGAAAGGGCTGAAATTTACCGTAGATACGTGCCATCATTCCCAATAGGAAGGAGGCTGGGATGGTGTTTCCAGGGTCCTTCCTGCAGGATCTTCATGGCACCTCACTCTCCCTGCTGCTTCCGACTCATCACTGGATGGTGACTTCTTGCAGCCCAGCATGGAGCTGAGTTTCCAAACTGGACAATATTATATGAATGTGTGTGGTCTCATCCACTCTCTCCCACTGGATCCTTTCCAGAACCAGCTTATCTCCAAGAAGGACAACAAGGTCAGATGAACAGCCTGGTGTAGGGTGTGCAGGTAGGACGGTTCCAATGAATACTTAATTTTTTTTGTGCAGGGAAACAGCTTCATCTGGAAAAATTCTATAGTCTGAAGCTGTGGGCAAAGCACTCAGCTGGGAAGTTAGTTCAAATTGTTCTTACAGAGCAGGGGTTACTTGTCTCTTGGCAAGGAAGGAAACATACTCAGCATTATTTCTGCCTTTGTAATCTTGTGAATGACATCGCAGTCCTTTTGAGAGTCCAGTTCAGAAATCAGTGTAGCTGCCATAAAAAAATCTGCAGTGTTAAAACATTTCCAATTCTGATGTACGGATCGGATGTACATCTGATGATATTCACTAAATCTGATCCAAATATACTGGTATTTGAAGTCATAATTTTCAGTAAATAAATTATTTGCCAGAAGAACTTTATCCAACTTTAAGGAAAATATTGCATAAGGTGAAGGTAGGGCACTGCTAATGTAGTTCTCAACAGCTCTGAACTGAGCAGGTTTGTCTGTTCATCAGTCCTATGCTGCACTTGTGCCTATTTTTCTAGTTGTCTCTTTAACCTTGAAATATTCATCAAAGGTCTGTTTCAGGTGTTCTCAGTTCCTCTGAAGTTCAGACTGGCTATTTCAGTCACCTCTCCTGAAAACTGGCTCCACCTGGGAAGCACCCTTAAATGCCCATCTGATGGCAAGGCAAGCACAAACACCCCATGATAAAAATCTTTTCCTTTCTCTTTTGATGACATTTTCCTTTTTTTCCTGTGCAGGATCCTGGAGCTTGACTAGAAGAGAATGCTTCCTAAGGAGTTGCCATAGTAACCTGTGATGTTTTTTTGTTAAGATTAAATATAAACAAGGGAGAAATTACAGAGGGGAATTTTATACCCGAGTTTATCATCTTTGTGTAACACTATAGCTGAACTGAACTGTACCTCCAACTTCCTAAAGCAATAACAGTCACCTTGAGGCTGATGTCAAGTTGGTAATTTTCACTGGAAAAGGAATTAACTACTATATTTATTATTCAAGAACACTGATTTGAAAAAAAAAAAATCTCATCTGAAAGATGTAGCAAATAAGAAAGAGAATAAGATCATTAGAAATGTAAAGACATGGAAGTGGGAGTAGTTGCTACAAATATCTAGTCTTGCAATGTATGAATGCCCTGTGTATTCTATTTTCTTCTTGATAAGGTACAGTGATAGCCTGGTCTTAAACTTATAATCAAAGAAAAACTCCAAACCTATATTGTCCTTGGAAACTAACTTCAGGTTTCACACCACATATGAGGAGGTGATTTTTTTTCATGTATCAATATCAGCTCAGCCACAAACATAAACTGAAGAGTTGGGAAGAAAACAAACTTCTTTTTTTTTTTTTTTAAGATGGTGTGACGGAGAAAGAATCCACCCCAAATGCTTTCAGTTATGAGCATCAAAGGCAGATTGGGAAGTCTGGGATCAGGAAGGGGCGTGAGAGCTGAGCTACCAGAAAGGTCAAGAAATAACCCAAAAACACAATGCTGGGAAAAATCAAAGACAATCTTGGGAAGCCAGTGGGGAAGGAGCGCAGAACTGGGTTGTGCAAGGAGGGTGTGCAGTAGATGCCAGCCCCTGGGGTGCAGGGGGGCTGGGTCTGGAGTGACGTCCCTGCCAGTGCTTACATCACAGTCGGTCTCCTGCCACACCCGGACACCCCAGCAGCAGAACCTCAGACTGGGCAGCTCAGCAGTGGCGTGGGGGAGAGGGAAGACCACCAGTCCCATTAAACAGGTGAGCACATGCTAGATGTGTAATTTAGTGCTGTCAGATTACCCATCCTGGCTTGATTTTGTGTGGCTTCCCCCCAGCTGGCTGCCCTGCTTGCTCACCCCAGCTGCCCAGCATGTCCTGGGATTATTGACTTCAGAGATGGGGGAAAAATGATATGGAAGGTGGGACAACTTGAAGCACCTATCTGAAGCCTGGGTTAACGTCTCCACTGCAGTGCAAAAGACCTGACAGAGCTGCTGTCAAGTGTAGTTGTCCCCAAGATAATGTCCTTCAATGCTGTATATATTATACATTTCTGTTTATCCTGAAAACATGCCATTTAAACACTTTAAATGTGACTTTAACAATGCTATCTGCTTGCCCATGGTACGCAGTGGCAGGTGGGTTTGGACTTACAACGCTGGATGTTTGCTGATTCTCCTCTGGATAATTAGAGGTCTATTCCCCCTGTGACTGATTTACCTCCCCATCTTGAAGCTGTTGATAGAAACAATGGGCACCTTGAGGGAATGGGATGGGTGGGAAAGGCTGCAGGGGAGAGACTGCAAGGGAAGAAGTTATGCAGCACATGAAGGACAACCAGGTGATCAGGCCAAGGCAGCATGGGTTTATGAAGGGCGGGTTCTGTTTAACAGGATCTCCTTCTATGACAGGGTGACCCGCTTGTTGGATGAAGGTAAGGCTGTTATGGATGTTATCTGTCTTGACTTTAGCAAGGTATTTGACACTGTTTCCCACAGTGTTCTATTAGAGAAATTGACTGCTCTTGGCTTGGATGGACATACACTTTCCTGGGTGAAACACTGGTTAAATGGACGAGTCCAAAGAGTTGTGGTCAATGGAGTTAAATCCAGTTGGCTGACGGTCACTGCAGGTGTTTAAGAGGCAGTTGGATGTTGTGGTTAGGAATGTGGTTTAGTGGTTTTTGATAGGAGTAAGGTTGGACTTGATGATATTGAAGGTCTCTTCCAGATGGAACTGTTCTGTGATTCTATCATTCTATGGTTCTGAACATGTCATAAGTGTGAACAAAACCCTCCAAAGTGGGAGTTTTGGGGGAAATCCCTTTTTAGGAGAGGAACAATATGAAAACACAAGGCTGATGTGAGATAAACCAGCTGGTGACGTGGAAGATAACCCTGAAAGTCAGATGGAGACCCTATTGTAATAAAATAAAACCTGCAAACAGAACTATATATTGCAATTGCCCTATCCTACGTTAAGGTATTTTGGATTTGAAATGCAATCAGTAATTCCCTGAGCTTTTCAACAAGTTTGGGAAGGGGGTGAAGGAAGCTTTTATGGATATTGGCTCTCAGAAGTAACCTGGAGGAGCCTGGACATGCAGTGATGCATGATGGAGATGTCAGGGAAGGGAGGAAGCAGCAGGTTTCAGAAAGGAGAAGGTAAAAATAAGAGAGGGGGTACACAATGTGATGGCAGAGTATGCATGATGGTCATTCCATGCCTAAGGCTCAGGGCAGACATGGAGTCAAAATTCATGACAGTAAAACTATCTTCATCGATGGAAAGGCAGAACTGGGCTTCCCAGGGAATTTTAGGGCAACTAGAGGACCTCAACAGCAGAGAGGGGTAGCTGTGGGTGAAATTTTACAACTAACTTTTTCTGGTTGGGTTTGTTTGTTTGTTGTTGTTTTTTGTTGGTTGATTTTGTTTTGGTTGGTTGGTTGGTTTTTTGTTTGTTTGGTTTTGTTTTGTTTTGGGTTTTTTTAACTAGAAAGAAACACATTTGTGTTTTTAAAACACTGTGCAGAAATCCCAAGAATTAAAACAGTTTTATTATAATAAAATATTTCAACCTCAGCTCAAACAGCTTCATCATGAAAATCATACAAATTTAATTTTGGTAAAAACTGCGGAAAATAAGACATTTTTTGGTGCAAAACATTTTTTTGGGGGTGGGTGTTTTTTTGTTGTTCATGTAAAAAGACAGAAACCCTTCATTTGCCCAGATATACTCATGATGAAAAGGCCATTTAAGACACAACATTTCAGGTAGAGGGAAGAAGTCTGAGGATTCTGTGACTGAAATGAGAAGCATTGGAGGTTTGCCCCAGCAGTGTGGATTTTCAAGTGATGTGTTTTCTAATGATGTGAAAAAGAGGCAGATGGATTGTAGGGAAGAGATGAGCAATCACTACTGCAAGGCCAGAAAGCAAGAAAAATAATGGAGCTATCAAAGGATATAAAGAAAAGACTGATGGGAAAATGAGAAGATGGAGAATTATCTATGGATTATTATCTATAGATTGTGATAGTTTTTGGACCATGGTGATGGGAACTCATCAGGAAAACATGCAAAAGTCAACAATGTTCTCCTGGTCCTGACATCCCAGGTCTGTGGTTTGAAGTTTTAATTATTTGTGCATATTCTATCACTCAGTACTCTTCCTGTTCACAGTTCTGTGGATTATAAGATCAAAAAGCACAACTGCCACTGCATTTTTGTGGCATCCTGTTAACATAGGCTACTGAGCATCAACAAGAAAAAGCTGCCTTCAAGGCCAGTTTTTTACTGTGATCCTTTGAAAATGGTTTCTTTTGAAAAGTTGGTTTCAGCCCCTAACAATTTTTAATTCAGTTGTCTGTCAGTCATTTGGGAACAGCCTATTCTGAGACACAAGATAGTCTTATTTTTTACTCCTTTACATGTCTGTAAAAATGATGTAGAGAAAGAAAAGGAGAGTCCAGGTTTTTATACCAAAGTTTTTGGTGTTACTACAGAGCTGCTTTATCTGCCAATGCAAATTTTCTGAGCTTTTACAAATTGTATTTCTGGTGTATGCCTTACCTTTCAGAGTCAAAGGAGCAACACTGACTTGCTTGCTTGTCCTGCCATCCAATGGACTTCATTTCTGTCCTTGAATTTTGGCATTAACTCTCTTCCCTATTCTTTCAGCCCTGATCAAGATTCTCCAGCCCTGCTGTGTCACCTACACGTTTCTAGTGGACAGTGGCCTCTTGCAGAAGTCCTGGTAGAAGTCTTTTCACATGATCCTCCTCAGTTTTCTGGAGAATGGCCATGTCTGCTTTTGATCCGACAAATCAGAGCATGCAGCGTTCAGAACCTGAGATAGACTATATTGCCCCACGGATGAAACTGAGGGATGAGGTGTTTGTCTTTATTGATGGAAAATGGGTGAATGAAAGCTACTGTCAGCCACCCTTTGCTTCTCACCAGAAATTCTTTAGCAAGAAGGCACAGAATGAGTGGAGCATCTGGGAGGAGAACAGAGCACTCTGGGATGAAAACCAAGTCCTCCGGATTGAAAACAGGATGCTCTGGGAAGAAAACAAGGCTCTACAACGTCTCCAGTCACAAAATGAAACTGTCCACGTTATTTACACTGATGCCATTCAGCAAAGGCTTCCAAAAGAAAATAAGCCATTCCCATTCTTCCGAGAGAGGAACACAGGCTTTCAGGTCAGCCCAGGCAACAAAGTTCTCCGAGCAGTCCAGGAAAAGCATAGAGTCTTACAGGATTTCCATCAGGAGAATAAAACAGGCCCCATCATCTGGAAAGACCAAAAAGCCATCACAGTCCATGAAGAGAGCCAAGATGTCAGCTCAGAGCTTCAGAAGGACACTGACACCATCACAGATGTGGAAGAATATAATCCTGGCCCAGCCCCCCAGCAGGAATATGAAGCTGAAAAGAACACCACTCCAACTCAGAATAAGATCAAGTCTGCCCCATGCACACCGGGCAAGAAAGAAATATTCCAGGATCTCCAGGACTTATACAAAGTCCTCCATATCTTCCTGGAAGCAAACCATCTTCTTGGGGAGAAACAGGGATGCCACATTCTCTATGATGTGAACAGATCCTTCCAAGAAGAGTACAACAAATTGAAGCTGTGCCTGAATGCAGTGAAAAATACTGTGTCAGACATTAAGGCTCAAATGGAAATGTTGGAAATGGAGCTCATTGCCATCACTTCCCCGATGTATGAAGAAGCGGAAGAGAAGGTGGCAAATGAGTATCTACTTGGAGAGATGTGATACTTGGTGCTAAGACCTGGAAAGATTCTGTCCTTGTTTCAGAGAACCTAATAAAAAACCCAGTAGAGCCTGAAGACATCTGGGGAATATTGTGTTATTCTGTAACTTTCTTACATTAGTATTTCACTTTCTGATTACACAGTATAGGTGACTACCATGAATTTGCCTAGTGTCAGGAAAACATTTTTTTCAGCATTTGCTTTCAAAGTTTCTGATAATAAGACCTAGATTAAAAAGAGGTAATTCATACTTTTCACACTTACTTTGAGGTACCTTATGTTGGCCATACTTCTTAGAGGGATGGGCACTTCCTGAAAATGAGGATCCCAACCGTAAGCTGAATTTGGATCCCTGGTGGTCCCTTTCTTTCTTATGCTGGCCAAGTCCAATGGCTTTAACTGTGTCTTCTGCCATGTACCAGCCTTCCCTTTTTCATATAGTGCAAGCAGTGGATCATGGAAAATGTAGCCTCCCAGAGAAGACAGGGCCATGAAAGACAATTGGACACAAAAAAACCACACTAAATGTGCCATGTATATATATTTTTGTTGTCTCCTTTTCCCAGTCCCACATTCCCACTTAAATTGTTGTCTCTTTCCCTTGTTTAAAGCTCTTCCTCAGAAGAGTATCCACCCCTTGCCTCCAAGTAAAATAGGACCATAAAGCAAACATAGACCACTGGGACAGCAGATCCCCTTCAGCCTTGGTTATTTGTCGATTACTTTCATAATTCGGTACCTTAACTAGGCCTAATTCTTTTCAAATGACCTTGTTTTGGTACACTTTAATAATCCTACTGATTTCAAGAGACATTATTATTATTTGCTGATAAATGGCACTTTTAGGATGCAATGTGTATAGGAAAGACTGATTAGTGTCTCATCTATAGCTCACTACTAAAAGGAAAATACATGTAGTCTTTGGTGGTCTTTTTGGATCAACTCTTCTTTGGGGTCAGGAATTAAGCAAGTCTTAATTGCAAACAATCATGGGTACTTACGGAGCTAACAGCCCTCTAGCCTAGAGAAACACTGGACCTTCCACCTCAACATGAGGAGAAACTTCTTTACCGTGACAGTGTTGGAGCACAGGAACAGGCTGCCCAGAGAGGTTGTGGAGTCTCCTTCTCTAGAGACTTTCAAGACCCTCCTGGATCTGTTCCTGTGTGGCCTGTCCTGGCTGTTCCTGCACTGGGCAGGGTGGGTGGACTCGATGATCTCCAGAGGTCTCTTCCAACCCCTGCCATTCTATGATTCTGTTTCTTCTACCTGTGTACAGCAGCTGATTGTCAGTACACTCAAATGATTTTCCCCTCTTGGCCGAGGGTGGCAGAAGTGCTGGAGATCTGTTGGGGCAGGAGCAGGCTAGCCAGGGAAGAATTGTTTCAAGACAAATCCTCTGTTCTGTCAGATCTCAGCTGCTTCGTTTGTAGGGCTGGACAAGCGATTTGAGTCCTTTATTGCTCCTATTCTTGCTGCTGCTTTTTGAGAGGTTACACTTTCCCGGTATCAGCATCTTCCTTGGATGGCTCAAGATCGATTCAGAGGTGAAAGATGGCAAAAAGATGTCATGTTCAGGCATTCAGTCTCGTGGGTGAAACACCTCAGAGCAGTTTTTGTGATGACCTATTCTGAGAAAGCCCAGTGTTTGTCTCCAGCTGGAGTATTTCCTTACACACTGGACGATTGTGTGCCAGCCTCTCCAACTTCCATGCCACAGAGATCCTCCCTCTGTATTTCAGATCTATTTCTTAAGTCTCTGCGCAGTTTCCTTTCAATATATAAATTCTTAGAGTGAAAATGACTTTGCTGTCATGCTCCTCAAAAAAGTGGGCTGCGCCTGTGTCCCTTTTATTTCCTCTCTCCTTCTAAGAAAACGTGCTAGGTAGAGTTTTGTGTTGCTCTTTGAGGAAGCCATCGCGACGGTTATTTGGTGGAAACCCTGCAGTGCTGTGGGTTTTGGCTGGATGACCTTTTGTTGACATTTCAGCCGTTCCAGGGGTTTATCACATCTCCCTGTGGTTATCAGCCTCCTGTCTGAGGAGAGCTGCTTCTGTGCACCATCTGGGCTCAGCAGCGTGGAAGTGGTGTCAGTGGAGAGTTGTGGTGTTTCTTCCTTCTACCTTTTTTTTTTTTCAGTTGTACATTTCCCTAAATACAAAGTGGGGTTAAGCTCTCAGCAGTGCTAATGGAGGCTACCTGTAAAAATTAAACTGAGAGTGCCTGTGAGTCATGTAGTGATTATGAAAACCATTAATACAGTACGTATTGGAAAGAGATAATGACAGTGTGCTGGACTGTTGAGTCATTAAAAAGCTAGGTCTGGTGTTCTGGTGAACTTCCCCGGGTTTGGCATGCAGTGGCAAAGGTGAGCAACTGCTGGGAGCTTTGCTCGCTGCTGCTCTGTGCATCGTGGCTTCCAATCAGTGTGTGTTTAAACCTGCAGCCTGGGATTCAGAAATGGGGTAATAACACACAGTTGTCCACCTATTGTGATTTCTAGGAGCTTGTGAAGTTGGAATAGACAAGCCCGGCGCACAACCTTGTGCTCAGCCTGGAGAGACTCGGGAGGGGGGGCAGATCCTGGCAGTAAAGAAAGGTGTTCACTTGCGTTACTTACTTAGGTCCATCCTGCAAGTCAGTGTAAGGTCTCTTGTGAATCTGCTTCATCAACTGTAGAACCATACTTCTGCCTCCCTCAGACAGTTCACACGCCCACCTGCAGTTAGCAGCTTTACTACTTTGGCTAGTCCTAAGGGTCTTTTTTGGTGTTGGTGTTAAGTGCTTGGATTCAGAGAGAACATTTGATATTTGTTGTGTTTTCAGTTGGGATAAATGATCCATTAACTATCCCTGCCAATACACCATTGTGTTTCAGATGATAGATTGTATGCAATTTCAGTATTACAGTCCCTGCAGCATATTTAGGTTCTTCTGACATAGTGTGAATTGAATATAAATTTGTCCTACCCTGCTTCTCTTATCTCAAATTTGGCAGCAGCTAATTGTTCTGAAAAATCTGACATCAGTATTTAATATTTTTAAGTTTTGGGGTTTTTTAAGTTGGGCAGATGTTGCTTGTTTAGAATAGAATGGAATATTTAGCATGATAAAGTGTCTGTGCAAGGCAGCATGTAAAGCAGATAGGAGAAGAGAGGAAAGTACTGAATCTTCTTCCAAAGCCATTGGGCCTGAGGACTGGGGGATTTGTTTGGTGGGAGTTTCTTATTTTGTTTTGTGGGTTGGTTATATTTGAGTGTGTGGTGGCTTCTTGTTGTTATGGGGTTTTTTTGGTTGAGTTTTTGTTTTGTTTTCTTTTGGGGGTTGTTTTTGTTTTGGTTTTTTTTTTTCCCTTGTAGCTCACCCACATTTTGGAGGGATAAGCCTTGATTATGTCCTGCATACTTTTTGCAGCCAACAATTTGTTTCAATAACTCAGTGTCCACTGTTCACTAATGTCTTTGTAAAGCAGTATGAAAATGTTTCCTATAAATCATAAGAATTTTCTTGGGTACCAGTAATCTTTTGTAGTAGTCTAATAACCAAAATAGAACTTGTTATGTGGTGTGTCACAGATGTGCTGGACTGATCTGCCAAGCATATTGCCAAACGTGCACAGGTGGCATTTGGCATATTATGGCTCAAGTTAATGTATATGATTTCACAAATTATCATTGGCAGCTTCAGGAGCTTCTGTTTAAATACACAGTCCTCTCACAGCACTTTGCAGAGTCCAGATTCCAGCAGTTGGTTCTTGGTCTCCGAGTTCAGCAACAACTGGTTTAATTTCTTGGCAGGGATTTGCGAAATTCTGTAGCTTTTGCAAGACTCATCTTGGCGTGTTCCCAGAAGGGAATGGGCTCAGAGGTCAGCACAGGATTCATTTAAGAAAAAAAAAACCCAACAAGCCCACAAAACATTTCAGCTGATTATTTAGTTATTTTTAAATAATGGATCATGAAATAAGAAAGTATTACCACCTGGAAAAAAAAAACACCTCTGTAAATATCTCTTGAGCTTTGAAATGCGTACCCCAGAGCCAGTAGCCAAATGCCAAATGTGCCATGTGGATTTTAAGGAGCAGTGAAGTTTGGTGCTGTGGTTGATTGTAACATCACGAACGGTTCGTGTGCAGAAGGTTATTTTTGTAAGCCTAATGGCTGTGGTCTTTTGTTTATTACATGAAAGCAGAGGGAGTCGGAGAAGTTGATGGCAGTTTTCTAGTAAAACTTCCTCCTTTTTTGTGGGTACATGGATTTGTCAAGCTCTGCTTGAAGACATAAAGCGATCTTAAGTGTTAGCTAACAAAAAAGGTGATGTTCAGCTTCAGATTTCAAAAAGAAATTGTTCGATTTACTGCTTGCTGTGTAACTCCTTGTTCTACCTCCAGCACCGTGTGCGTTAAAATACTACAAACTTGAAGTGCTTTGGTGAGCTTTTTGCTTTTCTTACCTTTGGTTATGTGAATCAAATTTCATACTCTTCTGCCATAGCAGAAAGCCTACCTGCAGAAACCCTTGTGGTTTATTACTGACTGAATAGAGAATATATAATACATACATATATATATGTATTTAACAAGTCTAATGTGCAAAATTATACAAGGGTTCCATGAAAACCCTGCTCCTTTATAGTGATCTCCTTGACAGATATTTGGAGACTGAGACCAACTGCTCCCTTTTCAAGGTAAACAGCAGCAGGGGAAGAACAAGTGGAAAGAAAGAACAACAAATGTATTTATCTTTGTGGGGAAAGAGGAATCAGTGCCACGTTCACTGTCGCTTACATAAATGAGGGAGAAAGTATGGTTATCAATACTTTGCAGTAAGATTCAAAGAGAACAAGTAGGTGTAATCAAAAGGAGCTCTGAGTGTATTTGGACTACAGCTTCACTCTGGAAGTGATAGGGGATAGTCACATCAGATATACAATTAAAAATAATTGACAATGAGAGAGTTAACAGATCTAAAAGTCAATGTTAAGTTTCATCATTCAGAAGTGCTTTTGAAGGATGAAACGGAGCGTGGAGCAGAACACAGACCTCATAAACATCGTTTCAGATTTCCTGCAGGTTCAGGGAAGGCCATTCTGCATCAGCTTACGTGCTCCACATCCTTGGAAGGTTTCCTTCACAGCTAAAAGGGCTCTTTCTAACGCCTGAGCCACTCCTTCAAGCTGGAGCTCAGCCAGAGGAGGTGGCACGCATTGCGAGGGCTGGCCATGGGCACGCAGGCTTTGGCACACGGCCCGAAGCTGAGTGCAGAAGAATGAAGCTGCAACCTGTTTAAGAGCTGGGGAGGTGGCAGAAGCCTGAATCGGAGTGAAAGAGGCCAGGATTTCTGCCGTAGAGAGGAGAGTTAGAAATGTGTCAGAGCCATTGAGATAAGAACTTGGTGTTGAACGGTGGGGTTAGCAGTTTAATTTCAAAAGCTAACCGCATGCAGATCAATTATTTATAAGGACTTGCTCATTTATTTTTGGGGGGAGAACTGTGTGTTCTCAGGAACTGTATAGATTATTCCAAGAACTGAAAACCTCAGATGAACACCATGGCGCTTCGTGATTCCAGGAAGTGTTCTCGGAAGCTTGTAAAACAATGTTCAGTGTTGAACGGTCATGAAGAAATTAGTTTGGGTCATATATATATATATATATATATATATATTTATTTTTTTTCCCCCCATGGAAGCACATATTTTCAAGTTGCACAGACTGTACTCTCATCCCACCATCCGACTCTAGAACAACTGCCGCATTTGGAAGGGAGAAGATTTGCGCGTGGTCTCTTTTTCTCTGCAAGCACAGCCACAAAGGTCAGACAGGAAATCTCACTGGTAACCATCAGTTACATTATTTTTTTATGCCAGGGTAGCACTGCTCCCAGCATGGAGCTGTGCAGCACCTGCCTGGGGCAGCAGTGCCCAGCCAGCGCGGGCAGGAGGGTGGCAGCTCTGGCAGGGCTGGTTTAGCACAGCTAGAGTTTAGTGGTTTGCAGTCTGGGTGTGTGTATGTCTGAGGCAGGGGAAAAAGAGGACACGGGGGAATAGCTAAAAAGGGAAATGTAAAACAAAGAACTGAAGTTAAATACATATAAAGAGAAATAGATGAAGACAATAAGGAGGAAGCTGAGTAAGGAAGGTAGGAGAAAATGACCTTGAAGAAGGGAGAATGAAGTAGGTACGGTGCTGGTTTTATTACTCTGTATTGAGGGGGAAAAGGGGAAGAAAGAAAAGATTTAACAGTGCAAAGCAAACTAAAGCTTTTTCACTATTTTATCCTCTCTGAGTATTTTGGCAGCAATGCTGTTACTGTGGTTTGTGTAATGTCATGGCATTCTTGGATTTTGCTCGTATTGGTGGGAGGTGAGTAGAACAGCAGTGTCCTACTTGAAACACCTCTCCTGGCTTTATCAGGCACTGACCATCAAGGGAGGAGATGGATATATGTATGCATATGCACTCATTTATAGGTCATCTTATGTTTGCTTTCTTATACATCCCTTTTACTGTGTCTTGCTGGACTTCTTAAGTTTGTTTAAAAATTCTTGTTTTCAGTATTTTAAATAATATTCTTTTAGAGAGTAGGATGTACATCAGGCATTCAGCAGCTGTTACAATAAGAGGAATGCCCACCAGTTCTCTACAAGTGGAGAAAACAGGAGGTAGAGTACTAGATGGAAGAAAGTTCTCTCTGCAGGACCTACATAACAGCAGTGTTTTGTAGGAACTTCATCTGCTGCCTCAGGAAAAGCAGGCAGCATGCTGAAAGCTATATTCTCACCTCACCTGATGTGAATGTGTTATGTTTTGGGAAAAACTTGATGCAATGTTTTTCTTACCATATTAAAAGAAATTAAGAACATTTTGTTTTTAGGCACAGCTAAAAAGGAGCTGCTACCTAGTTTGCTTAGGCGTTATGTCAAGCAGTTTTCACTTGTTATTTATTTACTCAGTTTTGAGGAGTTTGACATTTAAAAACAAAACTTGGAGGTATTGACATGATACTGCTTTGTTTGTTTTCTTTTTCACAGGCAATATGATACACTTAAAATCTATCATTTTGATCCACAGAACATCTAGAAACTGTGTTTTTAAGATATTACCAGAAGAGGGAGTGTATAACACTTTGTATATAATGAAACCTCTTTAAGTTTCTTGATGAATAGCAATCAATAACCACATGATTTATGTAGTAAGTTAAAAGAAATAATAATTACAGGCTGAAAATCACTTTCAAAAGAGCACAATTAATGCCAGCTTTTGAAGTTCATCATTAAGTTTAATTCAGTTTAACACTAAATAATTATATTCAAGTAATGTAAAAGGCCTTGAAGCCAATTCAGAATGCTTAAGTGTTGTGTCTACCTGTGACAAAGATTCAAACAGCTTTTCAATACCAGCTGTGGATTATCTCTTGCAGTACCCAGCTCTAGAAAAGCTCTCTAACAGTGTGAAACTTGAAAACAATTACAAATAGCTTTAAAAAAATGTAGAAAGTAGCAAACAGAAATAGATAAATATGATACATAAGTCTGTGATGCTATTATTGACTAAACAAGCCATCATTAGCTATCTCAGGCAGTAACAGCCAAAATACTTCCAAACCTGATTATCTGCTATTGATGCCAAAATTATAATGTAGTGCTTGTATCGAAAATCAGTATTTTTACTCTGTGTAGATGTTCCTCCAGTTGTCATGAAGCAGGGCAACAGGTAAATCCTTTGAACAGTAACAGAATGAAGTAGGAGAAAAAGCCATCAGTGTGTCTACATGTAAACTCCTGATAAACTTTGCCTGTTCTGCAGCTTCTGAGCATGCTGCTGGCCACAAAGATTGTAGTTACATTTTGTTTCCCTAGGTTGTATTAGAGAAAGAAGAGCCATCATCAAGAGATTCTTTTCCTCTTTTCTGTTCTTTGTTCTGCAGGTAATAACGAGCTGCCCACGTTGGTATGAAACTCTCACTCCTTACACTGCTTTGTAAAGGATGCAATTAGACCAGGCTCCTGGAGAGTTGAAGCAGTTGCTACATAGCCGAGTTTTTCCTTGTTGTTTGACAAGATTGTCAGAAAATCTTTAGCTGATAATTCTCTGTAGAGCAGTTTTTCGAAAGGAAGCCTTTTCCTGTAGCCAGATCACCTTCTGATGTTGTTACCCTGTAGGATTTTCTTCCTCAGCCAGGCAGAAATGGTATTGTGCCCTGTCCTCTCTCTGTGACCCCGCTGGCTGCAAAGAACCTGTTTGTCGTGTCTGGCAGTGGGAGAAGCCCTAGTTTCTGTGGCGCACTGCTGCTAATTCTGGGGGTTAGGTAGAAGGTGTACCCCTTTCAGTGAACCCTTCCAGCTTTGAGTCTGGAACTTTCAGGTGCTTGTGGAGTACCTGAAAGTGTAGAGCTTTGAGCTGATTGGAAGTTTTGTGTGGTATACTTTAATGTTTTTTAAGAGCTGTTCATTACTGTCTGTAGATATTCACGTGGAATTCATGGCTCCTCTCATTGCTTTGGGGAGAGTTGACTGTGTCTCCTTGGTTACTACATGGCTGAAGTCTTCTTTTGAGTTCACAGGATAAGCATTTTGATGTTCTGTTGTATTAGGGTGGACTTAGTAAGGAAACTTCTCTTTTTTTTTTTCACTTTTCTAGATCCTAATGAGAAGCCTTACAGTACTCTGTAAGGCTCTGGCTCTTCTCATCATTGGCATGGGACTAGCTAGCACTCATTTTCTTCAGTTTCATTTTGGCTTATAGCCTCTGTCAAGCCACATGTATGTGCCTGGACACATGCCATGTTGACCCTCTCCTGGCCTCTAAGGTCAAAGGAAAGGTTTTTAAACTGCCACAATTCAGTCCCCTCCCCGTCACAGTGCCATGTACTCTTTGACCAAAGGTCATCATGTGGGTCACAAAGCTATCCACTGGCCAGCTTCTAAAAATACCCATGACTGCTCTAATAACCATAGAAGTGATGTAAACTTAGATATGCACATAGTATTGCAAGGATTGATGCTCACATCTTGCTTGTCATGATGGACCGAGAATGACAGCTAGTGTCACTCAGATTTGGTAGTGACCAGTTCCTTTCTCAGTCCAACTCTCCACAGGATTGATCAGTCTTCTGAATGTGGATGGGTAGTGACCTTTAGGACCATACCCAGCACCTTTTTCTGAGATCCTAAGAATGTACCCAGGGAGGCTGAAGGCTGGGCAGATAGTTAGGACGTGCTGAAAGCCCTGACGAGCTCCTAGGCAGCTTACTGTATCCTGTGCCCTGTCCCAGTTGTCTGGGTGGCAGTGTTCCACAAGAACTGTGCCTGTACACTTGAAATCTAATGTACTCAATGTCTTTTTTTTCTGGTTTTAGTCCCTGAAAAATCACATCAGTCTATACAGAAGCCTTTGCTTTCTCTGTGTACACGCATGCTATATGGGTTGCAGTTATATTGTATTTCTGGTATAAACAAGCACATTGTGTAAGTGGAACTGATACTAAGGCATAAAGTGCTGTCACTTGATTGTGCACCAACAAGCCTGTCAAGTTGGTCCTCTGTACTCAGTCATCCATTTTATTTTGGACTCGCTCCACTTTTCTGAAACCTGAGGAACTTCTAAGCATGCCCACTTGGAAGAAAAACCAAACCAAACAAAAAAACCCCACCAAAACCAAGATCTTGCCCACTATATTTGTGTTTCTGTATCACATAAGACACTCCAAAGTGGCAGCTGCTAGAGAGAAAAATCCACTGATCTCAAAGCGTATTCTGGAGGTTCTGGGAATTTAATTTCTGGTGGTACTTTGGAGCTCTTGTCTCCAGCTTCGGAATAAAAAGATATTCAAGGCATTAAATAAGAGTCAGTAGCACCACTTTTTGTATGATTTTGCTGCTTGCTTCACTAAGGCCAGTTTCATGATGGCACACGGCTCGTGGCAGGGTTCTTTCTGGGTACCTCCCATAGCAGCAAAGTCAGTTTTCCAAGTAACCAAACTGGAGTTCTTGATTGATCAGCTTTAAGAATTTTGGTGTTGGCTCAAGGCCCATCATTCTCTTCCTTCCAGGAAGAATAATAATAGTAGTCAGTAACCAAACAATCTCTTAAAAGCAAAATATTTACAACAAAACCATTTTAGACAGTACTAAATGTAAACATAAGCAGCTTGCAGCGTAAGCAAGCCCAGCTTATGCAGTGTTGAAATCAATCAGATGGAATTCCTTGGAATTCTAAAATTTTATGTACCCCTCAAAACGTCTAGGAGCTGGAAAACTAATCATTGCTGCAGCACACAACCCCGTTCTTTGTCCTCTCCAAGTTGCTTAGGCCTCCAGCCCGTTCCCTGGGATCAAGTCGCACTTTAATTCTTGCTAGTCCTCTGTCTGCTAATTGCTAGCTTTGGCACAAGAAGGCTTGTGGTTTGTGAGACTGTCAGGTCTTTGAAGGGATGGTTTTGCTTTTTGTCACGGAGAGAGCAGATGGTGTGAAGGCTGGGACCGAGTGGCCAGGATTGGGGGAGAGGGCAGGAGCGCTTTTTGCTGTGGCAGAATTAGCTCGCACCAGCCAGCTGAAAGTGATTGTGAAATCTGGGGCTGAGATTGCTGAATTTTGAGAAAGCATAAATGAGTTGTGTCATGTGTAGTGGAGATAATGAAGCCTGGTCATCTGTGGCTTTGTCCTGCGTGTTTTGCCATCTCTCTCCCTCCCGTTGCAACACCTCCTCCTGCTCTGTGCACATAGGTTGCTTCAAGTTTCATGTTATGTTTTTACTTTTGTCTTTTTCTTTTCTTTTTTTTTTTCTTTTTGGGCTGACAGTTTAAGAAGCCCTACACATGCCACTGCTAGGTTGGAGTGTGCACATGATAACCAGTCAGTGCAGATCTTGCCTTCATTCTGTAAGAGCACTGAGAGGTCCTACCTTAGCTGTCTGAATGCTGATTTTAAGGCCGATAAACCCCAGTATCTTTAGGACCAATCTCTGTGTGGGGGGTGGGAAGACACACAGTCTCAAATCCAGTTCTTCAGCTTTCTTAAAATTAACCTAATTTCAAAATACACTAAAACACTAAAATTTAGACAAGAGGAAGGAGACATGGTAGAGCTGCATTTATCGCGCTTCACAAAAGTCAGATAAGGAAATCCAATGTAAGTGAAAGATGCAAAATGCTCTAGCCAATCTTAAAAATCAGTTTTCTTGGCAATGCAAAATGTGCGAAGTACTTCAGGTTGTAGAATTTGATTATTTTTTAATTTTTTTAAAATTTTATGTTGTTTTTTTTCTTATCATTCTGTAATATTCATACTAAGGAGCTACTGTATGTATGTGCATAGTGATAGCATCGCGAATGATAGAAATTATCTTTTTATGTTCCATCTGTTCAATGAGGAAACAAAGGAGGGGGTTGATGCTGTTCTTTATCTTAAGTAGTAGGAAGCAAGCTTTCTTCCATTGCAATGGTTTCAACACAGTTCAAGTTGTCCTTCCTGCATCATCTTGCAACACCAAATATCTGGGAATTAGGTGCTCTGCAGTGATTCATTTTAACTGCTTCTCTCCCTTCTGCCCTGCCTGCACTGTCCTACTGATGTTAGAGCAGGAGCCTCGTTCCCTGGGAACAAGCAACAGTGCAGGTGTGTGTCCCTTGGAGTGTGTATGTACACAAAGTATTATCACAGCTTGCAAGGCTAACTCCAGGCCTCTGAACTCAGGTATTAGCTGACGGTCTAAGTGTTTATATTGAATCTAACACTGTTGGTGTTTTGAGGATTTTTTTTCAATGACTTTAAATAGTGTTGATAGAAAATAAAACGTAAAACCTCTTGCAATATTTAGTACCAGGAAAAGAACTTGGTACTTTCATTGCCTTACATAACGAATTGTTTTTACTACATTAAGTAAAATTACTTCTGCGTTTGTCAGGGTACACTTGCAGCATGTGATTTAACTGTGGCACAATCCCTTCCAAGGTGAAGCTCCATGAATATTTACTGTACAAAGTTACTCAGAAGCCTTCAGTTGATGGAAAATAGTAAACGAAAGCAAACGCAGAGACCGAGACAGTTGGCATATATGCTGCTACTGTAGCATAAGCAGGCATAAAATCCTGTTGCATTCTCTCTGCCATTGTGTTGCCTTCCCATGGGCTGGTGCCGTTTTCTCCCCGTGTGAATGTCCCGTCATGCCTCTCCCTTCCATTCCCACTCCTGCCTTGATGCCCAGCTGCTGGGTTTTCTTGGCGGTTGTGTTCTTTGTCCTCACTCTTACTCAGAAGGAAGACAGCTTTCTGTATTGTTCCATGTGGGAATTAAATTGCCCGATCTTGGTCAGTTTATTTGTGGAATAAGCAACAAAATAGAAGCTATTTGCCCTCTTGGTTGTAAAATGAGAGTAGGCCAAAATCTAAGTCTAAAGAAGGATAAAGTCTGGTTTTTAAGAAGGCAAATACATGATTGCTGGTTCCCCGCATAGTAGTTTAAAGTCAAGAATTTTGTGAACCACTGAAATCTGTTGGAGCCTTACCAGTTTCAATTACGGGTGTCAAGTTAGGAGAGTGTACAGTAGAAAAAAATTCTTCAAAACCAGGCATGCCTCTGGTACTAATTTTAGCAGGAGATGTGTTCTAAAAACAGCATAATCCAAGGAAATGTCTGTGTGTTCCTGAGTTGTCCTTAACAATTAATGAGTAGGTGACATGGACAGTCAACCTGTGAAATTCCAAGCAAAAGAGGAGCTGGTTGCTGTCTCCTATTCTGGGCATGGGAAAGCTGGTATTTACTACTTGTGGTTTAGGACTTAGTATCCATTTCTAACTCTGTTAATGGGAGGAGTAGTCTCCAGGCTTCTCTATGAAGAGAAAAAAAAAACCAAATAAAAAAACCAATAACCCAAACAAAACCCAATCTGCTGAAATGGTGCTCCCTGCTTCTGTTTAACCCATCTTCATGAAAAGAAAGTCATGTGCTGACACACTGATACGAACACACAAAGGAGTCTGTCCCAGCCAACTGCCTTCCCTCTTGGTAAAGTTTTTATTTTAGTGAAGAAGTTACTTGCTTGGTTTTAAGAGGTAATTAGGGTGTAATTTGATAACTGAGGAAAAAACAGAAATTTCAGCTTTGATTATGGCAACTTAAGAGCAAAAGTCATAACTTTTTCCCTTTTCCAAAACTCTTTCTTTTCCCCCTTTTCCCTCTTTTTTTTTTCCCCCTTTTCCCTTGTCTGCAGATACACTAATTTTTACAAATGATTACTTAGGAAATGGTTCAGAAATTAGTAATTTGGTAAAAATGAGTTTAATAGTTTATTTATTTATTTATTTTATTTGCTACCTCTGTGCTCTGTTTGGTTGGAATCAGACCTTGACTTTCAAACCCCAGAGTCTAGAAATTTAGGATGTCGAGACCTATCTGGAAGTTGAGGACAGTGGATACTGGAGTGAATTTTTGCTGCTGGAGACACACACCAGGAGCGTCCTCAGGCACACCCAGGGTGGCAGGGGCTATGTCCCTTGGGCCACTGACAGCCCAGGGAGCTGTAGGGATGCTGGATGTCCCCAGTCTGGGCAATGCAGCTGCAGAGGAACTATCCCAGTATGGACCTGCCTTGGCCATATCTGACTAAGTGCCGATGTCACCTCCGTGGCACCGGTGCCCACCATTGGCAGCAGGCTTGTTGGTAAAGCAGAGGCTGGCTGGCGGCCTGGGGTGCAGCTGTTTGCCACGGGCAGGGCGCCCGAGGCCGGCCTGCAGCCCCGGCACCGATGGCGGGGTGGCCGGGCCCGGCCGGCGGCATTGCCCGCGGCTGTCGCGGGGCCTGGTCGGAACGCGCCGAGCTCCGGGGCTAATCTCCCAGCGGGGATTAAGCGCTGCGAGCGGCCCGCCTGAGCCCGCCTGAAATGTCACCGGGGCGGCCTGGCCCCACTCCAGGAGCGGGCGGGTGGCGAGTTTGCCACGCCGGGGGGTAGGCGGGTGAGCTCTGCGCCGTGCCGTGCAGCGCGGCCCCTGCTGAGGCTCCGCTGGCACCTGGCTGGTGCCACCTCTGCTCTCACCTTGTTTCCCTCCAGAAACTTGAAATTCCCCCCAAAAAGCGCTGCGATGACACAGCTCTGATGGGGAGGGTGCAAGGGGAGAAAGAAAATAGCAAGAAAGCCGTAGCCGATTGCAATCCTGTCAAGCCTCCGGATAAATTGGCAGCTGTTAATCAAAGTGTTAATTAAAGAAAGAAACTATAAAGAGCGTGTTCATTTTAGCTTGTTTTCCTGAGTGCGCTCGTCCGTGTAATTTATAAATCAGAGGGCAAATACATTCCTCGTTACGGCCCTGGGGCTGGCTGGCTGTGGGCAGGATGGTCTGTGCCGTTACATCTCGGCTTGGGAGGAAATGGGGAATGCAGACACAGCCTGGATGTGTCAAGTGCAGTTGTGTTTTTATTTACAAGGTTAAACTGACACGGACGTTTTAGTTAGCACATCCTAATTACAGCATTGCTCCATTCTTCCAAAGCGAAATGTGAAAAGGCTGGTTTATTTAATGTGAAAGACGTTATTGTGCAAGCGCGGTAGGTTCGTGCCCTCGTTTGACTGTATTAGTGATTTCTGTGAGACTTTTGCTGTTCTAATGCTGCAGTAAAATTTTAATTAGTGTATAGTTAACGTGGTCAGTGTTTTTAAAAAATGGTCGGTGTTTTTTAAACGTGAAAAAAGTTGTTTCACGCCGATTGTGATTGGCTAGTTTTAATGAAATAAGCAGTAATGATCCTTTTTTGTAATTGAAAAATGACTAATGCCTAAAAATGTTAAATTGGGATAAAAGAACGTAAAGACCTGACTTAAGAAAACATTATTTATACTCTTGTTTTCCATTTATGTCGCAATTTGAGTATTTATGTTCCAGGAGTTTTCATATTTTGAAAAGTTATTTGGCTCTTGGGACATCTTTTAAAAACATTGCAATTCACCCTACCACAGGTTTGCTTCTCATCTTCCTTTTCCATCCTGAAAAAGTTAAAAATTTGATGTTTAAAACCTCAAAACAGAAAATGAGGTGTTAGCCATGCAGACAGAACCCCAGCCTGGATCGCTCATACTGCTCTTCTTACTCTCCGAGGTTTTTCTGGAAGTAGGCACTACCCAGAGGTGTAGGGGCTCGGTAGTGCTTTTGTCCCACTTGCCATAGGGAAGCACATGAGTTGTCGCATCCATAGGGTGTGAGTGGTCAGTGCTGTATGTACGGGGACAGAGGTGAGTGATGGGTAACATCAAGAGACAGCAACGGGAGCTTCCTTCTCAGCTCCATCGGTCAGTGTTTCCTTGGCTCCGCTGCGAGCAGTAACACCTCAGGGGAGAGGAGGAGCTGTTGTAATTGGCTGGCTCTAAGTAGCCATGTACATGTTTGTTTGGATGTTCTTAATCTTACAAAGCTTTTGTATCGGGTGGCAGTGGATGTCACTACTTAGTCGTGCAGTGAATAAGAAAAATATTTGCGCTTGATGTCCTTTTATCCTGTAGTTTCTTAATGACAGAATTGAAGAATGTGTTTTACTTAGCTGACACTACTATTTTTGTGTATATCCTGTGATATTTCCTCTTATTCCCCTGCTCTAAACAAAGTCAATTCACTCTTCTTGATCTTTTGTAGGAAAGGCTTGTTTTCTTTTTTCTTTTTTCTTCCCATTTCAAGGCTTTTTTTTTTTTTTTTTAAATAGCCATCTCCAGAACTTTTCTTAGTTAGCCAATAACCCCCATTGTATTTCCATTCACTAACAGCTTTTAAGCAGATTTTTGATGTCAGCATATTTTTTGTAGGGGTGCTGAGTCAATCAACACACGACTAAAGTTTGCTGCATGTAAAGAAATAGCTATGGGGGGAAAACATAAGAATCCCCAATTGTGGTGTGAATAGAAGTGTTAGCAAGATGAGAGCCAGACGGGCATTTGGATATGTGAACTCATCTGATTACATTGCACAATATTATAGTATTATGTGATAACGTCTTGTAAGGAATATTGTTGATTCTGAAGGAGAAGAACGTGGTGTTGAAGGTGTAAACCTGATTTCTAAGTAGGAAATGGAAAGAAAGAGAGAAAATCAGAAATTAGGTGGTGGTTCTTCCCTTAATTATTTGTTCTAATGCTTTCAACACACAGTTCTTCATTACATTTCCATTTACTCCATTTTTTTTATTAAGCTTTAGAATTTTAGGTTTGTTTGGTTTGTTTTTAACTTTTGATTTAGGCTTGTTTTGAAAAACCGAAGCTTTTCTTTAATGCCATTCAGGGTAAGCATATATGAGAAGTTTTCCAGCTGTATTTCTAAGGAAGCTGCCCCCCATATCTTGGTACGTTGCTGATCTGTACTGTTTACCTTTGTTTGACACATCTATTATCGCTGTGGATTTTCTGAAGTTGATTCTAAATAACTTTTTTTTTTTTTTTCAAATAACAAAAGAATTTTTTATTCAATACCTGATTTTTAATCAGAACGTGTAGGTATTGTCATGTCATCAACAGGCTACACAGAGATTAGTGCTCATAATGTGAACATTATAATCTCTCCGTGGCCCGAATACGAAGACACTCTGCTGTCCTTCTGTAATAACTCTGCAATATTTATATTCCAGCTCTTGACAGATTTACAAGACAGCTCCTGACCAAAAGGACCAGGGCCAGTCCCCTGGGGAGAAATCTGTCCTTTCACCTTTGGCAAGTTGCTTGGGAAAGCCTTCCAGAAGTTTGATCTCGGATATTATGCTGGTCTCTTTCTGAGATGCTAAAGCCCTTACATTTGGGTTTCCATGAGCGAAGAGGGGGTTGAAGAAGGAGGGGAAAACATCCTTTTCTGAGTGATGAAGAGGGACCTTCCAACTATCAGGTCTCCCTGGCTCCATTTTGCTTGTGATTCTGCTCCATAAATAATTGAGTGTCCTGCCTCTATCAGTTTTCTCACATTGCTTGTGAGAGTTTCATTGGTCTCCATGGGGCTCTGAGTAGCTGAACCAAACCTGATGGGAGTGTCCCTAATTCCACTCTGCCTCTGCGTGAGGCATCCACACAACACAGAAAAACCCAGGCCTGTCCAACAGGCTCAGGATGTCGGTGCGTAGCGGTTGATGGTTCAGAGGTTATTTTGCATCTCTCGGAGGCAAACCCCTCATTTTTTAAAGAGGTATCTTAAATCCTGTGGAAATTGATTACAGAACTACTCCTGTGCTGAGTACACGGGGTTTTGAAAGGATTAGTAGCAAATAAGGAAAACCAGAAAAACTATGGTTCATAATGTGCAGAGAGTTGTCCGGAGGCAGCAATGGAGAAAGGGATATACTCGAAGGTTATTTATTTAGATACATTGTAGTGTTGCTATTTTTTGCTACATTCTTAACTGCGTTTGCAATTGCTTCTCCCTCTCTCAGACTCTCTGTGATAGTGATGACCTTGGAGATCAAGGGAGATGGGCTGGGCTTTGGGGCGGTTTTGCAGCAGTTACCACAGTGGAGATGGCCATTCCTGCCCAACCAGTGTTGTGCTATTAGAGAATCACAACACCATCCTGGCTATGCTGTAGTTGTACCATTTTTAAAAGCATCATTTAAATACCGTAAATGATAGTTACAGGATCTTCTTTTTAAAACACAATTTTAAAGTGTTGAAGTTGGCATTCAGAGTCGTAGTGGTGAAAACGATCTTTTTCCACTCCTCTCTCTGGTTTCTTCAATGGCAGCAACAGAACCGTGACCCTGCTTACGCAGAATTTCACGCTCCTTTATCTAACCCATTTTGCGCACTGATCGCTTGGGAGTGGATCTCAGTTCTCAAAAGTAAATCACTAGGAAAATTACAAACATACATATCTAGAAATCAGAAGTCGAGTAATTGGTTTTACAGTTTTAAAAGTAACCAGCGCTTCTCTATAACTACTGTAACAAAATGAACAAAATAGTAATAATAGCTAACGTTTGTGCTCTGTTACTGTTCCAAGGGATGTGGTTAACTAACTAACCGTCAGAACACCTCTTGGGACTTGAGTAAATCATTTGCAAATATTCAAATTTAAACATTTGGAAACTTCAGAGGGTTCAAGTTGCGCAGTGAGGCTGGGAAAGAAGAAAGCCAGAATGCTTCTCTGTGGATGTTTTCCAATTCCCAAGTTTACTTGCATTTCCTATGTTAAGTGCTCTGGTAAACCTGCTTTTAAAAACAAACTGAAGTGAAAGTTGAGCTAAAATCTGTCAGTCTAGGGCTTCTGGACTGATATGAAGTAGGTTACATGAAACTTTTAAAGTAGCTATTACAGAACACATCACTCGAAACAATCAGTGGCTTTTGGTTGCAATGAAGTTTGGATTTCATGAGGAAGATTAGTTAAGTGTGCTGGGCCATCATAAACATCCAAATAGGATTTATTTACGTGTCTTAAATCAGTGTGAATTGCTGTGGAGGGATTTTGGAACTCAAATGATACACTGAAACCCAAGTATTTGTGTATACGAGAACTTCAGGTCCTGAATTAAGCATTTGTAACCACAGGATATCTTGGGGAGGGGGGGGAGGCTCTCTGTAGTTGTGAGTTTTCATGATAAATCAATACACAGAATCACAGAATGTTAAGGGTTGGAAGGGACCTTGAAAGATCATCAAGTCCAACCCCCCTGCCAGAGCAGGACCACCTAGAGCAGATCGCACAGGAACGTGTCCAGGCAGGTTTTGAATGTCTCTAGAGAAGGAGACTCCACAACCCCTCTGGGCAGCCTGTTCCAGTGCTTCATCACCCTCACAGTGAAAAAGTTACAGCACAATCAGATCTTACGTGCTTTTTAGGGAGACTTGTAGTGTGTGGAGTTGATTGGCAAGGGAATGGTGCAGGAATCTGTACCTGGAAGAGTGGGACCTTTGCCCTGATGAGAAGCACTGGACAGCAGAGTGGGAAGTAAACCACCAATGCTCTTGTTAAACAAAGATGCAGAAAAGAGATGATATGGAAAGCTTAGTGGTGATACAGACCTCATTTGAGAAGTAAGAATGTCCTAGAAACAGACAAATTTGGAGCATAACTCAGCAATTAGAAAGGTCTTGGATGTATTTGCTTTTTTGTCTGTTGGCTTTAACAAAGAATTTTCTCAGAGGAAGTTAATTTTCTGAGTTCTTATTGTGGTGGAGCGTAGATGTTTCATGGCACTTACCAAGTTGAAGCCTCCACAGATTGCTTTAATGTAATAGAACATTTTAAAGGGAATTTTAAAAATCATTGATCTCTGTAGCCACGTTTCGCTCTGTAATATGACTTCAACTTGAATTCTATCTTTTGCCCCTAAGAGAAAGTGATTTTATCTTCTTGGGTATTAACCATCTCAGTGTAAGTGTGAGACTGTCCTTGAACAATGCTGCAACATGTATGTGGTGAAGGTGTAATGTTGAAAACCTACAAACCAGCACATTTTAAATCTCTGCTAGGCAAATCAAACCTGTTAACAGGTCAAGTTGTGGAGGTGAACTCTGGGTTTTAAAATACAATCTTCAGAATTGGCTATTGCATCTTAATGGATTTTTGAGAAGGGACACGTTTCAAGTAAAGTTTTATCATTGCAGCTTAACTGCCTCTTTATGTGGCAGTATCTACATGGGCAATAGAAACATCCTGTACTGTAATTGCTCTGGATATTTTTAAAGTGAGGAAGTACAGGATATAAAGTTGTCTCAGTATTGCTAACTTGGCCGTAGCCTGTATAAAAGGTATAGTATAATATTTTATACCTATTCCTATTTATTTATAATATTGAAGAACTCTGGTCAAGATAAGGAAGACCATTGTAGTAAGTGATACAAATACATAAAGCAGCATAATGCGTACGTGTGTGCCACCTTGACTTGTATTCGGTGTGCTGCAATACAAATGATCTATTTCTTTCTTTTTTTTTTTTCTTTCCTTCTGCTAAAGTGTTATTTTTCTGTGAATGGAGTGCCATCAGCATACATGACTATCAGTCAGCTTCTCTTTGTGGTTTTGCTAACACTGAGTGATAAACAATAATATCAGCTGCCAGTTGCAAAGCAATGGGTTTTTTTATGAAATAGTAAGAAGAATTCTCTCTAGAGACGTGACAGATTGTGCTGGTGCCAATCAAGCCTTGGCAATCTGTCATCCTGATAGCTTGGACTCCATAAATAGTCTTTTCTATACATTTCTTGGAGTGAAAAATATAACTTTGTTTCGACGCTGTCTGTTCAGCTGAGTGGAAGGTTAACCACCACACAATGGAAGCTGGAGTGACCTCATCCCAACTTAGAGTGCAAACAGAACTGATGGGATGATTAAAGGAACATCAGTGGAAGATTAAGGCAGAATCCTTCGTATCTAGGCCCAGTGATTAGAGCGGGATAATGAAGCAGCAGTGAGTGAGTGAGCAGCAGATCAAGGTCCCGCACAGGCGATTGCTCCCAAGCAGCTGCACACTGCCAGGGTGGCATCAAAGGAAGAGTAATTTGCCTGCTACGCTCGTGATTGTTTTAGTTCCCGAGTTTCCCCTGCAGAGTCCTTGTGGATCTCATTTTTTTTTTGTCATCGTTGGGTTTTTTTTGTTGTTGTTTCCTTTGTCATGGTGAGGTCAGTCTGATGATGGACCAGAGCCCAACATAGGCATTTGTGGTAGAGCCGCAAAAAGGATTTTACTTGGTAGCTGAGTAAAATCTGGAGCTATGGTGAGGTGTCCTTCCACAGCAGTGCCCCAGTCTCTTTCTACAGAAACTAGAAGATCAAGTAAATTAGCTCTCCACAATTGCTCTGGAAATGTAGTAGTCAGACTGACAGAAAATAAATTTTATCCTTGGGTAAAAGCTTTTTTTTTTTCTTTTTTTTTCTTTCTTTTTTTTTTCCTTTTTTTTTGTTGTTTTCCATATGGCTGTACTAAATAATGTCTCAAATGACAAGTCAAACAGTAGCTCAATATAATGGGGGAAAAAAAAAAGATAGATCTGCTTTAAGTTGCATTTTTCTCACGCTTATACTTTAGGTGAGACAGATATATGAAATAATAACTACTTACACATAAAGCTACCTTTACGCTTTGTTTCAATATACAGATTTAATTCTATAGGTTGAATGACACTCTTGCACCAAGGCTAACCTATAGTAAAACGTACATCTTTCTGAGTGTTAGCTCAAGTTGCGACGTATTGCACCGAGCTAAACCGGTGTGTGTTGGAAAGGGTGTGCTGCAGTTTTGATGGCTGCTCTGCCAGCACTGACACAGGTCAGCGTGACTTTTTGCCCTGTACTTACGTAAGAAGTCAGTATGAACAAATGGGTTTATGAAATTTTATCTGTACATCTTGGTATTTGCTGCCCAAAGCTATTAATTGATGCTAAGAGAGAATGAACAGCACAAACCACTTCCTAGATACTGGGAGCTAAATGTAGACCAGAGAGGAACATTCTGAAAAATTTAGTATTGTTAGTCATACTTTTATTGTTGTCGTTAAGCAAAGAAAGTAGCATTTCATGTTTTTCCTCTATAAAAAGATAACTTTATTTCTACACTAACGTAAAAGAATATTGAAATCACAGTGAGTCCCAGTGTTTAGCCATTGATAGAAGAATAAGTGCTAGTAGCCAAACACAGTGTGAAGCTTTCTTTTTATTTGTTATTTTTTATTTCCTCCCTCTTCTTTTTTATTTCCCCTTTCAGGTTATGATTTGGCATTTTGTAAGAAAGTAATATGTGTTTAGTAGGAAATATACAATGGAAAATAAGATTTGAAACCCAAGAAAATTGGCAGCCACACTAGAGACCAACTGAAGACATTGGGTTTTTTTTTTAGTTGCAGGGGGTTTGGTTTTGTTTGTTTTGGTTTTCTTGTTGTTCTGCTGGGGTTTTTTTGGTAGTTTGTTGTGGGTTTTTTGTTTGTTTGCTTTTTTTTGTTTTGTTTTTGGGCTTTTTTTTTGTTTTATTAAAAAAAAAAAAAAAACTCTTGAAAGGATTTAATTTATCGATATCCATTTTATCAGGAAGTCCTTTGTGCTTTGGCAGTCTGTGTATATAATTCTTGATTGACCATAAGTCCAGCAGCGCACAAACTGTCGTTGTATTTTTCCCAATTGCTAGTTAACAGAGATCCTGGTCACCGAGCAGAGACAGCTTTTGCTGGGATGCCAGCTCTTCATAGCATTCTAACTCTGTACAGCCCTTCTCCCTACGGTCACAAATATGTTGTATAAATACAAAGATATTCAGGGAGAAGCTTTTCTCTTACGGTTTAATGTCGAATGCAGCTTTCATTTCAGGTCAAATTCTTCCCAGTGGTGTGGGATCAATGGAGACTCTCAGGTTCTTTGTCCAGAGCCAAAACTTACATCTTTCTGATGTTTAAAAAATAAAAACAACCCAGACAACACCACATACCACCCCCACCACCCCCCAAAAAATATCCTCCTCCCAAATTTTAGAGTTTAGCACCATGTTACACAAGCACAGTATTGGAAATCTCACTTTAAAGTGTTTTAAAAGCAATCATGACAAAAAATTCCTGGCCTTTCAAGAGTTCTGTGGAGGGAAGAGATGCGAGTGCTAACTTTTAGAATTTGAAAACTGAACACCTGGAGATAATGATGTTTTTAAATGTTTTCAGGCTGAGTCAGAGTTAATGACAAATGGGAACTGTATTAGATTGGCAGATGATTAGTAGAATTTATCATTATAATGTGCTTAGCATAATAAGCACGGTGGTCTTGATTATTCAGTGACAGTTTGTGTGGTAATTTTTCCATTAAAAGCCTATGTCAGTCTGTCAGTAAACTCATTCATTAGATTAAGTATGCCATGCTTAGAACTATCTGGTCTCAGAAATAATACTCGCTTTCTCCAGTAAGACAAGTTATCAGTAGTATTCAGATGGTTTACAAAACAGACTTTAAGCACATTTCACTTAAAAACGTGAATTTTCTGAAAAAAGACTGAAAGAGTAAATCTAAGCAAATCCCGGTGGCAAATCCTACCTCTACTTGTACACAAGTCACCACGAAACAGGCCCGGGCAGGTCACAAAAAAACAGCTGAAAAATCCTCTCCTTTTGTTGTGGTTATGTGCAGAAGGAGAGAGTGAAGGTTTTGCAGACTTAGAATGTTAAAATATCTCAGAAATTGTCCTCAGATTCTGGAAAAAGCTAATTTAGCTTTTTGTTTGTTTGTTTGTTTTGTGTTGGGGTTTTGGGTTTTTTTGGTGGGTTGGTTGGTTTGTTTGTGTGTGTGTTGCAAATCATACATCTGTCTGCAGAATGGAAATTCCCTCTGACAGGTAGACTGTAATCTTGGTGTGTGAACAGCCATTAGCCTTCATTCTCTTAAGTGTTTGGGTTTATTATCAGCAGTCTTAAACTCTTTTTTTTATATTAACTCACCTGCTTGAGACTGGTGCTCTGAAACATCCATGCAAATAGTACTCAGTTATGTCTAAGTTTAATACAAGAACACTACCAGTTGAACTTGGGAGAAAATAAGTGTCCATTTCGTTTGGATTAGTAGCTGAGATGAATATTTTGTCTAGTTTATCCCTAAAATTGGGATGCAAGGAAGTATGTGGTTTTATTCTAGTCCCTTTCTCAGCTGCTAGGTTTTTTCCAAGGAAGTAACACCTTCTCTTCCTTCTTGGGGAAAAAAAAAAATAAATCAAAACAAACTCCCAAAGCTTGCATTAGTCACCCACTGGTTTATTAGAGAGTACACGTAACTGTGATAAGAACTTGGACTTTGAATTTTCTAAATATACAGAAGGTGGAAGAGTATTGAGCAATTGTTCCCATTATCTGGGAGAGCAATCTCACAGGGTGTAGCATCGCTGAACTAATGGCCCTCAAATAGTAACTTATCAGAGCTGCTCAGGGATTCTTGCCATTGCTATAAAAAGACTTTTGGCAATAAGCAGTATGTCATATTAGAAGCAGAGCCATTTACTAGAACATAAATGTGCTAACGTGCTTCGCTTACAAACTCTGCAGTGGCTTCTGGTTCTAGAAAACTGAAGTAGATGATGTTGAACAGCACAGATAACGAGTCCTTCTAAATGTTACCATTTTAAAGCAGTTGCTTCTTGATATGGGTGATAAATTGCAGCATTTGTTCCATATTTCTGTTGAGTATATCACCTGACCTCTTGGAGCTTTTTGGTAGATAGTAATTAAGAAGTGATGACTCTCTTGCAGCAGGTTCATTAGGTGGTCTGCATTTTGCAGTTAAACAGAGAAACACAGATCACTTGGTTCAATCTCAGACATAATTTCTTGGCCGGAGTATCCTATTCTAAGGTCTGTGCCTTTTCATTGGTATTATTTTTCCCTCCCCCTGAGCTAATGAACGTATTGAAAATGCTGCTTCTCTACCTTTGTAAGGAATTAGCTGGCCAGGTGTTAGACTCCTGTATTCCCCTCTTGCACTGCTGAAGCAGCTTCACTTTTTTTGCCCCTGGTTATTGCTGTTGTCCACTCTTAGTGTCTCGCTCGCAGGAGATGTGCCTGGCAGCATTTGTGCAGGGTTGGTGCTGGCGTGTTTGATGGCTTCCAGCTATGAATGGAGTCTTGCTTGGTCATTATCTGAGTGGCACGTGACTGCTGTGTTTAGGACTGGGGGGGGGAAATAGGTCATATAAGCAGAAAACAGGTGTATTAATTTACATGTTCCAGAGCATCGCGGACTTCTGGACAGGTTGCGCCAGCCTTGACTTTCACTTTTGTCTGTGGTTGTTGTTGAGTAGCCTTCTTCTTTCACAGTTTAAGTAAACTTAAGGCAAAGCTGGTAAGCTGATCCTGGGATTGATTAATGGTGGATTTGGGCACCTTTAACAATACTTGGCTGAGGAAGAGGAGTTGCTGCTGTCGATGAGAAGGGTGTCTTTCTACTCCCCTGATAAACCTGCTAACTCTTGGTTCTCTCTTAGATCTGTGGTTTGCATATACTTCATTGCCAGAGGGGTCTCTTCAGCAGGTGTTGATTACACGGATCACTGGTGTCCCAAGTATCAGTCCAGCAAACCATGCCCATGTGTAGGCAGAGCTGGGTACTCCCTAAAGCTGTCAGGTGTTTGGTGACTGAGAATTCGTTGTTCCAAAGAACTACTTTTATAAAATACACTGTTTTAACTGAAATGGTGCTAGCAAAATATTTATGTTAATAGTTTAATGTTAATTAAATAATTTCTTTGCAACACATTCGTTGATGGGTCCTGACCATTCTCAATTCAAATGTTCGTATATATATTCTTTATTTATTGATTGGTTGATAGAAGAATATCTGTTGCTTCTTTTGATATTGTTTCTAGATAGAAATCCTCCCTATGCTGGTCATACTATGAAAAAAAATTAGTTGAATTAAGAGAAAAACAAAACAAAAGAATCCCCCAGCACTCTGAAATACAATGTAGGTCAATACTTGAGCTGCTGTTCTCAGGGGCATTCCACACTGAATGTCTAGTAGACAATACCAAAAGGTTGTCATGAAGTGAAAGTTAAAACGTTGGATCCAATACAATTTTAGGAATCATACTTGGAAATCATTCTTGTCCTTTGAGGAAATCTGGTATTTAAGCTTGCTTGGCGTGAGGATAGGGCTGTCTTTGCTTTGTGTGGTTGAGGTCTAGGTTTGATTCTCACTTTCTTGCTCTTTGAGATGGAGAGAGTGGGGAGTGTTACTAAAAGCTAAGCTTTAGTAGCTGAGGAATGTAGCTCCCAAAGTTAAAAGAGATTCCCATAACCGACTGGGGACCAGCAATGAGTAGAACCTTGTGGATTACAGTGAGGCTTGAATCCTGTATGCTCTGTGTGTGGCAGGGGACCTCCCAAGCCAATAAAGGAAGAATGTTAATGGAGTAAATGACAACATGAAGTATTTAAGAATTGTTTCTGTATGAGTGCTTAAAACCACCTTTTTTTTTCCCCCCTTTTCAGAAAGAAGACACAGCTCCTCCAGCAAGCCGCCTTTGACTCCTCCCACCTCTTCAGTATTTTCCCTCATTTCATCTTTCCCTTCAAAAAACAAAGGTAGCAGTGGAAGTGGGAGCAATCGTTCATCCAGTGGAGGTACTTGTGCATCATCATCAAATTCCAAGTTGTTGAAATCACCCAAAGACAAGCTGCAGATCAGCGGAAACAACAGGTTAATGCATTCGGTACAGCATAGCAAAGTTCCCCATGATAAACTGTGAGTATGTATTTTGACTAAGAATTAAATGCTATTGCTTGTGTAGACACTGCTATATCAGTAGAACTTCCTTTTGTTTCAGAGGGGTTTGGGTTTAAGAGATAATCGCTTTAAACCCCTCCAGATCTTTTCCAGCAGCCTAGCCTAAGATTATAGGTAATTCTCATGACTGTGTTGAACAAGAACTCTCACAAGGCTGCATTTTAAATCACTATAAATGAAGGTCATTTTACTAGGGGCTCTTAATTCTTTGATCTAATCTGCATAGTTTGGGAGTTTTAGCTTTGATTCAGGTGATTTTTGACCTGCACGTGTGAGATTGCAGAACTGATAATATAATTTATGGTCGCAGAACAGAGCATTTCTCACTGGATGTAACAGGCCCATTCCAGTTGCTTTGGTGATACGCTCTGTCTGTGAATTCAAGTAACAGTTTCTGGAGTTCCTGATGACTCCCTGAAATACTTAGAAGGATAAAAGAGGTCAGGAGAGATTTCAACCATCATAAAAAATGTGGAAATAGAAGAAATAAGAAAAATGGTATAAAGGATAAAAGTCTACATTTGCATTCTGAATAGATTGGAGTATTGTTGAGTAATAACATATTTTAAGTACTTTTTATGATCATCATTTTCAATTTTCCCCCCTTTGTTTTTCCTAAATAATAGTATGACTCCATCTGTCAAAGTGGAAAAGATTCATCCAAAGATAGATGGTGTCCAACTGAAAGCTGCTGTTGGTCCGACTTGTTCTACTACTGTGAGTTCCTCAATAAAGACTGGCCTTAATTGTCCCTCAATACCAAAGCCACCCTTGCCTTCCCCTGGACAGATACTGAATGGTAAAGGTCTTCTCTCTGTGCCTCCATTTTTGGAAAAGAAACCTGAAGAAAATACAAATAATAGGAAATTTTTACATAAAAGATTGTCAGGTAATAATTTTTAATTATTCTTTGCTGTATTCCCCTGAGTAGTATATCTATAGAATATATAGAATTAAGTTTCAGAAGTAAGTTGCTTTTATTACATTGTAACTTGTCATTAAATATATTTTATTTCTTTGAATTTAAATGTATAACTTGACACACTCTTGAAGGACACAAACAACTTGACATACGGCGATTGCTTTCAGAAACTACACAGACCTCAAAGGCTTGTCGGTTCTTACAGTTTTAGCATTACACTCTTCTACTATGTTTTAAGATTTTATTTTCCTTCTTTCTGTATGGAATGTACATAGAAATGTACATAGAAAGAGTAACAACTAGCACCTCAAACTCAGAGATGTAATGTAGTCTGCTCTTTACCCTTTTTGAACACGGTAACTTCGAGTATAATAGTGGAAAAGTTCTTAATACCAAAAGCAGCAACAACAACAACAAAAAAACAACTAGGTTGGGGTTTTTTTGGTCACAGTTCATATCTCTGGTGACCTTCAATCCTATCATGCAGGATCTCCTCCTCCCTTGGGGTCCCCTACAGCTGTGCATTTCTCTATTCTGCTTGTAGACTTGACATTTTTATTTCAGCACACCGTAAACTTGCTGAGGGCATGCAGAATTACATTTGTACAATTTTATCACACTTCCTTTATTTGTACATTTGCCTGTGTAACAGCTGAACATTTTCCAATATTGTTAATTTTTATAATATTAGTATTTCAACATGTCTCTTGCTAACTTTTCGATACCGTGCGCTTTTAACAGAGAGAGAATTTGATCCTGATATATACTGTGGTGTCATTGATGTGGAAACCAGGAAACCTTGTACTAGGTCTTTGACATGCAAGGTAAGATACTTTAATTGCAATGAGATAACATAAAAGGTTTAATTCTATTTACTGAGTAATGTGACAGAAAACAGAAAACTACAATTTTTTTGCTGTCAGTGACTACCACTGTTAAATGGTACCTCTCAAAACATGTTGCCCAGTGCCAAGAAGGAATTGGTTTTGAAGTTATTTATTTATTCAAAAATATACTTCTTAAAGTAACCTGGAGGTTTGTGTTTTTGTATAAACTCTTTAAATATGGATGTTGACTTCGGACAGATGATGTTACTCCACATGTAGGTAGCAAGAGGCCAGCATGTTGTTCTTTTTGGGGATGACCTTTGGGTCATAGACCATGAATTTTAAAATTCCCCATAAGCATCGGAAGTATTATTTGTTTATGCAGGATTTAAATCAATCAAGCCTCTCCCTTCTCCCACCCCTTCCTTGCCCTCCAGCAGAGTTTGCAGCAGGTACTTAGGAGGTATTTGTGTAAATGTTAATGCTGCTTGATCAACGACTGCAGCCAACTCAGAAACGAGTCTTCTAAAAAAGCCACGGAGCACGTGATTGAACTCTAAATCCAAAAAACCCTGTCAGTCAGATGAAATGTGTCCTCTGGCTTAAAAATCTTAGGGATAGATGGGTATCTCTTAGTCCTGAGGAACCAAGAATATCCAGACCCCCTGCAATTGTGTAATACTTAGCTACTTTCCTGAAAAGCAGCTAAACAGTAGGGGAAGCATCTGGTAAATAAACCACCTACAAGAACAAAGGTAAATGAAGCTGGTACTAATGACCCAGAGGAACTGAACTTGAACACTTTGCCCTTTTGGAATTACAGGGGGGAGAGGCAATTGTTTTGCTAATAGAGGAGGAAAAGCATCGAGATTGTCCAAGACAACTAGGCAAATCAAAAGTGTAAAAGAGAAAGAAAGTAAAAAACGTTTCTTCACAATTGCTTATATTCACTCAGAATGGTTTGGGTTTGTTTTTTTGGAACTGCTATTTGTGTCTGTATTGTGGTAATATTTTTTTACCAACTAAAACGAACCCAAACGAACATTTTATGACAATGAAAAAAAGGTATTATATGTAACTTAAATAGATGGAAGTGATTTTTCCTGAATTGTTAAACTTTACCTCGAATTTGTGCCATATATACACACACACCTCTCACTGTGTTTAGCATTCAGGACACTCGAAGGACTCTTGAGTTCTGTCTGACTGTGGATTCTGCTGTATTTATTTCATTCTTCAATATCTATTTGATTACATGAGTTTTCAAGGAATATATCAATGTAGAGAAGGAAGCAAAGTATTTTTATAAATATTTTTCACGTCTCCCATTAAAAGCCTGATTTTAAACCTTGTTGTGTTAAATATTTCCATTAGTGAAAGTAAATATTTAGTATTTTTTGATTCTGCACTAGTAGGCAATTAAAAATCAATGTAAAAAAGATTTTCAATTCTAGTATTAACCTTTTAAGAACTTTGGCAGTTTCTTTTTTAAAAAGAAATTTGAAAGAAACCTTTTAGTTAATTGTTGTGGGTTTTTTTCCATCAGACAGGGATATAATCATCCACCAAGAAATTTTAAAGTTTGTTTTCTTTCATCCCTTTGTTTACTAAACCCTGAGTGTGGTGATCTTCTCTGGTTTAGAGCTCTAGACACGTGTTTTGAGTGTTTGATTTCCACAAATCTAATAGCGTGGGATGAATGTTTTATTCATGGTTTTGCAGACACATTCCTTAACCCAGCGGAGGGCTGTACAGGGTCGAAGAAAACGATTTGATGTGTTATTAGCCGAGCACAAAAGCAAAACCAGGGAAAAGGAACTTCTTCGACATTCGGATCATCATCAGCAGATGCCCCCTCTCAGGGAACCACATCCCTCACCTACTAAAACTTCCCAGGAGCTGCACCAAAATTCTCATGGAGTTACTCTTACAGAAACAAAGCCTTTATTACCTAATAAACCCAAACCTCACCCCCCCAGTCTTCCAAGGTAAGGAAAATCTGAAGATCCAGTGGTATGAATTTCATACTGGTATCTTCCTCAGGTGGATTTTGAAAGTGTGATCTGGATCTGTTGGACAGGGCAGTGCTTTTGCTCTGTGCCTGGTGATGATCTGTCTGTGATTAGCAATTACATGCTGAGCTAGGAGCACTTGGTGTTTGAAATAATGTCACGGTTTAGGGTCAGGGCAGCCCTTTAGACCTATAAAAGAGGCTCTCTGTTAACCCCCCTCCCTCCCCAGAGGGGAAGAGAAAGGGAATAAGGGAAAGAGACTTACTGATTAAAAAAGAAACTAGAACAGCTTTAATGAAAATTATAATAATAAAAATGGAATATATACAAATATATACAAACCCAGCATTGAATCCACCACTCAACCATCCCCCCTGCCCCGATGGTAATGACATCACCATCACCACTGATGTTGTGGAGCAGCTACTGGGAGACTCCCAGACTGGGCCCAGCAGCAGACAGGAGCTGTGTTCAGGAGCTGGATTCTGGTACTGGATTCAGGAACACACAGA
>WUAM01000431.1:100745105-100758801 GCA_024336885.1 Actenoides hombroni | reverse complement strand
GCTGCCCAGAGAGGTTGTGGAGTCTCCTTCTCTAGAGACTTTCAAGACCCTCCTGGATCTGTTCCTGTGTGGCCTGCCCTAAGTGTTCCTGTGCTGGCAGAGGGGTTGGACTTGATGATCTCCAGAGGTTCCTGCCAACCCATACCATTCTATAATTGTATGATATCTCTAGTGGTATCACAGGGCAAGGGGAAGGGCAGTGCCCTGCCCCTGTGCATCAGAAGTCCCTCAGCAGTTCTGTGAGTCTGAGATTTCTTCCCGATATCTTCCATTGGACTTGGAGACTTGAAAGCAGGATGACACATACCGCAATGACTTGCTGTCACATGCTGAGGACTTGACTGGGGTAAGCATGTTGCAAGGCTAAGCCCTGATACCTTCATCAGCTCTGGGTCCCCTCCTGCCAGACCACTGTAGGCAGATTTTGAAGGACTGCCCTCCTTTGCATCTTTGTTCTGCTGCTGCTTATCTTAGGACTCTTGCATTTTGTCCTTGAAGTGTTGTTTTTTTTTTGCTTGAATGCCTGATGGTTTCCCTCCATTTTTTAAGATAACTTATCAACTCATCAGTACCTTCACCATGTGTTTTCTTCAGTTTTGCTTTCATGGCTTGCACAACTTACTGTCTTGCACATAGACCATCTGATGGGACACCTGCAGCTCACCTTCAAGCTGTTTTCAACAGAACTGGCCCCTTGACTGACAGATGAAAAATTTGTGCCCTACATCATGGATACAGCCCTGAAGAAAATGAAGAGAGGTCAGGAGTATGGTCTCACTTGTAATGGAGAGAGAGAGAGAAAGAGTTGTCACACTCTGTGGGTGCTCAGGCTGTGGGATCACTACTTCTGTGGAGAGTTGCCTGTTTCCACACCATCACTGAACTGTCACATGCAATGGTAGCTTGGGAGGGACAAGAACATTACAGTGAGATATGTGGGACCCAGCTCATAGTCCAAGGACATGCTCACAGCCCTCTGCTACAAAGTGCTGATGAATCTCATGCATCATGGTGAAGCTATGAGTGTGGAGGGAGCAGGGCCACAGCTGCTGCGCAGAGTAGTGATGTTCCTCTTGATTTCTTGAACAGTCAGATAAGGCAGGTTTTCAGCTGCTCCATATCAAGCATGTAAGTTGCACAAGAGGCATTTTGGTGGCTGTTCCTCAGCTTAAGCTAGTACTTGGATGCATATCTGCTCACACTGCAGATGGACACTCCAGTCTCAAGTGACTTGCTGACACAGGAGATGGCGAGCCTGTTGATATGCTCATGTTTAAAAAGTCTGGTCTCGATTGTGTAGCCAGAGTGTCTGGAAAGGCATTTTCCTTTCTGTCTTGGATACCCCTGATGCACTGCAATTTGTCACAGTCTTTCAGGCAGAATTCAGGAGAGTCTTTATGTAATATACCAAGACAGGCACAAGGAGACTTCTGCAGAGCAATTGTAGGACCACTGTTGTATAGCAAAGGTAAGGTTATGGTGAGGTTTACCTCTTTGCAATGGGAGCCAAGATGCAGCTTGTCACTTTAGTTTATAGGTCTCTAAATGATTTGGCACCAAATTACTAAAGGATGAATTATCTTTCACCTTGTATTTCACTCAAGACAACACCAGGCCAAGCACCAGAGGTGAGTCTTTACTTCAGAGCCTTAAAGTAACTGGCATTTTCTTCTGCTGCTAAGGCTTCAAGATGCTGAGGCAAATCTTTTCTCATGGTTGAAGGTAAAGAGCTGGTTCTCAGTGATGCAGGGGGAGAAAAGGCTCTGTGTGTAAGGACCAGGCAAGAAGAAGAGGGTCTGGAGAAATGGCCATTAATAGAAAGATGTGCAGACAGCAAGTTGCTCCTACTTAATGACAGGATTACAACTATATATAGATACATTCCTCAGCCCCAGGCTGGGGAATATGTTCATGCTTCTGTGCCTTCAGACACACTCTTTTTCTCCTGGATGTCTCCTTCACTGTGTTTTAATGTAATATTTGTTAAGAGGTGGGAGGGGGTCTGTAAGCACCCTAATGTGGACCTCTGGAGGGAAGTAGTGGTAGTGATGAGCTTTGGTCATGTGTTTGTATTCTAACAAAGTGATTTATGCTCTGTTAGGAGAAATAGACAGGTCCTTTGCTTTGGTCACTAACTCCTGCCGTGCACATGGACAGGAAAGACACACAGAGGTGCAGCTTTCCACTAGGTGCTTGGGAGGAGTCATCTCACCTAATGCCAGGTGTCCAGAAAAGGACATCCAGATCTCAGCTAGTCATCTTGGGCTTTTTTTCTATCCTTTAGGAAGAAATAGGAACCCTCAGACTGTGATTTATCTGCCCTCTCTTAGACAACTATTTTAGGAAAATCTGAGTCACTAGCTGGAGTCACTTGCTTCTCTCTGTTGCTCCTATAATTGCTCTGGGGGCAATTAGCTCCAACCTAGATGTTCAGTTTGGAGCTCTCTGAGCTAGAGGGGACATATCCTGATTTCTGAGCAAGGAGCTTAGCAGTATCAAGCAGAGAAGGTTCTTCACAAAGTGGTGAAGTGGCACAAGCTCAGGAGCGTGTGCTGCTGGTCCCAGTCCTTGGCTTTGCTTTCTGTGAGATGCCTTCATCAAGCAGCTGACTCAGATGTCTCCATTGTAAGGGGAAATTATTACTTTGTGAATAAAACTGAGCTATTTTGGGCAGAGCTTAACTGTCAGGAACACATGTAGGATCCTCAGGTGAAATCGCTACTTCTTCCGAATGCTAACAGTGTTCCTGGAGGGAATTAAGTTCTGTGAGCCCTTCAACATTTTGACCATTGCTTTGGATCTTTGATCTTCCTGTTTATAAAAAATCTATACTTGGTGTTTGTTTTTTGGCATCTCTCATAGAGAAGTTGAATTGACTCATGACTTAAAGTTTTCTCAAGTCATTCATGTGCAGAGATAACTATGCCCATAATGACTCCTTGACATGTAACCTTGCAGAGGATTGTGTTACAAGAAAACTCTGAAAATCCCAGAAGGTACCAAATCTCCAATTTACACTTATCTGGTTACAAACTGGGCAAAGTTGGTAACAGTGATGGAGAATCACTTCTAGATGAAGGGAGAAAAGCAGGAGATTGTGAGTATTGCTCGGTCTACATGAATACTGCTCAATCTATTACTCAATGCCAAAAGCATGGATGATAAGACTTGGCTGAGTTGCCTGCAGAGTGTCACAGGACTGCACGAGGACAGTCCTAAGCACTGACATTCTCTGCTTTGCTCCATGTCCCCAGCGAGTGGCATTAACCACTTCAGTGAGGCCATGGCAGTGTCCTACAGGTCTCCATCCAGGGTGGGTGCTGGTGAGCAGATCTGGGCCCACAGCTCATGCAGTCTACTTAAAGTATGAATGGAGGAAAAATATAGCAGTAGGTATTTCCAGGAACACCTTGTTAATTATCATAACATTTAGGCAGGTTTGGGAAAAAATGATGTAAGCTTAATATTTTTTCCTAGCCTGTCCACTGATTTACAGGTCCCTGGAAACTGATAGCTATTTTGGTTTGAAATGGATGGATGTCATTCTAACGCTGCATAATTTACCTTTTGCAGAGAGACAAACTTTCTGTCTCTGTCCTCCTTATTGTTGCTGATTAGCTACTTATTTTTGCACTACTCATTTGTCAGTACTATTTTTGGAAAGCTGGGTTTTTGGCAAGGTCACCATCAGCTTCTTGCTTCTCTGTAAATTGGATTGTTGCCTGTAGCTGGGCTCTGTGCAAATGCTGACTTTCCTGTTCTTGTTTTTTATTAAGCAGTCTTATACAGCTAGTTTTGTACAGTCTTCATATAATACCCTGGCCTTTTGTGCTTGTCTTAGCAGCCCCACCACATCATCCCATCCATAAATTGCAATTTTCAAAGTGTTTTGAGCTTTCTTGAGCTCTGGTTTGTTCCTTTTAACTGCTGAAGATAGTTTCCCCAGAATTTTGCTTGTGATATCTTGAAGCTGAGGATGTGCTCCAGAAGTTGTGGTACTGGCTAAAACTCATGCTCTCCATGGTGGTGCAGGCTGTTTGTTTGGGTTCTCAGCAGCCTGGTCTGATCTTTCCAGTTCAGCACAGAATTAGCCATGCACATACTTTAAAATGCAGGATATAGTGGAAGTCATTCACTCAACCCTTGTGCTGAAAGGGGGATAGTCACATTTTTTTTGGACATTCAAATCTGAATGTAGATAACTCACAATATTCACGCAAGGAGGAGCAAAGAAGGTGATGGAGGAGCATCTCTTTGTTTAAGCTGCAAAAAGAAATTGTTACCTAAACATTGTTACCTAAAGCAGACAGCTTTAAAACACTACCAGCTTCCAAAGTGGTATTCATTCCACCTAGGTGGAGACACTTAAAGGAAAGCAGTTAATTGAGACCCATGCCATCTGAGGTGGATTCTGCAACTGATGGAGAGAGACCGCCTTGCTGGAGAGACCTACAGTGCTGAGAGGGGATAAGCCCCTCTCCAGTGGTGCAGTTCTTTCCCTGCAGGCTGCGGAGAGCCTGGAGTGACCAAAGTTAGGTTGGAAGAACTTAGTCCTGAGTGATGGTCACATCCCTTAATGCATCTGCACAGGCAGCACCCTGAAGAGAAAGGGAGGTGACTTGGCAGAGGTTGTATGACTCACTCTCCTTAAGCAAAAAATCATTTCCTGAACACAAAATCAGCTCACCAGACCGATTCTGGTGGCTCACAGCCAGTCACTGAGCCTTGGAGTTAGAGATTTAACCACCAAGTGGGTTTTCAGCAGTGCATCTGCATGTTTGGTCCTGCCCTCCTTGAAGCCCATGGCAGAACTCCAGCTTAACTGAGCTTCGGCAGGCAAGAGGATCATAATTACACTGCACAAATAGGACAATGAAATCTCAACAAACTCTTTGTGAATATATATATTTTAGCTTTTCAGCCTTTCCATACCTGTAAGTTGATAAGTTGCGTTGTTTTTTTGGGGTGCAAAAGGTAAAAGTGCAGAACTTCCAATTTTTTCAGAAAAAATATGATTGACAGAAATATTTTCTAATTATGAACTGAACATCTTCCTTTTGATCATGGGCTATGCCAAAGCCCTAACATACATCTTTGATCTTATGGCAGCGTCTGAAGAAATTATGGGATTCTAATAGGGAATAATAGATACTCATCAGGATTTCTAGCTTTAGGAAATTGTTTAATCTACACTCTCAGTGGCTGTTTCTTTGATGCAGCTGTGACTGAAGGGTCCCAAGTGCTGGAAAAAACAGCTCACCAGCTCAGAACAAAGCTGATTATGTAAATTGTGCATTAAGATTCAGCTTCGATTTAATTTTTTTTCTGTAAATAAATATCCCATTAACATCCATCTGTTAAAAGTCAGGTAAAACATTTTGAAAACCTTCATTGCTACAGCAGATGTGACTTGTACCATAAATAGTGATGGGGTAGTGGCATGAGGACATCTAAGTACAAAGCACATTTTGAGAAACAAGGAAGGTGATAAAATTTATTACAACAAAAGGGACCTTGTCTGGTTGTCTGAGGCAAGCAGTGCTTCCATTTTCAGTTGTACTGCTTGCATTGTGCAAAATGTTTTCTCTGATCATTATCTCAGAGAGCCCCAATAATTATAGCTCATTAATTCACTTAAACTATAAAAACATTTCAGCTGATGAGGATCTTTACTGAATGACGACCAAGCCTTTTGTTTATCTTTTTATTTCATCAGCTTGCTTGTGAGTAGTCACCTTCCCTTGGTCTAGCTCGTACTCCACCACCAACATTGTAAAAGATTATACTGATCAAGAACAGAATGATGAACTCTTTCAGGTTTTCTAAATTACTCTTTGAAGAGTACAAAAAGGTTCAAGTGCTCTTAACCTGTAGCTATTTTTAACTGTTTTAAATAATCAGAGATTTCACAGGCACTGCAAAAGAGCACTCCACGAAAAAGCAGGTGAGCGAATGGAGCAGATTTCTCTTATACTGGAAGTATGAAACTGTGTGTCTCTGTCAGCTGGAGGTCAGAAACAGGTTCCTTACATATTTTTTAATATCATAAAGGAAGGATAGTAAAAGCACTAATTTAATTCCATAAAGAGAAAAGTTATTTTCTATGGGACACAGTGTGGGGAATGGTTAGATGTAGTGCATTGCTGTACACCTCCAAGGTGGAACAAGCAGGGGAGAAATTGGAATTCTACTGTCAGCCTTTAATGCAACCTTCTAGTGCTCTGCTATTCCACCAAAGCTCCTTGTTTATAGGGAATTTGCACCATATGTGCAAACCCTCACGGCTTGGCGGAAGGTAGCCTTAGGCATAAAATTGCATGCCTGTAAATACCTAATTGTTGGTACAACAAAATGCCATATGCCACACTAAAGCTGACATGCTCATTTCCAGTAAAATCAATGTGCATAAAAGCTGCACTGAATCTTTACCAGAGCAAAGAAAAGCAGAGTCTGGCACCAAGTTTCAAGAATGGTTTACTACTGTAGTGGATCTGACTGAGCTGCTTTTCCCCATTCAGCCCTCATGCTGCAGTACTGGGAGCTGGAGGGTGTTGATAACACACCCGTGTTATGACTGTCAGTGCTCACACAGCACCAGAGGCTGGGGGGGCAATAGGGGGGAGGGGATACAGCCGGCCTGAGCTGGCCAGTGGCATATTCCATACCATATGACGTCAGCTCAACTATAAAGGGAAAGGGCAGGAGGAGGATGTGGGGGGCATTCAGCTTTGTCCTCCAAGCCACTGCTGCGTGTTCCCAGAGCCCTGCTTCCCGGACTCGGCCCGACATCGCCTGTGGACGGGAAGTACCGAATAACATCTTATCTATCATAATCCATGGCTCCTTGCGTCTTATTCTCTCCCTGCGTGCCGTGCTGACAGAGGTTGGGGGGAGTGATAGAAGGGCTTGGTGGGCACCTGGTGCCGTGCCAGGGCCAACCCACCACAACTACTCAGTTTAAATGTGCTCAAAAACCTGAGACAGATCACTGGTTTTCTAGGTATCACGTATCACAAGCCGTGTCATCATTCCTGTCCAATTTTCCAATGAAAGTGTGAGGTCATGGGGCTGCAGATGGAACTGAAGAATATGGCTGATATTATGGGCTCCCCTCATCTGCTGTTATACATCAAGTCTGTTTTAACTGTACATTTTCTCAGCTATCTTACGCTTTTGTCTTCAGCTGGATTTTCCAGTGATGTGGGTGTAGGGCAATGAGTAGAGGACCCTGCAGCTTTGATCACCTCCCACATCCCCAGCTGTCATAGGTGCAGTCAGATTAGAAAACAGAGGTTATTCCAACCCACCAGAGCTCTGAACAGGCAAAGGTCACCTCTGCAGAGGACATGGTAGGAAGATGCCCTGAGCTTTGCTGTATTCAGCATTGCTTCTCTGCCCACTGCTGGGTGAGGAAGACCAGTGTGGCTCCCTCCTTGAATATCCACCTGTCTCTCCCCTTCCCTCCCATGTAAATTGATTCTTCTGCCACCACACCTATAGGCATGTCTTGGACAGAAACATCTTCTTTATCACATATGCTCTAATCCTCCCAGGCTGCAGAGATACCAGTGGTCTGGGGAAGCTAGACTGTAATAGGGGAAAGTGTGTTGAATGTTCTTGCTGCAAGTAAAGCTTTGCTCAGGTGCAGTCTGAGAGATGCTGAGGATTTTCTTGGCTCTAACATCACGTGTGATATATAACACACAAATACGATCCTCCTCAAGAAGGTTGCACACCTCATTGGCAACAGTATTCAGGCTGATGTGCTGCGCTGAGATGGGGCGAGGAGAAACATCAGGTGACGCTCCCTAGAACTGAAGCATTGGATTGACCAAGACTGCTCAAGAAAGTACTATTCTGTGGCATGGACACCAGCTATTTTGTAAGTGGAAAGCTCAAACTCCTTCTGGGAATAAAAAAAGAGCATGGATGCACACAGTCCATAGAGTTATTCTTCTCCAGGCAAAAGAACAGCCACAAAACCCCCATGTATTGCATGAGCTGTACTCTTTTACAACATATAATCATCTGGTTTTGTTTTCAAAGGATTCAGATGCAAAACTTAAATTAGTCTGAAAAAATATTTGTGTTTCCCCTTGACAGCCCATGTCATAGATCTGCTCTGTCCCTCTGCCCATGATGCAACACCACGGTTATCCGTTTCCTCACTATATTCCTAATTTCTCCTCAAATCCTTGCCCACTTTCATCTCTTAAACCCCAAGAGACTTAACTGGGACAAAGTACTGTAAGTTACACGTGTTGAAGTTGACACTTTTCTGAGGGATGGGGTTTCTGGGGACTCTTGGTTGTGTGACTGCTTTTGCTGCTATCTAAAACTGGGCTTGGATTTCAAACCCAAAACTGGGTTCAGGAAATGGCTTGAAAGCAGGGCTGATCAGAAATATTTCTGTTTCACTTACTTACTTTTTGTAGGAAAGAAAAAACTTGCCACAGCTGATGGCTTTTGCATCTTGCAGCAGACAGACAGTATTAGAACTCCTGAGGCCGGGTGGGCTTGGTGAATGCCCCTTCACCACGAACTTGCACAGGGATGTTTGTGATGCATTACATGTTGCCTATCCAGAACGAAAATCTTTTTTAAAGAGGATTTTTAGAAGACACGTGTTATTCTAATCAGATGCCTCTGTGATTTTTGCAGCAGAGGGGCCAGGGATTGCTGGCAAGCTTTATTGAGTATGACTTAAATGCATTAGATTAGAAAGCACTCAATTTATCTGGTTGTTTTTCCTGATTTGCTTGGCTACTCCAACCATCTCCCCCTCCAGCTCCTTTATTGTGATGGAGATGCCGTGAGGCTGGCATGCAGAAAAGACTACATGTCAGCATATTCAGGGTCCTAAAGGCGAGATGTGTCTATGATTGCATAGCACAATGATGAACAGAATTCCAAGTCTTCCTAATTAACCTACCTAGTTTATCTTCCCACCATATGGTAAATTGGAAGTTAAATACAAGAGGGAAGTTTTCAGAAGGTCAGCCTTGCAATTTACATGGACCTTTCCCACCAGGTATCGAAAAACAAGCTTGGATAAAAATGATACCACTTCCACCTATTTGCTGGGGCAAAAGGGAGTGGGGAGAGATGCAAGCACACAGGAAAGTGTTTTGCAAGTGACAAACGTGGAGGTGCAACTTTTACAGCTGAAAAATGTCATCAGGCAGAAGGGAGGGTCAGGCCTTGCCCCATTTGAAATGTTTCCTCTTAATAATTTAGATTCAAGATTTCTACCACTGCAACCTGGGGCAAATCTGTAGGGTGGGTGCAGCCACAGGGCTGTTGCTCCAACTTGGTAGAACTTGATGTAGCTGTGGTTCAGAAGTGCGCAGTGGTAGAGAGCTGCACTATGGTCGTAAGGCTTGCCTTCTTTTAAACCTCTTTCTTAGGTCTCAGCAGGACAGACTTTCTCAGACATGGAGCTGTACTAATTTCTATGAAGAGATGCCTAGGAGAGTCAGGAATTCTCCATTCAAAGGGAGATGTTGCATTAGAAAAGTTAGTGTAGTGAGATCCCATATGGATTGCAAGGAGTCTTGCCTGCTGAAGACAAAACGTATGTTAGTTCTGGCCCTGAAATAAGCACTTTACAGGGTGTGTGAGGGAGGGGGAATTTAGGTGAAGGACCTGATGATAAGCCTCTTTCCCAGTGCTTGCACATTCCTGAGATGTCAACCATCAGTCCTCAATCCTTTACCTCATCCACTCCCTCCTTTGAGACCCCCAAGCCTCCCACCGTAACAGCACTCAGGGACAGTTCTGTGCTGCTCCACTTCTTTTTTTTGGGAACAGAAACACACACATACACATACAGGGAGTTCATTATAATTCACTTCCAGATCCTTTAAAGGTGTCTGGGAATGAAGATGTAATGACCTCACACATGATAGTTCTGTGGATGTTTACAAAGGACAGCACTACGCTCAAGTATGCAGCAATAAGGCTGGTGATGGACAGTCTCGAAAATACTGTCCCAGTAATACTTACACGGCACTTTGAAGCTTTTAAGTGTGTTGAAAACACAAATAAATCTCATGATCTGAACAGCTTGGTAGTGTTACCTGACTCTCTCAAACAGATTATGAAGGAAAAAGTACCACCATTATCAGCAACCAGCTTTAGTTTTTCACTGAAGAAAGAAATGAACAACTCGAGCCCAAAGCTGAAAGCTGGAGGCTTTCAAGTTTTAAGGAAAAAGCACATTTACCCTTGCGGAACACTGTGGGGACCCGTCATGGTTGCTGTGAATATCTCCAGTGTGTGCACAGGGGGTATCCTCTCACCACTGCCTGCACAGGGGATTAGCAGCAGCACCCTATGAGGGCTTATTTCCTTGGCTATAAAGGAAGCCACAGTAATGGGCTTAGATGTTAACTTCTACATTTTAAACTCTGATGCTGTGTGAGAGATCTCGGGTTCCTTGTGCTACAAGATTTGCTGCTGTGAAGTCCAGTTTTCCACTTAAAGAAAAGCTAACAATAGCAAAAAACTGAAGAGGTTCCACACTACCGTTTGTTTCCCTTTGCTACAAGAAGAGATAGCTTTAGCACAGAACATTTTTTCACCCTGAGAATGTTTACAAACCATTCTGCTAACAACCCATTGAGCATTAAATGCATGCCGAATTAGCCTGAAATGCTCTGCTGAATTAGGACCTAAAGCAAACAAGTTCAGTCCACAGAAAATTCAGCTGGTGAAATGAAAGGGGAAAAAAAAAAAAAAAATAGAAAAGAAAAGCGACTGATGCATTTTTGTGTTCTCTAGGACAACGAGTAAAATGAAACCCTGTGGGATTACATGTCAGCAAAATAAAACTCACAGGAGAGGTAGCAAGAGAAGGGTGGTTAGTCAGTCACACACACCGCGCGATCCCTTTTGCCTCAGTGTGCGCTGACAGGCGAGAGCTCTGCACAAGCCCACAGTTCCTGTATTCTTCTGGGACTGATGCTACTGCTGATGCTGAGAAGTGTTTCTGCGGGATCTGTGTTTGCAGTGTTATTTCCTGATATGCAATTTGCTTTTAGGTAGATACTGTTGGAGAAATTAAGTTGTGAGCATCCAAGCTTGAAGCAATACTGCAAATGGCACTAAAGCTTCCTTGCAATACAGTGCACTTTTCAGAGCAATATAGTCTAGTTTAAAGGGCAGGAGAAAAAAAAATATCTTTTCTGAGTTTTTCCCTTCTGCTTTAGCAGCTCAGATAAATTATAATGTCTCTTGCACTCCTTTCCCCTCGGAGTAGAATTTTAATTTTAAATTTCATAGTGTACTGGAAACAAAATGAAATTGAATGACAGAATAAATCTACAGGGGAAAAGAAAACGATGGAGAGTCACTCCAGTGACTTCTGAACATTAGAGATGTCTACTTGATTTCATGGGTATTACAGTTTTGAAGTGGTTAGGTCTACTTTGATGTGTTACCATCACAGAAGCTCAGGCATGAAGGTTTGGCTTCCAGTTTTCAGTTAAAGCTTTTTAAATCCAAATGAACAAAAAAACCAAAAAACAAACAAAAAAAAAAGGCTCAGGTAATACTATATTTCCTGAACTTTGGCCTTCCAAAGCACACAGCCCATGTTGGGGGCTCACACATCATTCGTGTGAGTGAGCAGTAACGGGGACAGAGCACTGAACATAAAATTAATAAATTATTTCAGTCTGACAGGGCTTAAGTTTACTTTTGCTGCAAAGCATGACCACTCCTGAAAAAGAGGCCACCATAAGCAACAACCCTCCTGCATACCTTCACATCTTGTTTTCTCACTGGGGACTTCAAAGAGCAAGTGGATGTCCTCCTAAAATGCATTCCATAACTCAGCAAGGAGTTTTGAGCTCAGTGTGAGAATACTGATTGAAATCAAATGGCCCTTAATTCTGTCAAGGAGCTCAGACTAGACAACTAGTTCTTTCCTGGCCCAAAAATGTATGAATTTTGTACCAGCAGTGGCTGGTTCTAGGAACTTTAAGCCAGGAGAACATTTTAGTCACAGGGGTTTTCTCCAGGCCTTTATGGGGGACCAAAGACAATTTGCCTTATAGAGAGTAGCAGAAGTTATCTCTTTATAACTGCTGCAGAACCAGGAGAGGATGAGAAGATACTCTGGACATCAGACTCCAGGAAGAACAAGAAGTATCTCTTTGAAGCTGTGTCATTGAGGATGCATACAGATTTAATCATACTACTCAGATACAGCTTCTCAAACATGTGGGGTTAGGGAGATGTGATCCAAGCAGAGAATCATGGTGACTCTGTCTCTGTCAGAGAAGGGAGAAGTTTTCCTGCCTGAGTGTCCTCTCTACCCCCAGGGAGTGATAAGGCAGGCTCAAGAAACGTAAATTGGAACTAAAGTATAGAAATCATCCTGATCCATCCTTGAAACAGAATCTCTCCTTCTCTTTCCTCAGGTCCCTGGGCATTTCTGATGTCATCAGAGGAGAAGTAGGCATATACACTGGTTTCACTTTAGGAGTATCTTGGGAGGACTGGCCAAATCTGTCTGGATTCAAATGACAAGTTTGCAGTGGAGACCTCAACCTCAGATGTGGTGGATGTTATCTCCAAGTGAAGGCATATAGGCACCTTACAGGTGCAAGACCTCTGCTAGCAGAGAGGTCCAAAAGCAGTCAGATGGAATAGATGCTAAATGCACCCATTTCTCTCTACAGACAGTAAATGGAACTGAGAGTGGGACGTTCAGGAGGAGATGACTGCTCTGTTGCCACCCCAAGCTAGGTCAGACAAATCCCTGGCCCTTCTAGCCCAGTTGGCACCATCCCTCCAGGTCAGCTTGAGTGATGGAAATCTGTGATGGTCCCACCATGTCAGCACACCCCAGAAGGGGGTGAGAGCATCAGTCACTTCCTAGCAAAGGGGAAACCTCTGCAAGGTGTGCACGAGTACATATATATGTGCATTAATAATATCCTGTGCATTTTGTGGTTTATACTGGGTGCCTAATTAGGTGCACGTGCTCCTGGAGAATGGGGTACGCTACCTAAGTCAAGAGCTTCAGCTCCAGGTCCAAATGAGGATGGGAGGAGACTCCAAGGGTAGACTGAGAGAGCTGAGAGATGAGATATGATGAGTGACTAGCAGCTAGTGGCCAAAGCATGTCCAAGGGCCTTCCCCACTTTTCACCAGAAAAGAGGTGGTCAGACTCCAGGCTCTTATCCAGGCAGACAGTAAAATCCTGAATTACGTTTTGTTTCAGCATAGTCACAGATGTGGCCTGTAATGCATCATTCACTGTCCTCATGTGCATACCTTGCAAGTGCAAAGACAAAGCTATTCAGATGAGTCAAATCAAGGAAATAATCATTACATGTAAAATTACTGCAAGCTGATTTTCCCATTAAAATTTAATTAATAACTTTTTTGTTTTCCCTGGCTGTGCTTAATCCCATACTTTTAAAAGCATTTCATTCTATTATATTTCCATTAACACTAGCCAACATATTAATGGCTTGGAGACACAGGTTAGTGCATTTGTGCTGCTAATGAGCACCACCCTTCTCCTCTCAAAACATAGTTATGCCATGCAAAATAAACATTACAGCTAATGGAGGGGGAGAGGGAGAGGGAGAGGATGAGGGAGAGGGGGGAGAGGGAGAGGGAGAGGGAGAGGGAGAGGAGAGGAGAGGAGAGGAGAGGAGAGGAGAGGAGAGGAGAGGAGAGG
>WUAM01000431.1:100708910-100745005 GCA_024336885.1 Actenoides hombroni | reverse complement strand
AGGAGAGGAGAGGAGAGGAGAGGAGAGGAGAGGAGAGGAGAGGAGAGGAGAGGAGAGGAGAGGAGAGGAGAGGAGACTGCTCAGCAGTGGAGTCTGTCTCTCTGACCTCATCACAGGTTTAAGTGCACAACCTCAGGAAACCCAAAGGTTTAAGAAGAAAAAATAGTATTCTTAAGGACTGGATGATTTAACAAATTGACGAGTGATTGTAGAGGGTTTGTTTTGTTTTGTTTTGTTTTATCTACAAGGGTGATGTTGTTAGTAGAGGCCAATGTATTTTGGCAAACCACTATTATTTACACAGAATGGAAATGAAATCCCATTCCCCCTATTGACATAGAAACAAACACAGGTTGCAGTTTCCTGGCTCTGAAATCCCATTCTGGTGAGTTCTGTGACAAAAAAAAAATAATAAATCTCATATGTGTCCTTGCATGGCCAACCTGCCACTGCTCCACTGACTTACTGCTGCCGGTGCCCTCAAAGGGCAAATCTAAGGGATCAGCTCTCGCTTCTGCAAACAGAAAACTCCATGATCACATTAACCAGCAATGACCAGACCCTGAGATGAAGACAATTTTCTTGCTTGAGGAGCTAACACAGTGTCCACCTATCTGACAACAGAAAGAAGCTTAATTTTTATTTCATCTGAGATGTCTGGAAAGAAAATATGTTTAGGTGGGTTGCAGAAAGGATTTTTTTTTTAAATTAAAAAGTGTGGTATTTTTCTAGCCTCTATTTTATTTTTTTTCTCCTGAAGAAGATATTTTATGATCATATATTGATTTTGACTGTGTTTTCCCATTCTGCTTTAGTAAAGTTTGAGGTGGACTGTCTGGTTACATCCTTGAGGGAGGGTAACAAAGGGGGAGCAATAAAAAAAGCCCTGAAAGCCCTGACCTTTTCAATCTTCCAGAGGACCTTTTCAATCTGTTTTGACATAATCCCCTGCTGTGAAAACCATCAGAAGCTATGTTGGTTTTTTTTTTTTTCCCAATGGTAAAATTAAAGCAGATTTCAGAACTTCAAAAATTCTTATGACACCAAAGTGAATTGCCACCTTTCAGCCATCCTTCAAGCCTTGCTTCAACCTGACCAGGTGCTTCAACCTGACCTACAGCTGCTCTTGAGTCATAGCTCACCTACTGGCCACGACTTAACCCCCTCATACTCATGAAATGAGTACTTTAGCTTATGTTTAGTAGGTTTGTCCCAAAGATGACAATAAGCAGCCCCAGAAGAGAGTTGAAGAGAGGAAGGAAGAGATCCGTCTGTGTGGGCGTGAGAAAGTGCCTGGTTTGGAGCTCTTGGAGGCAGGACACATGCAGATGTGCAGCAGGACCCAGCAGCTGAGGACACTCCTGGGTCCAGTTATCTTGATGCAGTCATGGTTGAAATAAAGCACCCTTTCACCTTGGGCTGTGTGTGAGGGCACCTGGTGTCCCACATGAGGACCTCCTACTTGCGAGGGAAAATAGGCCAGAGTGATTTCTCAGGAGCAGCAGTGATCCAGAAAGAGGGAAAGCATGTGCAGAGGAGGATTTCTAAGTAAAAAAGTCAATTACTCCCTCAGCGCTGATGCATTTGTATGGATTGCACACAGATGTGCTTATGTTTGGTGTTGGATACTCTCAGCCTAGGAACACCAAAATCTCCATCCACTGGTGCATGGGGGCTGCTCTCTATTCCCTGAAATGTCCTGATACAGCTGAAAAGGGCTCTAAGAACTGGCATCGTACTGCCTGGGAGAAAACCCAAAATTTGCACAAGACTCTCTTGTGGACTGATTAATCTCAGTCATGTCAGTGATCCTGGTGGGGTGATCACTGGCCTTTTTCCAATTTCTCCTTGTATTGTTTGATGCAGGACTGATAGCTTTCAGTCAAAGCTGCGATTTTTATAAATAAATCTGGAAGCAAATTAAGTTTACATTCAGTCTTTTCATCTATAATGCAGTTTTCATTGATGCAATGAGTTTGCAGAATGAATTTCTTCTGAGAGTCTTTATTGTATTTGTTAACAAGAGCAAGGCTTTTCCACTGGAGCACGTCTAACATAGTACTGTATATACAGAGACATTTTAATCTCTCAGTTGCTCTCATTAACTTAGTGGCTTAAAAAACATGATTCCACATGACAGTTGCAGGTATGAAGAAAGTATCATTTGTTCAAAAATACTCGTATCCTTCCTGAATCCACCCTTGTTTTGCCTGTAGCTATAGGGAAAGATTTTTTTTTTTTTCCTTTTACAGATGTCTGCAGCCTCCTGTATTAGCCTGTCACTTCCAGAAAATAGGATTTCTCACCTACAGATGGTGAGGAGAGAGGAGGATAGCCGTGAACATTAGGTTGAAATTACTTGTCAAGTTTGATCAATTCATAGAAAGACAAAAATCCCTCTTGAAAAGGTGCAGTTGATTTTTGGAGATTAGTATGGGTGTCCTCGCAGCTCCATTGTTTGGGTAAATTATACAAGGGTGCAGTTTATTATCTAAATGAAAAATACATTTGCATGTAGATGGTACATAAATTATTTCATTCTGTGCTGGACGGTGCAATAAACAACCTCTCTCCTACACACACACAAACACAAACGCGTACACACATTCACCTACCCGGGACTTATGACACAGAAGGTGGCTCTTTTCTTTGTGTTTTCTTTTTTCCTTTTATTGCCTTGTAAGTATTATTATTTGACAAAGCACTGGGGAAGGAGTACATGAATCTATTAAAGATAACAAAGCTCTATTGTGACCCAAACTCAGGAAAGAAGACAAATAAATCTTTCATAATGTGGAATAGCTGGTCCCTAGCTCTTCAAGCAAAGAAGGAGTTGATCTCGAAATGAACACTAATCTGAATCCTGCTGTTCTTGTGGTGACTTCTTGTCACAGCAATTTCTTCCTACAATTTAGTCATGTCATGATGTATTAATTACCATCTATGTGGCTCTGTTTAATGACAGCATTAAGAGACAATACCTGCTTTGTTCCCTCTCAGAGTTGTATTTATAGGAGGCAAGAGTGCGTTTGCCATAAAACAGCTCCTGATCTGCTGCATGCTTTATGGTCCACTGATGTAGGCTGCTAACAGGCAGGCAGTTGGCTGTCTCTGACAGGAAAGAAAAAAAGTTTCATAAACACTTCTAGATTCCTGCTATGATTTTCATCTTGGTTTCCTTTGAAAACCACGCAATGTCCTCATCATGTCCATTGGGCAATTTTGCCTGGGTGCACCAGAGCTGGGGTGGCTCAGCCTCTCCACCAGCAGCTGCATCCAAGGCTGGCTTTCAGTTCTGTTGTGCCCACACTGTTCACAGATGTGGGCCCTCTGTCTCATCTCTCTCTTAGGTTGGTGGGATGTCTAATCTCCAAGGAAAGTCCATGTGTGAGATATAAGGGCAGCCAGGGAATCGACTGTCCCACAGAAGTGAGTGTCCTGTGGGTTAACCTGGAGCTGCCAAGTGGCTTTCAGGAGGAAAGTTGACCAAGCTGAAGACAGGGAGCCCCCAGCAGTGCCTGCAATGGAGGACAGGCTACATCATATGTGCGCTCTCAGGGGACAGTGTAGAGCCTGGGAAAGGGATGTGGGACTACAGAGATGTCCCAGGCTTGCCAAAAGGTCCAGCTAGAGCTCACGGTCCATCTCTTGCATAAGCCACATGACTATGCTTTGAGATGGAATAAAAAAAAAAAGTGTGAATGCTTCATCCCCCAGCACCGACAACTTGGGAAAAAAATCAAGGTTTGTCCGTGTAAGAGATATCCTCATCCCCAATCTTGGGCTGCGTGGAAATCCATCTGAAATCTTACGAAAGCCCTCTCTGACCCATTTTGTTTGCTGATCACATGCAAACAGCTTTGGGAAAAATAAAGCAACTCTTGCTTCTAGTCATTTTCTCTTTTGTCCATTAACATTTCATTTTCCTAAGATAAGGAGAAGAAAATTGAAGACCCAAACAGCCTCATGTTTCTGAACACTTTGCAGCAGCATAAAGAAAAAAAAATGAAACAACCCCTTAAATTATTGCATTTTCAAAAAAAATCATCATCTCATCGTACAGACAGCGTGTGCCAGGCCCTCTTTAGCATCCCAGTCTATTTTTAGCCCCTGTTCTTGCTGTGCATGAAATTTGGTTGTATTAAAGGAAGTACCATGCTGCCTTCCCCAACCCTTGTTTTGGTTCACAAAAAGCATTCTGCCCCTTCCTGCCTTGAGTTTTATGGTACAGCTGCCTTCTCTGCAAACTAGTGACTGCTCTGCAAACACTAGTGTATTTGTTCACGTGGAAGTGGAGGAAAATCACCTGCCAGATCTTCCTCCTTCATTGTCAGCTCTTTTTTTTTTTATCTGCCCTGAAGAAAGTTGTAAATCCTGAAAGAGATGGAGTCAACATCTTTAGACCTCGTCTAGGATTGCACTGGCAGGCCTGAGAAAGCAAGGACAATGAAACTAAATGCTCCTTTTGCTGCTGAACTGGACGGTGATGCTAACACACAGGCCAGGATGCTCCTTTCGTAACCTTTTGTTGTTGCCAGCTAGTAAATGAATGATCTCCCATGGGAATTTTAGCATATGGCAGGAGTGCAGGGGCAAGGTTGAGCCCCCAGCAACAAGCAGAGGTTGATGTGAGCAGTGTAACAACTTTATTCCTTTCCTCCCAAAGTAGATGTCTAAATAGCTGCAATAGGCCACATCCTCCAAGTGCCTTACCTCCACCCTCTACAAGGGAAACTATTGGTCACCTGGGAAGATGCCAGCACTTATCTTCCAGATGTCTAAAATCAAAAGGGACAACATCCATGATTCATTTCCAAGGGGAGAAGCTGGTTCTTGTAGTCCCTTCAAGTCCACTTGCATTTGCACGTACAGCAGGGAATTGCAGGTGCCTCCACTCTGGATCAGGTATTGTTTTCTTTCACTCTTTTGTTGAATTATTTAACATGATCTCAGTGTCCCTTGCAGTCAGGTTCCAGAGGAATGAGTGGTAATGAGGCAGTAATTTGTATGAGAGACAACAGGTCAGCTGAACGTACCCTGCTCTGAGAAGATGGTGGAGGTTGCTCCAATAAACCATGAATATTCATCTTGCACATATGGTCAGTTTTGATCACTCAGCTCTTTTCAAGGCAATTTCTCTCAAGCTTCATCAGTGCCTGAAACAGGTTTTTACAATAAGAAAGCAAAGAAGAAGATTGATGTTAAAAGGAATTGACAGGCAATAGGGTTAGAGATCCTACCCAATTCTGATCTTGCAAATAACCAGGCTGAAATTAAAGAATTAATCTGTGAAGGTCTTTTGCAATTTTTTTGGGTACTGCTAAAGTATATTCCTTGCTAATTGTCCATAAGGAAAAACACAAAACAAACAAAAAAATCAACACCCAAAGCCTGCAAGAAATGAGAAGCAGTCTCACATTGTTTCCACGTAGTGAAATGACAGCAAGACTAGAAAATATCAAGAATGCCTTTCCTTGTTTCCGCATATGACCACCTTTGGGCTAGACTCAAAACCAAAGCTCTAATTCTCCATGCAGCTCCTACCACCAAACACAGGCAGTGGCTGAATCCAGCTTAGGAAGGCAACTGGGGACAGCCCAAGCTGGGAATACTGGGTCCTGTGACAGTGACGCTTTTCTTTTCAAACTGTTTGTGGCTGTAGAAGATTAAAGGTAAGAAACAACAAAGTGTATGACAAGCTTTAGTAGACAGTGCACTTTGGCAACTGTTCTTTTCTTCCTAATATTTCATTTCTACCCTCTCACAATGCACTACCCTCTGCATAAAAGTAGCCCTCCAATGCAAGCAGGTGACACAAGCTGAGAATGCTAAATAGGATTCAATGGATTTTTCATGGCAGACATTGTGAAATGTTTTACAGATACCAGTAGAAAGGTTTATTGCTGCTCTTTGATGTAATACATCATCATAAGGATTTCTGGAAGATTATATAGATTGATTCAGATTAAGAAATTCTATCTGAATTATCATTGCATGTTGAAGTAGAGCCCTTCATACATGTAATATATTAAATTGGTGTCAAATATTTGGGGTGGACAGTGGAATGTGAATGCTAAAAAATGCAATTTTATGTCAAAAGTACATATGGAAGAAAACACTGCTTAAGATTTGTACAGCAAATTTTTTACCTATTCCTATGCTACTTTGTTTACTTTAATTCCAATCTAGTGTTCCTCACCTGGGTTCAGGCAGGTTATCTGTGCTTATCTTCAAGTCTGTGCTTAGTCCTTCCCTGTCCATTGAAACGCTTAAGTGTATGCAAAGATCTCCTGACTGAAGTCCTAGGAAAAAATTGCTATGCACTGGTCCTTCAATGAAGCAGCTGCTCTAGGAGCTTTGCCATCATAAGGATCTCAAGTAGAAGAGCTTTTTATTGCTCATCCAAAAAGGAACAGTTTCAGTTTCTCAAAGGATTTCTTGAGGCATTAGCTGAGTGATACTGCTTGAATTTTAAAAGAAAAAATGGGCTTTTGAAGATACTCTCATTGATGCTCACAGATGGACATACCTCAGCATCTCAGAGCTTAAGCTAAGCATTCAGACTAAGTGTCCTGAACTGTTACTAAATCATGGAGTAATCAGAAATTCCTCTTCTTCATACTCCACTGCTGAGCTTCCAGGATGCCCACTTGCCAGTCCAGCTCCAAGCACTCCTTGAGTCTTCTTTCTAAATAACTGAAACTGGAAGCCTGTCTCACAGTCTCTTTATGGTTTTCTGCCTGGTGTGCTCTTTGCAATGTCTTGTGCTAACTTGCCTTAGGGTTAAATATGTCTATCCTGGGAAATGACACTGTGTTATGACATGTGACATTTAACACAAGGCTGAAGAGATAGCCAAGATCCCCTAACCCTTTGGGAATATGAAGTCTTGTGCAATTATGTTGACTTAACATAGAGGTAGTTTGGGTTCATTTTTTCAAGTAGAAAGTTTTCTTTTTAAAAGAATTAAAGTGTGGGCCTTTGAGCACTGCAAGGGGATGGAATTTCCACCCGTGGAGGAACATGATGTGGGGTGTTTGGGCTGGAGGCAAGGCTGGCTGCTGGGGAAGGACACTGCTCTGGGGGGAGGCGTGATAAGGGGACAGACAGATCTTCTACTCTGGGGGCACCCCATGATAGTCTTTGAGCTGGAGCTGCAGCCTGAAGGCTGTGATCCAAGGGACTGAGGACCATTCTCAGGATCATGCGTCACCATGACCACAACCAGTATCTCTCCCAGACCAAGTGATTTGAATGCGGTCATCAGCACTGGATGAGAAGAGAGCAGAAAGCTATAAACATTTTAATAACAATGAAAATGCTTCCCAGCAACACCGCTGTTACTTCTGCCTTTCCCTAAGAACTTGAGATCAAACATTTCTGTAGCTGAGGAGTCTCTCCTAATCACAGGCTCGTGTGGGTGCTAGCCAAACACAACTTCTAAATGCACAGCCCTTTTCCAGCACACTCCAACTTGACAACAAGTAAGTACCCAAGACAGCTCGGTTAGTCCTTCTCTGGTTGGAGACAACTGTCATTGAGTCTTTTAACAAACAATTATACTTTGAAAGATCACTTTGTTAAAATGGTGCGATGAGGCTCCATGTTTATTGACCCCTTTCCCTGGGTAGTTTGCTCAGTTTACATGTAATGAATAAATGAATGAATAAATGCTGTTCTTGTTGCCCAGTCCAACAGTCCAAACCGTGTCAGCTTTCTGCCAGGACATTATCACCAAAACTAAAGGTTACTCCAGAAAAAATTCTTGACCTGTAGCCTAGAAGTGTCTTTTTTTCCTGTCATATTTGCATTTGGGCACTTTACTGTAATCCTCCTTATCAACATCCCCTATTTCTTCTTGTTTTCAGCTGCTGCTGAACTCTACCACTGCTTGTATACAGGTTAGATTTTGGTGTCATTTTGTCCCACTGTGATTTTTCACCTGCAGCGTAGCTCCTAACTCAGCTGTGAAGGTTCACACCTGTCTCTAGAATTGGCTCTTGTGTCTACTCAAGACAATCAGGAGAGGAAAATGGGGTTTGTCATGTTAGACAGCATATCAGACTTGTAGATGGCTGCAAGCTGTAAGGTTAATTTAGCTCCAGGATTGACATCTGACACACCATGGTCTGAGCAAATGACTTAACCTGTTAGAGTGGTGGGACTATTATGGTTGGATGGCTTCCAATGTTTGCGCTGGCTCACCTGGAGTTGGATCACTGTCCTTACAACAATGAAATATGAACATAACTGCTTTGAAGATCTAAGGCTGGAAAGTATTGTTCTAATCTTGTGTCTGAACAGTGCAGATGGGGTTTCTGCAGCAAGCCTGGACCTGGGGAGTATCATCAAGTCTGGAGAAGAGCTACACTGTGCCTGCAGAGAAAAGCAGTCATGTCAGTCACTGAAGTACTGAGAGCCCAAAGTGTGGCCCATTTGACGTAATAGCCATTGAGTCTGTGTGGGAAGTGCAATCATCACTGCATAGGGACATTATGAGTAATGGTAAGGTTCTTAGGTTGCAACTTGCGTCAAGACAAGTGTGTTTTGTAGGAAGAAATCCTTTGTTTCTCTCTGGATGGGAGGATCTCTGAAGTTAAGACTTATATATTCAAAGACTTCTCAGTATTTGGCTCAGTGTTTCTCTCTTTGAACAATGATGGACCTTCCAGGACAAACACCCCTGTGGTGCTTTTGTGCTGGCCTCAGTGGCCTAGACACTTGCACGGCTGATAACTCAGCCCTGGTTCCTCCAGGTTTCCAGCTGAGCGAAGAACAATCAGGAGGCATGGGTGAGATGCGATCCAGCAAAGAGCATGATTAAGTGCTTGCCCTCGATACACTAAGGACAAATCTCACACAGAAATGTTTTTCAAACATAGCTTTTCAGTATATACATAGCCACCAGTCAACATGTGTGAGTCCTGTATAACAGGCTATAGGGCTGGTGAGTTTGTCATAACGCACAGCCTGGCTGTCACCATCAGCTGGTACAGACATACACTGCTGGAGGGCCCAGATTTTATCTCCGAAGGTTTTCAATGTAGGAGTTGAACACCGGAGAGCTGTACTACAGTGACAACAATTTACAGGCTGTCAGGAATGCAGCCAGTCCTCCTCAGACCTGGGGCTGTCCCAGTCTTCTGCAAACCAGCAGAAGAGCTGCATGGAGGCTTACCCAGAGGAGGCTGGATAAATCTCCTTGGCAGCTCTCACACTGGTCACGCCATTCAGTGGAAATTTATGCTTCTTCCCTGCAGTCCCCGTTAAGTATTTCTTTGCAAAAACTCTGTAAGTTACAGAGCAGGGTCTGTGACATACCACAGTTCAACCCCTTCTACCTACTGGAAATCCTTTTCCAAGGACACATGTCACAAGAAACTGCCTCCCAGAGGCAACAGCAATATATTTCTGCTTCACTTAGGACTCTCCTAGCTAATTTTTTTTACGTCAGCATTTCTTTGAGTAATCAGGGTAGCCCTGAGACTATCACTCTTCTGGATATCTTCCACATGTCAGTAAGGCAAAAGCACAGGCATCCCTTGAAGCTCATTCTGAGTGTTGATCTCTTTCAGGTAGGTACTCACATCAAATTTGGCTGCTGTTGGACTGAACATCTCTAGAACTGGTGGCATCCAGTTCTGTGAGCCAGCCTTTTGCCACAGTTTATTAGGAGAGACCTGAGCTGATCCCTGTGGGTGTATCTAGTGCTTCTGACACAAAAGGCAGGAGATGGAAAGACGTAGGGCTTGCCTGCATACCTCCTATGTGCACTGCTGAGCCTCAGAGAGTCTCAGTGGAGCCTCACTGTCTTGCACCCTAAAACCATCTCAGCCTAGAGAACTGTCTTAAAGTCATTGAAAGCTTCAAGCCAGCTGCTTGGACAGTGTTATCTTCAGTGGTTAAAGCAGAGATTGTAACATGAAGAAAGTGTCTACACAGGTTGTGCTTGCAACCCTGGATTCACCTTGAACAGCTAGGAGATATAGTGCTGTCCCCACAGCCTGCAGTCCAGTCTGAAAAGAAAGATTCCTTCCAGACTTGTTTCCTATATGACAGTGGTTGCTTTACTTTTTCAAGTCATCTTTCTTAGTAGAGAAAGGAGGAATATTTGAGTTTTTCTTGGTCTGAAGCCAATAAGACCTGACTGGCAGTAAAATGACTCTTGCTATGCAGATATCTGTCTGCAGCAATAAGGAAAGTGCTTTTAAGATTACCCAACAACTCTGCCCCCAAACTCAATGTTTGCATTTGAATAAGTTTATTTCTCTGTCTAAAAGCTTGGATTTTTCATCCTGTACCACATGGACGTTGAAGCAGTTCATCACTGTTGCCATGAAAGTTCAAAGCCATTTATCTTCAATGAGCTTACTTGATGCAATTTCTAACAGCAAGAACCCCTCAGTCCTGGGGCTTTCTACAAGATTAAGTGATCTGTTCAGATAGGCAATGTCTCAGGAGGATATTCAGTACCTGGAAGATATAAAGCTCATTCTAGTCAAAGGACAGCAGACTTTGCAATTGGTGTTTCCCATTTGCCTCCCACTAAGGTTTGTTAGGCTCTTTTTTGGAGCTGGACATCCCTTTGTGAAAGTACTGTGAGAACAGCCATCTTAGCAATGAATTAGTCTTCATCCTTCTCTTGAAGATGATTGTTGCCTGCTAATCCTTCACATGCATGTTCTGGAGGGGCAGAGCCCAAAGGGGGGATAAAAAAAGCTATGCATGTTTCTATTGACTTTGTGGGGAGAAAAAGATTGAGTGATTATAGCCCTAAGCAAGGGTATAAGGTATAGGTTTGATGTTCTGTCAAATATTTTTTTGGTGGTTTTTAGCAAATACTTTTCTACTTTGGTGGAGCTATGTGGATGAAAGACAACAAAACTGTTGGATGCCAGGGTTTGGAGGAACCACTAGCAGATGCAGGTAGCTGGAGACCCACCAAAACTGCCACCTCCAGACCCTGCAGGCACTGCCCTGTGCTACCTTGTTGTGACACCCCCTTGTTTTCTGCAGGGCCACCTCTGCATAAAATAAACCATCTTTTTGTATGAACAGTTCTGGTGATGACACATGTTGCAATCTTTGCTTTTCACTCTTCACTCAGAAAATGTGAATATGCAGAGTTAATTTGATTTTTTTAAAAAGTATTAGAAATTTATGCTTGTGTCTGCAAAGTTCAGAAGCTGCAGCTTCTCCATGTGAGAAGATGTTTCTAATCTAGCTGGAGCAGAATTGCATCTCCAAGTCTGTTCTGATGGACTCTTCTCCAATGAAAGTGTTTTTCAGGTGTATTAGGAGCTAGAAAAGCAGATAAATCACCTACACTACAATACTGTCAATTGTGTTTCATTCCTCTGATGTCGAAAAGAGAGAGCCATGCAGCAGTATCCAGCAATTTGCAGTAAAACACTTTGTTATAACCTTTTCATTGTCCAGAATTTGCCACCCCTCTTTTCTTCAGTAGCTTACCGGCCTGTAAAAGATAGCATGAAATGTAGAATGTGATATCAGAGTCCAATGGGAAGAGGACTACTGCCCTACTTCTCAGCAAGCCCTCTGGCTGGCACTGGCACAGCAAGATCCTTTATCATCTTCAAGATGATGAGACTCGGGATGCTTCAGCTGATTTATAAGGAGTTATGGATATATGATGTGAACTTAATTCATAATGGGATTGAGCTGAAAGCACTAATGCTGTTTTACTGAAGATCTGACATTAACATTCACACCGTGTTTGATGGATAGTGCAAAAGAACCAAAGTAGATTTTCTAGTGGGTCTGGTAGCAATCCATCTGGCTCAGCCTGATGAAATTATTGTTGCAATTTACTAATCTAGGCACAAAAAAAAATCCATTCATGAACACAGATATATACAAACTAAAAAAAAAATACAATAAAAAAAATCATGCCACACTCACCATTTTGTCTATGTAAAAAAAATATCCCAACATAAAGGGTGAACACTGCTCTCAGGTAGGTAGGTAAATAGAATTTTACAACAGCTGCATAGCAATTTTGCAGGACCTCATTTTCTCCTGCACCAAATGAAGGGTATTTCCTTACTTCAAAGATATGTGAGGTTGTGCTCTTCACATTTTTGAAGGAATTTGGAGTGACAGGGTGTAATATGTTACAAAGATGCAAAATATTAGAGTACAAAATGAATTCTAGAAGCCCAAATTTGGGAAGCTAAGCTATGTCTGCCTTTGAAATATGAGCAGGGAGCTGTAAAAAGTGCTATATTATGGGCACTGAGAGAGTGCATGTAAACTGAATTTCACTGTTGATCCTATTTGCCAGCATTTTAGCATTTATGTCCTCCTATGTGGAATATTTGCTTTACCTTTGCTTTATGGCAGTGAAGGGTTGTTCATAAGCTTATGACAGAATGAGATTGTCTTCCATGGCAGAAAGTTTTTAAATAGACCCTTAAACATTTCAGTTTTATGTTGAGATGCTTATAAAGGCTGGAAAATATCTCCTTTCTCCCCAGAATGTGCCCTCCTTTTCTGCATTGGGAGTCTTACTGGGCAGATCTTCATCAGTACTCCAACGTATGTGGATTTCTGAACTCCCTGATAAAGCTGGAGCTTTGCAGCAGTGGAGAGAGCCAAGGAAGAAGGTTACTTGCCTGGCTGCAAAGAGCAGCCAGAACCATTTAAGTAATAGTGCCCAAGTGGCAATAGCGGGAGAAGAGAAGCAGCACCATGGACTCTTCAAGCTGAAGGGTGAAACCCAGGATGAGAGCTTAAGAATGAGCTGAGAAGGGTGGCCACCAGATGAGAGGGAGGACTGAGAAGGAAATGGAAAGTCTAAACTCTTGGTGTGGTTACGAGAAAGCTCTGGGAGAAGGACATGTGAGATGTGAGAAGGTCCATGTCAGGGAGATCACATCTCCACTGTGCCTCCTGCCCCATCAAAACCAGGATTCTGGCAAGGGATGGAGATGTCCATCTCAGAGTACTCTTGCTGTCACACTCATCCTGCCAGAAATACACAGTTCCTTTGGCAATGGGTATGCCCCAAATTACCAACAGCTCATTCTTCATTTCAGTAGGTATTTCAACAACAAAATATGCCAACTAGCGAGAAATAGCTAGCCTGAAACAAATGAACACCCAAGGAACATCCCTCCCTCTAGAACTTGTTGTGATCAGGCAACAAAATCAGCATTAAATTAGATCTCTACCACAGTGTACAAAGAGCTCAGGGATAGAATAAAAGAATAATAGAATAGTTTAGGTTGAAAAAGACCTTTAAGATCATTAATGCAACTGTTAACCTAACTCTACCAAGTCCACTGCTAAACCATGTCCATAAGCACCATATTTACATGATTTTGAACATATCCAGAGATGGTTACTCAACAACAATGCCAGGCAGCCTGTTCCAGTGCTTGATAACTCTTTCAATGAAGAAATTTTTCCTAATATCCAACCTAAACCTCCGCTGGTGCAACTTGAGGCCATTTCCACTTGTCCAATTGCTTATTACTTGTGACAAAAAACAGGCACCCACCTCTCTACAATCTTCTTTCAGTTTAAGCCAGAAGAACTGTTTTTATTGGGGTTTTATTGCTTTTGCTTTGTTTTAATTCAGCAGCAGAATATTGGCCAGAGGAGCTGGAGAAGCCAGTTTCAGTCCACAAAAATGCCAATGATTTATTTATTGCTATCATTTAGGGAAAGGGCAGAAGTTTCTGGTCCTGAATATTTAACATTGCTGGGAAGAGCAAGCCACTTTGAAGCCTGAGTGTTCTAGTGAAGCACTACAAATAAGCATTCCCCCTGGAGCCCCAAATTCATAAGTGGGAGAGCTGTGAAGGTACGTGCAGCATACTCCTACAGGGATTGAGAATTCTTCTTTAGACCTCACCTTGTGTGGTCACGAGCACCTGTTTAAGAGCTCCTCTCTGAGCAGTGACCTGCTATGAAAGCCCAGGTAAAGAGGAGAGGTACATCTGCAACTCAGAAGGCATTACCTGTGTAGCATTCATCTCAGGAAAATTGCAATTTGCTTTACTTCATGCATCATTTATAATAATTCCCAGGAGATCAGCAGGTGGGAGAAGTTAGAATTGGTGGGTTTGCCTGCCCAAAGCAAGCTACAGTGAGATGCCTTTTGAAACACTACAGGACTATTCTTAGCTCACTTCTCTCCCTTCCTTGGTTTTCCAACCAATGAGGTTCAGTCTCTCTAGCTTCTAACTGACCCCAACCCACCAGATGTTCCTTGAAAAGGCACTCAAAAGCAGCCAGGCCACAGCCACATGCAGGCAGAAGGGAAAACAAGAAAAGACAATTTCCAATGCTCCTTGAGTGTCACACTCACTGTAGACCTTCCTCCTTCAACACGTCAGCTGCTGTGGTGGAATTTCACTGCTGCTGTTGGCTATGGAGGAAACTTGCCTGACTGCAGGTGGGACTGAGTGTCAGGAGATGGCCACCACCTGACACTGACCGTCCCCAAGAACTTATCAAGGCAGAAGGTCTTAGAGAAGCCCATGCCTTCTTGTGACTGTCACCATCTGTAGAACACCCTCAGCAGAAGAAAGGGACTATTGCCACCTCATGAGAGTATGGAAGAAAAAAAGTAAAGGTTATTTTTAAAGGAGACCATTTCAAATCTCATAACCAATTTGCAAACAGATATTCTGTCTGCACTGTTTTAAATCAATATGTAGCAGCACAAACTATGGGTCAAAGGGGCACAGAATTCAATAGCAAGATTAGTATGCAACTTAGGACCATCCTGATACTTTATTTCCTGAAATCTCTTTGAATGCTTAAGGAAATAGCAGCTAAAAAAGTGAAGGCTGCGAGGGCTGGCTGTGGTTATATCCACCCTGGAGCCAGACCTTCTAGCAAGCATCTCACTGTTCCTCATGATATAAGAGTGAGATTTAACCATGCTCACCATGACCACCCACTAGCTGTCATCCCTGATTTATTGCTCAGCTGAAGTGGTGACTTTTTCTTCTGAAGCTTTCATTGCCTGGGTGGTGAAGCTTGTTTCCTCAGAAGCTGAAGGGAGCTCTGAAACGGCAAGTTCCCTGGGGCTTGGCTGTGACCTCAGTGTAAGACTTAAAGCACTGCTGCCAGCATGGAAACCTGGGTGCTCTTGTCCCTTAGTGGAATACTTTACCTTTTACCAGGCACAGGGGCTGCTTGAATACCAGGCAATTAGGCAGACAATGAAGGAAACACATTTGCATAGCATGTTCAGACCACAGGTTTCTGTGAGTCACCCTGGGTGCACTTTCTGGAAGAAAGTGTTGCTTCTATTGTTGCTAGAGGGCGACAATAAATTGATTAGCCTCTTTAAAATTTCTCATAAAATTGTATTAACAAAACGGTAAATACATTACACAGAGACTGTAACCACAGGATGTTTACATAATGCCCAGTGTGGACAAGTACTAAATACCATAAAAGACCTGAGACCCCCCCAAAAAGTCTGCAAGTTCTGGCTCTCACAAGGCAGCTAGAGCACCATTGTCGTTCTTCTTCCTCCTCCTCCTCTTCCTCCTCACATTTCAGCTTCGGCGTTGTGAACTTTGCTGGTGGTTATTGCAATTCCTATCGCTAAGCTTCCGTTGTCAGAGAAGAGTTGGGCCAGGGAAGTGTTCAGCACAAGGCAATCCCCATCTGAAATGACAGAGTCAACACATTCCAGTACCGACCTGGGGGTTGCCTCCCACTTAAGGCGCCTCTGGTTCCTGTTGAGCTCGAGACGGTAGGTGAAGTTGTCAGCTTGGGTCGGTGTGCCGATCAGCATCATTGTGGCAAAGAACTGGGGGTGGCCTTCATACTTCTCCTGCTTCCTGAGGACCAGCAAAAACTGGTGGCCAAGGCAGGAGTGCATGATGATCCAGTCTGTGGGTGCAGGCAGGTGCATGTCCGTGGCCAGGAAGACAATCTCTGCCCCCTGAAGGATGTTGATGCGGTGGGTCTGCCTTAGGTGGGACACCACCACCTCCAGGTGCCCTTCCCATGGACAGGAAAAGAGAGGGCATGTGCAGGGAACCAGCTGAGGGTCATGCACTGCTTCATGGTGATGGCAGGGAGGAAGGATGCCTTGCTCCACGGACGTCTGTGCAGCTGCACAGCGGGTCGGCGCATACTACAAGAAGAGAGAAATTACATGTGAGAGCAGGTGGACCAGGAACGGGTGCAGATATGCAAGGTGCAGACCCCACAGACATCAGTCACATAATACTCCACCTAAACCAGCATCAGTGGAAATACCAAGAACTCAGTACTCTGAAGATACAGATACAGATCTGCACAGCCAAAGGTGCTGGCAGTTGTCTTGTTCTCCAGGCAAAAAGAGAAACCGTGTGAGCCATGGTAAGTCATTTCAAATGAAAGTGATATATGTGTTTGAAGAGCAATTTCATTAATTTAGGGGGGGAAATCTGATTAAAAAGGAAAAAAAAACCCAACAAAGCAAGGACAGCATGGGGCATTTTATATAGTTAAGGCTCTTGCTGCTCAGAACAAGGAAATTAAATATGTATGGCTTTATTATTCTTTAATGAAACACACTGGCAAATACAGGCATTTCTCCTGAAACAATATGCTTTCTACCACCCATAATTTGTGAAATAAAAGTCAGTTTTTATCGTATATGATGCCTATTTTATTACTTTTTTCTTAATTGATGAACTTACCTCCATAAATCTTAATGTCTCTCAAAGGTGGATGTGTGGCAAATTTAAGGCATTTTTATACTAAAGTAAATTTGGAATAAGGTAGGACAGCTAGCGAAAAAGGCAGCAGCTCTTGCAGGATTCCACCTGAGGATTAGGAAGCAAACCACTCTGCCTGTGTCAAGTGAATGCTGTTGAAGAGAAGTGAGTAAGCCTTACTCAACCAAAAGCGTATTCACATTCAGGAAGAGTAATGGCTCTCCAGAATAACTCTGCACAGACAAACCCTAAGGCACAGGTATGCCAGTCATGATTTATCCAACTGAATTTTAAGCATTTACTTCAGCCACCCAAGATGGAAAGCTGGTTACCTTGGACTGCTTCTGAAGCCAGTTCAGGGAGGTGGCCATTCCCGGTGACAGATTCAGATCTTAGCTGGAGTAATTCACCTTCTAAGGGTGGCACCAGCCTCCACCAAAGTGTCTAAGGTTGAGATCCAGTCTGGCTAGTTGTACCTAAATTTTAGATGTTTAAATGTGGGAGGGCATTGTCTCTCTCTCTGAACTCCTTTGGAGATGCTTATAAGGAGGATAAGAATTAAGAGTACGTACATATATACATTTTGATTTAATATATTTTAGGAGGATTCATGTAATTGCCTGAATACTGCCCCACATCTGTTCATTTTAACATAAATGCCCAAAATTACATGAACAACAGTGTGGTTCTAACATCCAACAGTTGTTCTCCGTGCTACTTCCAAGTCATAGCACATTTGGGCTTTATTCAGCTACTTTTGAGCAAAGATTTGTTTTAACCAGGTGCAAGCATAATCACATATGGTACGTGCCAGACATGTTGCAAACAGTCCATTGTCTCATCTCCCTATGGATAGTGTGATGCTTTTCATCACAGCCTTGACCTGAGAGTTAAGTATTCTTACTGTAGTCAGTTTTCCCCACTAGAACTTGTACTTTTGTTTTCCAGGGTGATTTGAAAGGCAATCTCTTGGGTCAGTTGTCCTAACTTTCAGATGACAAAGGCTTTCTTGCCAACCAGGATGACAAAGTCCTGGATCTCCATTCTCATTTTGTCAGTAGCTGCTGAGGGATGTGGTGAGCAGAGCAGAGTTGTGATTGCTGCTGCTGTGAAATTCATAGTTCTTCCCAAGGCACTGGGTGTCAAAGGGAGCTGTTTCTTCTTCCTCTGACATTTGATATGAAGAGTAATTGACTGCATAAGCCCTATTATTGAACCTTGCAGCTTTTTCTTTGGAGAATTATTACTTCAATAGTACTGTTCTACTTTTCCCTTCCTCATATTTTATTTGTTTTGCTGTATAAAATTCAAGAATATAAACTTTCCAAGAAGATAATGAATTGAGGACAGATAAATGACTATCATTGTCTGGGAAATAAAACAGGTCATTATAAACTAATAGAGGTTTGTGGCTTTAGCTGCCTGCTTATCGCAGTGGGATTTCTGATTCACACTTAATTCTACATTAATTTTTGCATCCTATTAGGATGAAAGTTATGGTTAATTTAAACTCTTTTTGGTGAAGGAAGCCACTGCAATGGCAGATCGTAAAAGCCTTTTAAAAAATCCCTGAAATGCTAATTGCCTCATAAAATGAATTCTAATCTCCCTATCTAATACAGTGGGTGTGAGCAATTACTTTCTCTCACCAAACTGTTAATGCAACATTAGTGATTATACTAATTAAAACTAATGAACTCATAGTCACATGCTGATAAACCTCTCAACCACTCAACAAGTTCCAGCCTTCTATCAGTTTTATTTAACTCCTCTTTAGAAAGATGAATCTTAAATTAACCTCTTGAATAACATTCAAAATTAGGTTTTGAAATGTGAAGCTTTATAGACTGTGTATAATTCTTCTCCAAAGATTACCAGAGTCAGAGAAACCATTTCCACTGAGGATGTAATTGAATTCAGAAACGCATTCTCCTAATTTGATAAACATGGAGAGCAATGGTAGCTCATCCATCTAAACTGTATCCAAGGTAAGAAAATAAAAGTATCTCCAAAAATCACTTTAAAACAAGCACAATTTTATGGCTCAGGAACTGGAAAAACAAATTACAATGAACAATTTATTCAATGTATCTATCTTCTTTCTTTGATTCATGAATTTTTTGTGTGTGCAAATAATTGAGAATTCCCTTTCACATTTCACTTTTTTAAAACATTTCTGTGAATCACTTCAGCAAAGGATTTTTGGTGTGACTTTGTTCAGTTCAGGGTTATTGAAAATTCTAGAAATCTAGCACAAACCACATGATCTATTTTTATTCTCTGACTAGGTGAGAATCATCTTCAAGATCTACTTTCTGAATTATTCAACATTTCTGTTTCTAAATTCTAATTTTTGTAATATTCTGGAAGAAATGTTTAAAAATTCCCTGTCTCTGTGGAAAAAAAAAAAGAAAAGAAAGTAAATCTTCTTACACAAAACTATTATTTTACTTTTATTTGTGAGGTATAAGTGTAACTATTGCAGTGCCTGTGCCCTTGGTGGTCTTTCATAGACCATATGGCTGTGAATTGAACCTCTAAAATTGAAATGCAAAACAGGAATAAAATGGTCACCTTGAGTGCATTTAAATGCTTGAATAAATATTTATGAACATTTTTTCCATGTTTAATCTGCTCCAGTATTTACTTTCCATCATTTATTGCCCGATTACCTAATAAAATTAAGTTTACTATATTGTTGAGTCAGTCCAGTATTATTCTCAATTATCTTTTAGCGTGTTGGCCAATTTCAGTCAAATTTAACTGTGTGATAGAAGTCTCAAAAGGCTTTAATTTTCAACTGGATTTGTGAGAAGAGGCAGCAGGGTAGAGAAGTATGACCCTTTCATGCCTCCAGGGAGGAACAGCTTGCCACGTGGGCAATATTACATTGTCAGATAGCAGAGAACCTAAACAACAGCAGTTTGATCCCAAATGTATTATAGATGCCAGAGAACACACATGAGGCAACGTCTTTCTGAGCAGGAGAAAAGGCTTCAGTCAGAGTGCTCCTCATTAGATGCGAGATAATCCCACCACAAGACACCAAACCGCAGGAAACCAGGCTCTGCTGCTCACAGAAAAAAAAAAATCTTTTTAATGATGCAGCTTATTACAGTGTAATTCTTTTTAAGAACAAGTCATCTGGCAAAAAGAAATTTATAAACACATAACGATCTTCTTACACACACACACACACACACACACACAAAAAAAAAAGGTTTTATTTGGACCTGGGACACAGGGCTTCTGGGTCCTGCCCCAGGCTTTCTACAGACTTTCTGTTAAAAATACAAAAAAAAAGCGCCATTCTAGGTGTGACTCATCTGTTCTAACTTTGACATCTGAGGAGTGGGTGGCTAACTATGAAGAACATGAGCTCCTTTTACAGTCCATGCAGAGCCCCAGAGTGCAATTCTTTTCATCCCAAGAGAAGCCAAAGGAATATACCTCCAAGACACAGCTCTGTATACACAGCCAGGACCAAATCCATGCTTGGGACAGAACTGCAGAAGTTTTACTGGTTTCTAGACAGGGAGCAGAAGGGTGCCCCTATTTCAGTCAGGACAGAGTTGTACCACTTTGGATTTCTCCTACTACACTGGAGACAACCCAGTCCATGGACAGAGAAATGGATGCCTGTTCACTTAAAGGTGTAAATCCGTTACTCACTATCACCATTACAGCTCCAGCCACCGGTGACTTGGTAGAAAATACAGGGGAAGGTTAAAGGATAGATCAAAGAGATAGAGATCTCCAAGATCTCCAAGAGACAGAGAAAACACAAGTGTATCTCTGAGTCTGCAGCAGCAAAGCTGAGGCACCCACTCAGAACAGAGGGCTTTGGTATTTGATCCTCATGTTCTGAAGGACCTTTCGTGCATGAACTAGCAAAGACTTCTGATCGACTATAGTAAAAATAGTGGAAACAGGGACAGCAACCTACACTGCATCCCTGCTGGCTGAGCTCATGGCCCTGTGGGGTGGAGGCACCAACCACATCACAATCCCTCAAGCTCTGTTTCTCTCCTGCACGTTGGCACAGCTTCATATGGAAGATCAAAAGTGGCTGCTGCCCTCAGCAGCCAAATGCTTTGCAACTGAAGTCTTGACTTGCAAATGTGGAATTTCCACCATGCAAGCCTCTCAAGGTGAGGGAGGGTTGAATCAAATCCTACTGCCCCTTGGGAGAGCACCTGGACACTGATGATCTGGATTAAAAGGAGAGCAAGTAGCACCACTACATCGCAGAAGAATAAACAGTGCTCAGGTCTTCAGAATGAAGGTTAAACGTTACTTTTCTGCACTTTCCAGTGCTCTCATACTTTATTTCCAGTAATGCACCTAATACGCAAAAAATCAGCCTTTTACATGCTTGTGAACAGTGCTCACACACTGAGAACATCCCAGGGAGTAAAGAGAAAAAATCATTTGCTTCCCAGACAATAAAGGTTTCTGACAGCAAAGCAGGTGCTGTGAATGATCATCCTTTTCCGGACACTTCACACCTATGCAACTGCATTTTCTGCAGTGATCACACACAACTTTGCAAACACTCATTAACTTACCCATGGGGTGAGCTATTTGCTGGGGGGAAGTCAGCAGTGTAGCCAGAAGGCCACCATGGTGGGGCTTCTGAGGAGGGCCCCATAGAAAATAGCAGAGATTAAAATGAAGCCATCGGAGAGGCCAGCCAACACAAAGGAGCTAGACCTTGCTTCCTCCTTGCCCTGGCTGAGCTTTAGCACACCCTGTGACATTGCAACCTACTCCTCCTACTTGAGAGTGAACTTGTATCTGCTTCTTCTGTGGATCCAAAGTCTTTCCTCCTCAGCCACAGCTTTCTTGTCTGGATTACGGGAGTGTTGGTAGGAGCTGTGTATGTTCACGGCAGCTGTGACCTTTAGTGAGAGCCAGGGGTTGAGGGGGGCTGTGCTCACAACCCCTGTTACAAACCCACCACCTATGCTGATGCCGCCTCCTGCTACAGCTGACACCACCCTGAGGTCCAGTTTCCTACTGTGTACAACTTCGTAAAACTTGCGTTTTTTGGGATAACACCTGACTCAGGATTACTTTAAAATATGTATTAAATTACATATACACTTATGTAAACACACATACACATATTTATATATAGACTCATAACACTTACGGGTCTCTTTCAAATGTTTCTGCAAATAATGCAGCGGGGGAAAACACAGTTTTGTTCAGGTTAAACCATGCTGGTACCTTTTTTATTTAAAGAAAAAAAAAGGTAGGATCTCTGTGTGTGTAAGCCCATTGCACTTTGATGATAAGATTTTTTTTTGCTGTCCTTGCGACAATAGTCCCAAATTTGAGACTATGTTCATTTTGTCAGGTATTTTTTTCTTTGATGCTCATTGCTGGGGCTGTCTCTGTGCATCACAGGCACCTGTCAGCTGATAGCTATGATGTTGAGCAAAAGTACAGCAGCAGTATTATTCCTCGGTTTAGGGTCAAGGAATGTAGGCACAGACCATATTTTATTGGCCAGTTTATAGCACACAGCCTCTGAATTTTCAAAGTAAAATAGCCTCCTAGAGCACTTGTTATTTTCAAAATCTAGCCTCCATTAACCTCAGATGCATCTACAAGAGACTAAGCTATCCACAGATGAGGTCTAAGACTTTAGGTTGAGCAACTCAGGAGCAGAGATCAACTGGCTAGAAGCCATCCATACACAGCTTGCTGTAAATGACTTTCCAGTATCATACAGGGCTTTCCAGGCAGAGGCATGAGTGGATTCCAGCTCTCCAGGGCAACAGGGGTTTCCTCTCAGCCACAGGACCTCCTTGCTAATGTGCCATCACTTATCTCCTTCACCACCCTATCTGTGACAAGGGACCACAAGGGATGAAGTCACCCTGTAGGTAGGTGAGCAACCTGGAAACATGCCATGAGAACTTAGTGGATTTTTGGCTTTGACCTGAAGATTTCTGCAGACAAAGAAGGACCTGGGCCTGCAGCTCTGGGATCCTTTGAGTGAGAGCTCCACGGGGACTTTCAGGGTTTCTGTTGAAATAAATCAGCATTTTCTTTGCCAATGAAATGTGCCTTTTATTCAGTTTTCTTACTGTCTTTCTCAGCTTCTCTGGGTCTGATTGCTTCTTCTCATCTGTATAGAAACTGCCTCCAATAATTTTCTAATTCTCAGCTTCTTTCTGCCTCATAAAAAGCTTTGCCACCCACTAACATACACCTCCATGTTACTTCCACCCACCACACAGGGACAGATGCTCAAAAGAACCAAAAAGGTGACATGAAGAAAGTAGTGAGTCTTTTAATCCTGATCTTCACTTAATTTCTCTTCTGCTATTTTTTGGTATGCTAATGAGATTTTATAAATGTCTCAGATAAAAGAAAAGAGAAGGAAAAAAACCCACAAACCAGCCCACACCTCAACCTATTTTGTCAAAAGCTGTACTTCCATATCTGAAATTAAGGCCAGGCCAGGGCTCATGTTGGGGATTTATTTAAAATTTTAATTAAACAAAATCCTGTTCATTATGAATGCATCAGTTGAATTTCTTAAGTACTGAATATTAGTTGTAGCTTTGGCAGTGGAAGGATTTGTTTTCCCTACTATCACATGGCAGCCAGAGAACAACTTCAAACTCATTTTGATAATCTCACTTTGCAACATAATCAGGTGTGACTTTGTGACACAGTGTCTGGGATGTCTTAATGGCTGCTTCATGCTAATTAATTACACACCTCTGAGTACACAGAGAAATTGCTGCTTTAGTACATGTCCACACTGTAGCACCACATTTCTCTGTATCAGAGGACCTTGAATTTTAGAGGAAGCCGTATATATTTTTGGAGGTATTCTGGAAAAAAAAATATAGTTTTTGTGGTAGATGCAGCAAAAATATGTTACATTATTTTAAATGTGTCACAGATGGAAAGAAATACGTTATTCTCAAATTAAAACCCCTTGCTTGTTTTTCAGGATTTTGTTTTCAGCATAAACTGTCATGCAGACTTGAAGTGCAAGCAAAAAATATCAAGAAACTTGACATTCTTCAATATATTGAAAACAATGTAATTATAATGAAATATAAACAGGATCCATGCTAAAATGTTTCAACCTCATAGATGCTTTCTAAGAGAGATCTAGGTGTAGACACCATCAGGGTGGAGCAAGGTCATGCTCTCTAGCTTTCCTGCTTTAAAACGAAATTTGATGGACCATTCCCAGACCAGGTGGGAGGACACCAAAATCTCCTATGTTTCGGGCTGAAAGGGAGATGCATCACCTTGATGACCCTCAGCCAGAGATGCAGATGGTGTCATGGACACCCAGACAAATGATCCTGGTTTAGCTGCTGGATCTTACCTGAGATCACTTTTTATGCTTTCTTTGAGGAATAAAATACATGGAGTAGATAGAAGCAAACGCATGAACATGGGCAATATCTATGGATCATCTGGCATAGTTATTTTCTAGGCAAAATAAATGGAAGGCATGGAAATGAAGCAGATGGAATGGAAGCATCTAGACCTGTGGAGGTCTGGCAGATTGGCAAGTTGACATACATCACCTGCTCTGGGGTGATTGCCCTGTCTCTACTCAAAGACTTAAATGGGAATGAATCTTAGATACAAGATCTATAACAACAGAAAAAATGCATCCCAGTTTGGCGTAATGGTATGAGATCATGACTGTGAAAACAAATAGGATCAAACATGTTTATAGTGACCAGAGCATCCTTGCTCAGTGCAAGATTTATCCCTCACCCATGTTGCCTTTCTGGTCTCTATTACTTGGGTTTGGGGCACCCTGACAGAAACTGTGGCTTCCTGGAAATTTTGAACAGCTTATGCAATGAAGAGGAACAATAGAAGAAGACAATAAACTGCTCCTGTTCCTCAAGGAGAAGCCCACAAGGGTGCACTTGACAGTATAAGCCCTTTGCAGAGGCACCCAAGAGAGGTGCTGAACTTGAGGCTGTTTGGTGGAGCAGGAGACAGTGTCCCCACTGTGACCATGAAGGGAGAGGAGATAGACTCTGCCTCTGTCATGAGGAGCTTCCTTTAAATGCAGATGGCTACTGGGGATGAATCCAGATGCTGAATTTTGAGCTACAGCTACTGTTAGCAACAGAAGTGGAAAAGGTGGGCAGCTTCAGGTCAGAAAACAGTTCTTGCTCCTCTTCTGGTAGTTTAGAGATACTCTGACCATTTCCCTCTCTGGTTTGGATCTGGGAGACCCTCAACCTCCTCCTGGCAGATTGCCCAGCCTCACAGAAGGGCTTGAACCATTACAGATTCAGAATACACCAGACTGCAGGGTGGCACATGCGTGCACATGGGTCTTCATTTGCAACTTGAATTCTCTTTGCTGCATTTTAGGACTGGGCAGGATTCAGTGACAGCAAAGCATAGTGCAGAGTGTTTGATATTGTGTTCCTACTGCTGATGCACTGGGGCATGGAGAAGTTTACCCTCTTCTCTTTGGACTAGAAAATTTTATACCTTGTTCTAAGCAAGGGTGATTCCTCTAAATGCCATCCCTTTTGGCCACATAAGGCAAGGATCAGAAGCCAAGGCACAGGCTATCAGCTCTTGCTCCAGAAGAGCAGGATGTAACTGCTGTTTATCACCAGATCACTCATGAGGCAATGCTGGTGGTGGCTCTTGGTGATATAGTGAACAGCATGCATATGTAAAAAGAGATAATCCAAAATGTAGAATTATCTGAAGAGTCACTTCATCCTTTATGCACTTTGTATTTTGGACAAAGCCCGTTAACAAAGAACAAAACCATTATAGGCTTTAATTAAAAATAAAGTGATAAGTAGTTCTAAGCTGCATCTGCTCTGTCTGATAGGGGAGGCAGAGTTCACAAGAGCCCTATATCTGACCTGTTGATTTTGTGTTTTACATTCACACTGAAAAAGAAATTAATATGGAAAAGAATAAAAAAAAAAAACCAACACACAAAACCCCAAACAACAAAAAAAGAGAAATGATTGCCCACTGTGCTCATAAACTTACCAGTTCAGACTGACTTTCATAACTCATCATCCAGTATTCATTTACAAGTTACTACAGTAACAGCATATCTCCAAGAAGAGCAGATTTCCTGGTGTCGTCTGTGATAATTAGACCAATATTCACCCCGAGACAATCAAAATGCTTCCTTTCCATCAGGCAACCTTCAGCTATCACAATTATAGGACATTTAAATCTACTAACTGCTCTTTCAGAAATGCACCCCAGGAGTGCCAAAGGACGGCACAAACATTACTGGTCTGTTGGAAGGAGAAAAGGGAGGAGGTGATGGTTGTTGAGCAAGCCTGAAACCTCTCTTGGTGGAACTGCTGTCTCCCATCCCATCCACACACACCTCCTGGGCAAGGATTTGCTCTACGGTCCATGTCACACTGCTTTTGCAACTATTACAGGGTGAAGTGTAATTAAGCTTGTTCCAGGCAGGTCACAGCTGAGTTTAGACCCTGGGCTGGGGCCAGGTAGGTGGAGCAGGGAGGGAACACAGGGCACACGGTGCTGCCAATGCTGGCTCCCTGTCCTGTCTCATAGGCTGTGCCTGTGTCTACATCTCTGTAGCAGTCACTGAGCGGTGTATGAGTTGTAAGACAATTTTCATTAAGAGCTTCTCATGGCTTAAAATCACAACTGCATCCCTCCTGCTGAGGCATTGCTGGTATCAATGAGTGATGGGCATCTCAAATCCATCCACAATGGCCTGGTGTGGTGGAGGCTGTGCTCAGGTGTCAGGAACATTAGGAAGAGAAGAGGGGAAAATAAATTGTTCCAGGCTCAGAGTAGCTCTACTTTCCCCTACACATCCCTACACCTTCTCCACTAGTGAGCTAACCCTGAGCTTTCAGCTTGCCCTTGCTCTGCGTACCTGCAATGTGAGTGTGGTGGTAAATGAAAAAAGTCTCGCTGTTACACAACAACCCCAAATTCATCATTATTCTACTGTCAGCTAAAAGTGTGTCTTGAGTTTGTGCAGTCAGTCTTAAGAAAGGAAAAAAACCACCAAACAATCCAGAAACCAATGTGAGGCATTAGCCTTGGGCATGAAAAATAAACTGCAAGTCTGGGGATATTTGTTTTTAGTTCATACAATGTATACTGATGCTTCATTGATATTTTCTTTGCAGTAAGGAAGGGGACATTTCTGTGGGAACATTTGGCTTGTGTCACAAATACTTGCTTTTAATTTCATGCAAATCATAGCCTGTTCCTCCTTCTTCCTCCCCCTCAAATTCTTAAAGAATAGTTCTTCTAGAAGTTTTCTTTACCTGAAGACGATGCAGGTGGAAAGAAAGAACAGAAAGGGAGGCTCAGCTTAGCCAGAGAAGACAATGTTCCACCTAGAGCATGAAAATTATCTCTATTAATAGAGCGAAAATTTCAAGGGTTTTGTTGAAGAAAAAAACCATTCCAACAACCTTCTAAGTTAACATTCATGCTTACAGAAAGGTACTGCATTGACATCCTCTGAGTTTGCAGTGCTCTGCATGCAGAAGGGGCAGAGCACAGGGAACAACACTGTTAATTTTTTTCCCCAATTTGTCCTGTCAAAATGCCTCAGATCTGAGACATTGGAGAAAGGGGGCAGAGAGGCCACATTTCTCATTCAGAGCCATTCTTACACTTTAAGTTCCCCCCTCACAGCCTTACTTGTCTTAGGGACAGGTTTTATGTTTTAACTTCAGCCAGGTCCTCCCCATGGAGGCAGCTTAATACATGTTCTTGTAAACTTGTCTGGCTGTACAATACTCCATACCTTGCACATCATAAAAGTGAATAATTGTACAACTATTCTGATACACTTATGGGTTTTGAGGATTTGAGAGTGGTGTGGATTTTTATTTTTTTTTTTTCCCCAGCCTTTTATAGAGCTTTCTGTGTGACATGTTATTGAACAAGATGACAGACTACTCATTTCATCACATCAAAGGCATTTCAGCCTTTCTTTCCTAGGACAAACCTCTCTCCTTCTTCCCAAAGGGTTGCCAAGGCTGGAAGGAGGAAGAGTGGTGGCTCAGGGATGGGACACTAAGGGAAGATATGCTCTACATCTCTCACACTGCAGCGCTGCCTGGGCCAGAGTGCATGTGTGTGAGAGAGGGCACAGCTCCATCACCCAGGGCTCAGGCTGCTGAGCTCCCAGCTGCAGTCCCTGCTCCCTGTAAGCATGTTACCCTAGGGTGAACATCATGGCTTTGCTGCAAGAAACTGCACACACCTGTGACAACCTGAGCCGGTTGGGGTGGGCATTACATCCCATTGTGGTTTCCTGTAGGGCTAGGAGAACATGAGGCAGACCTCTGGGACCAGGCTTAACAAGCGGGAATGGCTGTGTGGTGGTTGGTGCAGCCTGTCAGGCCAAAGGCATGAATCACATGTGTAGTTACTGCAAGCGAGATGCCCACACTCCCAGGAAGAGACACTGAAGTGTTTCTGAGGCTTTGCCAGCAGCTACTTGCTCAGTGAAGGCTGTTAGGCACCTTCATGCCCCTGTCAACACAGCTTCCATATATCTTTAAACCCCTTCATTTCCCTTTTTTTCACTCTATGAGCATTCGGTGATGGCTTATCTTGCAATTTCCAAGTCCACAGCAAGTCCGTGCTAACTCAGAATAGCATCTTTTAGACCCACAGGGCTTGCAACGACTTCAAGCAGAAGAATAGCATTACTTAGCAGAAGAAACACGTGTGACAAACAACTGGATAAATTTGTGTGAGATTTGTCTGATCTAAATGTATATGTCCAAAAGATAGACATGTTCAAATCTGAGCTAGTCACCTGAGGCCCCCTTAATAATGGAGATAAGATTCAGAGAAATTTATCATCCCTGTTTTGAACACGTCCATCCTCAGGGTAAGATGAAATTATCATACAGAGCCTGCAGGAGATATTTACTTTTCTTCCTTGTCTAGAATTGGAGCTGGGGTCATTGGCCCAGAATTTGACACTGTGGTCATTGCAAGAAGGGGAGAAGTGACTCGGAGTAGCAAAGGGTGTCAGGACACAGCCACTGTGACTGTTTAATGGGTGATTATGAGCTGCCTATTTGCCTAATGCAGAAAATCCCTTGAGCTGACACATTTTCTTCTCAGCTAAGGGCTGGTCACCCTAATTTTCAGGCCTCTGGATTTAACAGAGAAATAAAACTAATTTACAGCTCTTGTCATTAGGAGGACAAATTTTCATCTCTGTCCTTTGGATGAGAGGCACTATAACAAATGAATGATTACTGACCCATGATACCTATTAGAGATTGCAGTTGGGTCATCTCATTTGTTGTTTTAACACAAGAAATTAAGAGCCATAGCAGGGCTGTCACAAAAATTGAATTGTTAATGAGATGAACACCACATCTACCAGAGTTTCTTTGTAGAATTACATACAGGAAAAGCTCAGTGATGATAAGACCATAAGCTGTGGCTCCAAATCTTGGAGCCCAACAGGACTTTCTACTTGCACTGGCTTTCTCCCATTGTTACCTGGAAGTGCACTGTAGGTGCTGCACATTGGACTGCATAATTTAAAAAAAGAGCAGTTAGCCATGTACTTGCTTGGCTCTTTACCCTCCATCACTACCCACAGCTTAATTGCCCAATGAAGAGGTTTTGAATCAAAAGGGTGTAAGTGAATAGAACAATCACTCGCAAGAGCGGCTGCTGTAGCAGCCACCTGTGTGCTTAGCCTGATGCTGATTGCAGACTGGTCCTGCTGTCAGGTAACAGACTCCTTCAAAAGCATCCTTAGTGCTGGGAAACAAACAGCTTTCAAGTTTTAGGGGAAATACTGAAGAATGTCATGGATAACTTGACTGAGAGCTGTGTGAAGGCAAAATTAGACCCTAGCAGTCCTGAAGAATTTTAAGCCAAAAACATGTATTTGACTTCTGCTCAGACCCTCCCATACCTAGTCGGTAGAGGCTGTATGTCATTCATGCGTAGCTCAGCCTCACAGTGCCTGTCCAGGTCTGAGCCTGTGTTCCAGCTGCACTCTGGACCCTCAAGTCTGTCAGTCATCTCTGATTTACAGTGCTGCCTGTTCCTGCAGCTTACTCTGACTCACCAGGCTTTCCCCATTGTGCAATACAGAGCCCTGGCATTGCCTCATCTTATTGCCTCTCCCTACTGAAGGAAAGAACATTGTAAGAATTGACAGCCACTTAAATCAACTACTAGCTAGTCATTAGTTAAGTCATTCCTTTTTTTGATCTCACATAAGATGGAAAGTTGTCCCGTTGCCCTTAGTTCATAACTGTCTGTTTAGTGCATCCACAGGCAGAGAAACTACTCAGAGCAGTACCCTACCCTTACTTCATGGAGATGGATTATATTTTTCCCGTCTACACTGAGGTTTCAGCTTAGTGCTGGATGGAAGGCAATGAGGGTTATAATGCTTCCTCTTACAGCTGAGCAGCAGAACTGACTACCCTGTTTTTATGGGCTCGGGAAAGCACAAACAAGAGGCCCTACAAGGTTGTGCTGTGCAGCTATATAGCAAGAACCACTACAGATTTAGACCATAGCCCAGAAGTTAAATGGTCAATGAAGAATTTAAAATCTTCACTGCTTTCCTCCATCCACAGCCACTTAGGCCAGTGAACTCCAGCACAGAAAAGGGCTGTATGAATACAGCTTTTCCACCACTACAAAGCAGAGCAGACCAAATGTTCACCAGTTGAGGACACAAACCATTACCCTCATCTCTGCCTGGGGTCTTGTCAGCACTGGTGAGAGCAGCTAACTTCAGGGAAAGCAGTGGAGAACCCGTTTCTATAGAAGTACCGATGCAGTTACTGTGGGAAACCTCCTACTCCCTTTCTGTCACTGCAGTCCCAACTCATGCATCATAAATGTTCCTTCCCGAGAGCTGCTTTGCCTTTCTGGTGGACCTGAGGTTGTGAGGTCAGCACTGCAAGTCTCATTTCCATTTTGCTTCCCACGTGTGCTTTCTCCTCATTTATTCCTGCTGCCCCTTTTGCACAAAGACCTGCTTTAGCTTTTGGGCTTGCTCCAGCACCATTTGCTAAAATTATATCAAGTATTGATTGGTAACAGATCTATTACACGGCAATGCTATTGAGGATATATTATGTAAATGGAGGAACAGGCCCATGCTGCTTTTTTCCTTTCACTCTGTTGGTGTTTAAGAGAATGGCAATCATGATCATCAGAGGTGTACAGGATTTGAATCAGCCATGGCTTAAACTGGCCAGAGATCATCCAAACTAATAGGTTATGGAGAAGACTCGGTGTTGTGTTAAACAGCTGTAGGCCTGCCACTGCCCTGGGTTACAGAGTAGTTACATAGATGATCTTGTGAAATGAGAATGACTCAAGGGAAAAACCCTTGTGATTCAAGAACCTTGGCATTGTGGTGATCTGCCATATTGCTCTGTGTTTCATTTTCACTTATTGATATTGGTACTTTATTTCCTTTTGTACTTAGAAAGCTGCCAAGCGCTGGTGACAGTGATGGTTGGCTACTATTTTTCAAGCCGTGCAATGAGGGCAGTAAAGTAGAAGGGACAGGAAGAGAACAGGAAAGGGGAGATACTGTCACAGCTCCAGGTGATGGACTTTAAGGTGACATTGGCAGAAGGTGAGAGGAAAGTGAATGTTTCAGGATGAGAAATTGAAGTAAAAAAAAGTTTTAAGCAGCAGATTTTCACTAAGATATGGAACAAGGTAAATTACAACTCTTTTTTAACAGTCAGATGTGAAAATGAGCATCAGTGACAGCAGTGTCCACCTAAACAGACTTGCAAATGCCCTTTTGCTGGCATGTCCTGCTACTGGCCTTACGCAGGTGACTGCAGTTAAAGGAACACAAGCCGAAAAGTTAGAGTCTGTGTATGAAATAACATCAGGATTAAGTTAAACCATCTGAAGCTGTAAAGTGGCAGTTATAGCTAAACATCCTTCCCAGTTCTGTTTGGCATTGTCCTGACTCTGGTATCGCTTGGCTATTTCTCTCCACTGTCTGTAAGGGGTATTGAGGGCCACTAAGCTGAGTTCAGATGCAGACATCTGTTTTTCAGCTCCTACATTCAGGTGAGATGAATCCCATGCTGCTCCTGCTTCGGCTCCTGAGCTTGCTAGTCACCTTCAAGCCCTTTGATTCTGTTTCTTCCTGATCCATAGCCTGGCCATACACTGGGTAGTCCCTGTGTTGCCTCAAACATGGTCCCCTTGTGGTCTCTATGTCTTTCTTCAGATTAGTGCTTTTATGAATTTAGACTTTGCTAATAACAACTCTGCTCTTCCCTGAACTCTGCTCTGAGCCATGAGACTGGACCTTCAACATTTCACTCTAAACCTAGACTACTTTCAGTATCCCAGTTAGCCAGCTGGAGTAGCTCTTTGCCCTCTTTGCCATGTGAAGATGCCTTGACACCAACTGTCTAGCTGATAAACTCTATACCACCTGATTCCTCTCATACAAGACTCCATGTAGCAAAGCAAGTATCCTTGTTTTCACCATGGCTTGCAACCTTTAAAGGACAATGATACACAGGTCTTATGTGCAAGGCCTAAACTGCCAAATAGGGGATGTCTAGGGACAGATCTCTGGTCCCAAGCTCAGGTGACATAACCTTGTATGCAGACATACCTTCCCTGAGAGGAGACAGGGCAGCCTGAACCCGTGCCAAGGAAAAAGTGATATAGTTGGGTCAAGGTCCAGACCTCAAACCAAGACTTCATCTCTAATTAATCAGCCTAGGCTACTTTTATAAAGGTCAACAAACCAGGCAAGGAGCCATTCGCCGGCTCTGAGAACAAGTGGCACATCTCATGTCCATGTGGTTCAACTTGCCTCACACAGGGTAGCCTCTGTGTTGTACCTTGTGGGAACAGCCCCTGGCCTCTTCTATCCCATCAAGGAGAGGACTTGCTGGCATAGGGCAAATCCAGGGGAAGTGCTGGCTTTCACACAGCATGTACAATAGCAAGTTGGTGCTGTGGCCTTGGCCTTCTGTGGCTTGAAGGGCACAACTATAACCGAATTCCCCACACCCAGAGGTTGATCAGCTTGTGCAGGCGAGAGGCAGAAATTCATATCAGGGGAGTTCCTGTTGTTTCCCAAGCCCTTGAAGGTTAATGGTTGCACAGAGACTGTCAGCCTTCAGGGACATCTTTTGGCACCTTTCCCAAGCATTCGGTCACTTGGAAGGAAAAATAATAAGCATTTTTCTGTGGAAGGCTTTTTCCTTTGGCATCTTATGTCAAGATGCAGTTACATGTCAGGTACGTGTTTGTTTTCATAAGGCACTACGTAAAAAACATCACTTCCTTCAAGTACATGTTGTGTCAGCAGCAATTTTGGACTGATTTCAACTCTTCAGCTCTACCGCAGGTTTTCGACGGCTAGAAGAGGGCATTCAGGCTTTACCTTACCTGTCAGCTGAAGAGCCACACCACTCTGCAAACTGCCCTTGAAATCAGTGTGGTTGCTCTATTGAAATACTTAGTACATAAATTGTAGGACATGGAGGCAGTGCGTGTTACAAGGCATGATAAGCATGCAGTGAACCTGCTGGACAAGCTCATTTCAAAACCAATCACAGACTCCTTGCTCTGCTGCCTGCTTGGTTCAAAGCTTTAAGGCAGTATATGCTTGTGAGGGTATGTGGCTAGCCCCATCCAAGCTCCACTCAGCCAGAAATGGGGCTGAGCTTTCTCACGCATTTTATTTTTTTTATGCTAATATGCCCACAGTGCAGGTTTGATGGTGAAATGAGCTTCCCCACCTAATTTGTGCACTTTTGCCTGAATCTGAGGATGCTGAAGGGTAGGGAGTGGTTAAAGAACAATAAAACAGGTATCTAAGTGGCAAACTCACATTTCAGTAGGTGTTTCCACAGGGCTTGATCACGTACACTCTGAAAAATAATTATAAATGGGCATCTTGCCCTGGAATAGTAAGACAGTGAGGGAAAGAATAGGAACTATCCTTGCAAGTTTTCATGTGCCTGAGCACTGAGAGATGAGGAGATCATGGTAAGAATGCATCCAAGCCCAGTAAGGAGAGCTACATCTGTGTATGTAACTATTAAAGGCATATCTTCTGTGTTCACAAACCTGAGCCTATAAAAAGACAAGCTCGTTTACTAGGAAGAGTCTTTCTCTGTGAAAAACGTAAAAGGGTCTTTAGACGTGTCAAATTGATTTCTTTGTCTCCAAGCACGAATATCAATTAAGCTGAGGTTATGTCCTAGCTTAAAAGCAGGATGAGATTTATGTGAGCAATCAGTTTCAGTTACAGGGAATTAATTTTAAGTGTATAGTACGGGCATAGGGCTGCATTACTTTCCTTTTATGTCATTTGTTTCCTGATACTGACACTCTGGAGCAAGGGTATCTCAAGTAAATTTGGCTTCTCATTATACAGCCAAATCCCATCAGCACAACTACAGACACAAGGCAAAGGGTCACATTCAGTTGAACATGCTCAGCTGTGTGCAGGTGACATCACCTCAAGGTTTTGTTGACATGACTAGTAGAGGAGCTGTGGGTCCAGGAAGAAGAGCAGATGCTGAGTGGCCAGAACGAGTCTCATTTGTGCTGGAGTGGTACATTTCTCACATGGTTGCTTTACTGTGGTGCCACCCTCATTATTTCTGCTACTGTTATTTCCCCAGCACTGAGCATAACAGGTACCTTGAAAAAGGATGGTACAGAAAGGGTGAGCTGCTATAAATGCAAATTCCTAGCTGAACAAAGCCAGCATAGCTTCACCACAGCCATTGGGTCTCTGCTACAGAGCTGTGCTGCTAGGAGGAGGGAGACATGGGGACAGCAGAGGCTTTTTGCAGTTTGTGTGCTGACGTGAGGGAAGACAGGTTTAGGATCCAGTCCTAGTTTCTGTGGATTGTGTTTTACAGGAGACAGTAGCTAAAAACCAGGCTGTAGTTCACTGTTTCCACAGGAGATGTGTATGGAGTCATATTTCTTCTCACCCAAGATGCTTGTGGTTTTGACTGCACCACGACCTTGCTTCAACAGAAAGAGTGGAGGGTGATCCCTGCCCCAATCCCTTCCACCATTAGGGCACTCTTGTGGGAAGTAGGAGATGAGGCTTCCCCACTATGGAAGAGACTTCTAGCTTCTAGGTTGCTCTGCAGGCAGTGCATGAAACAGACTGAAAGCTGATGCTAGGGAGGTGTGTCTTCTGCTCTCTATGTTGTCACTCTGTTGGGTGTACTCACAAATTAAATGTCACTCTGTTGTGTTGGTTGTACTCACAAATTAAATGCAGGATCTAGTCCCTCAGGGACCATCGGACTGCTTGATTTTGCAACCAGACAGGTACAAGTGGGAGACACTGAGGTGAGAAAGATGGTGTCCTGAGATGTCAGCCCTTTGAGAGCAAGGAAACACACTAGGCAGATTAGCACATTTTCACTGTACAGGGCTCTTACAGTGTCTAAGTGATCAGGTGAGTCTTTTGGAGTTAGAGACCAAATAGCATCTAATTGTATTTTAGGAGATGAATCTTGCTCTGAGTCCCCAGCAAGTCATATTTGTGGAAGGGTAAAGGAAATATCAGTTTTTGCCTACGCTGGCTAAGGCACTTTCCATCATGGGAACTTATCCTCCATACTGGAGGACCACTGAAAACTTTGGGTATTTCAGTCTATTGACTGCAGAAGAGTTACTCTGATCTGTGACACACACTCAAACTTGCACCAAATGGATTTCATACAGCTAGCTAAGAAAAAGGGCACATCTTGAATGAAGGTAGTGGGAAAATGCATTCAAAAGGAGAGGCCAGGTTCTGGAGATCTCTACTCTGACAATGGGAGCTGAGCCTGGCAGTGGCTGTGGCTGCAGAAGATGTGGGAATAATGAAAGTAAGCTCAAATAGAGTAGGAATTCAGTCTGAAGTGCATGCATGGGGGTTCCCTAGATGTGGGGCACATGATATCAGTGGCATCGAAGCCAGGCATGGTGCCAAGACCTATCAGTTGTAATATGCATCCTCACCAGCACTGCTGATTATGGTCTCTGGCAAAAAATTGCTTGCAGATCTGCACATACATAAATCTCTTATGCCCTGACAGACTTGAAACCTCTTCTCTTCCTAGAAATGTAGCTGTCTGTGATCCAGGAATCCATTGCCTGGCTCTGGCTCAGCCCAGCTACATAGCCTTGCCTCAGACTGCTGAGGAAGAGCTGGGAGAAAGTCTGTACAGCACTGACTCATTACATGAAAAACATCAAAAGTCAAATCGAGGTAGGATTGAAGAGGTGAGGATAGAGGACAACTCAAGTAATCAGGAAGAAATGGAGTCTGGAAAAGAGGAGAGGAGAGGAGAGGAGAGGAGAGGAGAGGAGAGGAGAGGAGAGGAGAGGAGAGGAGAGGAGAGGAGA
>WUAM01000431.1:100682185-100702621 GCA_024336885.1 Actenoides hombroni | reverse complement strand
TTTAAAATTCATTTATTTATTATTTTTATTTTTTAGCACTGTATTTCTGTTTGTTGCATGTGGCAGGTGCTTGGACTGATTATCTCCAAAACCAGCATAATTAATGACTTTCTGCAACTTCAAAATCAGATGTGTTTTGATCAACTTCAAAAAAAGCCTTTTCTTTCTGCTGATGAGAGGTGTGAACCTGTAACTGCTGAGCCCTCGAGACTTTTCCTGACTTCAGAAGAGGTTTCATGTCTTATTCCACAGAATTACTGAGAATGCCTTTGTAATGAAAGGAGAGGAGACTTGGGCTTTCTCCTTTCTGTGTTGCAGACTTTGCTTTAACCTCAGAAAGGCCTTGGTTTTTCCAGCTCTAAAATGTGACAGTATTTATAAGCAGACTGGGAGTTTCTACTTGAGGAACATTTTATGAAAGCCTGGCTATTTGCCAAAGACAATCATGATATTTTACAGACCAATGAGCCATGGACTCTCTACTGCAGAGAAAAAAATAAAGTACAAGAACATCCAGTCCCCTGAAATGGGAGTTTCGATATTTAATTAGAAGAGAAGTGGGGTATTAAGGTATTGTAACACTGCCAGGCTGGTTCCCCCAAGGCTGAGAGAGCAGAAAGCCCACAGCTGATCTCTCTGTTATGGCATGACCAGGGCTGCTTCAGGAGCCTGCAGGAGCAGATGTTCTGCAGGGAGAGTGCTCTCTGCCCAATCTGGGATGGGGAAAAGATATGGATGGGTCAGTATGTGACTGAGGAAAAAGTAACAGAGCAATCTGATAACATGGGTCAGAGGGAGGGTGTTGCAGCTACTGTGGGAAGGCAGGGGAGAGAGCTGGGACTCTGACTTGGGAGTAAGTGATGTTTGCAGATGTTGCTGGCCTTTACAGAGTGCTGAAGCACTAGTCAGTGGTTTTGCAAGATGGGGTGACTTTCACAAAGCCTCAGAGGGCAAAAAGTGCTGATGTAGCAGTCAAGATGGACTGTAACCGCACCTGTGAAAGCTGGTAGAGAGAGGAGCATGGGGAAAAGCCATGGAAGGAACAGGCTGATGCAGTGAGCACCAAGGGCCTGTAATGCTATTGCAAAACTACCCCGAGGAAGGGGAGTCTCACCGAATCGATACAAACCTCTATTGTCAATCAGCTGCAATTGATTTTTCTGGGATTATTTCATCACCTCCCCTCCAACCCCCAGCAAAGTTACCCTGTTTTTTACAACAGACACAGTGTTTCTGTGGGGATATCAAAGTTCTCCTGAGCAGGAAGGAGGAGATACTTGATTTCCAGGGTTTTGTGTGGGATCTCAAGTTGCTGCTATTTTATTAACATTCAGGAAAAAGAAAACACTGAACAATGTCTTCCCAGTTTCCCCAAAGCCTTCCAAGGTAATCAAATGTAGCCCTTTATTTCTGCTGACAGTACCATTTCTAAAAATACCATATTTTGCCTGTAGACATGTGATCTGTATCGACAAAAGTCATTGTGTCCAAACTAGAGGTCTTTCTAAAAGACATCAGGGAGCTGAAAGTTATGGCCTTAAGTTCCTGATAAAGGATCTTGGATTTGAATTTGTGCAGCTGGCCTGGTTAGGCTATCATAAGAGCCCCTTCTAGCTTTAAAGGATGTGAGTTTATGTCTGGGAAGCAAGAAAATTTCACTTGTACCCTCACCAAAGCTTCATTCTGTTATGTCAGTGAAGTTTCAAAATGTGATCCCTCCTTTTGCCTTCCCCTGCTGCCAGCTTCACAGACTCCCTTCAGATGCTTGCCCTCAGTGATGGATGAGCATGCTGAGTACACAAAGTGAGTGACAAGTAGTGGAAAAATCCTCTGCCTTGCAGCTTACACTTCATTTAGGCCAAAGAAGACACAAGTGTGATGCCCTGCAGAGTTCCTAGGGTTGATGGCTAAGAGACAGCTAGTTCAGCAGTCCTTGGGGTATGGTGGTACTTTCTGCTCCCTCAGCCTTGGGGGAACCAGCCTGGCAGTGTTACAATATCTTAATACCTCACTTCTTCTCTTCGTTTGAGGGACCAGAGATGCACTTTCCAGGAGAACTAGAACATTAAGCATGATGCAGAAATGGAAGAGCCATTTAACTAGTGTCATTCTCAACTTGTGGAGGGAGCTACAGAAGAAGGAACCCTTAAAAGACCACACTGCATTTGATAGTGTGCATATATCATTTAACCCAGACCTGATGCACAGAAATGTGCTGTTCAAGGTAACAGTCTCCTCTCCTTTGATCATGACAGGTCAGGAGCTTTATGAAAGTCTTTGGTACCTGCTGTGTCTACAGAAGAGTTGATTTATGGTTTGCTTAATGGACATTGCTCTATTGCATATTGATTTTCTATGTAGTTAATAGTTAAACTTAAAAATTATGTGAAGGCCATAACTATATTAAACCTATATGAACAGCAAAACACCCCAACGTAATAAAGCAAAAAATTGTTACTGACTTGCAGCTGGTGCATCTCTTTCTGATAACCTGCTTAAGCATCATAGCTAACACATTCTCTGAAATAATTTTTCTCAGAGGTGAGCTCATAAGCAAGCTAATTAAATACCAAATTGCTTATTGTGGGTGCATTTACTGGGCATAAAAAAAGCGATGCATCTCTGACATATCCTTCTGTAAATATGTTTTAAATAAGTCAGTAGTTAATTATCATACTGTAAAATTAAGGCAAATAGATGTATTTTGGATGCTGTAAGGCAGCTGCTTGATAGTAATTAAATAGCATCAATGGATTATGCTTAGATAAAAATTCTGGAAAACCAGGAGCATCACATCATGGTATAGCATTTATTACTTCCCCAGGAATAGCTTGTAGATTACAGAAGGCAGAGGGGATATGTCCATATTAACAACGAGAGAAGCGCAGAGCAGGAAGGTGGGGGATGATTTGGAGCAAGCTGTTATATGTTGATGATGACCTGTTCACACTCTTTGTTTCCTGGCCATGAGGTCTGGGGTGGCAGCCAATGCTGCATGTACACCACAGGTCACTTCCCAATGGGACAGCATCCACACATGCGCTGCAGGGCACAGCTGCAGTCTTGGGACCTCTGGGAGTCCTGAACTCCTCCACTCTTACCCAGAGAAGGATCTGCTCCTTTGAGCACATGCACATCTTTCCTTCTTCAGCTTTGGGACTGGGTTTGAGAGGCAAGCCCACCAGAAAGACAGGCTTCCTGCTCTTGTGCCTCTCTTTGCTTTTCAACAAAAGTGACCACCCCGGGTTGATGGGATTTGAGCCTTTTTGGAGATTTGGCCTTGGCACTGTGTTGCGTCCAAGATGCTGGTCACATAGCCTGGCCAGCACATGAATGATCTTAGCCTGACCTCTCACACTGGAAGCAAAGATAATAAAGAAATCAAAAAAAACAAAACAAAACAATTAGAACTGTGACAGCCTCAGTATTTTTTCCTGTGGTGAGAGGTATCTGGAAAATTAAGGTCCCTTGTCAGGACAAAGGAAACCTTGCCTTTGACAACACAGTACATATACAACTACTACTGCCTGACATGTCCCTCCATTCCTATTTTACCCTCTCCTAAAGCAGTGCACAGTACCACCTTAAATTTTCTGTCAGTTAAGAACCTCCTGAAGATCACTGAGCTGACAAGTTTTTTTATTTGCCTTGTGACATTAGGACATTTTCTATGAGAATTAACCCCCTCCTTGGAATTAAAGCCCAGAGACTGAATGGCTGTACTACAGACACTGTGACTTCTGCCTCTGCTTCAGTGCTGGAAACTCATCATGCTTGGGACAGAATGAGGCATAGTCTAATTGCTGTTATGCACTGGGAACCACCAAGAAAAACCAAAGCAATGAAGAGCATTTTTGTTGATCAGTGAAGATAAGGCTGGTGAATACTTCCACACATTTATTTTTTTGTCAAGTCATTGGTATGGTGAAGACTAGATGATTCATGATTGACTTCCCAAGGGTTTTGGCTTTGCCAAGGAAAAGCACAGAGGTTGCAACACTGATGCACTCTTTTCCAAAACACTACCTTCAACCTTGACATAGGTAGTTGAATTTTACTCTGGTTGGAAGCTGAAAGAGAAAGGTGCCGACTTTGCTGTCTTTCTTAGTAAATAAGTTAAAGAAGTTGACACAAATCTGCACCAAAACCCCAGTGCACAGTGACAAGGTAGGTTAGGGGGCTGTGCATACCTCATGGTGTCTACCTCAGACCATCATTTTCTGTCCACCTCTGCTTCTTTCTGCAGACTCAGGTGGAGTGGGCATCCTTGCCTTCCCTCCTGAAGGCAGGCAGGGATGGCATGCTGTGTAATGCTGAGGCAGCATGATTTCTTCTTTCCCTCTCAGTGGTGGCTGCATATTAACTGTGGATTAATGAGCCGTCTAAGTATTACTTAATGCTCCTAAAATGCTTTATATTTTCTACTTGCAGTATAATCATCATTAGGGGATTAAGGTAAAAAAATTATAAACTTAGGTGGCTACAATTAAGCTTCAACATCCTCGTTTTGGGTCTTGCATATTTACATCTCAACTGTGAGATTGGAAGAGCACATCCTCCCAGCCTTATTGATAACAAAAGGATCCGTGGCTTCACAGTATTTATGAAAACAGGACCAGTTTTGCAGATGGGTGCCCCACACACATACAGCAGCTTAACTTGCAGTAGGAGCTTTGACTATTTTGGCCTCCATCCCAAACCACTTAACTGATGTCAGAGAACATTGTTTCCCACTTCATTTGCAGAGATAAGCCAAAGGCATAGATGCCTGCAGAGCATCCCAGCTACCTGATCTCCCTGAAACTCCGGTGGCATGAGGGATGGCTGCAGCACGTGGATGTGCCTGTCAGGTTTGGAGGTGGTTAAACCACAATACCTTGGCAGGATGCTGCAGTGAGCAGATCCTGTCTCCTGCAGGGCTTATTAGTTCAGGCACAGCACCCACCTAATGCAGCTATTTATCCATTAGGCTCAGCCTGGCTCGTATCCAGCCCCTGCTGCATCTCTGTTCTGTCCTTTCTTGCAGCCCAGCTCCTGGGACAAGCACGGCAGCGTGTTGGTGCTGTTGGTCAGCTCAAAGGCTCTGTTTGTACACAGAGGGAAAAAGCAGTTTTGGGTACAGAGGTAAGCACAGCAAACTCTCTGTCACTGTTAGGTGGAGGCCTGTGCTCAGAGCACTGGGTACATCATTGCTGAGTGGTCTCCTGGGAGCTCAGTCTGATTTTCTCCATGAACTCAGGAACAGATGCTCACTGGATGGTTCTTGGGGAAGTCTGATGACACCCACCAAGATGCAGGGTTGATCTCCACCAGGGAAACAAATTATACACAAAACTGGACTTGGGCAAGCTTCCTGACTGCAGAGGGTTAGACTAGATTTTTGCTCATCTATCAACACTCAGCTATTTGCAAACACCAGGTGGCACTTACTGGAGTGACTGAGCTGTAATTACAGGTCAGTCAGGACTGGATCTGGCTGCAACCCACTGCGTGACTTGCCTGTAGAGAGCATCAGGGTACCTCAACATGAAAAACAACTTAGAAGCTACTTGATCTGCAGTTTTTTTTCTGTAAAAGTCAGGAAGCAAAAGTTACTATTACAAAAACTGCCGAAAGGCTTCTTTCAACATCAATTAATTTTCCCTATGAGTGAGTAAAGAAAAGGTCTTCCCTTCCCCAACATCTGCTTCATCAGACTAAGTTCTCTTGCTGTAGACTGTTGATTTGCCTCTGGCAAATTAAAGTTGCTTTAGTTAAAGCAGCAAATAAGCAAAATAACCATACAGAGCTTGAATTTATCTGTGAACTGGAGTGTTGTTTTCTAATCACTGGCTTATTATTAAAAAATCATTAAAGGCCTAAAAATTATTAAGAGATACCTCACCAGTAAGCTCATGTTCAGCTGCAACTCTAAATTATCTCCAGTTGCTTGTGAAGCTTCTGGAGATTGAGATGGCTTCAGATCTGTTTTCTGATAGTGCCTTGATTTTTTACCAACAGCCTGAAAGAAAATTCAGTCTTTATAATCAGTTATTTACAAACCAGTGGTTATGTTTGTGCAAACTTGCATGACCTTAATATTTTTTGGTATATTTTTTGAAATATTTTCTATGGCAGAAGAAAGCCAATAAAAGTTCTATTTTACTTTTAAAGCTGTATTCTTTTCTGCATGATTTAGACCCTTGAGATTTCAGGAAGGAATTGTAATTGGATGAAAGATTCCAGTTTGGCTGTGAGGAAGAAACCAGCTGTGAGGAAGAAACCATCTGAAGGAATGGTGCAAGCATTTATGTCTGTTTCCCTGCCGCACTTTAATTCTTGACCTGGGCATACCCATCAATTGTCTGCAAGTAAACATGCCTTTACTTGTAAGGAACATGCTCCCGATACATTGCTACCTTCTTTGAGTTTGCATTCTGCCAAGCTTGGCACGTGGCTGTGGAAAACTTGGCTTTTCACCCACTCCAAAAAGCCCAGGCAATGAGAGGTCTAAAGGGGGCTAGACCTTGAGGCAAGTGTTTATATGGGACACTGCTTGACTCATCAGGCATAAAGAGGTCCCTAAGAAACATTTGCCAGAGTAAAGTCAGAAGGGAAACGAAATGAGCCAGACAAGCCCCTGAACACATCAGAACTATATTGTAAGAATGAGAGGTGAGAAAATTAAATGCAAACATCTCCCCCAAGCCAACAAACCTTAAACACCAGCAAAACACTTTTCAAGGACTGATGTCTCAGGATCCTGTCAGATATCCTGGTGAAGCTTGCTCTGGTGGCCTAGGACATTCCTGATCACAGTGCCTGCAAGGCCACTGCCAGGAGTCATGTTCCCACAACCAAGGCAGTAAAAGGGAACATGTGCCTGCATTTCAGCTGTGTCTCCAGCCTGCAAACTCTTTTATTAAACCCACAAAGACCTGTGAAATAGGTTGGGGTTCGTGAGAAGATCAAGCCTTATTTCCTTCTCTGCTGCCCCTGCACCGGGGCAATGACAGCTTTTAAGGGACCAGCAAAGTCATGTGGGATGACAGTATTTTAAGATGCCCCAACAAAATATAGGTCACCTGCAGACTTCCATGCTACAAACCATGAGCTGGCCTAAAAAGGCTCAGTAAATCAGAATTTTCTCTCCTCTAGTGATGCTATCTCATCCTAAGTCACTAAAATCTGAGTGGCACATCTGGCTTTCACTGATCAAAGATAAACAGAAACATACTCTATAAAGCCTGCTAGTAGACCAGGCAGGGAACAGAAACAACACTACCTAAGCAGCCTCTCTGCTTTATACCTCTTTGCACAACTAATTAACACAGCTTGCACGCCAAAAAGCAGGTCTGAAACATTACGGATCCTGCCGTAGGGGGAAAGTAATCATGAAGCAGTTAATTGAATAAACCCAGGGAAAGTTTGTTCTGCTGGCAGCCATCCCATAAGGACAACGAAAGGCAGATTTGCCCAAGTGGATTATTTACTCCATGTGACTTACTCCACATTATTTACTCCACTCAGCACTCTCTAGAAACATGTTTACCCTTGTGCCACAATGCAAAGTCTTTTCCAATAGATGTTGAACAATCTGTCCTCTCCCCTTCAAAGCTTATTTCATATTGCTTGTAATTACCAGTAAGGGTGCTTATCCCAAAGCATATGTTGAAGAATGTCTTGCTCTCTTTTGCCATCTTTCATCTGCCACAGTGACTTCCTTTCCAATATAGACTGAGTTCATTAACTGGTAATATCCCTGGGTTTTGGTCTACAATAAGGATTTTAATTTCTGATGAGTTTAAAACACCAGGGGATTGTGTAACTGGTACAGTTCCATACTTTTTCACTGGCGTCAGTCTACTGTGCTAACCCTCAGACTCCTAAGTGTGTCCCATGTGTCTGTCTGCCTGCCTTTTTCACTCTTTTCATATATGTCTTTCAGATATGACTTTGGCTTGGTCACTGTTGGTGCAAGTGTTCAATGATTTCTCTTAAGCCCCTTATACTGCTGCATCTCTCTTTGCACACCAAGCTCTGGTTTTTTGTAAGATTGCAGGGTGAGAAAAATTTGGGTGAGAAGGGACCTCTGGGTATCATGTTGTCCAACCCCTGCTCAGAGGACAGTCAATTGCAAAGATAGGTCAGGTTGTTCACAGTCCCATCAAGTGTTTAAAATCTTCAAGAATGCAGATGGGCAGCCTGTGCTAGTACGTCACCACTCCCATGAGAAGAACTTTTTGCCTCATATCTAGTCAAAATATCCTTTATTTTGGCTTATATTGGTTCATTCCTTTTCTTCCAGTCTGTGTCTCTGGAAAGAGTCCGGATCTGTTTTCTCTACACAGTCCCATTAGTTAATTGTAGGCAGCAATTCTCCAGGCTGAGCAAGCACAGCCCTCTGTCTATCATCCTTAATCCTCTGCTCCAGCATTTTCACCATCTTGGTGTCCCTCACTGAGCTTGCTCTTCTGTATCAATGCCTTTCTTCTGGTGGGGAGGCCCAAAGAGGACTCAATACTCTGAAAGCGGTCTCACAAGTTACGAGCAGAGGGTAATGATCATTCAGCTGGACCTGACAGTTACACTCCTTCTTCCACAGCCCAGGAGGAGGGGCCTTTGCCACAAGGGCACATTGCTAGCTCACTTTCATCATGTCCACCAGGACATCCAAGGCCTTTTCTGCAAAGCTTCTTGCTATCCACTCAGCCTCCACCCTGAACTGTTGCATGGGGTTATTCTGTCCCTGATACATGACTGTACATTTACATCTGTCCCTCTGTCTTGCCTGGCAATGGTGACAGCATCCATGGCATATTTGCTTGCTTTGCCTGAAATTCTCCATTGTCAATTAGTCATAAAATTTATTCCCTACTTTTTTCTTCATGGGAAGTTCCTTCTAATAGAAATAAATCAAAAGCTCTCACCCTGCAGTTATGCTGCCAGACCATTTTTGCTCTAGCTGAAATCTCCCTCAAAAGTTACTTTTGGGGAGTGGAAAGAAGATTGTTTTACCTAAATCTGTGTAAAATAGTAGTGAATATAATACTTGGTATTACTGTGACCAAACTTTCTGCATTTATTTTAAGGAGACAATTATCCCAATTGGGTTTTCTTTTGCATAAGCCAAAGGAACTGTAGGGTGTCAGTAAGCTTTTTTTATCTAATTTCATCTAGATGAAAATTACATATCCATCTCAAGCCAGTCTTCTGGCTTCCTTGATTATCAGTGTCAAGAAAGATGGTCTTCCTTCGAGGACAATTAATCTCACCAATCCTAGATTCCAAAAGACGCTGCGTTTCAGAGATGTCCTCAGTTCTCAGGAGTGGGGAACTCACAGTACTGCCCCACAAGCAAAGCAAAGCCTGGCCCCACTGTGCCTTTTCATACTATAGGGGTCCAATCAGCAGAGATAACACAACCCTGTGTGCAACCAGACATCCTCATCTGAGCAGATGCTGCAATACAGCAGCAAGACATTGAGGCAAACTTTCCTATTGAAGAGGAAGATGTCTTCAATCTGCCTTGCACGAGATTAATAAATTTGCTGGACTCCAGCATGTTTTTCATCTAGTCTTTTTCTTGATCAAGTTTGATCATTTTTAGAATAAGTATGTCTGAATAATAGTCTGATCCTGTAAAACATATGTATTTTTGAATCTGTGCAGATATTTGACCCCTGAGTGGTCTTGCTGAGTTCAGGGCACTATCATGATCACCCTACCTGCCACCATCCTGCCATTTCCATTTCAGCCTCTCATTCCTGCAAAGCCTGAAGGTGACCTTAACCGTTCCCTTACCCCAGCTGCCCTACATCATCCTTATGTGGTGGTTATTTGCTCCATTTTCACACTTAATACTTTGCTTATTTTCCACATTGCAGTCTGTAAGAGTGGAAGAACATTTTCATCCTCTGCTGCTGCAGTTTTCTGCTCCGTAGCATCCGCCTCCTTGCTCATCTATAGTGTTTGTTTTCTGCACAAGGGGATGTTACTGATTTAATATTTTTTTTCTGTCTCATTTATGCTCCATTTCTCTGTTCTCTTTCCATTTCAGCTGTCACTTGATGTGAGAGAATGTGTGATCTTGCGTTTAGGATATTCACAAGGACCTGTGTATCCTCTCCACGACACATTTCTCAGGGGTTGATGGGCAAGTCACCAACCACCCTGGAGCTTAATATTTCCATGTGTAAAATACCTGTAACATCACTAAAGCTGTGTGGATGATTAATTTTTTTTATTATTATTTATTATACTTATTATTATTACTGAGGAGGCCAATCTGGAAGGAAAAGGGGTTTCAGTTCAGATTGCTATTACTCTTGAAGAAAAGACTAGAACTGAAAATACTACATCTGCTATGGAAATATTTGAATAATTCCTTTCTGAAGTTGCTTAAAACATTTCTACCTCTGAAAAAAAGTACACCAAAATAAACATGCAAAGTACTCAGAGGGCTCTGCCATTTTCCCCCAGTGATGCTTTTATGTTATTGCTGAGAGTAAAGGGGAGAGCTAAAGATAAATCCATTAATGTTATATAAGATGCTCAGAAATGCCTCTAAATAAATAAAAGTGCTTCAAATTGTACACTGCATATGTGTCAAGCAATTCATCAGCAGTGCCAGGACACTCTTGCCTCTTTGGAGGAGAACACTGTGGGAGAACTGAGCAGGAATATTGCAGGTGGCTATTAGCAGCAGGTCACCCAGAGCAATTTTCAGGAGATCTCCAATCACTGCTGAAATTTTGCCATTCAGTGCAGCCCTCAATAATCCCCAGGGGTAAAAGCTTCATGTGAGGTTGTGAAAATCATCTGAGGCCACTGCCCTGCCCAGCTGCTTGCACCTGCAGCATGGAAACAGAAGGGATGTGTGACCACTTCAGCAATGCACACAACAGATTGCCAGCATAAATCCCTGCTGAAAGTGGATTTTTTCCACCACACTGAAGAAGAAGGAAGATAATTCTCTTTTGCCAGCATGGGAGAAGGGACAAAGATCATGGCTCACTGCGTTAAGTGGACAACAGGTGCCTGTGGCACCTCCAGCCAGACCTGCCTGCTTGAGCTCTGATCTAGTGCATGACAGCAATTAAGTTTTGCAGGCACGTAAGACGCTTGGCTTTCTCACCAGCTGCATCTGCAAGTGGTGACAGTAATATTTTGCTACTTTTTGTAGCTCTCCTCATCTTGCTGGCAATCATTTTAAAGCAGGACTTCATCTGTCAATAGGGAAATTGGTGGCACCAAAAAAGCAGAGGATTGAATGATAGTATTTCTTCTGAAAGAGCTTAGAGGAAAATAAGAGAGCCAAAGCTGCAGTAAAGTTAGTGATGCTTTCCTTTCAGCAGAATAAAAAAAAAGCCCAAAATTAGGTTATTGAACTACACGAGGAGAATCTTTTACTTTAAGGTTTTGGTATAGCAGGGAATGGGCAGGATGAGAAGGAAAAATAACACAGAAGAAAAGGTACTTAAAAAGAGACAAGCTATGGAAAGAAAGAAAAATAATGCTGTCTATTAGGGTGCTTAATGTCTCAACATATGTGCTTTTTATTTCCAAATACAGCATGTGCATACTGAGGTGGGCTGGGAGGCTGCTGCCATGTTCAGCCAGATACAAGTGAAGACTTAAGGCCCAGACTTTCCCAGCTCCACCAGAAGCTGGACCCAGATCAGCTGAACATGGTGGCTCAGCTCTGCTTGGCTGTTGCAAAAGTCCCACCAAAAGCAGGCCCAGTGTATTACCTAAATCTCGTTCAGCTCTCCAAACGTATTATCTCCTTTTTAGTGGCTCATGTGCCTCCTGGCACTCACCTCCATCAGCTAAAAGGAGGACTATGGCTCTGCACTGAACTGTGCCATGCCATGCCATGCCATGCCATGCCATGCCATGCCATGCCATGCCATGATATGTGTGCCAGTGGCAATGCCACCAAGAGGTACTGAGGGCAGCTCCTAGAATCATAGAATAGTTTTGGCTGGAAGAGACCTTCAAGATCATCAAGTCCAGCCTTATTCCTAGCCCCATCAAAGCCACTAAACCATCTCTCTAAGCAAACCATCACAGTCATCGCTCCCATGGTCACTGCTCCCACCATACCAGGAGAATAGCAGTCCTTGCCATCCCAGCTTCGTGCAACCAGAAGAGCGTGGCTGTGTACTCCCATGCTCCTCACTGCCTTGCTCACTCCCCAGTAAAGCTGGACAAAGACCGTCACCCCCATCTCCCGTGAAATTATTACGGGATTCACAGTTTTTCCCTCTTCTGCACCTGTCTGAGAGATGTTGATTGCCCGTTGTGATGGGAAGGTTTTCAGAGTGCCAAAGACTCAGCTCTGAGCCAGGCAGGACAAGGATTGTGGTGTAGGAAGCACTGAGGCCCCAGTGAGGCACGGCACAGTTACAGAAGCTCCTTTCCAGTAGCTCTTGCAATCTGCTGTGCTTCCTTTAAACTCAACTTCTTGGCTTAGTTAAGAACTTCAGATTGTCTCTCAGAAAAAAAAAAGAGAAGTTTCTAAGTACCCCCCAGTGTGCTCGGAGGTCTTTGGTACCAGGAGAGAATCTTAATGGTTAAACAAAAATTTATACTCTCTGTAAATTCTGACTTTGAGGCAAAATTCATGATGTCTGTGAACCTGGCCTGGGACTTACTAACATCTGGGTCTTGCAGGACCACATTCAGTGTTTAGCTTCTCTATTGAGGCAACCAGCAACATGTGTTAACTAGTGCCAGTTCTGGAAATGTCCGGAGGTGACTTACATCTGCTGGGAAGCAGACTGAGACCTTGTCACTCATTTAATGTAATCAAGGCTTATATTAAAACATCCCTTTTTCCTCCATACCCCAAACGTTAGCCACAGCAATTGCTTTGGGACGGTATCTCTCCTGAGGGAGGTATCTGGGGCATTATGACTAACCCTAAGGTCTGCACTGAAAAATTCTTGGTATACTGAGCTGTATCAGAGTGGATGGGTTACAAAGTGATATGTGGTGATGTCCGATAGCTACTCCTCACCCTGCTGTCAAACACCCTGTCAAGGGGAGAGACATTTCTCTAATATTAAAATAACAACACCATCTTCTATTGATAATATCTGACCTGAAACATCCTGCAGCCAGGTTGGATTTATTACTGAAATTCACCCTCAAAATCAAATGAAGATAGGAAAGAACTTGATGTTTATGCACTCTATCCCATCTCTGGAGCTATAGCATGATAGGAAGGGCCGGTTAACAGTAGCAATTAATTTTCCACAGTTTGAGGCGGGAGTTGAGGAGAAGGAAGCTGGAACATATTAACACTGAAACTTCTGAGATGCAAGCTCTTCCTCTCCCTCACCAAGAAGATGCTGTAACTGTTATTCTGGGAAGCCATGGTGAAGCTTGGAGCTACCTTGCTTTGCAGTGAATTTGGAGTAAAGCCCATGTCACTCTATGCTGTGGCCCCATGGGTTGTGCAGGTGCATGGCTCCCGCTCAAGGTTAATGGGCTATGGGAGAGGAGAGCTCCCAGGACAAGGCAGCTGTCATGCCAGAGGCAGAGCCCCCGGGGAGAGCTGTTGGAGCATGCTCTGACCCACCTCTGCAGACCACCATTATGATCATGACTGCAAGAAGCTGTGGACACATGGATGGAGGTTCCCAGGGTGCTTGTGGTCAACTTGGCTTTCAGTTTTGCCCACTGAAATCCCTTCAAAACAGAGGCAAGGAAAAAAGGAGAGGTGGCAAAGCAGTGCTGCTTGCAGCACATCCCTACGAAAGGAATTGAAAGTCCGAGGTGCCCAGTGTTGACACAGCTCTGTCCCACAGCTGGGATGGGACTCAAGTGCCTTGCCAGGCTCCTGGGTTTGTAGTCAACAGGGGCATTTGCAGCCCCTCTCGCCATGGCTATCACAATCCTGCTTAGACACCGGGGCCAAACAACACTTGGGCTCCCCAAATCACAGCCCTGCATGGAAGATTTGAGGGTGCCTGAGCTCAGGCAGTGGCAGAGGACGTCTGGGGATAGTTAGCAGCAGGTTTCAGAGTCCTTCTTCTCCCTTGCATCAAATAGATAAATGTCATGAGGGTATAATGCACCATAGCACTTTAAGCCTGCTGAGGGTAAAGTGGATTACAATGCTTTTTGGCTGGCCACTTCATGCCGAGCCAAACCGTTATAACAGGATTCAAATCCTTTCCCTAATTCAGAGCTATTTGCTTGTTACTTTAAAAAATAACTAGAAGATAGCTTGGCCCCATAAACCATGCTACAAACCTTTTTGAATATAAGATTGAACTATTCATGTCCCCCTTTAACTATGCTTCTTTTTGCAATTCAGCGAGTTCCTTGAAGTCCTACAGAGATGGAGATGGGTGGTTTTTACAACAACATTGTAAACACAGTTTTTACTCTCTACAAGAGAATTTTTCACTCATTATGAGAGCACTTTTCACACTCTCCAAAGACTTTAAGTTGTGTGTGAAAAGCTAGTAATTCTTTGAATGAAGAAGATCTGTTGTACTCAGCTATACACAGCACCTCACAAAGCATCAGTGCCTGGCTGGACTGTGATTCCACTGCAGTCCCCTGATGTGTACAGCTGGGTTTTGGGGTAGGGATTGATTCCAGCTAAGGAGTGAGGACATACTGTCCATCTTCAGCTTCTCCCCATGGTGCAATTAGCAGTACTGGGGAGAATTGCTATTAACAGGACAAAAATGCAGAGAAACTCACTGAGCCTCATCTCTGCAGCACCGGCAAACCCTGCTCCTTTCTTCCATGTACATGGAGCAGCTTGAAACTTTCCCTGCATGCTGGGGCCGGCAGCCAGCAGCATAAGTGGTGCTCCTCTAATTAATATGGCCTTGGAGGGAGTAGCTACTTGTCTGGGATGCTCTGTTGTCTGGCAGTGCCTCTCCAAGAGGAGACATGAGGGCGACTGTACACTTGAAGGAAGACAAGTTACAAGGAAATGCGTATAATATGATCAAGAACAAAGGTGACCTATAGAAGTGCAGTAAATACGTGTTTTTCCTCTGCTTGGCAAGTGATTTTTGATCCCAAAGTAGCACTGCATTGTAAGGTGCTGCTGCCATGCCTGGGAACTCTTGTGGGAGGACAAAGAGCAGAAAGCGGCAAGAAGGACAAAGAGGCTCTGAAACAACCCCTCCACCCTATTCATACCCCTGCCAAGCAGGAGAAATGGAGGGGGGGACGGTTGCAAAATTGTTTTTTCTTGTTTAAAGCTGCTTGTGTCAGCCTGTCATGCACAGGGAAAATAGCAGCAGATCAATAGGGGTTTCTGTGCTGACACTCTCACTGTCCTCTCCTTTAAGATACACTGAATCACTCATCAGCCTTCCCAGTTAATGAGCCTTTCAGTGGAAAGAAAGACATGGTTTTTTTAATAAGTGTGTGCTTCTCTGCCAACCTACAGACCTCTCTTGAAGGAAGAGGTAAGTGACGGGCTCTGGTCATGGTCAGAGGTTCAGGCTGTGATTGCAGTGACAGCATGCTGACATAACTTTACTGGAGGCCCCACTTGGTCTAGCTGTGAGTCTGTGACAGCAGAAGCTGGTGCAACCTTTGCCCGGAGGGTACCAGAGCTCCTCTGACTTCTGCTGCTCGCCAAGTGCTTTACATAATACCAAATATCTGGCACACGTACATTATCACCCACCATGGGTCCTCAGGGTGGGCTGTATCCCACCACCATCCCTAAGCATCACCCTGGAAGGAAGGAGAGAGAATAGAGGTCCTGCTGCAATTTGACTTTAATGGAGTTATGTGTGTTGGCACTGATTGAAGACCTGACCTACATGAGGGATGTCAATGTGCATAATCACACTAGAATATGATGCCTGTCATTTATCATTTGCACCAGTCAGCCAGGAGCCCCCCTGCCTGGGTGCTGTGGAGATATGGAATACAATAATCTCTTTGCCTCTTTTTTATCCTTACAATTTTGGAGTAAGCACAAACATTTAAACCTTGAATAGAAGGGAAAGAAGTGACATTGCTCCTAGCCCTGGTTTCCTAACAGGCTTGTATTCATTGACCAGGAACCTTAATACAGTTTTCACTCCACTTGTCAATTGTTAAGATAGATCTGGGGGCTGTCAACAAAATGCTACAGTTGAAATGACCCAGCTAGAAATAATAGACTATGAAACATTAAAGGAGTCATAATATTGTAAACCACAGAGGAATACATTCAGCCCTTTAATTTTTAATGGTCCCTCAGGTGTCATTTGGCATCCAGGTCAGTTTGGGGAGCATTTCCCCATCCCAGCTTCAGAAGTCTCTATGCCAGGTTGTTGGAAAGATCAACTACAGCCTCCCTGTGCATCTCCAGGAGAGAAATGGGCACCCAAGAAGCAGGTTCATCTGGCTTGTCTGTGACATGAGTTATTGGACAAGGTGGAGGCTGGCTGGAGGTTGCTACCTCTCCACAGCCAGGCAAGAGCAGAAGGGGCAAGATGTCTCGATCAGAGACACCCAGAGTTAGTCTGCAGGCTCCTGCCACTCATTGGTGCTGGTGGCTGGGCACCAGTAGTGCCATGCTGGGCACAAAGGGGTCTGACACACCAATCTCCTGTTGCACAAAGTGGTGGTGCATTCCTTACAAAACTGGTGGGAAACCAAACAGAACATCTTGAGAACAGATCAGAGCTAAAGCCTACCTTATTTACCCAGATGGATGCGATCTGGGTAACTTGGGAGCACCTTCAGAACACATTTCACTTTACAGTCAGAGCAGTTTTGCCAGACCAGAGAGGTTTCTTATCAGCTTGTCCCATCTAGCTGATGTCACAACAGGCATGTGTGGGAAACACATGCAATTGGGTTCCCACTGCAACCCTATTGTAGGAGCATTTCCCACCCAGGTCGAGACAATTCTCACTGGGTGTTTACTGATATGCTGGAGCTTTCCTTAGAGGCTCCCATTTGTTTCCAGGAGAGTTTTGCATCCAGTGCCTACTTTGGAGAGCTACACAGACAGTACTGAGATTGCTCATCGCTCTACTGGGTTTTGGGTCTAAGAAGCGAAGAGCTCGGACACGGAGGATTTTAATAAGCTGAAATGCCCTATGTGTTTATCAGAGAGAAGAAGCATCAACTTTTTTGGTGTCCTCAAAGGTAAAATGATGCAGCTCCTACAATAGCAAATCTGCAACTCAAGAGGACCTGAACGACAAATTCAGGTCTAGTCCTAGATACCAGTGTAGCAGCCAGTGAATACCTCTCTGTGTGCTTATGGGACCTCATCAGACAGTGCTACTGCCAGTGAAATTGTATTGTGACCTTCAATAACCTTTTTTCTGCTCTGTTATTTTTTTTTTTAGTAATTAAAACTGTAGATTAGAATAGCAGGAGACTGCCACATAAAAGGAATTGAGCACAGAGGCATTCATTTACAAAATCTAGCCATGCACTTAGGAATGCAGCTATTTCTCTTATCTATTTGAATGGCCAGATCCTTTCAGATAGTAACAGGGCTGTGCATTTTTAAAATAGCTTGTGTCTGTGGAGGAGCTGATTCTGACAGAGGCAAGCCCGCACCCAAGCAGTTCATCCCCTGGGAGCATCTGCCCCAGTTAGTCACCAGTACTCACCGGGCTGAGCACAACCTTGCAGGGAAAACCCCACAGAACAGGCACCCAGATAGAAATAACCTCTCCCTGCCCGAGCACAGCCTGAAACTGGAAATATAACTCTGGGAAATCTGCCTTTTTTAGGGGAGGATGCTGGTCTGAAGTGGGATTTATCCCATCAGTGGACCTCCCAGGGACCCACAGCTTGGGAAAGATGCTCCCTGCAACCCCTCTGAGTTCCTCGCAGGGACCCCAGCAGAACCAAAGATACGTTGCCCTGACTTAAATTCTTTTCTGTGCTTGCATTGGGCTAGTGGAGTGGCACGGCAAGGCAGGTCCTCAAGGACTTCCCACAAAACAGGAGCCACTTTGTTAAAGTTGGTCATTCACTAGTGCAATAAAGTAATTAAAGCTTCCCAGTTGATTTCTCTCCCCTCCTGCTTCTTCTCTACATACAAACATCAGGACTCTGGCATAGACAGAGCTGTTGACGCTTTGTCAGTGAAAATCCAGAACTGTGTAAGAGAAATGTTTTATGGGGACTATAAATAGTTTTGCATTAAGGCAAATGTATTCTCACGCCTAAAATAGATTCACCTTGCAAACAGCTTAAGGACAGTTTCAACGCCAGAGAAACGCCTTCAGACTCCCCTCAGGAGAAAGAAACAGCCTTTTTCTCATGAAAAAGCAAAGAAGACCAGCAGCCCGAGACCCCTCTATTGCCATCCCCCTTTTCTCTGCTCCCTGCTGCCTGGCAGCATCCCACTGTGTGTGGATGTCAGCCTGGGAGACCACCCAGCATCCTTCCACCAAAAAGGGATGTTAATTCATCCAACTAACTTTTCCAATCATTTTTTTTCCAGGCACTTGTACCATACGTGTTCGTTACATGGGTGAAAGAGATGAGGAAACTTTGGGGAGGGGGAGCAGTGACTTCCCACGATCGCTTGGAGCAGCGCGTTCCTTCTCCTTCTCTCCGAAGGGAATCATGCAGCCAGACAATGCAAACATACTCTCTGCCAGGGCTGCAATGTGTTAACAGCACTCTACCCTTGCTGCCAGAGCATCATTACGGTCCCTGAGGAGAAATGCCGGTGTTGGTGTCAGGGGAGACGAGAAGATGTCAGAAGAAAAAAGATATTTTTAACTCACCTTTAGGCTGTGTGTTGGGTTGACGACGCAGACAAGTTGCCCGGCAGCTGAGAAAACCCTCTTTGCCTTGTAGTGCTGAAACCGCAGGTGAATAAGATCTAACACAGCCCCAAAGCACTGGGTGAAGAAAAGCATCACAACTTTTGGCGTTGCTGCTGCTGCTGCTGCTGCTGCTGCTGCTGCTGCTGCTGCTGCTTCTGCTGCTGGTGGTGGGCAAGGGAAGCAGTGAGGGAGCCCCTGAGTCCTTGAGCCTGAGGAGGGAGTGCAGTCGGAGAGAGCTACGCTCCGGCACGGCTTAGCATGCCTTCATATTCATCATCAAAATAAGACGGGAAGAGGCTTGCAGCAGCGGGGCGGCCAATGGAAAGGACAGAAATGTTATCCTTGAGGTCCGGAGACAGCCAATAACGAATGCCTCCCCTCCAGAAACTCCCTGATGAATTGAGCCTGGTGGAGAATGTATTATTGAACATTACCATACATCAGCACTTTGCATTTATCTTGTGATTACAGCCAGTCATACGTAAGGCTGTGGAGATATGCAGGCAGAATTGATTGCTTAACGTCTCCATTTATTAATTGCCTTAATTGAACTAGAAAGCGCTCAGATACCAAAGCTAAATGTAAGGCGTAGGGAAGGAGCCCACCAGAGAAACTGTTAGAAAGTAGCAAAAATAGATTAAGTAGACTTTGTTTTACTGAGGGAGAAAAATCAAATATGCAGAGAGAGTTACAGTTCTTCGCAGGGGTTAAGCAGAAGTAGAGCTTGCTATATAAATAGATTCACGTCTGTGCATTTGCAGGCTTTGATTTGGATTTTCACCACTCTGAAGTTTTCTGCTACTTCACAAGGGTCCCAGCACACAAATAAAATTTCCCTCACTACTGAAATAGGAGAGGTCAGGTCTCAGGTCTTGTGTAACTTGGAATAACTCTATTTAAAGTCAGCAGTGTTTTCCTGATTTACACTTGCCGGTGGATCAGGTCCGTTGGACACAAAACATGGCAATTACTGGATGCTGGAACTACAAGAGCATAAAAAAGCGCAGAGCACGTTTCTAAAAATAATGAAATACATGATGCATGAGAGCACACAGAAACAGAAACTTGCACTGAGGGAAAAGTGGCTTCCAAACCAACAGAATAATTAAACATGCAGAAGGCTTTTGCTTGTCATTCATCTGCATATTGGTGGGCAGGAAATTACAAATTAGCCATTAGATCGTCCTAGGCATTAAAAAGGAATTAAGGAAGTGCAAGGAAAATGACATGCTTTTGCTTATTACTACCAGTGTGTATCTCTGCTGGTGGGCAGGGATCCTTTTCAAGCCGCTGAGTCTCATTAAACTCGAGTCTCCATAACTGGGTTTTCCAGGAGGTTGACTGCACCAAAGCAGCTGAGGGAATCAGAAAGCACATTCATTTCACGGGACAATCCTGTGTGATATGTTGCTCTGCTTGTTAATAAATCAAAGAGGGTTAATTTAATTAGCTCTCTGGCAGAACTTCCTATCAGGGTGCTATTTAGGCTTACTAGCTAAGTGCTCAGATGGCATATTTAGCCTTGGTAATCCTTTTTCCATTTAAAGCAGAACAGATAAAAGTAGCTTTTTTTTTTTTTTTTTTGGTCATCTGTTAAAAATGAGCTCTGTGCTGGAGGGGAGGTTTGTGGCCCGGCCAGAGCAGCCCCCAAACCCGGCAGGCTTTTACTTGGGGCTGA
>WUAM01000431.1:100624393-100682085 GCA_024336885.1 Actenoides hombroni | reverse complement strand
GCCACCATACACTGCAGGTTTCTACTTGGGACTGAATAGTCACAACTGCCTCTTCTGAAATCAATACTGCAATACTGGCTCTGCCAGACTGCAGAGAGACTGTGAGTAGAAATAAATAAATAAATAGAATAAGAAAGAAGGCCTGGGTAGATAAATAAGGGGGAAATTGTGAAGGCTGGCATGACTGACAACAACCCCCCCCCCCCCCCCAAAAAAAAAAAAAAGCCATTCAAGACAGGAGGAATATGTATCTCTCAGTTTGTAATGTTTGCTTAGAAATTAGAACAGGAGATAATTTTTGTAGTTCTAAGAGACACTTTGAGAATATTTTCAGACAGACTTGAGGACAAGTGAGCGAATTGATTTACTTAAATGTATCCTTTTCTCTGTTCCCAAAGTAACTATGAGCATCCAGCTCCTTGTTATTTATTTCTGCCTGACTTGTAGTCGGTAGCTGCACAAACACTATGCTAGCAAATTTCAGTCTTCAAGTTATCAGTGCAAGTATTCTGCCCTCAAAGCTTTAAATGGGCAAAGGGTTCTTGCTATTTATGTTGGTTATCACCACCTAAATCCCCTGGGATTTTTTGTGTTCGACTGATTGACCCAAACTAGGTTTGGGGGGCACAACCACATCCATGGGCTGCAGAGAAAATACCGCTCATCCCTGCTGTACAGCCAGCCTCAGGGCTCTGACAGTGCTGCAGCTCAGGCCCCCTGAGACCCAGCTGCCTTTCTGGGGGAGCAGAAGAGGTGTCACTGATCCCATAGGTGCACAGGGACATCTTCAACATGAATATACATCCCGACCAACGGGCTGGTATACAAAAAGCATTGTTGTTCTTGCAAAGAAAAGACCACCTTCAAGGGTAGGTTAGAGACCTTTGCAGTACCCAAATCCCTGTATGCACCTGTGCCCATCTCACCTTCTGAGGAGCATCTCCTCATCAGCAATATTTGTGGAAAAGGATGAAAATGAGTGCTCAGTGCGTCTGAAGGGAACTCCTGCTCAGTGCCTTAGTTCACGTTGTCGTGGTTTAACCCCAGCCAGGAACTAAGTGCTGTGCAGACACTCATTCACTCCTCCTCCCCACAGTGGGATGGGAAGGAGAACTGAAAAAAAGAAGTAAAACTCATGGGTTGACAGTAGAACAGTTTAATAATGGAAATAAAATATAATAGCAATAATAATAATATATTACAATAATAATAACTGTAATGAAAAGGAATATAACAAAATGAGAGAGAAATAAAACCCAATAAAAGTAATGCTTTATGCAGTGGATCACCACCTGCTGACTGATGCCCAAGCAGTGATCCGCCCCCCAGCCAACTCCCCCCCGGTTTATATACTGATGTTCTATGGTGTGGAATATACTTTTGGCTAGTTCAAGTCAGCTGGCCTGACCATGCTCCCACACAGCTTCCTGTGCACCTGCTTACTGGCAAGAGCATGGGAAATTGAAAAATCCTTAACTTAGGAGACGTGCTACTTAGCAACAACTAAAACATCAGTGCGTTATCAACATCATTCTCACACTAAATCCAAAAGACAGCCCTGTACCAAGTACTAGGAAGGAAATGAACTCTATCCAAGATGAAACCAGGACACATATTCATGGTGACACTTTTGGACACTTTTCTATTGCCCATATTGTTTATGTCCCAAGACCCACACACAGCGTCCACTTACTGCATTTCAACACATGACTTAGCAACAGTTTGACAGGGGACCCTACATCCACCCAGCCGTGGCAGTTGGCCTTGCACATAACTTCACTTGCAAGCAAAAACTCAGCAGCATGGTCTGGTGTGCAGGTATGTATCCAGGTCTTTCTTTTGCTTTCACACACAGGAGCTCCCAGACAGCATAACTCCATTAATTTGAGTTCGTGGTGGTCTCATCCAGGCTTGGGATGTAAGATCTGCTTCCTTTCCTGGCCTCAAGCCATGGAGTAGGTCATCAACAGCATTATTTAACTGTATGGATGCAGCCAGAGGGAGGAAGAAGTCCACTAGCAAGGGGCACTTGATGAATCCCATTTAACTGCTGGTTGTAAATTTCTGGTGTCTGCAGCTGTTATTTCCAAGACAGTTAATTCTGTAATGTGCAAGTGTGACTTGGTAAAAAGCCACAGGCTAAATCCTCATTAGGATCCAGATTCTTCCAAATTAGCATCTCTAGTGACATCACTGGAATACGCATGGGATTAAAATGCTCTAACAGCTCATCTACTGGCATGGTTGCATCAGGTTAGCACAGTAATAGGATCAGCTAGGCATAAAAACTGTCCACAGCGGTGCTAGCTTTCCAGTTTGCCCTCTTTGCTTTTGATCCAAGCTGCCAAAGTGAAAGGGAAATGCTCATGGGAAACCACAAGTGTCCAGGCACCATGCAACTTGGCAGGACAACAGGCTGGGAGATGCATTTCTCGGTCCAAAACCAACGTTCAATTACAGGGCTTGGGTTTCAATCAGATTATCTTTCTGACTGGGCATTTTTGGAAGTGACCTTCTTATATGCTGCTCTCTCTTCTTTTCTGGGCCGCCATACAGTACAGTGCATCCAAGTCCCTTCTCATCCCTACTTGTATAAACCTGAGTGAGCTCAGGTGTATACACTGAAATCCATGGGATGACTACCATGCAGATGGCACCAGGCTGCCCTCCATTACCAACAGCTTCAAGGGAAACATAACCTGCCTCTGGCGACACCAGCACTGGTCTGCAGGAGAGGTAGATGCTGTTCAGGGCATCTTGAGTATCCACTCAGGCATCTTACCAGTCTGCTTGCGTGGCTCCTTTGCTGACTGCAAAAGTAGGATTTCTGGCAGTGCCAGCTGACAGAGGACCTTCTCTGTTTCCATTACTTATATTTCCCTGTGCCCTGGGACAGGGAAGAACCTTTTTTACACCCTCAGCCCTGCCTTCTAGGGATGCTAGTTGGCTATTTAAACAGGTCCCTGCCACCTTCTAGCCAAAGTGTGAGTCCATTTTCTGCCTGGGTATGGAATGGAGGAGCAGGATCCATGCCAACCAGGCACCTCTCCTGTGAGTAGCAACACCTGAGTGCAACAGCCCAGCTCCATTTGTAGTCCTGGGGGCAATGCTGTGTGCTAAGGATGCATTTCCCCTGATCTGGCTTGGACATCAGGCCACTTTCTGCATCCTTCAGATGCAAACTTAATGTATGAAGCTTCATCTGCTCTCCTAGGTCTCATGGCAGGTTTTGAAGAGAGGTGCTTGCACTGTTACCATTTTCTTCTGTTGTCCACCAGGCCTTTTAAACAAGAACATAAGAAATGTCTCACTAGCTCAGTGCAATGCTCCCTCCAACTCAGCACCCTGTCCCCAGCAGTGACTACAGGAGATGGCGTTTCGAGCTGGCTTATAGGCAGAGGTCACTACCTCCTGTCCATTCTCTTGTTATTCCCTCAGCACCTACGACTGTCATATTGGGACATTGGAAGGTACATCCCTAGGAAGCAGTGACAGCAATTTTTAAAAATTATAGTTGCAGTCCTCCAACCTACCCACTGTAAAACACACGTCACTTCAAACCAACTGCTTTGTGCTTTGGTAGGAGCCAATCCTTTCCAAAAAGCCTGACTTTGAAGTTTTCCATGGAGGACACCACTGGTACCTCCTTGTAAGTTCTTCCAAAGGTTATTTATCTTCACCACTAGCATTTTTCATCATATTTCCAATTTAAGTTATTTTCCTACATAACCTTCTGCCTGCAGAAAATCATTGTGCTTTCCCTTCCTGAGCTGGGGCAGCCTCTGCCTTCTCCATGTGAAGACAGTTTTTGGCTAAAATCTCCTTCAGAAAGCGCAATGAATACTGTTTCCTTTCCAAAGAAAGGCCCAAGATCAGGTCACTCTTGCAGCTTCTCTGCACATTTTCTCTACCTCATCCTCCTCTCTCCTTGACTCTGATGTGCTCCTCACTGCTGATGAGTGCAGAAGCAAAATGACCCATTTGGCTCTCAGCATCATGGCGCACTGGTTACAGGTGTGACACATCCACCCCTTCAGGTCCTCATTCCAGCACCTTCTCTTCACTTGCAGGGCATATTTCACACAACTTCAGCACAGCCACGTGTGAGCCAGAGCTGTTTGTAGGCAGGAAGAACTGCAAAGCTCCCTGGAAAATGCGTGGAGGTATTCCCTCCTCTCATCTTCTCTGGTGTCTACATTGATGACAGTCAAGAAAATCAGCAAACCTTTTTTCCTCTTTTAAAAAATGACCTATTCTTTCAAAAGCAAAGTGCTGTCAGAGGTTGCTTGCCTTACCGAAGTACTTATTTGTGGTGAATTATTTTGCCAAAAACATTTTCAAAAATTCATTTTGACTCCATGAAGCAACATAACCAATAGCTGCACTGGAATTGTATGGATGGTCTAAGTAGAAACTGATCCTAAATGTCTCAGCAATTCTCATTTTCTCAAAAGGACAGCTTTTATTGGGCAAGAACTATCAAAAGAGGTCCTTAGAGCAGTTAATTAACATGCCAATTAAGATATCAGTGATAAACACCACAGATAATCTTAAAAAACTGGGGAGAAAATGAAATTTGCTGAACTGGAACTGACTTCACAATTCTGAAGTTCTTCCCAACATTTCCTCAGCACTGCCTTCCTTCTCCCTCTGTGCAGCTTGCCTTCAACCGTACGTGGCAATCACCCTCAGAGATACTTTACCACTCTGCACATCCAACACCATCAGTGGAATAACCAGAAATTCACGTGACCATCATTTGCACCTTTGGGCCACGTCTTCCCCATCTGTCACAGGACAGAAGTCATTTCTGCAGCCCCTGGTCACCTCCAGAGCACCATCAATGCACAGCTGCTGAGCTGGCCTTTTCCTGCTTATCTCCCTTAGGCACAAACTTACATTCCCCTCTGGTACTGAAGGACACTAATATGGCAAGGGGTGTTTTTCTTTTATTCCTTTCAAAGCCACCCTTCCTACATTATTATTAGAAGTACGCAAGTTTTCTAGTCGCTGGGTCAAGAGGGGAGTTCTTCATTTCTCCTTGGGGAAAGGAGAGATGTCATGTCAAATCTGCTGCCTAGGGGAAAAGGTTGCTTCCTCCACCTTCATAATGTTGCCCCTTCACACCGCTGCATTTTGTGAGCTCTCCTTTTCTCTACTCGCTTATTAAAGGGAAAGTTTATGGCACTATCTCATGCCACTTCTTTCTGCAAATGTTATACCTGAGAGAGCATCTCTAACTCTCACCAGCAAGCCAGCAGCTCAATAAAGACACTTCACATTTTCATGCTGTTATTAGATAAAGTAACTGCCATCATTTCTTATTCATAGTGTCTGTCTGGTGCCCAAATTACCATAAGGATGTGTTGCTTTCAATTGCTGGTCTAACGCAGTGCCCAGCAGACAGCCCTGCTGCCCCTGGCCATACCTTCAGGGGAGGGGATGGACAATATCCACCTTGGTCTCCTTGTGTTGGAATGAGAAAGCACCAGGAGTCAGTAGTAACGGATGGAAGAGGCTCCTTTTCCTGTTGAGAGCCCAGGCAGAGGCTGGTTCAGAGGCAGCCTCTAATTCTGAGTAGGTTGTAAGGATGAGAGAGTTTCTCATTTGCCAGGGACCCCACCTGAGAGGCTGTCTCAGGTCATGCTCTGTGGGCTATCATTTCTCTCCCAGAGCTGCTCTCAGCAGGTGGAAACCACAGTCAGCAACACAGGCTGGCAGCAGCACCATTGCCACCCTTTAATCTCCTTAGTGTGCTCTCAGCTCCACTGCTGGTTTGTAATGAGGATGCTGGGAGCCTCCCTAGGAATCTGCCAGCATCACAATAGGGTATTTTTCAGTCTAATTGCTTTAAAACAGACAAGGAGACACATGCATGGAGATGTGTGAAGGACAGACAACAGGAAGGAGACAGACTTGCTGCTCTGATGTCCAAGTGTGAACAGCTTCTGCATGTGCAGATGAGCGCTGCTGAACCAGGTCATGCTGCTCGTGCCTCCCCCATAGCGGAGGGATTAGGCAACAAAGAGGTGGAGGGCTGTGTCCAAACAACCCACCAAGACAGACTGAAGTCCCTGCTCTTCTGGGTCACAAGAATGATAAATCAGGTTTGCTTCAGAGCTTTGGATCCTATACACATGTTTTTCTGATCTGGGACTTTTCTGTCTTTAAAATCTGGTCGAGGCAAATTTAGGAGACATTCATCAAGGATCTTCCAGCCATCAGAGGTGGCAAACATCTTCCTCTAGTGGATGCCTATGCCTGAGTTAGCCAGCCGTGCCTCCTGAGACAGTGAAGAGAAGTAGGTCTGGGTCATCTTAGACTAAGGGAGATATCTAAAATGGGTTAAATGACTCACCACCTAAGAGTACCAAAATGCCTCCACTGATTGTACATCTGTGGCTCTCACAGAGGTAGCACCACACTCCTCTGTAACCAGGTGAGATGAACCCCAAGCCCATCAAGCTGGGCATTGCTACATGAGCAGAGGCTCCAGTGTGTGGCATCCACCACATAGGAGCCCCCATACATCCCACCAGGACAGTGGGTGCTGTGGCAGGGGCTGCTTCAGTGAGGACCTGCTTGTCACTGCTTGGAGAGTGCTGCAAGAAGGCCAGCTCTGGCTGTGGCTGGGGGTCCCACCTGCTGTAGGGATACATGCACAGCCCAGACTGCTCTCCTTGACTGTAGCATCCAGCTGGCCTGGCCCTAGTGAAGGTCCCTGAGCCCAAATGACCCCAAATTAGTGTGAGTACACACTAGTGCAAAAGCCCCTGAGTCCCTGCCTGTCCCCATCCTGCTTTGTGCAGTGGAGCTCCCCATTGTCAATGATATCCCCCATCAACACAGAAGGGCTGGGGATGGTTGGACAAGTGCCAACAAAAGTGATAAAATTCAGACCCATTTTCTAAAACTCTAAATCCTTTTCATGAGAATGTCTGTGCTAGAGCCCAGCAGTAGCCTCCCATGTGGTCCTGGTGAGCCCAGGGGCTGCCACCACTATCTGAACGTCTCACCAGCTCCTGCCACCTAAAGGCTTGCCAATCCTGCTGATGACCACTGGACAGGCAGGACATGTTGCCTTTCCAAATCTGTATTTACTCATTTGAAAAACGTGCCTGCTAATGCCAGTGCTGCTGAGGTGTTGCTGCAAAGCTCAATTAGCTAATGGTATGGAGATTCAGAGAGCAATGTGGATGTGAGGCAGTACTCAGTGCCAAGTGCTGTTACGATGATTACCATGTCCCAGTATATCACTGGAGACACCCATCTCTCATGAGCTACACCAGGTAACAGCCTGCCTAGACCAGGTCCTTTCACATATGTACATACATCAAAATCATCCTGGCAGCTGGTGGCATTTTTTGAGCCCACAGATAGCTGAAGTTGTGTCCACCTAAGTCGGAGATGGTACATGCAGGAAATCATCTGCTCAGAAAGTGTGCAAAAAACCAGACGGCCCAACAAGGAGGTCTTCACCTGAAGCAGCAAACCATCTTCCCATTTTCGCACAATGTGCTCACATGACGCTGTAGACAGGCATCTGATGGCAGAATTTTACTCTTATTCACTGTTTATTTCACCTTCAGGATCTTCTCAGGAGGGAAAAACAGAGGTGGTTAGTACTCCCTGAAATGCATATTTAGGCTGTCCTTCAGCTTAATATACCCCTGCAATTATTCTGATGTCAGCAGAGATGAAGCAGACCAATGCCTGCCATCATTAGCTGGCCAGCACAGCAACAGCCACTCAGCTCCTTCCCTGCTACGTCCTGCAGTGACCATTTCTTTCTCTGCACCTGAACTGAGCTTGAGACAAGTCGTGATGTCCAGGACCCACATCACATCTGTCTTGTCTTGACTAACATGGTAAATACCAGGGTGAGAGACACTGAGGAGGGTTTCAAAGCATGATTTCTTTTTACCTCTTTTTTTGTATCACAGGTGGCAAAGTGATGATGTGCCATTCTTCCAATGTGGTTGGAGTCATGGGCAGGGCAGAGAATGTTGGCAGAGCAGAGGAGAGGGGCAGTAGGTGAGAGTTAGGAGACCAGAACATGTGCCTGTAAATAATCCACCTTCCCTGTGTGGTGGAAGGAGGTGTATCTGGAGTTATTAACCTCAGTTATAAACCCTCAATTCACTATTTCCTTTGAGCAACATGTCACAACTCCCCTTCATGCTGATGGGCATGTCCCTCCGCTGGGTCCCTCTGGGCAGGTGGTTTCTCACTGGTGTAGGTTTTCAACAGTGCTTGACATAAATTTAAAATATGTAGCACTGGAAATGACAATGACCAAATAAATACTTGCAGCCACATCATGCTCTCAGTTTCCCTGGAGAGTGTAGTTTTAATACTGACAGTGTTGCCTCTGTTTTGGGGCACAGCCACAGGACAGACCTTATTGCTTTTCTTCCTGCCTTTGTAAATTTAACTAAATTAATTTGATTTATATAGCCAATAAACAGGCTCTTCTGTCCCCTGCTCTCAGACACAATTGTCAAATGGCTGCTCCCGCAGCCACCTCTCCACCAATAATAACAACATCTTTTTACTTGAAAATAATCATTTAAAGGGGCAACTGTCTTAAGTGCCTAATGCCTTAATTCTGGGTCTGTTTTCTTTATGCAATGAGATCAGTTGTCATCTCTGGGGATACAGCCACCTTCTTCCTGGAATGCTTTTCATGCTGGAAGCTGCACGTGGAAACTGAGAGCAATATTGTCAGTGAAATTCCCAGCTGACACTACATGTTTCTGACTGTGATACAGCTGACTCCCGAGAGGTGAGAGGAGCCTGACCTCAGTGCAGCTGGCAGAGATCAAGGCTGCAAACTCCCAGCCTGGGATTTAGCTCTGCTATTTTACACTGAAGGAGAAATTCCCAGAGCCTGCTCTCCAGGAAGATTTTTTTTTCCAGCAAAGTAACTATTTTGAGTTAAACGTCTCAATGTGAAAACATCCCTCTGCTGGCAGCAATAGCTGACGGAGAGTTCCCTCTGTGTTTTTTTGTGTAATAGCACCAGGACTAAAACTGCATGCGTTGCTAATCATGGCACATCAAAGAGTCAGGCAGTAATTCAAGGCTTGATTTGTTTTTTGGAGCCCTCAGTGTTTCAATTTCTATTTGTCATTTCTTAAAAAAAAATCTGGAGACTTCAGTAAAACTGAGCATCTGGATAGCTCAGCACAAAATCTAAAAACAGGTATTGAGACCATCCTGACTATATCTCAACTCGTTACAAGAAAATAAATAACTTCTGCAGATCTTTTGCCAGGAATTAGCCAATGGGCAACAAACTGCTCCTCCCCAACCCTTCCACCACTGCCACCTACCCACCAAGCTATCACCCTCAATCAAGGAAAGCCCCACCAAGCAGATGAGCCCTGACCTGTGGCCTCGAGGCCATCACACTCCAGCCTGGGGACAGTCTCAAGAGGCTTCCTTCCAGAACACACACTGGTTTACATTTTAAATGGCAATTTATAAAACCACGATACAGCTAACACTGAAAACCCACCTTGTTTGAAAGCAATCCCTGTTGTGCAGCATGACAAAGGCATGCCTCGGGGTCTGCCTTCTTTTTTTTTCTTAATGTAAAGATATAAAATGATCATCTGACTCTCCTTGTGTTATTTCACCTCTCTGTACGAAGCAAGCCCATCAGAGACACTTTTCTTAATTACTCAGCAATCCCACTGTGATTCATTTATCTCCAGGGTTAAAATATGCCAGGCATTTAAAGTGCAAACCAAATGAGTGTATTAAAAGTTTTCCAGAAGGATTATCAGCATTTTATGTGTGTAACATCCCTGTTCGAAGGATTCGGAAAGGTGGCTGTGATATATTCCATTTAATTATTTCTTTCAAAGGCTTTATAAATGTGCTCTCTACGATCTACAAGCACTGTACATCTCGATTATATATGACATGTTTGTTTTTAACTAAAAGCAAATCAATAAAGAAACTCCACTTTTTATTTAATGTTGCTATTGGATGGCTGCTCACAATAAAAAAGCCCACAAATATTAGTTGAATCATAACAATCCAAACAGGCTACTTAATAAAGCATAAAAAATAGATGCCAGCCTTTGTTTTGGAATTGGGTTATAAACCATGCCCCTGCATCTGAAATGCAAAGCAGCAGAGCTAGAAGATAAGGCACAAAGCAGCACCTTCACCCCTCCACTTACCAGCTCCATGGTTTTGATTCAAAGCTCAAGAGGTGCTCTCCTGCCTCAGAGAACATGTTCCACTCATCCTGGTCACACCGCCCATCGCAAGAAAGGAGGAGCTGAGACAAATTGCAGTGTCAAAGTTCAGATTATGAATTTATTTTCCTTTTTTTGGATCTCAACCTTGTCCAGTCTCTGATCCAGTGAGCAGCCTGGGGGCTGCCACCTCATCTGCATTTCTGCGATGCCTGCTAAGGCTGAGATGCTCCAATGCACAGGTGCAAGCGGAACAAAGTCATGATGGAGGACCTGATGGATGTCACTGGACTGAGGGACAGAGTCATGATGGAGGGGTCACTCTGGTAATCTCAGGTGTTAAATCCATTTCCCCCTAGCAAAGAGAAAAAATTTTAAAAATCACAGTTTAGTTACTACAAAACACAGCTGGAGTAGGTTTGGCCACTCTGTGTCTCTTGGCCCTTTGATCCCTGACTGAGCCTGTATGGGGCTGGAGCCCCTTGGCAGGAGGGCAGAGGTATGGGCTTGGGGACAGCAGCAGCCAAACCACAGGGCACATTCCTGAAGCAAGATTGGGAACAAGAGGGTCTGGGTACTCCAGGGTGAGGCAGAAGCGGGGACCATCCATGGCACCCCAATCTCAGCTGTAGGGGCACTCACAGCCCACATGGGTGTCCTCATGCCCCTTGGGAAGTCTAAACTTTCCCAGCCCATGTGTTTTCCTGATGTTTTTTGTTTGCTCTCACCTCCCACTACCAGTCTTGAAATGGTGATTTCTTTCCTCCTGTGGCATGTCTGGAAGTGGCCATATCCATGGATGAGATGGACATCTCCACCTTAAAGGTCAGGCAGGAGAGTGGTGGAGGAGGAAAATAGCACCCAGATGAATATTGCTAATATTACTGGTTTTCATCATGAGAAAAGTGAGCAAAGAAAAGGATTTGAATGGCTTTTGCTTCTTGTACATTGGATTTTTCTATCCTTTGCAGATCCCTTCAATTAATTTCTCCTGGAGAAGAGAAAGCCCTTCTAGATCGTTTTCCAAGGCTTTGTAATTAATGTAAGCAGAGCCCTGAGGGGTGTGCAATTTGTGTTTGAGTGTCAGTCTCATTTACGGTTAATTTCAGATGGATCCACTCCACTTTGCTTTGCTGGACTGTAGCACCGAGTCAAATCTCTTTATGAGATGCACTTTATTACCAGCAAAGGTACCCTCAGGCCACTACATCAATTTACAAGTACTTAGTCGCTGCTTTCTCTTAACCCTCTGACTGCCAACATATGTGTGTTTTGTAAGTTAAATAAACAGTATTGTGTGGCTGAGTGGGGTAAATAGCAATTTCTTTAGCTAGTGTGTCCTAACTAATAAGATAGTAGTAAGGTGGACACCCACATCCTAGTAATACTGCCATTGCACCATGATATTTCAGCTAAGGATCCCTGGGATCTTTATGTGACAGTGCAGGGGACAGAAAGGGAATGGGAATGGGCTGGTGGTGAGTATGAGAGCCTCCATTTGCAGATGGACATGGGGGTTGAGCAGCCCATCGCTACCTGCAGAAAAAGTTGGGGCAGTGCAGGGCAGAGAGCTTGGAAGAAAGTCCATGTGTCCCAAATTTCAGAGCTCTGCTTCCCTTTCCAGCTCCAGCCTTCACCTGCTTCCTAGAGTCAGAAGTGAATGGGGAATTGTTTAGGTGGTTTCACCCCAACACCAGAGCACCACAAAATTCCTGCTGGTCTCCAGGATGTTTAAAGGCTTTTGTGAGCCTTCTGCAGGGGCTGAGCCCTGCAGGGAGTGCTGACCTTTCGACCATGGCACCATCCCTATCAGTGGCAGAGAGGAAGAGGGCCATTCAGGGGAAGGGAGGCAAAATAAACAGAAATCAGTGTAAAAAAAGAGCTCAGGCTCCTGTGTGACTCATCTACTAGATTGGAGAAGTAAATTGTCCCTGATGTTTTCCAGTGAAAGCAGCTTTTCCATTCAATAAACACTTTCATGAACATGCTCATTTCAATGATTGTTCATGATCTGAAACGTTTTCATTGACAAGAAAATCCCAAACGTTTCTGTTTTTCAAACTCTGGGTTTCTCTTGAAGAAACTTGAAAAAACATGAGCACAGATAACACAAGTCCATAATTCTGTGGGGAAAACAAAACCCTATCAGCTCTAGCTACAGCCTAGAAACAACTCTGCCAATAAGACCCAGGAACTATTTCCCATCCTATTTGGTCACCTCACTGACAAGGAAAAGTTTCCCCTTGGTTGGGGCTGCAGAGCAGACCTCCTCCTACATCCTCACAAGAAGGAGTAACGGTTACACCATGTAGCACAAGGCAGAGGCCAATGAGTCAGTGTCATATGTCAAGGTCAGTCTTCTAGATTCTTAACAGAAAATGATGTGAGGAGAGAAATAGACTCCCACTGTACCAGCTTTTGGGACATTTATTTTTTCTCCTCCAGTCACACTTGGATTAAAGTTGGGGCAGAAGAGAGGGGCAATAACACAGGGATCTGTAGGAAATGATAACAAGAGAGAGCATGTCAAGAGGGTTTAAATGGACAGCTTACATTGGATGGAGGAGTAAATACAGTTAACACAAAGTGTTTTAAAGCCAATGGCAAAAGACAACTATGTTCCTTCGCACCTTATTATTAAATCATGTTGGATTAATCTGGCATTAAGTGGTATTTCTGTCTCTCTCCCCTGTCACACAGAGGCATCATTCCTGTGAAGCACTGTCCCTGATACGTTTCACATGAGCTTCAACCAGCAGCATGGAATCAGACTCTGTTTGCAGAGGTTAGAAATTGATTCCTCTTTCCCACTGCTCTCATAGGCTGTTTTTCTAGATCCTACACAGGAAAAAAGAAGTTGGCAAACCTGGGCTATTAACCATTCAGATCCAGCTTGGCTGGTTCTGTTCTTTCTAGTCAAAAACTGGCTATCTGGGAGAAATTTTCTCCTTGTGAAAACTGCAGTGTACTATCATCAGACAAAATTGTGATGTTCCACCTTGGAGAAAACAGTAATGAAGAGGTGGCCCTCCAGGACAAATTTTCTCAGGTGCTCTGGGATGTCTTGGGAAATAAGGAGCCTTGGGTCTTAGCTACACACAGAAACAAACAGATCCTTTAAAAAAAAGAACACTTATAACAGTCAAACTGAAGAGTGAAAGGAACAGGCCTGAGAGCTGTGTTGCTCCTGTGGAAGTGTCTCTAGGTCTGTAAATGAAAAGTCATGGGTTCTCTCTCTACGGGATTTTCCACCAGTCTCTCAGGTCTTTTGGACAACTTTCAGTTATTCTTTTCTGGACCTCAAAGCTGAACTAAAAAAAAAAAAAAAAAAAAAAAAAAAAAAAAAAAAAAAGAGTTAAAATATCGGTAATTCCTGGAAATTCTCCTGAGCTTTCTGGTGTGGTCCTAGTAACATGTATCGGGAAGTCGAGAATGCCTGCATTCAGTGTTTGGCATTGATTGAATATATAGATTGGTGATGTCTCAACTTCTGTTTTAATCTTTCCATTACCTATGGTATTTTTTACAGGGAAAGCCTTATTATTTAGAAAACAATTTCTATCAGCCTTCAAATAGAGGAGAAGCTGCAGCATCTTAATGGAAGGTAAATTACTGGTGCTTTCACAGCCAGAGCCTTTCCCTGGCCTGATGGAAAGGTTAACCATTTAACACCTCCTTGGTCTGAACAAGTGAGTAAGAATTTGGCAGAATTTGTCACAGTGTATTCAATAGTGGGACGAATTTATCCACTTCTGCTTCGAGGGATGGTTAAGTCCATGCCAAGGAGGGCTAAATTTTTTGCAGTGGGGAAATCCCATATGGGGAGAGCACCTGGCAGGGGAACAACTTGCAGGGACATATGCTGATGGCCCTGGTCCTACTGATGGGGCTGCCAGATGGGGGCTTTGGGCCACCAGGGTAATTCAGGTGATCTGTCCTCGCCTCCCTCCCCAGAAGCAGAGGAGCAATTTCACTTAAGCGCCAAAATCGGATTCCAGCCAAGGTGCCTAGGTGGGGAAGGCAATTGCTTTAATCCATTAAGCTACTTTAGCTCCCCGTCTTTATCTGAAACTCACAGACAGAAAGTGTCACCGGGAACTTGAGGGACTTAACTACTTAGTGCAATCAGCGTTCCTGGGTGCAAATTGGGGTTTCTTGGTTACCTTGATTAAAAGGGAAACAACCCAAAAGAAAAGGCTCTATTACAACCTTGGATGCACCATTTTGGAAACAAATCCTCATCAGACAATCTGTACTAGCAAAAAAAGCACCTCAGAAGAGAATGGGGACAGGAGTGGTGTGGGATTTTTTATCTGAAAATGGCTGCAACTTTAAAAGCCCATCTGTTTTCAAAAGCCAAGCAAATCCAACACAAATGTTAAAAAGCCCGGAGCGGGTTAAATCAGTCAGACTGCCAGCAGACACTGACGTGACATGTTGATTTTCCTGTCTGTCCCTGTTATTTGGTAAACCGCAAAAGTTTCCCACACCTCTGCACTGAATCCAGCTGTCACAGATCTGTAATTTAAGGTGTGTACTGGCATGGCAGAGGTCTGATGGCTGCAAGTGGCTCGATGCATAATTGAAGTTGCTTTTGGCAGCAGGCTTTTAAAGCCCCTCCAGGCTGTTACTGTGCTTAGATTTTTGACAAGGGGGGATGTTAAACCCACCTCCAGCTCTGCCTGTGGGTGAGCAGCAGACAGAGGTTCATGGGACGTCCCTCCATCCTGTGTCCTTGTACTGCCTGAGCCACAGATTTCCACACAAAAGTCACAGAGATACTAGGGAGAATTTGGGAAAGGGCACAGAGCTGGCATCCAATGTGGGGGCAGCTCCCCAGGCTCTCAGGTGGAACTGCTGCAGCAACAGGACTCTGTCACCAGGGCTGAGCCTTGGGACACCTCATCCTCACCCCAAGCCCCTTCTCAAAGGCATCTTGAAACCTCGACCAGGTGTCCCAAAGCTCTCATGTCCCACCCCCATCACACCAGCCAGCTTGACACAAAACCTAAAATGCTTCATTACCCTTCATGAGGTTATTAAAGGCAATGAAGTGGGGGACTCTGGGAGGTGAAAGCTACTTCCAGTGTCGCTAAATCAGGGAGGGGTGTAACAGCTGAACAACATGCCCTCTCACAAGGCTTTGAAAGTCAAAGGCAGAGACACTGGGAAGATTTATTGTTATAGTTGCCTTTATAATCCACTCAGGCATTTTCTTCCATAAAGGGTCCCTTCTGTGTTTTGCTCTGACACCCTGCCCAGGTGCCTTAGGGCTCAGTTTGTCCCCTTCATTCCCTGGATCGGGAGATGACTGATCTTTGGTAACTTCACCCCTGCCTGTGTTTTCTTGGGGAACAACATTCTGCCCCTGTGTCCACCAAGTCCATCTTAAAACAGTGATCATTACCCAGAGTTTCCCTTCATCCATTCTTCCTGACTTATTTTACCTTACACACTCAATCCTGTGGTGTTGTTTTTCTTACTACCTTTTTCCCTCTCATTCTTTTTCCCCTGCAAGTTGGTTTTCTGGCCCTTCTCTCACATTAGGGTCAGGGCTTTTTTCTTTCCCTGGGCAACAGTCACCAACCTAGGACATAGCAGGCTGTTGGAAGAGACAGACCCTGGGGGAGAGATCACAGAGGAACATTTCCTCCTGTATATAGCCCTGAGTCCAGCACAACTTTCCCTGTGTTTCTCTCAGCACTCGCAAAGAAAGTCCCCAACTGACTCCTAACCCCATGGCTGTTACAATTGTCCCCCTCAAAACCGAGATGTACCATGATTTAGAGGGTTTTTATTTCACAACCCAGACTCCATTCTCCAGACCCAGGGCATTGCTGACTGGTGGTTAATGGTAATAGCTGTGTGGATGAGAACCAGGAGTGAATTGAAGGCCCCCTTGAAAACAGGGGAAACAGATGTTCAGAAGGCTCACACTCCTCATCATTAACTTCAGAATGTAAATGCCTGCTAATTTCTCATTTTATTGCCCAGTCTCACACTCAATGTCAGAGAGAACAATCCTGTAGGGATGCTCCATACATCAGTGCTGAAGGTCATGGCAGTGGTGGAAATGTACCTGAACAGGAGACGGAAAAGGGGGTGGACGGCTGCTGTTGCAGCCGGTGGGCTGTGGTTGGGAACAAAAGGGTCTCCTGAGCGTCAGAAAATGAGACATCAGGGTCTGACAGCAGAAAGGGGAAGGGGGAGCTCTGTCCTGGACAAACAAGACTACTGGAGTTGTAGATTATCCTCAGATAGGTTCCTGACTCTTTTGGTGTTCAGATTTTTTTCAATAAAAAGCCGTAACAATTTTTTTGTGGAGGAAGAATCTTGTGAAAGACAATTCCCTGAATCTAATATGACTTTATCGGGAGCTGGGTCTGTCCTGGAGAGCAAACGATTTTTCTCTGTGTAGAAAGGTGATTTTTACTACATGATGAACAGAGATTTAACAATATCTGTTCTGTCATTTTCTCACACACTTCTTTTTTCAGACATTTATTCATACTCTTTCCTTTGCTTTTCCATTTCAGCTTTCCTTTCCTCTCTTCCCAAGCACTGTCATTGCCTAGGGCCAGCTGACAGTGCTCAGGACCACAGAGGTAGTGATAAGCTGGGGAGGACATGGAGTTTTGCAGTCTCTGACCTTGTCATTTATACCTCCACCATGAAGCTCACACTCTCTCAGGCTCTAACTCCTTCTGTACAGAAAGGATTCTGCATGAAGAGCATTCATAGGTGATTTTACTGAGGACAACACATGAACAAATTAAAGGTGTTGCACTTACTTCAACAAATCAGCTGGCCTCCACTGCAGCAAGAGGGACCTGGCATTCTCATAGAAGGTGTAAAGGAAAGCAAGAGCCTAGAAAACCGGACATGCAATGGGTCCTCCAACCCACAGCACAGAGGTGTGGTTTACTGGCCCTTGATGCACAGCGGGGAGGACTGCTGATAATACTAAAGCTGGATTTACAATACAAGGGCTTAACTAGTGAGCTGTATTTCCATGCAAATGAATTTCTGTGAATGCATGTATGGAAAAACAGTGGCATGGATGAGTGAAGCGGAGCTGAGGCAACCAGGTGCATCCAGCGTGAGCAATTTACTGTGTTAGTTGGGAGATCAGTGGAAACTCCTCTCATGTTCATTTAATGTCTAGAGTTTTGCTTAATAAGCAGAGAAAACATGCATATTTATTCTAACCTTTAACTGTGCATAGGAAGCATAGATCAAATATATATTTGAAGACAGCATGACCACAGCAGTATTCTTTAGGGATCTGAGTAATAAAAAGGAATCTAAAAGTTTCCCACTTAACAGGCCTCTGTATATCATCATGGACACTTGTCCGCTCTTGAAATGTGACAGTTTAATAGCTATGAAGCAACTGGAAATATTAATTGAGAAGATGGCTGACTAGAGCAATATTAATTATCTGTAACAAATACATCAAGCCAATATGCTGTTGTACTTGTAAGATTAGCTTCAGCTAGTATATTAAAAGGTCAGCATGAAATGAAGGGTGGGAAAACAACATCTCTGATTTGTGGATATATGCTGTGGACAGTCAGGAGTGAGGTATTCCAGCCCTCATTCCTGTGTTTATAAAAGCACAGGGGTATGTTATTCTAATCAATCACTTCCCATTTATGAATTCCAGCTCATACTCACCAAACACAAATCATGTGCACATGTACGAAGACTAGATTAGCAGCAAAGATCCATTTCTGAAAAGGCCACAGGCACAGAGGGGCTCCACAGCTGTGCCTATAACCACAATAACATATTGGCTGGAAACAAACCTCCATTATCCTTGAGGAATAAAAAATGCACAGTAATCAGGCAAGGGAGATGTCCAAAGTACAGTTAATTTTGGTGAGGCATATTGATCATTTTGCAGTAGTAATGAAGTGAGGCAATATTTAGAGGTCTCCAAGGGTATGCTAATCAAGAAGGTTTTGCCTTGGTACTTCAATGTGATGCATTAGAGACAACATGGACAAAACAGAGAAACCAGTCAACAGACCACTAAGAGATGATCTCTACTGTGACCACATCCCCTATGTGCAAGACTCTCATCAATATCCAAGTGTGCCTAGCAAAAGATCATAACATAAACCCGCAAGATGTCAAAGGTTAGTCACAAAGGAGTCAAGCAAACAAGGACTTCACCACGTCTAGACATGCCCAGGCTTTTGGTGAGAGTGGGGGTGTGCAGTATATTAAGCCCGAAGCCAGCAAGAGTTCAGACAAGATAAAACCCTAACATCAAAAATATGGGTATGCATGAATGCATTTTTGTCATATAGCTACTTTCATGTCATAAATGCTTTGCCTAGTCTTTCTGAGATCATTTCATTCAAAATAAATAGAATCACACATTGAGCATAATATTTCATCATGGGATGCCAGCATACACAGAGTCAACACCTCCAAGTTGAGTGTAAGGAAGGGAGCTGGTCTCATGAGGGACAGAGACTGGCATGAAAGTGACTGTAGTGACAGACCAATATCCATTTGAATTACTAACACCAGACATTCAAGGGCAAATTATTCCAAGTTTTTTTTTGTTTGTTTTTTTTTGTTTTTTTTTTATGGAATCTTTCTCTTCTGCCAAAAGATGTAACATGTGTGTTAAAAGGGAGTTGAAGACAGTAGGTATCTTCTCATTCAGAAAATTACAACGCCTTTTGAAATGAAAATTTAATATTAAGCATGGGCACCTTGCTTCCTGGCTAAGACCTGAGCACTCCCTACTAAAAATGCCATGAAGCACAAGGGCAATCTGGTCATTGCCTTTTACTATTGCATCAAATTGTATCAAGCAGAAGTTTTATTTGACTCATTAATATGAAAAGATTTTTGATCTTGTTTGTCTCTTTAGGATAAGCAGATAACTTTACAGTTTGCTTCAGATTCTGCCTTTCCAATCAGCGTAACCTGCTTACTAGAGATAAGTGTGACAAGTTTAATTTATGCCACAACAGAACAGGAATAAAAAAGGCTGAATCTAAATAAGATTTTTGATATAGCTTTCTTACCAGAAGAGGAAAGAGCACGGTAATTCATACACTCACATACACTCACTCATACATACAAAGACACTGAATCTTATGACATTATTAATGAAGATGCTAGGTTTTGTTATTTTTAATGCCTTAAATATCTTCCTTGTTGGATGGCTAACTTTAATGTCATATTGGTCTCAGATTTCCCCTCGAGGGAACTTGCAATCTGTATTAACAACCCAATTCAACAAAGAGGCCCATTTAACATTCTTATTAGCTCGGTACAAAGATTAATTAAGCAATAATCTCTTCCAAACAGCTCCTCATCAGTGGTTAATAACATGTTTGTTAGTTAACTTCCTAAGGCTAGGTCTGTGATGGGGAATGTTCTAGTGAGCTGGTTAACTGTTTTAACAATTGTTAAAGGTTTTATTGCTGAGATAAATTGTATTTCATGATTTGTAACAGGGGTAGTGCTCATAGTTACCCGAAAAAAAAGCAGATTTTGCCATGTAGACAGAAAGTCAGTGATTTAACCAGCAGGGGTCTAAGACTCAATTAGAAAGAAGGCCATACTGAAGATAACTACGTCTCTACAATGGTCTTCGCCATACCCTTTACGATGTATATTTAAATGCGCCTAAGACTTTTTGAACATTTTTACCTACAACAGCTTTCTATTGCCATCTACGAACCTTTCCATGATTCTTTTTCCATCAAGACTGCAAACAGCTGCCAGCACATGCCAGCAGTGGAGGGATGGAGCAGAGCAGGGGCGACAGGTAAGAAGTAATTGAGATCAGGCTATATATTGCTCTGCCCACCACTAATCCAGGTCAAGAGCTGCATAAAATTTAATTTTTGTTAAGGCTGGAAAAAACTTCCCCAGCTTTTGATAAGTAGTGTGTGATGAATCACAAAGTTACCTGAGTCTTGCAGAAAGGAGAGGAAAAAACCCAACAATTCAATTTAGTTTAGGGTTACATTGATTTCTCCTCCATCCCTTTATGGGACAGTGTCAGCATTTATCAAATTATGGTAGGTTACAACGCCTCCAGACAAAATATTTCTTTTGGAGCTGTGGACCTTGTGCTTTTATGCCCTGCTTAAAAACAGTGGCATCATGTAAAGCCTCCTCAAGATGCAGACTGCAAACACTTAGGACACCCCTGCCCATGGGCAGCCTGAGGTGTCATCAGCTTCATGAGGCAGTGGCCAACATGCTGAAGATCCTCATCAGAGTTGCCCCCTCTCCCAAGCAGGGCTGGAAACAGCACACTGAGCTCATGGGCCCCTCCATGGCCCCGAGACCACTACAGAGGCACCCAACTTGCTTCTTCTGCATGATGGCAGGAACTCTGCTGCCTCTGTTAATGCAAGTCTAAGGCAGATAGATGCTTACACTCTTCTCTGTCCTGTGGCCAGACCAGACAAATTACCCCCTGGAAACTGTACTAAAAACATATATATGTATTTCAGTAACAATCGGGGACAAAAGCCAAGGAAAGCCCAAGCTCTTTACCTGATATTCCTTGATACACAAATCAATACAACAGTGATTAGGTACTTTTAGAGCAACAAAATATATTTCTTAAGGAAAAAAAAAACAATCGCCTGATAAATCCTCCTCTGCTGTTCTCAAGCGAAGAGCTGAAAACCAATTTCTACGGTTCAGAAGCAAGAAGGGAAGGAAAACATCTTTCCAGATACTGAGTTTATCACTTTGGTAGTATATCAATTTAATCATGTCATTCTCTTCACAGTTCACATTGGTTTATACAGGTGAAAATTAGACTTGAATCTTCCATACGTAAATGTGATCTTGCCTTTCTATCCAGATGTTCATGGCTGAGCTGAGGCTGGAACTGATATATGACTGGTGCCAGAAAAAAAAATATGACTCTAAAATTCTCTATCTAGTTGTCTTATTTATTAACTACCCAGCACATTTTATTATAGGCTCCAGCAATTTAATGCAAAACCAGACAGGTTTATGCTCCTGTGGTATTTTAGTAGTATTAAATTGCTTTTCTTAGAACAATGCTGAAGTAGGACCCTAATTTGAGAGTTTCCTTATGACCAAACCTTGTGGTTATGCAGCACTTGCGTGACGACATTTCCATGTGGATGGTGATGCCACCTGTGCTGTGTTCCAGGAAAAAGGCTCATGTGCCCATTCAAACATGTACAATGAAGAGAACAGCTCTGTTTTTCACAGGTTAAGACATGCTTTAAAAGCAGTGTTTATCAGTCTTTTTTTTTTTTTTTTTTTTTTTTAAAGTGTCCGATCTGCTGAGATTCCTTTCTTCCACCTGAGTCAGAGGATGGCATGATTTACGCTACGCTGTCATCAGACAGCACTCCCCATTTTTTATGGATAGTTATGAATGCAGTGTTAACTAGATCAAACAGCAAGAGAGAACTGTGCATCACACACCACATGTGCTTTAGTGTCTACTGATGAATAGGCGAGGCCATCTTTATAATTTGTGCACCAAGAAAGAAAAATAAAGCGGGTTAGATTATAGCAATAAAAATGGAAATTAAAGGGATGATTACAACAAATAGATTATGCTATCATGCCAGAGCAGACAGCAGAGAAGTCACAGTTGCCCATTTATATTTTGACAGTTCATGCATCAGATGAGGTTTGCAAAGAGGGGCACCACTGCTTAGGGAAAGTGATGAACAGAATAGTTGCTGCTGAGTGTGAATTTAACAGTGTGTTTATTATTTGGGCAACTTCCTTTCAGATAAGCTGGCAAGGAAGCCTTTTGCATAAAGAAAAGTATTAAAAAAAAATAATTTGGATTGTGCAGGAAACATGCTGCAGTCTGACGTGTTATCTGTCAATTTATCTCTCTCTTACAGCTGTCTTAATCAGACACCTCAAAGCCATCACGTTCAAAAGCCATCAGACTGAGTCTCCTAATTTCTGACACAGCCTTCTCAGCAGGTCTTACAGTGTCCAAGAGGTGAGCAGTTTAAGCCCACATATATGACACTCTGCAAGCTTCTAACATGCCCAGGAGAGTTCCTGAGCACAGCAACACGATTGTTGAGCCTGAAGAATTGTGTGACTGAAACTGGCCTGTGCCAGCCTGAATTCTCCCTGTGCAAATCCCCCATCTGATTTGGCAGCTGGGTCAGGGGCTTTTCCCAACAGGCAGCCATCCCATTTCAGGAGCTAGGACAGCTTGCTCACACAGAAACAAACTGCTGGGCATGAGGCGCTTGCAATGCCAAAGAGCCTTCCTCATTGTGCATAAATTCATATTAATATAAGCTGTTACAGACACAGTTTCAGTTTATCCCCCAGGAACAACTGTATGTACTTGCAGCATGCTCAATCCTTTTGGAAATCGTGCTAAGTTGTAGCTTCTCCAATGTCTTACAGCTTGAATTCTAAGCCTAACTAGGCACTGTGAGGAAAACAAGAATTTCCATTTTATTATTCAATACTTCCATTCTTTATTTTTACTGAACTATGACTGAGCTCTGTCATAAGGAGCAGGAAAAAAGTATCTTCCATCCTCCTTAACTCCATAACTGCTGTTACACCCTTGCTGTCTAAGGACACAGTCCCCAGAATTTTAATAAATTTGATATGAGATCTTCCATGCCTTCCTTGAGTTCTCACCTGTTTTGCAATAAGCTTTCTTGCATTAGGAGCCTACCCATAGTGCAGTTTCTACCTTTGCACACATTGTCTTTTCTGTGTATTCTTTTACTTCAGGCTTTATGCATGTCTCTTCTTCAGATTGAAGTATTCCATGAACTTCTGGCACTGATATTGTTAACTTATGGCACTGTAAAGTATAGAAATTGATTAAATTTTCCCCTTCAGTGATGTGTCAATTTGCACATCTTGATGCTGACTTGCAGAAGGACTTGAAATGGGCTAAATGAATGGGCCACATGGCAGCAAATGCAACTCTGTGGGTTTTTTCTCCAGTGATTTGCAAATTTTCTCATCTTCCTTTTTAGTCAACTCCCTTTCAAATCACAAATGTACAGGGAGGTCACCCACTGTGAGCTGTTTGTGATGAGATGTGATCATTTAATCCTCTGTTTCACCTTCTGTTTCCCAGCTAATTTTTAATTCATGTCATTTCTTTATCCTTCACTTGCTACAGCTTAATTTTTTCTAGTAACCCTGTGTGAGACATTTCAGAAGTCCTGTGAAACCTCATGCTAACACGTTTTCTGTGAGCATGTAAGACATAGACACAGGACTGATGTCTAAGACAGAGGCAACTGCAGGTTTCATGCTGACACAAAGCACCTTTGCAACTCAGAGAGAAGGTGAATCTTGCATACACCTATTCAGGTCCTTATAGGGCTTCTAGTATCCATCTAAAAGATACATATGGGCAGCTTAAGCTCACCTGCTCTTTTGCTGACCTTCATTTTTTTCTCCCCATTTTGAACATAAAAAACCTCCCCAGTTTTTCAGAAAGCAGCAGTCATACTCTGTGTTTCTCCTCATTTTCAGGGGTCTCTGTGTCTGTAGGTTGAATCCAGCTTCTGCAAGCCTAGGGGAGTAGATCAGACCAGAACAGATGAGAATTCTCAGGTACTACAAAGAGTAGTAAAACCACTCCTCTCCCTGCTGGAAACACCCATCATGTTAGGGCTACCCTGCTTGTTTCCAAAGCTCTTCCACCAGTGCATCATGTGCTCAGTTAGATACTTCTGCCTCCATCGTTCCGATGAGTGGGGACCTGGCTTGTAGAATAAGTGCGAAGTTATACTCCCAGGCTGACACCTACAACCTATGCTACTCACTTCTGTCCCATTTCTGCTATTCCCTTCCTTTTTTCCAGTGACCCAAGCACCCCTCATACACATAATAAGTTCAAACAACAAATTTAATCATGAAGCAGATGAGAAAGAGCATTTTCTGTTCCCCTCAAAGCTGCTACCTTTCTTGAAATCCCCATCCAATACCTGTTACTTCAATCATCCCTCTTGTTTAGGAACTGTATGCTATGTGCTTGCAACCAACATAACCCCTTGACACGTGAACATACACTGAAAATCCGGCAGCACGTTGCTTTGTACCACAGCAATTTGTTCCATCATGTCTTCTGACAATTTAGCCTTTAAAGATAATACCTTGACTTCATCCCCACTACTAAGGAAGAAAAAAGCAAGCCTGTGGTAGGTGCATCCCTTGCAGAGAAAGCTGCTATAAAGAAATTAAACTTCCCCAGAATACACTTATCTTCCCTCTTTCATCTACGGATCCCTACTGAGAAGGCAGAGGCAATGAGACTGTCTGTTCATTATAAAAACACTGTCTTCTTCCAAAACCACTTTGACTGTTTAGTTTTTGAATGCTATTTTACCACTTGCCTCTCCTGCATGTTTGGCCTTTTCTATTGATTTTGATAGGGAAAATTTCCAAATTCTTAGGAGGTCAGTTTGGTTTAAGACACTTCTTGCATCTTGATGCTTGGTCACATTGCTTTACTTCTGAGTTAGGGCTTTGTTTAGAGCTTTGTATTATTATTTTAACAGTGCATTTGTCATTCTTAAGCCATCTCCTGAAATTGCATCCAAAAAACCTTGGATGCCCACACTACCCACAAAACCTTAACTACTGTAAAATGTGTGTACCAAGACCAAGCATTTGGTACCATCTCCTTGGGCTTCCCAAAGACATTAAGGTGAAGACCAGTACAGTAAAAACAGTTTTGTTCAAAGACCCTTTGAAAAGCAGACTTTGACTCTTAGTGCAAAACAAAGGAGGTTCCTGAACTCTTCAAGCTGGTGGCAACTGTTCAAATTAAACACACACCCTGTGCCCTGCCTTGTACAGGCGGAGCAGTTCCAGGCAGCCTGCTCTCTGCTGGGGTGCATCCCTAGAGCTGAAAAGGGAGAACACAACTGTGTCAAGGCAATTCAGGCAAAAGTCTCAGTTGAGTAAAACTGTGTCCTGGTTTCAGCTGGGATAGTGTTAATTTTCTTCCTAGCACCTGGTACAGGGCTGTGTTGGGATCTAGTATGAGAACAATGATGAGAAATACTGATGTTTTAGTTGTTGGTGAGTAGCAATTATCCTAAGACAACCCTTTTTCAGTTCCCATGTTCTGCTGGCAAGGAAGTGCACAAGAAGCTGAAGGAAAAGAGCCAGGGCAGCTGACCCAAAGTAGCTCAAGGGATATTTCGTACCATAGAATGTCATGCCCAGTATATAAACTGGGGGAAGTTGGCTCGGGGGGGGCAGATTGCTGAGCATCAGTCAGTGTATGGTGAGCAATTGCACTTTACATTGCTTGTCTTTCCTGAGTTTTATCTATCTTCTGTTGTTGTTGTCATATTCCTTTTCATTACAATTATATTTGTTATTATATTTTACTTCAGTTATTAAACAGTTCTTATCTCAACCTACAAGTTTTACTTCTGATTCCCCTCCCCATCCCACGGAGTGGGGCCACGAGTGGGTGAGCACCTGTGTAGTGCTCAGTTGCTGGCTGGGATTAAACCACAACAAATTGTCTAAACTCTCTTTTGAGGACACTGTGCAGGTGGCCCGCTGTCAAAATTTGTATCTCACTCCACTAGCCGAAGCGGTAATAGCCTGAAAGTACTATTTGAGATAATGAACATAACAATACCCTAAGACACAGGTCATAATCCAGTTTGTGTCTCAAGGCTCTAAAAATCTGCTCTGTCTGTAAATCCGTTACAGTTACAGGAGCTGTGCAGTGTTTCACCTGAATGAAAGCCTGCCTCATCTTACCAGCACACGAGACAGCTTCTTCTTCTGTAGCTCCAAGTTCCAGACTGCACCTTGGGGATGCTTAAAACTAATTTATCATCCAACCAGGCACAGCATGGGCTTAGCAGCAGAAAGGGCTGACATCTCAACTTCGGTACAGGGAGTGCTTTAAGTTTGCTGCCACAGCTCAAAAGGAGAAATCAAGTAGGGATGGATGCTTCCCCATGTTTTCAGACTCATAGCTGGAGCACACAAGGCCATCCCAGGCACACACACTCAGCTCTGTTCACACACCACTGCCTGAGACTTTACAGTTTCCTGTGAACCCTGCTGAAATCTTACAACATGAGAACTGAAGCAGACTAAAATTCTTCCATCTACTGTATTTTTTTTTCCACACAAAATCAAGCTAGGAGAAAAACAGGCAAAAAGGAAAAACAGAAAAGGCTAAAAGGGCTGGCAGAGCCCATTGAAAAAAAAGTGATGACCAACACAAGAAAGGTGATGGAAAGCCCTAAAGCAAGGTCTCTCTCTGCTTCAGACAAGTTTTACACCTTTTTCTGAAATTGGGATGTGGGCAGGTCTGCTTTTCTTAAAGTTATTGTAAAATTACCTGATGACAGTTTTGTAACTTACATTCCCTGCAAACTAAACAGCATGTTTTGTTAAAATGACAGAGACCAAAATACTCACACACAGGAACTTGACATTTACTGCACTCTGCTTGTGCAGTAAATCCTGCCAGGTGAGAGGGGGAATTGCTTGAAGGAAAAGGAACAGGCGTGTCCTCTGCCAGTACCGAAATGTACTTCTGCACTCTTAAGTGCTGCAAATCAAATCAAAACAAAGGTGGGTAAGAGGCAATTCAAGCACCTCTTTTATATAATTCCAACAACTGATGGTACAGGTCGGCACTTGTTTTGACCTTCAATGGGGTACTACTGCTTCACAAGATGCTCATAGCAGCCCATTAAGCCTACTTTAGTTTGCATTTTCTAGGGTAATGTGAAATATGCTCCTGCAGACTAAGTGCATACATAAACCTTGACCGCTTTACAGGAAGAGTGTTTAAAGTGAGCAGAGTGTAATTAACTGCCACACGGTGAATCTATTTTGTGTACTGCAGTCTCAGGCAAGGCTGTTTCTAGCTATCAAACATTTTTATGTCTTCTAGAGACAGAGATTAAAATAGGCTTTAACATAATTGGAAGTGATGATCTAATACTTTCAGCTTAAAGGCAGCATTATTGTTGCTATAAAATAGGTGAGAATATATGTAAATGCTGAACAGAACAGGTTTGTTAACTCTTGCTCGGGTTAAAGTACTAGCGTGAATAAAAGACAATAAATAAATGTACATAAAATCATCAATGACATTAAAAATAATAGTCACTAAGTCCCTTAAAAGTGTTCAACAAGTGTAAAACTTGATTAAAGTTTTGTCTGGATCACATAGTTTAATAAGAAGAAAACAAATAGTAGAAATTTCTCATGTCATTTATATTTGACACATGTACATATAGTATGTGGGCACTTCTATAAATAAAATCCCCTCACATTTCCTTTAACAGCTACTCTTTAAACACAGTATAAAAACATCTTACTGAATGTTTATGTACTAGGCATTACAGGAAAGCATTATAGTAAGAAAGCTTTGTATTTGAACTGAATTGCCATTTGCTTGAAGCCAATACAACTGTCAGTAATCACAAAAGATGTGAGACAGGCCTGCTGTTAAACCGCACAGTCAATATCCCACCTCAGTGTGCTGGTTCCAAGCAGAGAAAAAGGGTAAGAAACTAATATAAACCAACTGCCAAAAAATTTAGTGGTTCATAACTCACTTTCAAGCCGAATGAGAACAACTAAAACAAGCCGCTTTGCAGCAAGCCAGTATCAAGGTTAAATGATGGATTTCTTTCCCATCCTCCAGGAGCAGAATTCAAAGCAACAGTCCAAGTTTAAACCCGAGAAAAAGTAGTGAGGTGTATAGAGACTTGGTTGAAGTTTTAGAAGTCTCAGTTTCACATGGAGGCCTCCAGAGATGACCTAAGTAGACCCGACTGGTATAATCCACACATTAACTTCTCAAACTGAAAACAATTCTTAGAAATTGAACCCAGGCTTGACAAGTCTATAACCAGGTCCCTGAAATCTGTAACACCCAGCAAGCCATCATTGTTTGCTGCCTTTACTGATAACATCCAAAACCTTCTCCTCTACTCTGCCCTAGCGAGGCCGCATCTGGAGTATTTTGTTCAGTTCTGGGCCCCCCAGTTCAAAGACAGGGAACTGCTTGAAAGAGTCCAGTGCAGAGCCACAAAGATGACTAAAGGAGAGGAGCATCTCCCTTATGAGGAAAGGCTGAGGGACCTGGGTCTTTTTAGCTTGGCAGAGACTGAGAGGTGACCTCACTAATGTTTATAAATATGTAAAGGGTGAGGGTCAGGAGGATGGAGCCAGGCTTTTCTCTGAGGAGAAGAGGCAACAGGTGTAAACTGGAGCATAAGAGGCTCCCCAGAAACACAAGGAAAAACTTTTTCACTGTGAGGGTGACGGAGCTCTGGAACAGGCTGCCCAGAGGGGTTGTAGAGTCTCCTTCTCTGAAGACATTTAAAACCCACCTGGATGTGTTCCTGTGGGACCTGCTCTAGGTGGTCCTGCTCTGGCGGGGGGTTGCACTAGATGATCTTTCAATGTCCCTTCCAACCCTTAACATTCTGTGATTCTGTGAAAGGCATCCAAGTGTGAAATGCCCTCAGGTTGCTGCATGGACTGATCTGCACTGATACTTAATAGAATGTAAAATAGAGGCATTAGTTGTCCTTTGTAAGCAGCAGGCATTTCCAAAATGCCATTAGTCTCATAAACATAGTCATCTAAATAGATTCCTGGAAGTTTTTTTACTTCTTTCCATTAATAAGAAAGTTAGTGACTAAGTGACTAAATTAGATTTTTGTGTCCAGAAATTATCAGAGGAAACCTACACTTAAGGAGGGAAAAGAGAGGGCAGTTTTGTCCAAATCCAGATCCACACCAGAAGCTGCTGTGATAAGAAAGGGACTTGGAAAGCAGATGCAGACAGACTCCCATGAATCAAGCTATTTAAGAAATTCCAGACACAGGAACCATGATGAGGGACGAGGTGGTGGTGGTGGAACAACCCATTCACAATGAGGAAAAAGATACGCAGACAGTTTTCTTCATTTAATATCAGGTGGTGTTATAAACTGCTAAAACCAGACATTTTCACATTATTACACTTGATGCACCAAAAACAGGTTTATGTTACAGTGTAAGATTCAATATTATAAAACTTGCAGAGAACTTCACACAGAAGTCTTTTATTTTTTACCCCTTTTATTCACATCCAAACCCAGTAATTCTTATCTGTGTACAAACAGAATATTTTCTTCCATCTTCTACAGCTGCTTTCCAACCAACCACTTCTAAACATCAATACCAACATTAGTAGTGGGGAAATCAACTAGAAAGTGTCGCTGTGGTCATTTGCTCAAGATGCACACACTTCTTGCTGGACAGCTGGTTGTGGAATTTTACTATCCTCTGTCTTTTCCTGCCCAGGAACTTGGCACACAGTCTTTCGTTTGAATAACCGTAGACCCAACCGTAACAAGTCACTGTCCATTGCTGCAGAATTTGTGTAAGTTTGTTTTGTTGCACCCTGGTGAAATTAAAAATGAAAAAAGAAAATAAGGAAAAAAAACCTGAAAGCAATGGCTTTTAACATGCAAGCGGAGAAATTAACCTCAAGTACTCTCAATAATTAGAGGTTTAATCATGCATATTCACTAGAAAAGACTTTGAGAATTAATGATTTTTCTATCAGCATGCAAGATCATAAAACCTGCTGTAGTGCAAAAAATGGCTCAAGTATTTTTCCTTTCGATTTTAACTTGAAATAATAGAATCTTATAGTTCTTATAAAAGTACATGGAATTTCAAGCAGGAAAATTATTTGACAATCGTCTTTGAAATTATATTTTAACCAATTGTTTTGATTATGTATTCTCTAAACATAGAAAACGTGTCTCCAGAATTTAAACCTCAAAAAACCCCAGCACCTAACTCTAGTCTCCATTTTAAATTAGTCTCTCATCCTAAATAAAGTCCAAACACCCTACAACCTCTTTAAATTAAAGCCTGTTCTTCACTATTTGAAGGACTAGGTCTACTTCAGAACAGCAAACGCAAAAATTATCTCCCTGTAGAAATGCTTTGCATAGTGCAATCTGTGCTTCCACATTTTGACCAAGCTCTGTAGAGGAACCACTTGCCTTTTCATTCTTCATTAGTTGCTTACGAATCGCAGAATCCCTTCGAAAGCACAGGGCTTTACAGCAAGGACCCAGGTTACTGAGCAGACCTGCTCTCTCTTCTTTTCGTAGGAGTGCAGCCATGTTCAAGGCCCCCAGTTCATGTTCAAAAAGGTTTTCTGCATCTAGAAAGAATTCATATTTGCAGAGATCAACATATAGATGGTATTTTTGAACAGCAATATATACTCATAGGAAATTCCTTAAAGTTTTACTACTTGCTTTTCTGCCTTCTGAACAGCATCAAGATTTGGAAAAAAAGGATATTGTAGTTTACAAAAAAAAATAATAAAATCAAGTGACAGTTCTGAGACAGAAGAGGGGGTACCATTTATGTTCAGATATGTGTGATGAAAGGTGTTTTCAACCAGCATTAATCAGAAACTGATACAAGCTTTACTTTTCTGCAAGACATCTGATAACTGTACCAGTGTCAACACAGGGTTTGTATGGCTATGTAGAAGTGATATACGACTATGTAAAATAACTCTTTTATCCACGGTGGATCAACCTGGAGAACAAGTCAACAGCTGTTAATGAACTATTCCCTCCTACCAGCTCATCTAAAACACTTGTTAATAGTGCTCGAAGTGGTAGTACTTGTCCTTTAATACATTTGTCCAAAGAAGCCGTGTACAGCTACAACACTTTATCCACTTCAGCAAAAGACATATCCTGAGGTGAGAGTCTTGTTTTGCAACACATCTGTCTCTGTGAAATGCAGGCAAAGACAAAAAGAGTGCACATGGCTGGACCACAGCTCATTGATTTATAACCCTTTTACAATAAATAGGAAGTTTATAATATAATTGATAAAGAAAAAAAAAAAGGGTAAAGTATGTAGCTAAGTCCAATTCAGCTGCCTCTAGGTAGTAAAACATGGTGTGTTTAACAGAGAAGCTAACACATCACCAGAGACACCAACAAACCTGGGGGAAATATAGCAGCTAAAAGCAAAGCCTGCTACAGCAATTTGGCAGTATGCACACAGAAGGGAACAGAGATCACAAGAATGGTAGAAGTTGGAAGGAACTTCTGGAGGTCATCTAGTCCAACCCACCCTGCTAAAGCAGCTACACTTTTTAAAGCAGATGCATTTTTAAACCACTCTGATAACTTGGATGAAGCTGAGTAACACTAGTTTTTTAAACAAGTTGAAAAGAAACAAAAATTTACATGAAATCAAGGGCAGGTTAAAGAAAACTGCACCGACGTCATCAAGATAACCTCAATGGACAATTAACAGCACAAGTTAGTGACAAGACACAAAAAGGCTACCTTCAAAGGTAACACTGACAGCTTGCAGAGTCTGCCTAGGTGTTAGATGCTGAGAATATCTGCCAAGTAAGCATGTCCATACCCTTGAAGGAAACAACTGCATATAATAGGTAGCGGGCAAATCAGCTACAAATTTCAATTCCATCACATACTACAGATTTTTGTTGCCAAAGAAAAATAATATAAAAAAAAATTAACAATCCCTGAAACAAGCTATCGTTTCTGCATTTCAGTGTATAACCAGAAACTTTTCATCCACAATAAGAACAAAGAAGAGAACACCAAACTCTGGAATAAAACAGGGAGAGAAATCATACCAGCATGAGGAAGTCCGAAGTAAAACCACTACATTTTCACTGTAACGCACACTGAATATATCTAGCTCAAATTCTTTCACTTTTCAGGGCACCACATTTGTGCCTTTGCTTAGAATATACATGCTGTTGCTGTGTAATCACTGTACAAGGAACCTTCACCTTGTAGATGACTGAGGAAATGCATACACTCGAAAGCCTACTGGCAGTGCTACATGGAGCAACTTTGATGCATGAGAGACTGCAGGCACCAAAGGGAAATCACAGACGTACTTCAATCCCCCCTTCCTTCCCAGAGCAAAGTTTTGCTTTATCTGAGTAAACTTAAGACAGCCCAGAGGCAGTGCTGGAAAGCCTCCTGTTATCACTGTGGACTTTATTTCTAGAGAAACATGCAAGGACTGCTGAGGTTATTTCAGGTATGATTTTAAAGAGCTATCTGGAGCTGTTGTGCACTGCAGTTGCTGTTGCAAGGAATCCCTGGTACAAAGCGTTCAGGAATGCAGCAAAATTAAAGCTTACAGGCAGAGAGACACAGTTCACACCTTTACTATATCAGACAGTCTGCAAACTCAGGGAGACTCAGTATTGTATCAGTTACATTGGTTATGTGAGTTCTTAAGTGTAAGAGCTGAGATATTTCTTTTTTTAAACTAGAAGAAAGCTAATACTGCAAAGAGCAAGCTGCAAATATGGCAGCAGGGCAGTTACAGTACTTAATACCAAGTACACATCTCAAATTATACTATCATGCATTAAAAATATTTGCATTTAATTTGACTTTAAAAGAAAAAAGAAGCAGTAGCAACAGATCACAATTAATAGTTATACAATTTAAATGGCTCAAGCAAGCAATGAAATTCACAGAGATTATGTTAATCTGGGAGAAGCAAGTTTCACTTTGTGTTTTATTTTGCTGTTTTGTTTTTTATTGTTTGTGGGTTTTTTTGATGTTGTTTTTGTTTCATTTTTAACAAGACAACTGCACAACGAATAACGTTGCAAAGAATTTAAAAGTATTGTTTCAAATGAAGAACTAGAATTTACAGAGAAAAAAACCAAACAAACAAATACCTTAAAAAAATGAAAAAATGTCTCCTATTCCCTAAAAATCCAGGCCTCCACAAATACTATTTATAAGCCATAATTTTCTCAGATTTAGATCCTGGAATAGTTTGCATAGAGATCTTACACAAAGGAAATGTTTCACAGTTCTAAAAAAACCAATTCTACCACACAAGTTGTTGCAAGTAGCTCAGCTGGCTCCTGGGATGCCAAAGAACAAACTCAGTATACTCCCTCATGCAAAAGCCCTGCTTGCACTACAGAACTGCAGTAAACAGCACTGGTAAGGTTCGTGCCCATCCCATCTATTAAGTGTGTCTTATGCCACATGCTTTGTCCAAATGTCAGACTGGTGTATTATTTAATTTCCCACTTCTAGCAGAGACATAATATACCAAATTTCACTTAGCACCTTCATTCTGATCCAAAACTGCTATCTATGCATTCTGGAGAGGATCCTTAGAAAGAAAATAAGACAACATGCAGAGGACCTTCAGATAAAATAATAAATCTTCTTTCTTTCTCGTACTATTAATGCTAATTGACTGCAGGAGATCGTTAGCTCCTCAAAAAAAACTGCTGACACACTTTAGGCTAGGTAAACATGAATGGTCTCACGAAAAGAGCATTCCACTAGAACGAAAAACATTGTTCAGGCTATTATACAAGACCTCCTCACCACTGCTGGAATTAAAACACTAATTTGATTGACAAGCAGCTGTATTACATTCCTGTATCTTTCACACAATACTAATTATACACTTTCTATGGTCTTGAAAGCCTAAGTACAAAAGACAGCTTAAACCCCAGAGAAACAATTACCTTTAGGTTTTTCTAACACTCTCTGGCAAGTCTCTTTGATTTTGGTGAAGAGTTCTGGTCCTGCCAGTCGCTTGGAAATACCAACTCTCAGCATAACGGCACCTGGTGTGAATTTTAAGAGTGCGGCCCCAGGTTCACGTGGTTCTTTTGGTTGTTTTGGCATAAGACTGGACCAATCTACATCTATAACATCCACAGGATCTGCAAAAACATCAATGGAGAATGAGTTATCACACCAACATCCCTTACCACAACAATTTTACATGCTGTGTACATCCCTGTCACCTACACCCAATATATATTAGATGAACATAGTTCTGCAATTCTCAAAGCCAGATCCTTCAGGTAAGAATGTCAAAACTCACCTGGATTGGTGGAAAAAAATGAACATACAAATACAAAGCTTCTTGAATTAAAAAAACCCAACCCAAACCAAAAAAACAACAAACCAACACCCCTAATATCCTGCTTCATTTTTATTGCAAACCCTTTGTGGAAGGCTGCTCAGAGCCTGCTTAGTCAGCATATTTGGACACATGACTTACGTATTCACAAAAGTCACAGTACAACTAAACATGCTACAAAAGACCCAAATTAAATGCTTAAAAAGCTAGTATTTCAACTCTCAATACTGGATTTATTTTTTTTTTTCTTCATAAGGAGAGATGTATTATTTATTGAAAAGACAAAACTGTTTGTCTAGTACATTTATCATAGAAAATATGAATGCTGATCATATAGCCCAGATGACCCAACCAAACTTAAGACAAGTAGAAGATTCCCAAAGCTTTTTGGAAGCATTCAAGAGTGAGGAAAAAAAATAATCTGTTCATAAAAATACCAGTTCCAAGTAATGATCAAAACTAAACAGATAAATGAAAACAAGTTCATAAAATCAAAAAGCTTACCCTTCAGCTATACAAAACAAGATAAATACCACTTCACAATACAGCTCCCAGTACTCTTTACTTACCTCTATACTTCTCAGGCTTACATGACTATTACAGAACTAATGAGAAATACTGAAGAGCATATAAATTGCATTCCTGATTCAGAAATACTATTATCATCACAATAACCAACTGATATATGCAAACTGATCTAATCTTTATAGTCAAGTAACCATAAAGGAGTTTTGCTATACTTTTACCAGGCATCTTCTCATCCTCCTGTTGATCCTCCCTCTTTTCAGCATCACCTGCCAGAATTTCATCCAGCTCATCATCACTGATTGGCTCATATTCTCCAGCACCAGATCCCAGTGACTGTACATCATCAATCTTTCCTTCATCTTCTCCCCCTACAGAGACAAATACATACTGTAGCTTTAAAGCAGTTTTCTAAAGGTGCTTTAAGCAGCCTGAAAAGCAAAGAGGTTCAGCAAACCAAACTGTTAGCTTTTGGGGACAAGTATATTCACATGAAAACGGGTATTAACCCATGGAAGCAGAGACATTATTTCCTTCATACATAAGGCAGCAGCATGAATTTTACGTATCTTGGTCATTTTTTTTGACACAGCATTAGTCAAACTGCACATATTGAGATAAAGTAGGAAACATGGCCATATTCAGATGAAACATATGTTGATTATCTGATATATGATATGCAGTTAATAATACAAATCTAAGTTAAGAGTCACAAAATCTTTCAGATGCTTGTGCACATGAATCCAAACTGATGATTCAGTCTGAAAGCTCTTCTCAAAATAGAAGAGATCCTGAATGAAGCAGTTAATCTCACAGAGTTTTAGACTCAATATAGAAGTCACAAGAAGAGCTTTTAGAAAGCCAAGCCAAACTTCTTCAGTTCTTGCTATACTCCTATCCATCCACATACTATATGCATACACAAATACCTGTGCTGCATATACAAACACGTTCCTTGAAGCCTGTAAGCACAAGAAATTCAATCACTGCATTTTGCAGTTCATTAAAGGAATATCTGAAGGTAATCTCTCACCTCTAAGACTGAAAGATCAGATTCAAGCATTCAGAAACCCTACTACTCAGAACTCAGGTTTTCTTAGGGTTCTCCACCACAGTACTTGAAATGAGTTGTGCCTTTGAAACTAGACAGAAATTATATGGGTCTTCCCCCGTGGATGACTATTCTGAGATCTTCCAGCTCCCTTTGCCAGAAGAGAAACTGCCTCTGTTTTAAGTTACTCCTAGTTGTTTTGTTTGGGTTTTTTGCATGCCTTTGTAAAAGCTACGGGGGGGAAGAAAAAAAACCCAAAAACTCACCTCAACTAACCTACAGATCAGCATGGAAAAAGCACGAAAAAGACGTGGTAGCACAGTGTAAATTAACTACTCAGACCACCTGGCATCTTGGGCATTATTTAAGACCGTTGCTAAACACATTAAGGTTCAAGATATTAATTTAGTAATTATATCCTCACACATTTTATTCGACAACATACTACAGTAACTTGCCCAAGTAAATACCTGATAACCTCCCTAACATCATCACATTTGGAAATTGTATTTAGTTTTCTAAAAAGGTTTTCCTTTTTAAAATGAAAATAAGGTGATCTGCGCTAGATTTCATTTTGTGTATTATGATTTTAAATATTCACTGCTTCTTTGATCCATCTTCTGCCTCTACACTTATCTACTAGATACACTAGTATCTAGTAGATAATTGATAATTTCTAGATTAAAATCCTATCACCACATTTTCTGCTTTTTTGCAGAAATATACTTTTATATTAATTCTGCATTAAGAACACAACACACTAGTCGGATAAAAGGAGTAGTGTAAACAAGAGTAATAAAGCAATGAAAAATAGTAAGATACACTAAACCTTAGAAAACCATAAATGTGCTATATATAGTATGCTTTAATAAAATGGAATACCATCTTCTATTTTTAAAAAGATAGGGTTTTTTTCCTAAAAAAATAAAAAAACCCAAAACATAACCCCTTACCCCCCAAATATTCCATAACTTCCTACAGATTATAATTTTCAGAAAATTCAGAATACAACCTTTGAAAAATACATAGAAGAATACACATTGAAACACTTACAAGAAGCCTGCTGAAAGGCTAGACTTCAGAACACATTTAACATCCACAGCCTGTTTAGTTACAGATGCCCTCTTGGAAACTTGTAATGCACCTAGAAATAACCTTTCACCGACTCTTTTCCAAAGTTACCACATTGTACTCTCAGATTTATTGCACCATTCCTTCCTTTAGCTTAAAAATCACTGATTTTTGCCTATTACAGCAAAACAGATTAAGACTGTGAGTAATCATGTAGGACATGTAAGTTAAAAAAAAACCAACCCAACATATTCCTCATCATAATCTCCAGACAACTTTTAACTGTCCAAATTCACAATAAACACTACAGATAATTCTTCTTAAGAATGCAAATATGTAAAGACAATCTCCTGTTATCTTGAGTAAAACTACAACAGCTTAACTAATTTGGCGCTCTCTCTGCTCCTGAAAACTACGGACATCAGGCCTTACCAACCCAAACACCCCAAATCTTACAATGCTTTTTTTTTTTCTCTCAGCAGTTTTTAGAGAAGAAAACTCGAGATCACCAAAAAAACCCAACTTACTCAACATAACTGTAACTTACACCAGTTACTCTGGATTTTAGACTCTTCCTTCTCTTATGTTGTTGATACAGATTAAAAGTACTTCCCAAACTCCCTATCCATGCAAAACTCAAGCTGTCTAATCTACATGCCAAACACTTAAGAGTTTGGCAGTGTTTGCCTCTTACTTCGGTTATTTATTAATCCTAAGCACGCTTTCCCCACTACCATTAGGGCCAGTAAATTGAAGCCACATTTAGTAAGACTGCCTCAGGAAAGCCGTTTTTGGACTGTTGTGCCAAGCCATACATATGTTTCACCTACTAATCAGACAATCATTTCTATGATAATTGAACTCTGCAGAAAAAAAGCCCAAAGAACAGTTCCAAGTAAATGCTCTTATATTCCTCAGACCATTTCTGTTTCTTTGCCTCAAGACTTCTTTAGAAATTAACAAAAACCACTAACACAAATTAACACTAAGGAAGATGCCCATCAGATTTCTTTTACTCTGTTTGCTTCCATAGCAGAGAAGCTGGAGCCAATAAGCCTTTCAAGACAAAAATTATTCTAATATAGCACTATGCTATTATGGAAAGAATAAAATATTTGTTAGTCCATGTTCTTTCCCAGAATATCTCACCTTCTAAACTCTCTACCTTTTCGGCCTCATTTCCATCTTCAAAACCTTGTAAAGGTCCTAAATCTTTGTCTGTTCTTTCCTTCTCTGAAGCGGCTGAATCCCGACAAACACCATCAAATTCCTTCTCATGATCTCTGTCCAGTTTCATTTCACTGTGTTTTGCTGATTCTTTTTGAGAGATGTCAAGAGTTCTGTCTCTCTCCCTCTCAGCAGTATCGGGCAGTTGTCTCTCTCTCTCTCTGTCCAGCTCCCGTCGTTTCTCCCTTTCCCTCTCTCGTTCTCTGAGTCTCTCTCGTTCCCTGCTCCTTGGCCAGTCTTTGTCAACATCTCGGTCCCAGTCTCTCTGTCTTCCCTCTCTCCTGTCTCTCTCGCGTTCTCGATCATGTTCATGTCGATCTCGCTCCTGAAGCCTTTCCCTGCTATCAAAGGATCCAGATCTGGAATGGACCTGACGATCTGATTCAGGAGAACTTCTTCTTGAACTGTGGCTTCTTGAATCTTGACGATCTGAATGAAATATTTTAAATATATGCATGACTACAGCACATAAAAGTAATATCATTTTGCTAGACCAAAACATTTTAAAGATTCAGGTATGAAAATGTACTTCTCAAATGTATCACCTTCAAATTAATAATGACTTCAGATTGCCTATAGACTTAACCTTATTTAAAAACATAAAGGTATTTCTCCCACTCTCAAAGATGTTTTTTAGTGGCTACTTTCTACTATGACAGAAACCAAACTGCAGGTACACAGTTTTTAGCTCAGAAATTTAGACAAGGAAAAAAAAAAAAATCACCTCAAAATTCAAAATTTTCCAAACATCTTCTAAAAGTTAGGAATAAGGAGAACAGAGAGTCAAAGTGCTTTTACAATGAAGACATTTTCCTACTGGTGCTGTTTACATTTGAAAACATTTTAGTTGTTTTGTTCATTTGTTTTTTCAAGAACTACAGAAATAAAACAAGTCAATTGTGATTATTCTGATCTGCAAAAAGATGATTGCCATGTGCATTAAAAGCATGCTCAACAGGAAACATGACTGATTTACCTCAGTAAGAAAAGCTCCCGAGATGACAATAGAACTCTCTCCCAGAAAGAAGAGATATTTTCATTTTGCATAGATTTCAGAATTTCCGTAACAAAACGAATGTTAATCATGAATTTAAGAACACTATTCAGATAAAGCTACCTCAATGTTATATTAGCACAAGCATTTGCTCTTTCTGCGAGCTGGTTTTTTGTCCTACAAATTACTTTATTCCTCAGACAGTATGAGCTGAATTAACTGAATGCTTTGTTTACACCAAAGTGATAATCCCGCTCGCTAAGGATTAGCTTTTCAAATATGATATCACTTGCAAGAATCTTAATTCACTCTAGTTTTACAGTGAGTGGCAGAGAGCAACTCCCTCTCCCTTCACACTAATTACAAACGAAAAGTACAGAGCCATGCAAGAATGATTTTGGATTTGTAGCTTTGCACTTCTATAGGGAATGACAGGTCAGTCTCACTACAATGTATCTTATTACCTGAAGATGTGCTGCGACTGGGTTCCCCTCGTTTCAACTGATCAATTCTGGACTTCCTTTCCCCAGTGATTTCTAAGCTTTTCTTCTCTCTCTCTCTGTCCCTGTCCCTATCCCTGTCTCTAGAGCTACTGTGCAGAATCCTCTTCCGTCCAGTCTGGTCATCTCCACTACGATGAGCTGACTCATTGGAAGGGGATCTAAGTCTGCTTGAGGCATGGCTCCGATTGCTACCGAGGCTGCTGCTGCGCTTCTGATCCACAGGTTTACGGTGTGGTCCATCCTCTATAGTAACGTGAGGGGCTTCCACCTTTTCCCCCCTTGTCCTGTGACTTTTTCTATGGGAATCTTCAGTGCTTCTTTCCGGAACAACAATGTCACCACGTTCAGGAACATCTTCATCTGACCAGTCACTAAATGTTGTATCTTCTCTCTTCTGGGGGACTTCTGCCACAGATTTCTCAGGTGGTGCTTCAACCAATTCTTCTTTTGTTACTGGAGGGGTTCTTGGGCCTTTCTTCTTTTTATGATGTGGAACAATTTCTTCATCAGAAACTTCGGAATCACCCTTTGATCTCTTCCGCTTTTTCTCTATATTTTTCTTTTTTTGACCTTTTTTGGGTGAAAACACCTGGCTTTCCTCAGTCATTGATTCATTAGCATACCTTTCCACCCCACTGTCATCATCTTTCTTCTTCTTCGTGGCCTTTTTCTGCACCTTAGACTTCTTCTTACTGTCATCGTGCATTCTATCAGAAGCATCTCTTTCTTCAGAGGGACGGTGTCCAAGATTTTCCTGAATCCTGGACCGGGAGCCTTCTGAAGCATCTGGTTGCTCTCTTTGCTTATCTGATGAAGAAACCCTCTCTTTAAACTCTGGTTCTTCGTAACGACGGGAACTTTCCTTTCTGTCCGATTTTCGCTCTTCTTCTTTCCAGCGACTCTGCCGCTCTTCTGCAATGTGAGAGGGGCTCAGTGACCGCGATTCCTGTGGCCGCACAACCTGGCTCAGGAGTCTGTGTTTTTCATCTACAAAATGGGAAAAAAGGATGTACTTGTAGTGTTTAGGAAGAAGAACACGAGCATTAAAACTTAAGGAATTTAACTGAAATAATGGTTTCAAGTTTTTCTGCTGCTGCAGGAACAACAGACTATTTCCATTTTGGTAAACATGCATCTTGAACAACAGATGTGGAAGTCACTACCACCTGGCAAATGTAACACACAGTGACAAAATGAAGATAAAAGACAAACATATAGATTAAGCAAAATATCAAATATCAAAATAAGGGAAGGAGGACACTCACAAAAGCTTTCCCCATATTCTTTCTACTTAAGATTGCAAGTTACTTTCCATAAGCAGACGGTAAGCTGGATCCAGCTGCAGGGATAGCCCCCTCCTACTTACTTTTATCTTCTCCACTGTTGTAAGCATCGCTATCAGGAGAGTGCTCACGGCGACGTTTGGGTGACTGACGAGGACTTGGACTGCTTTCGTTTCTGTGACGTTTCCTGCAGAAGAAACATGTACAGTCAATTTTCTTCCAGATTCTCTAAAGGAAACATTTATTAATTCGAGTTTATCATCGATACAATCCCTGAAGTCTAAGCCCCTCATACAGAAGATAACACATCTAAGGATGCCAGGAAACTTTGTAGTTTTCTCAGTTGTTATTCCAAAACTGCAAGCGTGATCAGTTTTCTGACCATACTGCAAGATACCTTGAACTAAAACTCAAACGCTTAACCATCTTTTTAGCAAAAAGTTAGGAAAGGCTATTAAGAGAAATTTTTCCCTGTGACAATGATCCTTGCGGTGAGCTGATTCCAGCTGGCAGCTTGTTTTACTTCTCCCCACATTATGATGGTGGAGAGCCCATACTAGATAATTTATAGGTTTCCACAATTCCCTCACACAAAACCAACTAATTATTTCCAAGCAAAGCAGCCAGTCAGGGCAACACTGTTTTGTTTATTACTGATGAAACAATAATAATTTTATTGTACTAAATGAAAAAAAGAAAAAAAAAGGGGGGGGGGAAGAGAAGAAAAAAGCAACTCGGTGCAATGCACTTAAATGAAGTGCCACACATTTACTCAGGATATTGTTCCCGCCTTCACTGATAGCCTTCTGGTACTGAAAAGTTAGTAGTGCAAGGGGTAGTGCACGTTCCACAGAAATTTTGAAGAATGAAGTGACGAATGCTGACCTAGCTAGTGGCTATCTGACTTTCCAGGCTTCTAAAAGGTACCACAGTCTGCTATTAAGTTTCCAAGAATGTTTGCATTATTAAAGGCAAGGCCACACAAGCACACTTGGAAGGAAAATGACATCGTCTGACTCAGTTGTTAGCTCCTGAATAGTTCCATGATTCTGCACTAACAAAGCACTGGATTAATTTCACCAGCACGGTACTGATTTTGGGGCCACCAGTATGTGCCACACAGATGCAGGGGAGGGAGACATGGCTCCAGACCAGGTCTCTTCATAAACAGGATGTCATCTTCCATATGTTACTCCGCTGCTTACTAAGTTACTGAATCAACAGTAAAAGATTGCCCTTTTTTTTGTCTTTCTTTGAAGTAACATTCAGATCCACTCACTTGGATTTTCTTTCCTCGTGGACATCTCGTGAACTTCTTTCTTCTCTGATATCTTCTCTCTTATCCCTGCGGTCTTCCCTTCCTTTTTCTTTGTCATCCCAGTCTCTCTGGCGGTCTCTTTCCTTATCCCTGTCTCGGCCTCTCTCCCTTTCCCGTTCCCGCTCTCGATCTCTCTCCCGTTCTCGCTCCCTTTCGCGCTCCTCCCGCTCTCGCTCTCGCTCCTTCTCCCTCTCCCTCTCCCGTTCTCTTTCCCTGTCATGGTCCCTGTCTCGATCCCGCTCGCGATCCCTGTCTTTGTCCCGCTCTCTCTCCCTCTCCCGTTCCCGAACACGATCTCGTTCCAGCTCTCTTTCCTTCTCCCTCTCTCTTTCCCGGTCTCTTTCTCTTTCCCTCTCTCTGTCCCTCTCCCGTTCACGCTCTCTCTCCCGGGCCCTTTCATCTCTCCTATCATCAGACCGATCTACCCTTCGCTCTTCTCTTCTTTCATCTCGCTCGAGGTCATCGCTTCGTCCTTGATGTCGTACCGGTGAGCTTGCTCTCTGATCTGCAAACAGAAGCAGGTTGGATTACCAAGTGCTAAAGGGACATCGCTTCCACTACGCTAATGAAATACAAAGAACTTTCTGTTTTGACAATCGAGATATTGCTTTGCATTAAATAAAAAGCAACTCCCTGCAGAAACTTGGAAATTCTATTTGGGGAGGTAAAAAGACAAAAAGCAGTACTAATTTTGAAAGACTTTTTTTCAATATTTAGGGAGTAGGTTTTCCTTATTTCAACCAAAAGCTATTACAAAAATTCTATTTTCTACAAGATTTTTCTGAATGCCTTCAGAGGTGATTATACGCGCCACTGCCTACCTATTGCTACTGCGCTACTCAATGATTCAAATGTTAAGACTTATGTAAGAAAATTTTACTTCCTAAACCTGTTAAGTCATAGGCTTTACAAGAACTCACACCATTTATAATACATAGAAAAAGTTATTGCAAAATAAGAAATATTGGCTTGTCTCATCAAAGCGGAGAGAGAAGAAATACACAACCAAATCCATGAGAAAGGGAGAGGTGAGGATAAGCTGTGGGAAGCAGAACTGCCAGAAGTTTTCATATACATTCACTGCAGAGCCTTACAGTTGTAGAAGGTGATTTTTCATTGTGAAGACAGTGGATTAGAGCCAGGGAGAAAACTAAACATATGTAGAAAATGACTGCTGCGGAAGGACAGTGAAGCCTGGTCCCGCCTGGACACGTTCCTGTGTGACTTTGTCTAGGTGATCCTGCTCTGGCAGGGGGGTTGATCTTTCTAGGTCCCTTCCAACCCCTAACATTCTGTGATTCTATGATCTAATGATATTTACTCTCCACAAACTTAGCTGCATTTAGTTAATTATACTTCAGATATTTTTTGACTATTTCTCTAAATTTTTATCACTTCATAACAATTTCTATGCTTCCATCAATAGCATTTGAACCACAAAAACATAAACAAAACTGTTTTTCCACAATATATATTACAAGCATTACACAAGACAGAAAAAAAATTGCATGAATAGAGGTTGGTATAGAATCACAGAATTGTTAAGGTTGGAAAAGACCTCCAAGGATTATCAAGTCCAATCTTCTACCCAACACCTCCCTGACCACTAAGCCACGTCCCAAAGAGCCTAATCTACACACTTTTTGAACACCTCCAGTGATGGTGACTCCACCACTTCCCTGGGCAGTCTGTTCCAATGCTTAACTACTCTTTCAGTAAAGAAATTCTTCCTACTATCTAATCCGAACTTCCCCTGGACCAACCCGTGGCCATTTTCTCTTGTCATTAGTTACTAGGGAGAAGAGGCCAACTCTTCTCTTTTGGTCCATTACTCTGATGCTGAGTGCATGTCACTGTTAATTGAGACAATGTCCACCAGGGGCAAGCAGGTAGACTTTGAATGGGACTGAATCAATAAAACATGCATTTTCCATCAGTTTAATCAATCTGAAATTTCTGAGTGTATTAACAATGACTTAAAGCTCCCCCGTTACCAGGTAAAACTAAAAGCAAATTTGAGTGACTTTTCCGCCATGGATGTAACAATGCTTTAAAAAGATTCCACGCAATTGGCTGCATGAACAGGTTTTACATACTTTTAATGGTGCCCACAGCATTATAATATCATTTACTGTGCATACGAAGTATTAGATTCTTACAATAAATAAGAGTTACAGAAATGCTGTGTGTCCACTTTTGTGACAAACATCCACATGAAAGCCTTAAATTAATTGAGATACTGGAAATGTGTTTAACAATTAAAACTGGATAGTCAGCACTTCTTAAGTGACTTCATTTTTTTCAGTGGTTGTTTGGAATACCGACATATTTGCCTTAGTTCAATAAAGGCAACCCAAATTTTCAGGCTTGCATTTTTAAAATCATATTAACAATATTTCTAATGCATCACAGAATGAAGTACCAACCAAAACCTATCTCAGTTTTTCTTTCAATGACAGATACTAAGACTGTGGTCTAATTATAGAAACTATGCCTTGAATTATAACTCTGAGGAAGATTTACTATTACAAAAAGTGATCTCTGTTTTTAAGGAAGAAAACTACAAATCTTGCCTCCATTCCTGCAAAGGGAAGCAAACCTAGTCAAAGCAACTTCCCTTCTAGAAATCTGTTTTGTTGTGATTACATGTTTTTACTTCTAAGGGGTTTTAATCTGTTTGCTTTTGTTTTACATTCTTAATAAATAAAGAATTTGGTATGATATGAAGAGCACAAATTACACTGTAATATATCTAGGATTCATTGGGGGGTGGTGAGATGGAAGAGATGAAACCTAGTTTGCAAAAGCCCACCCTCAGGACATATTCAGACTGCAGGGTTCTTTAGCTGACAAGAAAAAGAAAGCACGGAGATTAGGGTTGTTGAAATCTTGCCTTGAATTTCAGAGAGAATTTAAAGCAGAACTTTTCACAAGAAGAAGCAACACATACATTTCAATAGGCCAAAAAGCATCTCTTCAAGTAGCATACAAAACAGCCCTTTGAAAAACTGAAGTTAAACTAACAGCTACGTATTTATCTCTTCCAAATCAAAACTCAAGATAGAAAATAAAAAGATCAAAAAGCACCACATAATTTTATATTTAGTCTTCACAGCTCCTCCTTCCATTTACATGATATTTTAATTTCCCTGACTCCTCCTACTCCCTTAATTGGTGAGCAATGCAAATATTTTCCAGAGTGTAAGTCAGTACTAAGTTCCTTAGAGACAACACAGTGCTCTTTCAGGTGCATAAGTGTCACATACTGCATACTACGTCTAATAGAAGAGTCTTGTATACTCTTTCCATGATCACTGGTATCCGTACCAACATTTATTATACAGTTATTATTGACCACAGCAAAGCATTCATCACTATTAAATTCCCCAGGCAATACATTTTTTAATTAATCATAAATTTATACTCTCACTTACTTTAGCAGTGAGTAGTCTGTAATTAAGTCGGCCTAGTAATCAGGCCTGTCACACAATAACTTACAGTGCAAAAGTACAATGTTTCTACAGTCAAACGGAACCAGTAATGAAATGCAAGCATGACTCATAAGCTTACACGTGTATGTACATAAAGTGGAGGAGAAGGCAAAAATGTTTTACATTTAAGTTGTACAATGAAATCTCTTGAAGAAGTTTAGTTTGTTTAAACACTGTTCACATTAATAAAACCAGAAAGTGCCAAAATCTAGCCATAGGGAGGAAGTAAGGCCATACTATTCATACACTGCCAATGGAGATCTTACTACCGAAGTTAACTTACATCAAGGATTTAGTGTCAGTATGTGCTGTCAAAGGAGTTATTTACGAATTAGCAGTGTGGGGGTAGAACAAGGAAGAAAAAGGAGGGATAAAGAAATACACATACATCCATACATTTACATTTGACTACATATGTATGTGTAAAAATATACATTAAAATACCTCTTTCTCTGTTGTCACGCCTGTCCCGTTCAGAATGTCTTCTTTCAAAGGAGGAATCCCTTGCCTGTTCTCGACTGTCATAGCGATCCCGATCAGGGTAGCTGCTCCTGGATTCCCAGCTGTCGTGATAGTTTCCACTACTGCTGTGACCATCAACCTGGGATCCTCTAGTCCCCCGACTTCCTAATAGAGATGCATCAATATAAAAGATGAGTTTCCATGTGTAAGGAAATCCACTAATATTTTATACCAACTCAAGTAGTAACGTATCATAAAATTGAGTTAACTGTTTGTGGAAATAGAAATTGTAGCATCAAACTCTACTTAATCAACAACTCAAACTTCACGCTTTAATTTTCAAACTGCAAACTCAAGACTTTCTAAATCGCCATCCCATGGTCATGAGGTCTCCTGAATAGAAATATAACAATCCAAACGGCGGTTCACATTTGTTTCTAAGTAGGATGGAAGATGACAGGGCAGCAGGACTAAGTAGAGAAAGCAGAGTTCATTTTTTGTGTAAAAACTGCATGGCATTTCCCTAACGAAAATGTCACAATAAGCCTGAGAAAGCCAAAACATATTTATTTTAGATTGTTAAAAGGCAGTAAGCGAAGCTGTTCTATAAAGTGCATCAGGCTTTCAAAAATACTGCCAAAGGTTAAAATCCCACCTTCTTTTTTAGCCAGTCAAGAAGGGGCAGGGTGTCAGGTGGGGAGAGCTGGGTGGGTATGAAAGATGGTTTTCAAGTTTCTAAGACATGCGATTGCTTTTGAGAGAACACAAAAAACCTGCTGCCCACTACTTCGAGATACACTTCCTGCTACTGATCTTCCACTACACATCAGCCTTTTACTTGTATTTGTAGTTCATAGCAAAACATAGCGTTGTAAAAACATTAAATAAAGAGGTGTAAGGGTTAGGGTTTGGTTTAAAATGGGATGGCAGAACACCAGTGTTATGCCACTAACAAACAGAGAACATAGAAGTGCTATAGATTCAAGCCACTGTTCTAATTTAATGGCGATAGAATTGAACATAGTTTTAAAAGCATGAACTATTTGGCAGCACTTCTACATCAAATATCAAACAAGACAGTATATATGTCAACATTCAATCTTCAGTGATAGGGACTATTAATAATTTTTAAAATCACACAATACCCTTGTCAGATAATTCTGGACCTCTGCCTCGACTTCTGCCAGTTCTATCACTTCTGCTCTCATTTCTGGAGTCACTTCTGGAGTCATTCCTTGTTTCAGCACGAGAGCTCTCCTCTCTGCCATGGGATCTTCCATAGCTGCGTGAGTCCTCCTGATACTGGTCATCCTTTTTATGAGCATCGCGACTCTCTCTGTCTCTGTAGTCATGGGAATCCCGTGTGGAGCGCGAGTCTCTCTGATCACGACTATCTTTGGCATCTCTGCTATAATCCCTCGTATCTCTGGAGTCTCGAGTGTCTCTGGATTCCCTTGGCTCCCTCCGATCTCTGTTGTCTCTTGTATCCCTCCGATCTCTGCCATCACGAGACTCTCTGTCGTCTCTATGATCCCTGGAGGTACTCTGCTCCTGGTCATAATCACGATCATCTCTTGTTTCTCTTTCTTTCTCCCTTTTCCCTCTAGTTTCTGTAAAATGTTCAAAAGAATGTTACATACCAAGCTTAATCAGAGCAACCCAAAATTTAGCATACAAATAACATTAAAATAATAGTCAAAATACACTTCTGACATACACACAGAAAATCAAAATTCATATGCAACTAGGAGAAGATCATGTTGGATATCAACCTATTCAGTAGGCTCTAAAGATCTTTTTGTCAATTTGAATCTGTACTTCACAGTTATTTACCTTTTCAAAAGACATTAAGTTTAATAAAAAATTCTAACAGATTAGAGAGCAAGCACACTTCAATACTTTCAAGGTAGGATCACTTCTCCATTTAGAGATTCCTTTCTTTCCTACATACACATATTTTCAGGAAATTTGTGCTACATTTAGCCACTTGCTTTTAAGACCTCAATATCTCAATAAATTATTTTTCTTTTTTTTTTTAATTTTTAAATTACATATTTATAATGTTACTGCTACAGAAATGTAAGCTTACAGCCATTCTAAAAAAAGCTGACATATGTACTCTTTGTAACCAGTCTCCTGAGAGCAACAGCGTGTTTGCCTATCACAAAGTGCTGAGCAAGCTTTACAGATTTCCAGAGGGAGCGACTGCTTCTTTGCACAGAGCTCCCTTAATGTCAGTTAAAAGACAACAGACAGAGTAACCTAGATGAGCATTTGGGCACCTCAAAGAGAACAGTTACAAGTATCCTGCTGTCACTCAGCTGATCCACTAGTATATGAGGATCACTTACCTACTGACACCACCACTGCATCACACAACAAACATCTAGATGGATGCCTATAGGATCTTTACAATCAGCTGAGCCTACATAAGCAGTCTTATCAGGAATACTCCATTGCACAGTCCCTGAAAACAGCACCACCAGCACAGGAACAACAACAGAACCAATGTTTTCTTCTACACCCTAAGCCATTGGGACAGACAATGTCACAATTCAAAAAGTACATTTCAAAATGAATTTGCAAACAAATAAGAACTATTCTGAAGCGCTATTTTTCATTCATACCATCCCGCCTTTCGTGGCGTCTATCATGAGACTGTGAACTCCGATCACGATCATGTCTTCCTTTTTCTCTTCCAGGAGATCTGTGTCTTGAAGGGCTTCGCTTCCTCTGAGGAGAAGAGGAAGAGTGTGGGGGATAGGGAGAAGACGATCGCCTTGCAGGCGGGGAAGCTGTCCTTTGATAGGATGGAGAAGGAGTCCTTTTGCGGTGTGGGGAAGGAGAATGTCTTTGAATAGAGGAGCCTGACTGTGATGAAGAGGAGTGATGTCTGGAGGATATGGGAGAATGATGCTGACCTGATGGGGAAGCAGACCTGCAAGGAAGAGTTAGAACAGGCAGAGATGTAATAACTTGCTTTGAAAGGTTCTTGCCATGCTCTACAAAAAAGTGATTAAAGTAATTTTTGCATTCTTTACCCTGTCTGCTGAAAATAAGTGCTGTTTCTACAAAACATCAAACTAGTCTTCCCTCAGGGGTACCAAGGACATAATTTCAAAGCATGCTTATCTTCAAGTGGTTATAGCTTAATATCCAAGAACAAGCTGTCCAATCAAAATTGTATTACACAGCTAAAAGAATGCTTTCCTGGGGGAAGGCAGGAAGGAGTCAGCAATAAAAAAAAACCATGATCTTCTCCCCCACCCCCAAACCAAGAACAGTTGTTTTCTTCAATATCAAATGCATTTTGGAGTTCATGGTGAAATTAGGCACAGTGTTACCTAAGGGGAATTCTTCTTTTTTTGTTTCCAATAGCATCCCATTTTTCAGAAAGCAACAGTGTCTCATTCTTGTGCACTTTTAACTTCTTTATTACACGCACTGGTCTCTAAACAACTTAAGCCTAAATCCTGAAACCCATATGCGCTATCTACTTAAAATTTTAGCAAACATGAATGTTTATAAAAACAGGGGAAACACATGTCTAATAGAATGGCAAGAAGTATACAAAGTGTCTCATCTTTGAAATTCCATCACTTAACTAAAGATAACTTACACAAAAGTAAACAAGTTACCTCAGAGGATCCTATGCGCAGTCTAACATGGACAAAACACATACTTCAAGCCTTTCAGCTCAGTAGTGTGGGGTTTTTTTTCCCCCTTATCAGCATCAAAGCAACTCTTTCTTTTTTATTTTTGTTTTGGTTTTTTTGTAGAATGTCAGGGGCTGGAAGGGACCTTCAAAGATCATCTAGTCCAACCCCCCTGGCAGAGTAGGATCTCCTAGAGCAGGTCACACAGGAACACGTCCAGGCGGGTTTTGAATGTCTCCAGAGAGGGAGACTCCACAACCCCTCTGGGCACCCTGTTCCAGAGCTTCATCACCCTCACAGTGAAAAAATTCCTCCTCATGTTTGCATGAAACTTCCTATGCCTCAGCTTCCACCCACTGCCCCTTGTCCTATCATCGGGCATCACCGAAAAGAGCCTGGCTCCATCCTTCTGGCACTCGCTCTTTACATATTTATAAACATTGATGAGGTCACCCCTCGGTCTCCTTTTCTCCAAGCTATAAAGCCCCAGATCCCTCAGTCTTTCATCATAAGGGAGATGCTCCACTCCCTTAATCATCTTTGTGGCTCTGAGCTGGACTCTCTCAAGCATTTCTATGTCCCTCTTGAACTGGGGGGCCCAGAACTGGGCACAGTACTCCAGATATGGCCTTACCAGGGCAGAATAGAGGGGCAGGAGAACCCCTCTCAACCTACTAACTACATCCCTTCTAATACACCCCAGAATGGCATTGGCCATCTTGGCCACAAGAACACACTGCTGGCTCATGGTCAGCCTCCCATCAGCTAGGTGCCCCAGATCCTCTTGCCCTTCGCTGCCTTCCAGCAGGTCAGTCCCCAACCTATACTGATGCCTGGGATTGTTCTTTCCCAGATGCAAGACTCTACACTTGTCGTTGTTGAATTTCATTAAATTTCTTCCTGCCCAACCCTCCAGCCTGTCCAGGTCTTGCTGGATGGCAGCACAGTCTGCTGGTGTGGCAGCCACTCCTCCCAGTTTGGTGTCATCAGCAAACTTGCTGACAGTGCACTCTGTTCCCTCATCCAGGCCATTGATGAATATGTTGAACAGAACTGGACCCAGAACCGACCCCTGTGGGACCCCACTAGTTACAGGCCTCCAGCTAGACCCCATCCCATTGACCACAGCTCTCTGGCTTCTTTCCTTCAACCAGTTCCCAATCCACCTCACTACCTGATCATCCAGACCACTCTGCCTCAGTTTAGATGCAAAGATGCTGTGGGAGACAGTGTCAAATGCCTTACTGAAATAAAGATAAACCACATCCACTGCACTACCATCACCTATCCACCTGGTTATGTCCTCATAAAAGGCTATCAGGTTAGTCAAACAAGACTACCCCTTGGTAAAACCATGCTGACTGCTCCTATTGATCCCCTTGTCCTTGATATGCCTAAGCATAGCACCAACGATCAGTTGCTCCACTACCTTTCCAGGGATGAAGGTGAGGCTGACCGATCTATACTTGCAAGTATCTTTTCTCAAGAAATATGCATTGGCCTTAACTTCTAACTCCCTTCCACTTCACAAAATTCCAGAGACTCCAAAGAGAAGAGCAGGAGTCAGTAAAATGACACACGGACAACGTATCTTCAAAAATCCCACTTAATTTTAAATAATTTAATCCCTGCTTTTGAATGTCCATGTGACTTCAAATAAACCACCAGATAACAGAGATGAAGCTTTCAATTTCAAATGAGGGACTACTTCACCAAAGATATTAGAACCTCCCTGCAATCTTCTGCAATAGCTCAGCAGTTGGTAAAGATATGTATTTAACACAGCTTTTGCCAAGTGTCTTGCAAATGTCACAAAAAGTTCTTCTCAGTGAGACAGCTGAAGGCAGCTGGGCTCTGAAGAGAATGAGCTCTGGAATAATTCAGGTTAGCAGGCTTGCAGCCTGTCATGACACTATCCAAGAGCCAAATGGACAGTCACTCAGTCAATGCTACTGAGCCATGGATCTCCTGGCTAAGGCTTCTTAAAGACACAAGACTCTGCAGGTAAAAAGACTGTCCTCATGTCAAGAGCACAGAGTAATGACTTAGCTTCCAAGAGGCAAAGCTTTGGGAATGGAACGTGAAGTGAAATCACTGGCAGTCTGAGGTAGGAACTCAAGTCTTTTTGGGTAGAAGACAACATGGTGGAAAACAGCATTTCATCCTTCCTTCTAGTCCATGTCAATGACTCAAGAAAACTGCCTCCAGAGCCCCCTTGGAGTAGTATACTGATTACTACAGGACCAATCTCACTAAGATGGTGGTTTTACATCCAGATTCCATTACAGAACCAGATATATTCACTAAAGGAAACGTCCGATCCTGACTTCATTGTTGACCCACTTCAGACTTGTCAATCGAGAGAAGTCAAACAAAATTTTTGCAGGACAGGCTGAAACAATACTTGAGCTCAGCCATTTCATCTCTACTGCAAAATATACCCAGAAAAAGTGGCAGAAAGAAACGGGTGAGACAGAAAAATAGAAAACCAGTCTTTGGTATAAGCTTAACTAGGACACTCTGAAGGACAGGCTGCATCTGTTTTTTTGATTTAACCACGATCTTGCATGCTCAGATATTGCCAAGCCTGGAGACTATCCCACTGAGATGTGTTTATTATGGTCAATGCCAGAGAATATTTGGGCACTTCAACAGTAGACTAAGATTCCGTATCCCCTTGTCTGAAGACCTAAAAGTGCACGTGATCCAGCTGATGTGTTCCTGATGCGGCCTAGGGATGCTTGCAACTTCTACACACAGTCTGACTTCCAGAATGTGTAGCTTTTTTGTCTAGAAAATTAAAAGCCTCAAGGTCCCCTTGTGCATGCTACCAGTAAACATTCCTCATGGATGGCAGGAAAGAGAACACTCAGTTTCTTTGTCTCCATGGATATATACTTGCGCTGGCCACAGCTATCCAGCACAAGAGGCAAGGTCTGACCAATGACTGTTCCTGAGGAAACAAATAGCCTGCATGCCTCTAAGATGACAGTCTGTACACATTGTCAAATACAAACAAAACAGATGGACTGCAATTAGCAGTAAAATTTCCAAAGTACTCAAAGCAAAATTCTGTCAGGGTCAGAAATGACTGAAGGAATCCAATCCAATTTCATGACTTTACATCTTTAAACTAAGACTACATTTAATTTTCACCATTAAACCACTATTAAGAAACAGAGCCTTCCATGCAAACCAATTTTGGTAGCTACCAGTGGCTTGGAGACAAACAAAACATTTTAAATATCCTTCCCTGATTCTAACAGAAGGCCCATTTATTTTCCGTGCTTAACATTCCCTTGCACAATACTGGATACATCTGAATAGAATCCCCAAGCAGGCAGTGATGAGCAAAATACTGCAGTGGGTTAAGAAAAATAGGGAATGGTATTTTTCAGTCTCCTTACTACTGTCAGCTGCAGGGTGAATGGGCTGCTCTACTCCCTTCCCTGTAGACAATCCAATTTAAAGAAAATGTCCATTGGTGACATCGAGCTTAAAACAATACAATGTTGTTTCAGCTGAATTGAGTCACGACGGGAGCAGAAGAGCTCGCTTCAACCTCAGAACTGCTGAATGGATGGGGTTTATTTTGCTTATTTTATCAGCACACATACATATATGACATCTGGTGACTTCCCTTCAACAGAAGTGCAGAAAATAAGTCTGCCTCCCTCTCCATTATGCAAACATAGGACTACAATAGTATTTAGCACTGCCATTCTAAACCTAAGCTTAGAGACTCCTTCAGACCAAAATAAGAAGCATCCTCCTTCCTTTTTAATGGATGGTAAAAGATATTTTTTTCTAAGGCCCCTAGAACTAGCAGGGTGATACCTTCCCTGAAGACTTCTGCAAGAAGGCTGTCTGAAATTGTCCTCATATTGTACTGTTTAGCCAGTAATGCTTGGTTTTCAGGAAAGATGTGTAGAGCCAGGATCTGTGCATCACCTTAAACATTTTAGAACAGACACCATCTCCAAGGTAAAAGACTTGTCACATTTTCTAAGAATGGACAAGTTGAGGAAGAAAAAAAATGCTCGCCACAGATGACAGGCTGACCATGTCTCATATCACCATGTCTCATATCAGACTTCTGAAGTTCCACCTGAAGCCAAAACATTTTAGAGGAACTAATGAACAGAAGCCTGCACCATGACTTCTTTTTTTGTCATGACAGGCTGTCTCAATACAGTAACTTGGGGAGAAAAGAAATAAATTCTTAGAGTTAGGCACACACATACCCACAACAGACACATACAAAGAATCAAATCAACAGAGAAGTTTCTATACTAGAACTATTCATGGCAATAAAATCCATGCAATTGTCATCCCACCTGCGAGCAGGTGAGAAGTTATGTTTGTGAGTGGTTGACTTGGCGGGAGCTCGGGAGGTTTGTCTTCGTCTTGCAGCAGGTGGTGAATACTCCCTGGAAGGGGAAGAATTACTGCCAGAATGATCTGCAGGACTAGGAGAACGCTTCTGTCTATGGGAGCTTTCAGAAGGATCCCTGAGAAACATAAACAGCAGCTTATTTAATGTAATATGGCATTAGTACATTTCTAAGAAACTACAAACAACTCCAAGACAGAACCTATGTTTACAAGATCAAGAACTATCTTACAGAATAATTTCTTCCATCCATAATTTAATATAAGCTAGCAAAACAAAAAAAATGCAAGACATGCACTAAATTTCTTGCTAATCACTGGACTGTAAAATACAAAACTACAATATGGTAAACCCAAAAATATATTCATGGAATTTTACTTATTATTTCACGTGCAGTGAAACAGAATTCCTATCAATGGAGAATTATCTCACTGTCCTATTAGAAAAATTCTCTAATATCAGAACTTAATATTTAAGAAGCCTCAAGCTCACAGAGGTTTTTAAACACTAATCAGTATCAAATGAACAAAAGATTTGTCAGAACATTCAACTATTTCACTTTCTGTAAATCATGATGATTTCACACGATTTCTTAGTTTTTATTATTTAGGAAAAAAAGGACAAAATCCCATTACTGAAATAAAAGGCTGCAGTCCCACAGCAATACCTGATTATAGTACAAGGATAAGACAAGTACTTTTGTGATCCTTCCAGCACTACCTAGAATGTTTTCTACTGCTTACAACCTCCTTCAAGCGATGGAGTGCACAAGCATAAGGGAAATAACATTATTTTAAAATAAGAACAGTGTTATTTATTTAATCACTTGAAAATATACAATTCACTGGTTTTCCATTGCTTAGTCTTTGCTATGCTAGTTACAAAGTAAACCCTCACAAACATGTACCCCATTTTCATCACAGGAATCCAGGATTTAAGAAAACAGATGTATTTTTCAAATTAAATGGACACCTATGTGTCAGAAAATAACAAGAATACTCATATTAGTTCACTACTTGATAGAAATACATCTGCAAAAGTGAAGTAAATGTAAAACTGCAGTAGCCTCACTACCTCAGAAACACTTTTAACCTAGTGAAGACTAGGGAGCATTTAAACATGCCACTGCCAATTTAGAAAGATATTAGTCCTCCAAGATTTCAGAAGCACAGGCAAGCAGACAAGTGAATGACTTGGCAAAGATTTTGTCAAATGAATTGCTCCACTGGTGAAGGTCCAACTTCCTGAAAAGTAATGAGTCTTTCAAAAGGGCATTTTACAAACTTATTAAGTTATATAATTAAAATCCACCAATCTGTTATAGGCAATCAATCCATCCACGTAATGCACTTCCAATATTTAATGAGTACTGAAAGGTTGTTGGCAAAGCAGGTATAAATTCCTTATTGTTCAATGTTCTATAAAGGATTACTTTAAAAGAAAGGTTACATTAATGCTAAAGGCTAATAATACAACATAACTTACCTCTGTTTCTCTTTTTTCTCCTTGTGCCTTTCAAAGTCACGCCCTCTCTCTTTCACCTCCCTTGCCTTTTCTTCTGAACGTTCTTTTGCTTTATGCTTTTCTTTGTGTTTTTTCCCCAGAGGAGTTTCCTCTTGTACCGGAGGAGGAGGACTAGGGGTGCGAGGACCTTTCTTTTTACTCTGGTTACTTTTAGAACTCCTAGAGATAAATCAGTGGGGAGGGGAGAAAAAATAAAGGACTGACAACTATTTAAAACAATGATTACTCAGATGCTGGCAGGAAAGTTATAATGTAAAGGGCCTTGAAGCTTTTAGGATAGGATTCACTACTCCATTAGCAAGCAGCATTCAATAACTGTACTTTACCGAAGGGTCCAAGCACATCAAGCTCTTCCATTTATAACCTTTATTTCTGAGGCAAGTGAACAAAAGTATGAATTGCTGCCGTTCAGACAGAACGAGTTTTCAAAGTTAAAAAGCCCTTGCATGAACAGTACACATTAGAGGACCAGAATTCTAGATAGTATCCTGTCTCTTTAGACTCCTATGTCTGCAATACAATGACCCAATCCCATACACAAAATAAGTTGAACAACTCATGTCTTTGATTTAATGTTAACTACCTGATGCAGGATAAAGCACCCAAGTATTTTTGAATGCGCATCTCACAATATGAAATAGTATATATTTTTTTCAGATAAACCACCCCTGACATAAACTCTATAAACTACGTACCACTGCATACTGGATGTCAGTAGCAAGCCCATGCTGTACGTTCTCGTAGCAGAATCAGCATTGGTTTGTCCCTATTTTAAAGGGTATTTTTGCTTAGTAAATACAGATGTGTCTGCCTACACTGCTGCAGGAATTTCTTTCCTATCTGAAAGCTGAAAGCAGTGATTCTGAAGTTCCTGCAGTTGGCATGAACTTAAAAACAAGTTTTGGAGATTGATTTTTTTGTGGCAAGGTGGCCAGTTTGAACTTCCCATGATTTCTGCATACCGTGTCCTTACTTTTTTCCTCTGCCCTCACATCCCCCACTTCTTTTCCCCTCCTGAATTCTGAGAAATTTCCTGCCTTGAAAGTAAAGCATCACCTCCCACAGATTCTGGACGTTCAAACAGAAAAGACCTGCTTGTAAACTATTAAATTAATTAATGGACAACTACATGTGTGTAACAATTTTCTGCATAGGATGATTCATAGGGCACAATTTAGAGATCTTCCCCTAAAGTTATATAATCAAAAGTCCTAAAAGCAAGGAAAATGAAAAACACATATTAATTATGAAAATCCTGGTAATAAAAATCAGTATGGTTCTCTGTTCTCACTTTCTCACAAGATGCAACTACATACTGACCTCTGCTGATCCAAAAGCGGGGAAGATACAGTAGATGCTTTCTTCTCTTTCTTACTAGCTGAAGATGATGATTTGGGACTGGATCTTCGTTTTGGAGATTTGCTAGACTTTCTTGGTGATGGTGATAATTTAGATCTAACCACCTCTGGAGAAATCTTGTGGAAAAGAACATATTAACTGATAAGATATTGATGCTCCAAAGCTTACTTGAATGCTGATATACAGGTAAGATATGTAAATTCTGTAACAGTCTACATCTGAGATCTTAACCATGTACACATCTACCTCAAACTAACCACATTATTTTCAAGGAACATTGTAAAAGGAAGACAACAGAAAGAGGGTATGGGCAGAGAAAATGATGCACTCAGTAATACATTACAAAAACTGTAACTAAACATTTAAAATCAGTACGTTCCACGTTAGCACTCAAGTTTGCCTGGGGGAGGGGGGAGGAAGAGAGAGAGAGAGAGAGCGTGCGCGAGAGAGAGAGAGAGAGAGAGAGAGAAAGAAAAAGACAACTTTCAACCTTGGGGTTTTTTTTAAAATCTTCCCCAAAATTTTAGGGTTTATAACACAGCTTTGTCACTGTCACTCTACTCTGTTACTACAAGGCATTTTAGAAAAGGAATCATAGAATATTAGGGGTTGGAAGGGACCTAGAAAGATCATCTAGTCCAACCCCCCTGCCAGAGCAGGATC
>WUAM01000431.1:100539701-100619050 GCA_024336885.1 Actenoides hombroni | reverse complement strand
GCAGCGCCACTACGCCGCTGGTGATGACGTCGACAGGGAGGAAGGACAGAGGCGCCGGGCCGGGCGGAAGCGGCAGCGCCGCCGTGTTGAGGGAGGGCAGGGAAGAGGGGGCGGCCGCTTTGCTGTGCCCGCCCGCCCTGCGCCGCTTCGCGGGACTGGGGTTAGGCCGGCAGCTCGCTGCGTTGGCGTTCTCTTCCCCCGCAGCACTGGGCGTACCCCAGGAGTTTGCCCGGCCTCCGTGAGCTTCCCAGGCCTGGGCCGATCGGGAGTGTGGGGGTGGTAGTCAGCGTGGCTGAGGTGCGAGGAGGGACCGCAGGGTGGTTTGGGTCGGAAGGAACCTCGAGAGATCGTCCAACCCCCCCTGTCACCGGCAGTAGCGTCTTGAACTAGATCAGCTTGCTCAAAGCCCCATCCAGCCTGACCGTGAATGTTGCCATGGGTGGGGCTTCTACCATTTTTCTGGGCAACTTGTTGGAGTGTTTCACCACCTTCGGCATAAAAAATGTCTTCCTAATGTCCAATCTCAACCTCTTTCGGTTTAAAACCCTTGCCCTTTCAGTTTGACAGCAGAAATGATGAAGGGGGCTGTTGTAAGGAAATCCTATAGCGGCTTGAATGACCAAAATGGGGGAGTTTCTTCTATGGATGGGGTCTGCCTAGCATCCTGCATGTCAATCAGAGGCCTGTTTGATGCTACATCAGTTGTAGTTCCCAACGTCTAGAGGGACATAAGATTATATCTGCTATTTTTGCTATATAACTCTATCTATATAGATCTATCTAGTATATAGATTTGATACATTTATATATATGTATTTGTATATATATTTACTATATAGATCCTTCTATATATTGTGTACATATATATGTAGTGTACTGAACTGCTGTTATATAAGTATGGTTGAAAAAACCTGATGTATTCTAAAATGAAGTACTGGGGGTGCAGTCTTTTTTTTCTTATATAAAACCAATTTTAATCAACAAGCTTTTTTATTATTATTTGAGCTAAGTACAGTTATGTTGGAATAAATGATACTCAGCATCACAATTTTTGAAGAACATGTTGCACTATCTCTTTGACAGCAGAAAGTGCTTCTAAGCAAGTTGGTTTAATCTCTTGAGAAGGAAGCAAAAATCCATAAGTTCCTGTATCCCGAAGCTCAATGGTAAAAGAATATTTAATGCCAAGATCGTAAGCCCAGTCATCTGAACCTCCTGGAGCTAAATCTGTGTGAGGAAGGGAAAACTGATGTTACTTGAAAGCAGAACTTCAGTTTTCTGTTCAAAAGTTGCCTTCTGATGCTAGCAAGGATATGCTATCACGCCTATTGTTGTGGTAAAGTCATACTTACAAATTGTTGTTGCACCAGCACCAGGTCTATAAGTTTTCTTTGTTGTCCTCTTTATAGCTTTAACTGCTTTCTTTGCCAGACTTTCCTGAAATTGAATAAAACATTACTAGCTTTATAGCCTTGTGATAATATGTACACAGTTAGGATTTACTTACACTGTGCTCTGGATCTCACATTAAATAGTCCTATAAAAGGCTCTAGAAAACCCACAGAATGTGGTTAAAATTCTCAGCATATGCCCATGCTACAGATTGCATTTCTGCTGTACCTAGATAAAAAAAGATGGGACCTTACCACCACTTTGGGTACCAAACTGTTGTTAAACCATTTGTTCCCACTTGTATTATTCCTTTTCCACCACAGTATTTATGTCACATATGTGACATGTTGGTTTATGTAGTATTGACAAAAACAGCAGAAAAAGATTTGCAGTGGGGGAATTCTACTCGTAAGCCATGAGAAGATGTAAATGCCCAGAATGAATGCATCACTTTCTGCTTTCCAGGAAAGGAGTCACAAATGCATTGTTACTCTTCACTTACAACTGCATTTTGTTTTGAATTGCAGTGTATAAAACAGTTTGTTTCAGGAATTAAACATTAACCAAGACAGCGTAAGAAAATATATTGTTTGGAGTTATTTTATTCTATATGTATATTACTTAATTTTAAAAATTTTTTCTGAACACACCAGCAGTAATTACCAATGGAAATGCTACATTGGACTGTCTGGGGTTTTGTCTAACAAAATAGGAAGCTTCTAATGCTTTCATTGTGTACTTTTCACAGTCCTCCTACATATTCAACATGGATTTTTATTTTTATTTCAATGGTTTTATAAATTATTTTTTTTTAAATGAAGTGACATGGTAGATACATGAGGTTGACAAGCAGTAAAAATGACAGCAGTCTGTGCAGATGTCAATCCTGTATCTTTATAAAGTCTCACCCTGTCTGCCCTTATGTCATATAGCATATGAAATGTCCTGTCCACCTGAAACATGCGCTGCCTTCCCACATGGCAAATTCCAAAACCTGCAAACCTCCTTTCTGGTCACCTTTACATGATTTTTGCTCCTTTCTTACTGCTGTGCAGAAGCCCTTGCTGTAAACAAAATAATTTATTTCCGCAGCACTTGGGACTAAGCACCAAAAGTGGGATGGGAAGTGCTGGAAAGGGAATTCCTTGTTCTAGGGAATTCAATGGCTTTATATGAGAAGGATATGATTAAGGTGTCCACCTACTCTTATGGCTTGATTACTTTGTTAAGAAATCCCATTATAGCCTAGACATCCTTTCCAGATCCAGACAGACACAGAGTTTTCTGGTCAGTGGGGAAAGAACAGCAGCTGGTTTTTATGTTTTGAACTCTGTCTTCTGGGAGAGTTTTTACTGTGTGATTTGGTGGCTCAAGAATGTAAAATTCTACATAAGCAGGATGTATTTTCCACCCTATCATCAGGATCATTTTAAATATCCCTAAGAAAAATCTTAATAAAAGTAGTAAGTGTCCACCAGAATACTTCACTGCTTAGGTATATAGAGGGCACTTTTCAGAGTTACACATCCAAGTAATTTCAGGAATTTGAACAGATACCTTTTGAAGGTACCAAAAAAAAAAAAAAAAAAAAAAAAAAAGAGAGAGATTACACTCTTTTAGCAGCAGCTTTAACATATGAGGGGTCACTGATGTGTTATCAATCTGGAGTAAATATTTTCATTTTTCCATAGTCTTCAGAAGAAGCTTGCTGACTTACAAACTGCTAGACCAACCCAGACTTCTTTAAGTTCTTAAGGAAGATCGAGGGAAACCTCATTTCCTAATTCTTGGTGCTCAGAGCACTGTGACTCCCTCATTACATGCCTAACCTAAAGTTCTGAAATAAATGTGAAGCTTCAGGAGAAGGGATGACTTACCAGCTCATCATGGTCTTTGCTTTTGTTCGTAGTGTAAGAGTATGGAAACAATACCATCTGGGAGTAAGAATGCATGGTTATGTAGGCTTTGATGATGTCTTTGTGATCTCTGATAAAGCGAGCCACTGCTTTCACTTCAGGCTCAGACTCTGGGTAGGGTCCACAGTATATCTCATGACATTCATAGGGGGATGCTCCTTTCCCTGTAGCAAAAGATCACACGGTATTACTCCTTAACTTCTTCCCTTCTGTGTTTCTAGTGAAAGAGCAGAGTATGATGCTAATAAACAAGAAACCATGGATTCCACCATGCTACAGAAAGAACTCCCATGCTTGTAGAAATCAGTGTGAGCCTACAAGGATTTCTTACTTCTTGAAAAAAATTGGAGAAGGTAGAGGAAAAAAAAAAAAAAGATTCAAAAACTGGATAAAAAAATCTTAGATGAAAAGATGAATATGCTCTATTTAAGTTCATTAAGAACAAGATTGTGATATCCCTTCTTAAAATCTAGAAGCAAAGGCAGTTCTAAGTGATTATTTATTCTTGGGAGAAAGCAAACTGCCAACTGGAAGTTGCAGAAATACAAATAAAAATGAAGGGTTTTAGGAAAGAAGAAAGCTAGGCACTGGAACAAGTTACCAAGAAGACAGCTAGGATTCACCATTTTTCCTGTCTTCAGAATAAGACCAAATAACTTTCTGGAAGCAGTCGGGATCTTTAGCAGTAAATGTCAGCTCTTCATGTTTTAATGAATTTGTAAATTTTCCCCTTTTATCTGTAGTTTAAATGGACTTTTTAGCTTTAAATCTTATTCAGGAGTAAAGCTCACTGAGTACTTTAACACCCACAAGACTTTCTTCATTGGGACACACTAACAGATGTCCATCTTCCAGAAACCAATAATGCCAGTTACATCTGCAGAATAGCAGCCCTGTGGAAGCAACAGAAGCTATTATCATATGATACAGGAGAAAATTAAATATCTTCTGGTGCCAGTGATATCTAGGGAAGATCTATAGCATGCCACAAAGTAGTGGGGAGCATATTTGGAACCCAAAAACACTTAAAAATTTGTATATGTATGTATGTTGTAGTTAATGAACAGTTGCAAGGCTCCATACAGGTGTATTTGGGTGAAATGTAGTTGTGATACACAGAAAAACTAGGTGATATGGTGATACTTGGCTCTCAGCGTTGAGAATAAACCTGTGTTTCCATGCATTCAGCTGTTCCACAGATACTGCAAACCTCTTTATAATATCAATAGCTAAAAATAAATCCTCAGATGACCTACACCCTTGTATGACACAGCAGAAGCAGCAGAAATAGTGTAGTGAAAAGAGCAGGCTGCGAGGGAGAAGTGGCAACAGAAACACTGAGTCTGGGAGATGCAGGCTGGGAGGTCAGAAGCAAGGGTACCAGGACAGAGAGGACTCTCTATAGTACCTTTGTGTTCTGGGATATTTGTATAAGCCTTAATGTTTCTGAATCAAGAGGGATTTCACAGACAGCCCATGAAAATACAAACAATTCCTGGCATCTGTGTGAAATCATGCAAAAGTGGCAAAATGAGAATGTTAAATTTGACACTGTTCTGTTTCTCACAGAAGTGAGTACTGCCCAAGGAAAAAGGCAATGAAGAATATGTTGGCCAGCAATATTGGGTGAATGTTCTTTCTGCTTTCCTAAATGTATCATCACACTGGGAACTGACAGCTAATGAAACAATACAGAAAATGCGGAGGAAAATTTAAATCCAGGTTCCAGTCAAATTTAGTTCCACGGAGCAGATTCAGTAATTAATTCATTCAATTAATTAATTAATTGCTTTCAGTGGAGTCATTTAGCTTTTTATTGGTATAAAAGAAAAGTGTAAGATATCAGTGCATTTAGTATATTTTGCTCTTCATAAAAACCATGCTGGCTTTCTTAGTAAAGTTCATAAAGGTGTTATCTGAACAGCTGAAGAGGAAGAACAGATAAGGACAGCGGTATGTTTCTGATTAAATGCATAGATCTAAAACCTGGAATTTTGCAGTGCACAAAGTGTATTCACCAGCAAATCTGACGCCAGTGGAAGTCTGAACATTTGGCACCCCTGGCAAGAACTCTTCTCTGTTTAAAAGTGTGTGAGTAGAGATTAAATTGCAGGTTCCCATGACTTTGTGGTCATTTCCCATGAATACAAGTATGTTACCCTATTCAATTGACACAGCTAATAATAATCACAGCAGTATTATAAAGTGATAAAACTCCAGCTTGGTTCTTCTGAGGGTCCTGTTGAGCTCCAGGTGTTGAAAACAGATACAGCAGGAATGGAGATTCTACAGTTGATATGTTTTGGAGATTCTACAGTATATATATCCTGGATCAAATCTGTTCAAGCATTGCTGTCAGTTACTGATGTATCTGAATCAGTATAAACAGTATTGTATGCTAATTAACAAAAACAGGATTTTGCTTTTCAGCATTTTACTGACAGTATAACTAAAAAAGTAGAAACCTTGGAAGGTCCTTATAATTGTCTGTTTAAGTTATTGTAAGCACCTGACTTTGGTGCTTAACTTCATCTGTATAGTTTTTTCTCTCCACTGAACATGCAAGGTGCTGAGGCTTCTCCTAGGCTTTTGACCATGTCTAAAAGAGGAGCATAGCATGGCTGAAAAGAGTATGAATACTTCCCCAGTTACTCATGTAAGATATTCTGGTTTTGCCCTGTAAGAAGGTGTACATTTTGTTAACAGACTTATTTATAGAGAGGAAGTACTTTCTAATCTACCTGTACCCTTCTACTCTTTGTAAAGTAAAATGATTTCTCCGCTTCTGAAGTTGCTCACCACCAAAAGTGCTTGACAAGTTGAATGCATTACATTATATAACCTTTCCCTGAAGCTAGTATCTGTATCACATAGGGTTTTTTGCTCTTATTCCCTCATACTTATCCAGATTCTGGTTTTATGATATATTTATACTGAATATCACTTTTAAGTATATGTATTTGGTCCCCAGTCTCATAATTTTTGCCTGAAATAATGTGAGCTTTTCTCCATATAATAGCCATGGGTAGTAAATAAATATCTTTATTCCCAGTTTGAAATGGACTAAAATGACTGAAAGGCATACAAGACATTAGTGTCAGTAATGCGTGAAGCCAGATTTGATCTACAGGGGAACATTTTAAGATAGCTGTTCTGCAGACTGTTAAAAACCTGTCAAGTACTAAAGTGCCTGTAGGTAAGTAAATGTGATCTAGCCTTGACAACAAACACTGAGAGCCAAAAAATTCTCTGTCATCTAGACATTACTGAAAGATGACTGAGGTGATCAGTTCATAGAACATGGTGGAGCACCTATTCAACTGGGTGGTGCAACAGGTCTTGGGTGATATGGCACAGACCACCTCTTTCTTCTTTCCTCCCAACAGCCTGCACCAGGTGTGTCATGGTATGATGCAAGGGACAGGATCCAGGGTCCTGGTCTCCCTTTCTTGTCATCATGCTGAGAAGAGGTTAGTCCCCAGTGTGGCATCTAGGGAGGAAAAATCCTGAGACCCAACAAAAAGTGTCTCAAGCTGGGGAACTGTTCACCTGTTCATAACAGATATTCAGCTGCATTTGTCTATTTGTATTTATATCAACTTTGTGAAAAGGTAAATGAAAATGTTTCAAGATGAAGAATTTTATAGGCTAAAAATGAGGCAGGGGTACGATAAGAAGGAAATGATGTCATACCACACCAGCCCGCATCAAAATTCCTGTTCATGTCAGTACCGATGCACTTGCTGTTACCATGCGATGAGCGGCTCTTTCTCCACAGCCGATTCTATGGAAAGAGACACAGAAGCCATCTGTGTTCAGGGAAAAAGCTATGAAAAGTGATGCACCATCTCACTCATTAGTTAAATATGACTTCTCACTTTTTATTCTACGGGTCATGTGCCAGTGAAGAGGCAAAAGACCAAGGAATATTATCAAACCACAGTCTGATTGCCAGTGAGACTGGATGATAAAAGGAAATGTTGGATAGGGTGAGAAGTGGTCACATCTGGTCTGATTTCAATGGATTTGGAGTGTGGAAGGAGGGGAGAAGACGTGCAGTTTGACCAGATCTGTGAGTTTAGGAGTCCAAGTCCAACATTTCTGTAGACATTGAAATCTGGTGTGCAGCCGTTGAGGTGTATATGCATAGTTATCTAAACATGAGCCAAGCTGGGTTGAAAATTGTATAAGTAAAAGAATGGAGGAGATTTTTTTATTTGTCTTTTGAATGTGAGTTATAAAAATAATAAACACACCCCCCCCCATCTCAATGGCTTGGAATTTCCAAGCAATAAATAAAAGCCTGGACGAAAGATACCTGCTGTACCTTTATTTCTCTGGAACAAAATGTACTCGGAGAGTAGGGCTACCTTGTGGGAGGAAGGAGTGAGTTACTGGCTTTGCTCTACGTGATGCAGCACACTATGCAGGTTGTGTTGGGTTGTGCCAGGATTTGTAACCTTGTTGCTTAAGGATGACACAGGCATTCCCTGATATCTGGAAATATTAAAATCCCAGGATGACATTCTGTCATTTCCAAATACATTTCCAGCAGCTTGGAAGATAAGGTACTGTAGGTCAAATGCCAATTAGTTTCAATATTTGTAGTGGTTTAAATAGGGCAGAGATTCTGAGCACAGATTAAGACTTTGAGGTATGCTAATTCAGGATGGAAATTATGTCCTAAGCATGCACACTGATAGTTCCCATAAATAGCACATCAGTACCTTGCTCAACCTGTCAAAAAAGCTCTACGTACAGAGGGGTGGCTCCACGTGTACTCATAGCCGTCCACATTCACCACAGGCATGACATAGAAATCAAAGTGTTCCAGGAGTTCTGTCATGGTCTGATCTCTCTCACGCACATGAATTGCCTATAAAGCATAGGGGAAACTTATTAAAATCATTCATGACAGGGGGGTTCCTACCGTCCTAGAAATGGAATGGCTTATGTAAAATAATTGTGCAATTATCAGACCAGTCAACCTCCCGACTGGGGTGTCACATCACAGAAATTGCTTTATAACAAAGTAGCTCTTTGGCTGGAAGTGCCAGGGAGAGAGTAGGAAATGAACTGATACAGTCAATTAGATACACAGCAGCTCTTTAATGTTCATGGGTGGTCATGAGATAGTGTTGAAACCTATTAATAAGAAGGTTTGAGATTTTGCTTTGTGTATAAATGATAGGAACCCTCCCTCCCACCCAAAATACCAGAAAAGAAGCAGAAATTGAAGCAAGCCCAAAAATAACAAGTAACAGTTCAAATGACCACTGTACATAACATTATTTCTTCTGATTGCATTGTGAGTGCAAAGCGCTTGTATGCCAAGAGCTGGCAACAATCTACATTGCTAATTTTGCCCCACAGCCTATTTTGAAGGCTTTAGTGATAGGTAGCCTGGTTGTTGGACTATGACACAGGGATACATTTGAACCTAGATAAGTGGTTCCGTTACTATTAGAATAGATTTGAGTCCTTGTTCATATCTTTTTTTTTTTTTTCTTTATGCCTTACTTAAACAACCTTGTTTCATTTTAAATCCTTCACAGTTTTCCTCAGGCAATGGACTTTCTCTGACTAAATGAGAAATGTCAATCTTTCTACAATCTTCACGACAAAATTAAATGATAGAGTGGACCCATTATATAGAATGCTTAGGATTTGCTAGAGAGAGCTAGTGATTTTAATATGTGTGCAGATGTGTATTAATGTCAGATTTTTAAATGTTACTTTGTGAAGTGATAGAGAAAATTTGAGTTTAAAACATGTAAGTTGGATGAAGGGGATGGAGAACCTAAGTGTTCAGCTTATTACATCTGAAAAATGCTGCAGGGACATGTCACTGGCAAAGTGACAGCACAGCTGGTAATTATTTGGAGCAGCATGAAAAGGGTAAATGCATTTCTCTCCAAGGGAACCTTGAAGGCTGGGATTATCAATAGGTCACAAGGTACATTCAGCTGTATCTGTCCCTAACTCCTGCAATCCCCTTCCAAGTGTTATAGTCATTGAGGTTTTACAGTTGTGACTGAGTACACTAATAAACACATTTCTTATTGTTGTTATTATTATTATCATCATTATTTACTTCTATCATGGCCAAACCATAATTCATGTTTCAAGGACTCATCTGTGTTGTTTCTTTGCCTACAGTACTGGTGATTGTGAAGTCTCAACCTCATCTAGCTTGTTTCTACTGGGAACCTTGCTTTTGTGAACAAATAACAATAAATAATATCTCAGCACATTAACTGAGCAAGCTGGGCAACCTTATCTGGGCCAGACAGACCTTAGGAGCCCTTTCCTGGTCCATACTAGGAACTGGGCCAGCAACTCAGCATAATGGGTTGAGCAGAGATGCCTTAAATTCAGAAAGGCTAAGGCAACATATGTTAAGGTCCAGGTGCAAACCATATGACTTTCTGTCTCTCTTTAACATGCACACATAGCCCTCCATCTACTGACATGCACATCCATGCACGCACACTTGCTTGCCACGTGTGCAGCGTAGTCACAAAGCTCGTGTGTTGGTGTTGTGAAAGTAAATGGATGAAGACTTTATGGAGCTTAGAGCGTAATTGGACAGAGAAGGTAAATGGCATCAAGACTTTTTGCTTTGCCTTGAAAATGGTAATCAGATGTGATTATCTACTCACATGACCTATGAACCACAAGCAAAAAGCAGGAGAAATCCATTCTCTAGCGTGGATACCACAGTCAATCCATATGGCACTTTTGGATTTTTCCTGACTTTTAGAAAGCTGAAAAAAGAGAAGTTGTATTAATATGTCACTGTTGTAAAGCATACCACATAAAAGTGGAAGTGAAAAAGATAACCAAGACAGAAGAAGCAGCATGTCTTACAGAGAGAGCTTAGACTGATCCTGGGTGAGGGTGCTGCTGTCAGTTACATTCGCATACAGTCAGAGTGCTCCTAACATAGACACCAAAACTACAGAAAGACCTGAAGTCAAATAAATAGATCACCAACTATGCAGGGTGACAAACTAGACTGGCTTCATAGTCAACATAGGAGGGTATCTGCTGGGCCAGTATTTCATGCCTTTGAATGATTGCATAGATGTAATAACTTCTTTATGATGCAACATGGGACCTTACATGGTCAAATGCCTTTTCAAATGCAATCACCTTACTAGAAGAACTTAGGAAACTTCTAAAAACCACAAAAATATGCATATAAGTATAGATTTAAGAAAGTGTTCTGGCCAACCTCTTCACTTGCTTACACTAGTACTTGGAAATTTTTTGAAGTCACAGCTGTACCTTCAGAATGTAAAGTGGTCGTTTTTCATATGATGATCCAATATATATTTTCTGCAGGAGGTCAGAATGGACTTTCACTATTTCTTCCATCCAGTGATATATCTGCAAGGATGAAGTTAGTAAATATATCTTCTACCTGTTGTTTTCCTTCATCCCTGAAAGTGGTCTAGACTTCAGTTCATTCTTTGTCCCCAAATCCTGCCTCTATAGATGATGGGAAAGAAAAAACTAGGAATCCAGCCCACTTACCACTTGTCTGACTCATTTCTCTTAAAACAGAGAGTAAGATACAGTCATGATAGTCTAAGTATAGCCCTGAAGTTCCTCTTTAGTCCTATTTGGTTCAATTATTATTCATTTAATATTTAAATATTTATACGTTGGTTCACGACTTCATTGTGCTTCTGTATTGGTTGCATTTGAATGGAAGTTTGAATGGCAATACATGTATATGAGATTTTGTCTGGTGTTTCTTTCTTTCTCTGTGAAGGCATTAGAGTAAATACAACTCTCAGTGGTTTGAGCAATACAATGGTAATTATTTACCTGTTGATGTTTTCTTTCCCTATCTCCATTCTCAACCCTGAGACAAATTTCATCCCTTTTATCTACAGAGTATTACAACAAAAATCGCTTACTTCTTTCATTGAATGGTAGTTTTCATAATATGATGAAGATCTGCGTGGGTTGACTGTGTCGTTTACAGTTTGTTTTTCAATAAGTCCTTGAACATCTTCCATCAAGACCCTAAACAACAAAGAAGACACAACCTCCTGTTAAATAAATGACAGACAACTTTACAGAAACATTCCTGACAACAAATAAAAAATACATACTTGTATTGGATGGTCATTTGCCTTAACTGAGATTTTATGCTATTTATGCTGGATGCCCTGACGTAGAAATGGACTTCTCTGTCCCTCTTGATGTTTTCAACCACAACAGGCTGCCAGAGAATGACCTGCAAAGTTTCCAAAAACAGTTTTGCTTTTTTTTACAGAAGAAAGAAAAAATATTGTTACTAACATTTAATAAGTATTTTTAAAATAATCAAAGCATATGTTTTCAATTTAAGAGACTGCTTATAACAAGCAGTTTAATGTTCCCCCGTGTAGTGTTATAGCATTCTGCTACTGCTGGAAATGAAACATCTGTATTTAAGGAATGTTTATAATGACTTCTGCACATAAATTCATAAATCAAGAACAAAGACAGGAACATAACCTTTTCTGAGATAGCAACTTCTAGCATAATAGATATGTTTAGATGGTTATTATTTTACATGTTTTCAAGTCTTCTGAGAGTTATTTTCCCTGAGGGTATTTGGAGAATTAATGAAGATCAGACCAGTCTTTGTAGTTACTGTATTCACTGATGACTTTGATCACGGAGGAAATAAATGCCAGAAGGGGTTTGAATATAAGTCAAGTTGAAGCAGCACTACAGAGATTAGAAATGGGAGGAAAATAAGAAAATGAGATTCTTCTTGGTAAAATTAAATCTTTTACAATAATAAAATCAGAAGCCGACATTTTCAATAAAAGACTGAAACTTTAGAAACAATAATACCAAAAGATCTAAGGGTGACAGTAAGCAGAAAATTAGACATGAATTTACAATGTGAAAAAGGTCAACATAACTCTTGGATGTATTTTTGAAGACATATAGCATGGAGTAGCCAGACAATAGGGTTTGGGTTTTTCCCTTGCTGGTGCAGTTGCACTAGGAATATTATGTTCAACTTAGGGCACCATGTTTCCAGGCATGTATCAGCTGTCAGCTGTTTACCTCACTCATTCCTCAAAGAGAACCTGTCTGCAAAATCATACAGAAAACTCATCCGTGCTTGTATTCAAGGCTTGGAAACAATGAAGGATAAAACACTAGGCCCCTGGATGTGTTACTGCAATCTGCTATAGAAATGGCTGAGCTGGTCTCAGTGTAGCCATCTCAGACACTATGGGCAGGGTGGCAACAGCATCGCATCACTCAGCATTGTTTGGAAAACCCGTCCAAGAAGCAAGCTGAGTGCTTAGCTTCACAGCACTGATTTCCCTGTTGCCCTGGCTAGCCTGCTGGCTGCACTGATGTGCACCAGTTCTGATTTAATTTCTCTTTGGTTACACCAAGGAAGTATTCTTTGTATTAAGAGTAAGGAGAACTAAGGAACTCTGAATTGACACAGCTGAGGTGGCAGAGGAGCAATGAATGGGCATACATGGGAAACTTTGACAATGCATACAATGGTCATCAGCAATGGTCAATACTGTCCCAGGGACAGCTACAAAAGACTCTGTTGTAGTTGTTCCTGCATCCAGGTCTTCTGATGGATGCTACATGCAATGTGTGTGCTGTAAGAACAAAGCATTTCCTTTGGTTTAGGTTTTCGCTTTCCAACTTTTGCAGGAGTAGCACCTATAATTAGACTGTTAATTCTTCTTTTAAGATACTAATTCTTCTTTTAAGATACTAATTTTCAATTCCTTCTTTTTTGTTAGATTGTAACCATTAAAATTTGCTGGGAGGTACTGTTTCTGTCTCCCCTTTTCATTTCCCTTTCCCTTTCCATTTCCTATTGCCTTTCCTTCTTCAGTTCCCTTTCCCTTTTCTTATAACTTGTCCGATTTATAGCCATGGAAAAAAAAGGTCAGTTTATAACCTCTGAAAAATATTCTGTTTGCATAAGTGACTTGGTAGAAACCACTGCATGCTGTCTCTGCACTGAATGTACTGCAGTTGTTCTTCATGACTTCTCAGGTCTCCTGTGTACAACAAAGTGACAAATGACAGTGGTGAGGAAAAGATGGACGAGAGGATGTGTATTGAGTATTGAGTATGTGAGTTGACTTGTGGAGGTGGAACCGAGAGAGGAAGTTTATCAAGGTTTGTGAGAACTGAAGGGAAGGATCAGAAGATGTTAGCAGGGACAACAGAAGACTAATAGTATTTTGGAATGGATGAATAGGAGCCAAGAAAGAGAGAGAAAGACTGAGCATAGGCACCACTGAAAGCTGTCAGTCATCTGAGACACGTCCTCAATCAACCTGTAAATTATCTTGGTTGAGGGGATGGTTACACCTTTGATGCAGTATTGGCTTCGAATTGGAGGTTGTGATTGGGCAAATGTTTTTGAAGAGGAAGAAATGCCCCATTTTAATTAAATACTCTATTCTTTAATGAAAAAGTAGTAAACCCCAGTATTGCTTAAGAGATTTTTGTCTTTTAAATGCTTCTTTAAGAAAAATACCACAATAGACCACTCCTGATCTTCAAAGATGTATAAGTCCTATAGGTTGAGATTAAATTGGTCTAAAGTGCTGAGGTTCCCTAGCAAATGTATTTCTACTTACTCTGTGTATTGGTACTTTGCCAGTTTTGCAGTGTCTTAATACACAAAATCAATTGCAGAAATCTAAGCTCTGATATAATGCACTATTGTAACATTTTGAAGAAGGAGTCTCCTCATGTAAATCAGAAGGTAGCAGGGCAAAACCAAGCATTTTCTGAGCTGCTCTATTAGGACAAATGAATGAAAGTGGGCCAAATCTTTCTCTGGAGGGAGAAACAGTACTCATGCACTTTGGGGAAGAATTTGGCCCAGAGATCAGAGAGACAGAGGGACCTGTTTACCTCCGTTGTGTTCAGTAAATCCTGAAGGGCTTCAACCTGTCTGTTTGTTTGTGGGAAAGCCCACAAAACTTCATCTCTGAAAAACAAGGATATTTGGGTAAAGCACAGGTACTTGGAACTACTGTATAGTCACACAAAAGCAGACAATCAGGCTTGGCCTTTCTTGTCTTCCCTGTCTTGGCTGCCATGAACTCAAAGAAGATTCACTAGTATAGATGCTGAGCCCTGTTCCAGCTTCTGCTTCTTCCAGTCAGTAAAATCCATGAAAGAGGTGGTGTAGGGCTTTGGTAGCCAATATCTACTGCTGAACATTAAGATTGCTCCTGGAAGCTGGCACCAGCACAACGACAACCAACCCCAGCTAATCCAGAGTGCACCAGCACCAGTGGAAAACTATCCTAGACCAGGAAGACAGCTCTTCTGCTCTCCCATGAGTTTCTCAGTCTCAGTCACTGTTCAGAAGAGATGTGAGCCCTTCCAGTCTGGCAGAAGCCCTCCCATTTCAGCAAGAGCCAAATATGATGTTTTGTAGATGTGCAGAGGCTACTATCATCATCATTCCTACTCCAGATTAGTTTTTCTGACCCCGTTTTTGTCCCTCTTCCCGGTACTACTGTCCTCCCTCTCTTTGCCCAAAATGTTACATTCCTCTTCTACTTGAAACCCATGGTCTGGACACACTGTACATGAGATGATGCTTCCCAGCTACTCCATGACAGACCCCACCACCAGTGAAAGAACTGAAATTCACTTTGTGGAAATAAAAATACCACTTTTCATTGTAAATCCAGCCCTGGCTTGAAAGCCATGTAGTTCAAAATTGCATTGGATAGATACTTAAAATATTTTTTGTGTGTAGAAGGAGGAGACTCAGTACAATGTCAGATGCCTATTTCCATTTTCTGGGCTGGGGTGTCTCTCAGCCCTCTAATTGTGTAGAGTTGGTGTCAGTGCATAAACCAGGCACTGTGGAAGTCTCAACCAGCCCTTCTACAAAAAGTGTTCTGAAAAGAAAACAGACAGGGCACTCAAAACTAGTGTTTTCAAGCTGCATAACAGGATTGTCACAACTCATTGTGACTGATTTCAAGCTGACACCTGACAGCATCTGGCAACCAGGTGATTCGTCCTTTCTAATTTTAGCCAGGCTGCAAGCAATTAATGTTGTTTCTCATACAGAACTAACAATAATCTAACCCTGTTTTTGCCTCCATCGTTATTTGATAGAGCATCAAAAAGCAATCAGCTCTAGGCAGGGTTGGCAGTTTGCCTATTTCTTTAGGTAAATGCACTCCAAAGAATGTGTTTGGGGTACTTTAAAAGTAAATTTGTCTTCTCATGTCTAGGGAAGTCTTTTCACAGGGGGGACCAGAAAACAGTGGTTTATCTGGTTTAATACTATGATTCCCACAGCCTGAGAGTACTGTTATGAGGAAGCTGGTACATACTTGTACCCCACCATTTGTTGCACAAATATTTCAGCTAAGTGTGCTAAATACTAGACAGGTGGTAGCTAGCAGTGATTCCTCTATAGCTCTTATTGGTAGTACCTGAATACACTGAACAAGCTGATCCAAGTTCTGCCCTTGCTCTTGTACTCATGTTTAACATGGGAAGTATTAACAGCTAAAATTGTATTTGGGCTTCTCAGCTCCTCTGCTTCAACTTGGCATATCTGACCCTCTTCCAACTGTCTTGTGACCCCCTCCTGTTGGAAAACACCCAGACAAAAGCTCTAATTATTGCCTTTACACCAATCTCAGAAACAACCCTCCACCCCCAGCTTTCTTGCCTTGCCTCTTGCCCTGGTATGGCTGGACATACTCATTTTGAACACATCTCTTTTCTTTCACTTTTTTTTTGTCATCATGCCCTGCTTCTGTGTTTGCTCTTTGAGTTTGTCCTTAAGAAGATCACTCTCATTCCCCCTCCTCCAACTTTCTGCCAAGGTCCCACTGGACTCTGTCACTGTTGCCTATCTCTTTTTCCTCCCCCTTTTACTTCTGGGTAAATAGAAGGCAGCTTCCATCTACAATCTCTGATGCTCAGGTCCTATCCTGTAGCTATGACTGTGAGTGGGATGCATTGCAGTTCATTCCAGATGGTTTTGATATCTTCATATGAGCTAGTCACTCTCTTAACAAAGAAAAAGGCACTTTCAGGGTCCAGTTAATCTGAGCTGATTTCGATGTGTGTGCTAAATTGGAATGAATTATAACCTAAATACACCATTTTTTTCTCCACTACCTGTACAGGAGAGTGAAGGGGACTTGTTCACATGCAGAACTGTGTAGAAATCTCATAGAGTCAGATAAATCTCATCCAGGGACCCTGGCCACCATCTCACAGATAGACATAAATCAGTGCTGGCTGTTTGAAGGCTTCTCAGTCTCTTCTTCTCTCTCCTCCATTGCATTTCTCAGCCACTAGGAAGGCCATCAATATCACACATCACACAGGCCCCCAAAAACAAGGCATCAGCATGGATGTGTCTCCCTGTCCTCATAGCCTGCCTTCATTTACACCTCGCATGTTCTTTCTGACTAACATATCCAGAAGAGAGGTCCCTACTTATCTCCAGCTGAATGTCTTACCCTGGCTCTCAGCAAGTAGTGTCACTAGATGACTGCTGCCAGCATCTTCTTTTGCCCTCCTGGACCATGTAAACTGTTCATATGCTTGGAGCACAGATGTCTGCCTTGTTACTCACAGTTTGCTGGCTCTTCAACAGCCTCCAGCCTTGCCCTTTCCCTACAAGTGAGCTAGGTGTCTTTCCAGTGCTATCAGATCTTTCATAAGTCTCATAATGTTTGATATTTTAAGAAGCCCAGATGCAGTAATCACACTATAACCTTGAAAAGGGAAGCTTTAATACATGACCTCCAACACTAGCACTCAAATAAAAGTAAAAATTTAGACAGATCACCTTTAAGATCTCATTATTTTAGCCATTTTCATAACCAGGGCTGGGAGGGTTAGACTCGTACTTTCCAGTGGGAAATGCCATATTCTTCTGTAAGGGTCAGATATTCAGTGTTTTATTTAAACATGAAATAAATGAACCTTCAAGTAGCACAGAGAAATGCTGCTCCACTGAATTCACATAAAAACTTGGTTAACTGTCCCCCTACTGTAACCCTCACACTTCTGCAGCAATCCACAAAAAATATGATGACAACACAAAGATGAAAGATCCTTTTTCTAACACATGAACTCACTGGTGTTCATCCCTCACAGGTCTGCCACTGATGTGTGGTGTGGAGTTGCAGAAGGGCTATGAGACATAATTCACTGTTATTTGTGTAGGTATTTCAGTCCTGGGAGCAGGTTGTGTTTAACTGTGATTTCTGTAGGTTGTTCAGCTTGCTTAGTATCACCACATGAGGGGCTTATCCTTTTAGTTCTTCCTATTAAAACATTTCAGGTTTTTAAACCATCCGTACATATAGAAAATAAAAGCACTTTGCCTGTCTTCATCTCTGACATATGTTCTTATGTTTTAAGAAAGCGTTTGGTTTGAGGGCATTTCTGAAGTTTATCAATAGGTAACAATAAAGCTGCTTCTGAAACATTGTACAAATACCAAATGGTTATTCAAAAATGATTTATGACTAGAAAAACAATCATAAAAGCTGCTTTAGAAAGAAAACAGATTGTTAGCACTCTCTGAAATGGTTTCTCTTTCTACCTCGAGAAGTAATTCATTTAAGATCTTGTTTTAAGGCAAATGAAGGAAATTATTTTTTCCCATTAAGTTTCAGAATGCCCTTTATTGGCATTCAAAAGCCCTGAATGAACAGAACTGATTTGCACTTAAACCGAAAAAAATAGTTTTAATATGATTAAAAGCATAGGATTTATGGATGCAAAGAAAACTTAGAATAATTTCATTTCCTCCACCATCTATATATTAAATTGAACCACATACCCAATTACAAGAGCAATAAATAAATGTCAACCTTTGCCAAATGTTTTTTTATGCAATTTGGAGTTATTTTACCTCAATACTTTTCCTGTCCCTCTCAGCACACACTAAAAGACCAGTAGCACCAGCAGATATTTACCTTGGAAAAGTGAAGACATACTTCTCTTGAATCCAGATAAATAGGGTAAAAAAGAGTAGGTAAAACTTCATCTTCACAGCATCCACAATGAAACCAAATGAGCTTGGAAAGCTGAGGGTTCAGGGCCCACAGTATTGATTTCAAAAATGTTATTTAAAGAGTGGTTAAAATTTAATACTGTCTCTCACCTCAACCCCAAACTCCTGGTGGCTAAGTCAATATGACAGAGCTCCCTGGGGAGGTCCAGCTCATATTGACGTCGTCCATGTACAAAAGTAAAAAGTACTTTTTGGACATTTTCATATTGACAACTCACTTTATCATCTCAGTCTTTGTGACATTTCATTGCAGCTACAAACCACAAACATAAGAAAGAACACCAAGCACAAAGTTTTGTGGAGGTCCAGCAGCATGCTCTGCATTCAGCACTCCTATAGCCCATCACATCCAAGACTGAAGCGGAGTGAGAGGAGTGAGAGTGAGGTTCTGCCCAGGGAAGTGGTTGAAGAGCCACCCCTGGATGTATTTAAAAGCCATCTAGATATGGTACTTAAGGATATGGTGTAGTAGTGGACCTGGTAGAGTTAGATAAAGGTTGGACTTGATGATCTCAAAGGTCTTTTCCAACCACAGTAATTCTATGATTCTGTTATTAAGTCCAGATAGAAAAATCCTGAGCAGGAAAACTTCTTTTGCTGGCATTTACTAGCAGAGAAAACAAGGAGCAAGTGGGATGTGGTACCTACTTGCTATTGAGAGTGATTCCTCTAATTCAGGGTGGAGCACTTTAGCTAGTTTTCCATCTTCCACAGCTGGCCTCTACCTCCTTGGTTAACACCCAACCCATCCAAGGATTTCAGGTTGCTTGTGCTTCTCCATGTCCTCTTCTGTGGTGTTTCGACATCCATGCATTTTCCATATGTCATACTGGGTTAGTTTTTCAAGAAAAAGTACCAGTGATTCTTCATCTCATTATTATTAATTTTTGCGTGCCCCATGGTTTTCCTCTCATATTTCTATTCACAGTTGTCCACACAGGACATGCTGAAAAACTAAATGAACTTGATGTGTCCAGAATAGACAACCTCTGCCTACATTCTGTGCTTAAATGGTAAATCTGTCTTGGTTAGGACACAACTTAATATCATGGTCCAAGTCCTCTTCTTCCATACACCAACATAACAGTTCCAAGCATGGCACTGATTAGACAACACCTCAATGGTAGCCTTATTCAGAGGAGAACTGCTCATTGACATTTCCAGCACCAGATCCACCCTAATGTTAGCTCCTGGCTGAGCATGTGATATAGGTGCAGAATGAGGGAATCAAACCCACGGTCTGCTATAAAAGGTTTTTCAGGTGTGTAGTGCTCAGAAACACAACATGGTTTTCTTCCAGATGGAATTCATTCCAGAAGAGGACTGAATCAACATACATGCAGTGGCAACACCAGAGAGCCTGGATCTGAGTTTGAATGGGAGAACTAGATTATTTGATGCTGTAGGTGTAGCTTAGGGTTATAGCTATACAGCTGGGTGAAGAAGCCTGAGAGCAAGTTCTGGAGCTAAAGTTAGGTAATATGGATGAGATTACATCCACCAACCTCCTCCAAAACAGCTCTGGAGTGGTCCAGATCAGCATCAGTGCTCCAGTTTGGCAGGCAGTCAGGGTTTTGGAGTTCTAATTCAGTCCTGGTTCTTTTTTTTATTTAAAAGGGCAGTCCTGCCCTAAGAAGCCAGACAACTCTGTTTAGATGGCTGAAGTCAACAGACGTGAATCCCAGAGAGTACCCTGGAGTTAATGTTGCTGTGAAAATAGGCCAACACTGAAAATCCTCAAACTAGAGGTGAGCACAAACTGGACACCAAAGGGAAAGAAAAAAACCCAAAAGGCTCACAGGAAGCTAAACCATGGGCACCTTACTTTGAATTTGTCATTCCTATTTTATCTTTTCTGGATATTGTTCAAACAAATGGGAAGTTCTGGGAAGGTACAGAGGCCATTCCCAGCAAGGGCAGCGTGCAGCGTCCTATTACAGGGGTTGATTTTTAAACCATTGATTCAGATGCTCTTCCCTCACATAGGTAAAAAGAAGCTGCCAACAGAGGATAAAATACAGGAGGCAAAACTTCGTCATCAAGGCATACTTTCATCTGGAAATGTCTGATGCACAAATAGGAATTTAAAGAAGAAATTAATCTGACGATACAGGTGTAACAGAGGAGATTGAAACGTCGACAGAGTGGGATTACTCTAACAAAGGAAATAAAAAGGTCATCTTTATGTCTTAAAGTGTTGATCAAGTGGGGAAAAGAACACTTTCTGCTGTCTACCTGAGAAGAAAGTTTTGGACAAATGGTAGGTATAAGACATTTTTGTATGTTGTTTTTACTGTGGGTTCTGCGGCTCATTGCAAAGAGATGGTTAACATGCTGTTTGAAAGCTGCTGGTTTCCTGCTTGCTTTTTGGTTTCCTGGTGTGCACTGGAAATATTTCGCACACACAAAAAAAAGGAAAAAATGGGTGTTTAAGGAAACTAAAAGCACTAGAAGAAACTCTGAGTGAAGAACAAACCAAAGTCTTGTGGTAGTTAAGGTGCTCTACAGGTTAATACACAATAAAGGAAAAGTAAATGTAGGATGAAAGTTCAAAAGATTAATAAAATTTAAAATGGAAGCAAAAATGTATATCCCCATGCCTCTTTCTTGTCTAAAAGCCTCAGAGGTCTGAGGTCAAGGTGGAACACAAACTCATTGTCTCTCAAGTGTGTGCTGGACATTGCTTATTTGAATCAATAATTATTCTGCTTTTTTTCCCTTCCATTACTGTTTAAACAATGCAGACAACATCCTACACACCATCTTTGGTCGCTGTCCTTAGGTGATTAAATGGCAGCTCCACACCCACTACAGCTCCTAGCTCCATCCCAGCACCACCACCCCAGTGGCAGCAGCCACACTGTTTGAATCTGGGTGCCTAAAATGAGGTTCCTGGTCAGTAAGCACCTCCATAAAGTGGGATGATTTTCAAAAGCATGGAGGTTCCCATTGCTAAGATATTTGTGCTGCGACACACGTCTCACACAAAGACAATTTCTTTGATGGTTCAGTCTCTGCGCAGGTCAGATTTCCTTTCCCAATACAACCTATTTATACTGTGCTGCTCAGACTTGCTCTAATGAGCAACCAGCTATACACTGATTACCCCCAGAGCCTTGTGAGTTGCTGAGGAGCTCTCTAGCCATGGCTAGGCAGAATACCAGTAAAAAGAACAACCCTACTGGCATAATAGTAAGGTATGGGAATATATTCAGACACCAAAATTAAACATTAACTTCCCTGCTTCCACCCAGCTGTTAGGGGTTATCACTTGTCCTTTGACTTGTGTTGACATTCCCCCTCTCTGCTCCTCTCATCCCCTTAGGAAGAGAGAATCATCTCCTCTGACATTAGCCCTTCCCAGTGCAGACCGTTATATCTGAGTGAACCACCTCATGCTGCTTGCACAGGTTCTGCAGAAAAGTGGACACTTTTAGAGAGCAGTTAATCTGTGATCTGTAGACGTCTCAGAGGGTAATGAAATGCCTGGTCCTATTCATGGCCACCAGATCTGGAGTGACTTGCTTGGAGGTAGGAGGCTGCATTTGTTCCAGTGAATCTCGTGGATTCTGTCCATCTCCCTCCCTCAGCACAGTCACTTCAGGCTTTTGTTATGGTCAGAGCAGTATGTGGTATTCTGGTCTACAAATATCATAAATTAAGGTATACTTGCTCTACCTAAGACAGTAAATTGTTTATTAACCTTCAAAAATTTATGAGAACCTGGGATGTATTTCCCAGATAAGCTGGTAAGAAAAATGTGGTGTTAAAAAACACTGTGATGGGGAGCTATAAAAAAAATTGAGTTAATCAAAACATTTTATTTTGATAATTTCCACCATTGTTTGATTTTTACTCAATTTCAAGGCTTTTTCATAATTTTATTGAAAATTAAGTCACATTTCTATGCTCTTTTTTTTATGACCTGGAGGAAATAAGATTTAATTTAGGAACTGTTGCAAGGGGAGATTTTAGCCGTACAAATATATTTTTCTCTAATTGGGAAATTCATCAAAACTGATCCTTTCCAGCAACCTTTTTGCTTCTGATGAATCAGCATTCTCTGATGAAGAGCTGCTTGGTCAAAAATTCTGGCTGAGTTCAAAGGTTTTTCTGCACCTACATTAATTATTCCTCCTACACTGGGTAGACCATGGGCTATGCTGAACTGGTGCCTGCAAGCTTTAATGTAGCAGATGTGACCAATAATGGGGGACAGTTTGATCTGTGTTGGTTTCTGTTAAATTTTAGAGTAGCTTTGGGACATGAACAGACATTTATTTTAAAAAGGGATGATCAGCTCCTAGTTTTCAGAGCAGATAATTATCAAAGTAGTCTCTTGATTTCTTTGTTGAAAACGGCACGCGTGAAAATTAGGACTGGCAGTATATAAATCCTCCTGGTGCCATAACTATATTGCTTTTTAAAGTATAATCACACTTTAAAGGCAATTCTTAAGAGATATTTCCACTCTTTTGGCTGAACCTGATGTCTCTGCTGTCCCTCTGCACATTCATATGTAGTAACACCAATGTCCTCTGGATGATGCATAGGTGACAGACTTCAACTCAGACCAGGCTCTGGCACATCTTTGTGTGGCAGTTTTGGTCAGTGCCCAAAAACATGGCAGCAGAAGAGACCAGGCACCAATGTCCCAGATAAGTCAGGGCATCCATCACTGCTCAAGCAGCCTCTGCACCAGCACATGCTGAGACGCTGGGCTGTGCCTGGCCATCATGCTGGGCTCCTGCAGCTGCTCTTGCTGGTGAAGGAGAGCCAGACTCAAGAACATCGAGGGGTCAAGAGGAGTGGAGGTTGACAACAAGTCAGAGGAGGAATTGTTTGAACTGCTGAAGCCATATGGTCTCGAGCAGTTGCAGCAATGCCACTGAGTAATCTCCAGTGACTTCCGTCAGTGGCCCCCTTGGTTTTCACCAACCAAGTGTCACGAGATTTCCTCTAAGCTCAACCAGGACCTAAGTGGGGCTATCCTCTTTGATCCCGGGGCTTGCACAGTATCCAGCAGCAATATTTTAAATAAAAAGCCTCATCCTGCACCGAGATTCTCAGATACGAGTCTGTATTTCAGCATGTGCTGGAGTCCGTGCTAGGTTGGTACTGTCTGTCTGCAACAGTAAACCTGTTAACAAGCACACAGAAGGGGCAGGAAGAGGGGAGGTCAGCTGTTATCAGCAACCACATCCCTCAGATCCTTTTCCCTGTTTGGAATTAACATATTCTGCTATTGTTTTGATCCTCAAAAATCCTCTTGTTCCCAGTTAACCAGCGAGTCCCTCAAGGGATGGGTAATCACCACGATGGATCCATATGACTGAAGCAGACCACAAAAGCCAAGTGAGTCTGTGCTGTCCTTCTCAGTTCTTTAAATTCAGATTCAAATGCAAAATTAATCTCCTGAAAATTATTTTCAGGCTCTTGCCCCTTATTTTGTGCATTATCACTACTGATGTGGCCAAAGATACACGGTTAGCATCTTTCCTACGTGAAGCAAAGGACAGCTAAAATCTGACTAAACTCTGATCTCTGTTGCTTGCTGTGCGATGCAGACGAGTGCCGTGGCTCATGAGCCACACAAAGATGCAATTAGTTTAACAGCTCCTTATTATGAATGCAGCAGAACAGAATTAGAACTCAATTTACAAGTCTCCCTTTCAAACCCATTCAGCCGTTAAGGCCGCGTCATCTTTCAGTTTTCCAAGGCATGTAATTGATAAATGATTTCTCCCTGCACACCTCAGCTCCTCATCTTTATTCATGAACCAATTAATCTCTGTAGGACACTGTGATCATTTACATACATGGCCAATGTCACCAACCTCTGTCATTTAATTCCGGAAACAATCTTGCAGCCCATGAAAGCACTAGGAGGGGAAAATCTGAACTTTGTCTAAATTTCTGTGCTTCTGTTTTTTCTCCTTCATGTCATTCCTAAACTTAAAAATCAGATAGTACCTGTGCTAGAAAGTGATGGGTTAACCTGGGAGGAGAAAGACCTCTCATCCCTGAGTGAGTGCTGTACAGGCAGCACGTTTCAATAGTGGCTGATAGGTATGAGCAGAGGCTGAAAACATATGTTCACTTTGCAGTTTTGAGTACTCAGTTATGCCAACCTACTTTTGAGTACTCAGTTATGCCAACCTACTTTATCCATTTTTTTATTCTACTCACCTTGCTGTTTAGCTTTCCAGGGTCAGCACAGAGAAAGATGCTGTGGTGTATGTGCTGTTTTGGGGAGGTGAGGATGTGTCTGTACTGATTAAACACTTCTCTCATGAACTCTGTTTCCTGAAGGTCTGTTATCAACTCCCACCCAAACAACATGTTGTCCAAGTGACTTGTGTTTTCCAATTGCCAGTATTGATTTATTTGACAGTATCTTAACAAGGAGCACTTGCAAAGCAAGTTTAACTTTGTTAAACAAAGGATGTTGAAGGGACCCACAGGAGTGCTCCAAGCAGAGCTACTGAGCACTTGAGAAAGGTGCTCCAAGTACGACCTACAGAGAGTACACTCCGGCTAAGGTGCAAGCGAATGGATGCACACCTGTCCCCCTCTCTATGTACACAGATATGTATGTATATATCAGGAATGCAGCTAGCCCTGGACTCTCTGAGTGTGTCAACAGTATTTGTTCCTCTTCTTTGCATTGTTTGCACTTGCTTACATTGCTTGTATGACATGTGGCAGAAGTTAGAAAGTGGACCCTTCCTTCAGGCTTTTGGAGGATGCTGGGATGTGTTTGGAGGATGCCAGGACCTGTTTGAAGATGCTGGTGAAGAGAAGCTCCATGGACCAAAGCTCCTGCCCCCTTTTGTTCACTCCTCTCAGCTGGTGTGGTCCCCACCTTGGAGAGTCACATCTCACACTCAGCTTAATGCACAAGCAGATCCACACTTCAAAAGACTCATCACTGCCCCAGCAGAACAACTCTTGTACAAATGCATTCAAATATGCATTTGACTTTTCTTCTGTCCATCCAGGGATGGGGAAGGGGAGAGATGAGCTTTCCTACAGTGCACTCTCAGTGTTGCAGCTGCAGACCCTCAGCAAAGCGGTGGCACCATTGTATGGCTGCTCCAGCCCAGCATGATACAACTGCTCTGGCAGCTGAGGACATCTTTGCTGAAAGTTTCTGCAGTCTGCATCCAAGGACTATGCTCTGAGAGCCCTGAGATTCCTGTTTGGGTGTCATTTCCAAATCTTTAGGATATCACTGTAGACTAGAGAGGGATTTCTGTCACAGTGCTGTGTGTCGCCCTGCCCAGAGATGGTACAAGAAGTGTGGAGTGAAATGACCTTGTGAGAATTTGTTCCTCTACTAATCTCAAAGCCTCTGGATGCTCATGAATGGATGCCGCCAGGTCAGCAAAGTCTGAACTTGTATTAGTAGGTTATTTCCATGTGTTTTAAAGCTTGGCAAGCCAAGGAGGTTTCTGACAGTACAGATGACATTAGCACAGTTCACAACCCCTGAAAATAGCAGAACCTCTGCTCCTAGAATTTGTCTCTAACTGCAAATTTGGGAAATTTCTAGAGGCATTTGACTGTTCTATGAGGTCTAATCACCACATGTGTAAAACTGCCCCATGTTGATCTGAGAAGGATTGTGACTGAAGCATTATGGGGCACTGTAGCCACAGTTCCCTAATGTGAAATGTAATTTGACAGTGCAGCAAGCGGCAAGGTGGGGCTGATGGTGAGGGCCTGCACCCCTCCTCAGACAACTCTATTGCTTTTCAGTGATGTGGCTAATTGAGCCTTTCACTGGCGTATTACTTACCTAGTAACAGGACTGTTTCACTAGCAGCCATCGGGGCAAGTCTTGTGGAGAAAGCATGGAGAGGTTGATGCACCTAAGGCTTATCCACCACCTCTCAGATATGCAGGGTCTTCTGCTCCAGGGCTGCAAAATCAAGGGAGGGAATGTTACCAAGGAGCAGGTCAGAAGACATCTCCTCACCTCAGTGACAAACTGACACATGCACTGAGGTGTCCAGTTTGCTTAACTGCAATGAAAGGCCTGGGCAACTTCAAAGGCTGCCGGAGATGCCTGGCAATGGGACATTGTTTTTCCGCCTGTCTGAATCAAAGCATCACTGTGCATGTCAATCACCTGCTGGAAGATTTCCCGAGTGGATTCGTGCAGTTCCTCTCCACTCTTTGTGTGTTTACAGATATTCATAGCTGTATTCCTTTAGATCCTTAACATATGCACTAAATGAGTGCCTGCCCCAAGGGAGTTCAGTGCTTCTACGCATGATCACTTATGCAGCTTTCTGCTCTTTTCACAAACTTCAGGCATAGCATTACCTGTGAGCACATGGCCTACCTTCCTTGGCTTTAGATAATTCATCGTGGATGTGTAATAGCAATAGGAGAAAATTAGAGAATAGGAGAAAATTAGAGAAATAAAATAGGAGAAATAAAATAGGAGAAAATTAGAGAAATAGGAGAAAATTGGGTTTTCTGTAAGACACTTGTTGCCCCTAAAAAGTGATCAGGGCACAAAAAGTAAATAAGGTGCAGTGAAAAACAATGCTTTAAAAATATAGTCACTGTACTTAATGAGAGCTAAGACTCAGAAAGGAGCCATCAGGATTCCTTTGGTGACACAGTTTTTCTGGTGACAGAAGAGAACCGACACTGAGCACTGACTGACGTAAAAACTATGAGCAAAATGAGAACATTATCAAGTGATTTCAGTCCTACTTCAGAGTTTGCCCAGACTAAGCTATATAAAGTCCACAGCTACCACCTTACCAGTACACAGAATTCCTCTACTTACTGTCTTGCTTAATGAACAGCTTCCTAGGCTTGTGGATAAAGGCAATGAGGCTCAGGCATTAAGTGGTGCTACTCTTTGCTGCTCGCCTTGTGAGCAGCCTAGAGGAAAAATGCTCCCAAATACTCGATAAGTCTGTTCTCCAGATGGTGAAGGAGGCTGCCAGAAATGGCAGAAGATTGAGAGCCAGAGAGTCACAGTAGCAACTGTTTGGAAGATCAGAGGCACCGGGCTCCATTTCTCTATCAAGCTGAAAGCAGCAGTAGTTGGGTGCTTGCTGTAGGACCAGCGCTGCTGATGTGCTTTTTGCAGACATCTGCCAGAGACAGGGTCCTGTGTTCTATGCAGGAGCCAGACCAAATCTGCTGCTCAGTTAAGCAGCAATGGGCACTGAGACCTGAAACTTGTCATCAGGGTCACAGCAGAATTAAGCTGCACTTGGAAGGAGGAGTGATGCCAGGTTGGGGTTTTGGTTCAATTCCATCTCTGGAGGAAGTAGAAATGTGACTTTATCAGTACAAGAAGAGCACAGCAGCCAGCCATACTGCTTGCCATCCCATTTCTAAGGCCAGAATCAATGATTTCTAGCCAGGATAGATGATTTACAAGAAGGTGTAAAATCCTCATCATGCATCTAATTATGCTTTACTACACTATGGGGGGATATTTCCTTCTGAGTCCATCTGGTGATCAGACTCTACCCTGAAGCATGTGGATTGATTGCCCTCATGTTTTCTTGTCCTAGTAAATCTAACTGCTGATGCTTTACTTTTATTCATATGAATGTCTAAGCCTTTTTGAAGCATTGAAAATTATGATTAATTGTGCAATGAAAATCAATAATAGAAGTGCTTACAAAGCCAGTTTGATTTGGGAGTGAATCCCAAAGACAGCTGCTTTCTCTAAGAGTGATGGAAAAAGTTGGAGAAAAGCAACAGCAAAAAATTCCAGATCCTGTTTTGGTTTTTTTTTTCTGATGTTTGTCATGTGTTTAACCCCTTCAGCTTTATTACAGGCTCCTATTACCAGGTCAGGAAAGCAAAACATCAAGTCCTTCAAATAAACAAGAATATCCAATTAAACAGAGGTGCATTGAAAAGTGGAAATGTCGTCCCATGGAGCTATTCAGGTCCATGACAGCTTTATTTTTCAAGGGAAATTATAGAGATAGGGATGAAGATCTGGAAAGGCATTTACTGTAGTATCCCTGCCAACAGCACTTACTCCCTTTTGCTTGCTGGCAGGTGCTAGCGTTTTGCCTAGGGTTAAATATCCCAATTTTTCTTCATTTCCCAGAGGGAGCTCACTCACGCCAGCCTCTAAAACTCCAGATAGAGTGACTGCCATCTCGTGGTTAGCTCTCCCTGCTGCACTGGTGCCAGGGCTGGTGCCAGGGCTCACGGCTGGTGCAGAGCTGCAGCCCGGGGCTCAGCGATAGTGTCCCAAAACGTACATGGGGACAGGCAACTAGCAAGGGGGAGGGCTGTATGGCAGAGTGCCTGGATCCAGTGCTGGGATGCTGAAGAGGAGGAAATACAGTCTGCTTCACAAAACATGCTTCAAGTAACAGCATACATCACCTGGCCCCTCTCCAGATCCTGAGCTAGAGGCAGGCTTTGATCTCCAGGGCCCCTGAAGTCCTACGTCTTACCTATGGGAAATGTATGATGCGTGAAAGCCTCCTGTCCTTGTGTCCTTCAGCAAGCTCCTCTAAAAATCCTGCCTCCATGCAAAAAAAACCTGAGTTGCTAAGAGCTGGTGAATGGGAAATGCCTGAAAAATTCCTTCTCTCTGGGGAGATCAAGTGCCTGCTTTCATCTGGGACCAAAGGAAAGGGCCCTCCTCTCTCCCTATCATCTCCCATCCATCATCTCCTTCATCCTTCACATCCACTACTGAGCCTGGGATCAGGGCATCTTCCTGAGATGTGAAACCTGGAGCAGGGCTGTCTTCAGGCAGGATTACCTGTCCCTTTCAGATCTACACTGTCTATCTTCTTGTAAACAGCTCCTGCAGCTTGCAGACATACACACATGCATGTAACACACATAAAATACATGGTCATCCCACCAGAGACAAATGCTGCGGTCACAGTTTCTGCCTGCAGTTTCCTCTCTCTGGTTTACCTCTGCAAGACTCTTAAGTCAAACAACATAAGGGAAAAGCAGTCGCCTTTTCAGTGCCACCCCTCTTCTATGGCAACCACGTGTCCTACATCTGAGAAGAGGAGTAGTAGCGCAGGGGCCATGCTCTGGTAACTCATTCTTACTGGACAATAAGCTGGGGTGATGTCTCCATTGTATAACACTCGAGATGTTCTCCTCCTCTGCCAGCACTGGGAAATACTGTGACCAGATGGAATGGGTCTCAGGACACTGTACCTTTCCCACCCTGTATTAAATACATAAGTTCATGAGAGCAGCCAGATCTGATCAGGAACAGGATCTGACCATTAGTACAGAAAACAAGTAGCATGTTTGCATTGAATTCTTAAAGAAGCAAAGTTTATGATTGTATGAGCAAATGAAGAAAATGACTGGAATTGCATCAAATGGGGCAAATCATACTGGGTCAGGTTGCAGGTCCAACCAGTACAGCGTCTCAGAGTGGCATGACCTAGGAAATAATTCTTTCTGCTTTCTCCTATCTGTGGTTTCAATAACAATATGGAAGACACATTCTTAGCTAGCCCACAGTTACTTTTTTTAAATCTGTCCCTATTTCAGCTATATGACACACACTTCCCTGTTAGCACACACATTACTAAAAGAAAGACTACACATTTGGCTTTATAGAACATTTTATTTGGAGAGACTTCTCACATCATTGAATATTGGTTCTTTATTAAGGCAATTCTGAAGGGGCTGGAGGGGAGAGGCATGGAACGGAGACTGTGTCAACGGGATTGCATTAAGGCAAAATTCCCTCCTTCTGCATTTCACCACAGTAAAATCCATGTAAAGGCCAGAACAGTAAATGACTCATGCCAAGGAAGAGATTCAGTGCAAATATATCCCACTGACTAGCTGTAGACAGGGCTAGGTCCTCAACTGAGGCAAACAGACAGTGCCTTGTTAGCCACAAAGCTATGCTGATTTAGATCTGTTGAGGATCCTGGTCTGGGTTCAGGAAGCGTTTTGGTATGTGTTTCATATGCAAGCACAGATTTAAATGCTCTCCTGAATTAGGGCCACAGCCCTTTGAGTGGAAGTCTGTGAAGTTAAGAGAGTTCCATTTTTATTCGCTACATAAATATGTCATTCTGTGTCCCTTCAGTTTGCTTGTTAATGTATTGCTACTGAGTACGTCCCCTAAGTTTCTTTAATGTGTTTTTCATTTCTCTCATGTTTTGCGATCTGCTTATATTTTAAGTATATTATGACATAAAAATGAATTATCCTTTGGAGACCATTTCTTGCAAAGGTACCAGAGTTTGGGTGTTCTTAGAGGACCAAGTTATGGTATGTTTTTTTCAGTGAGTATTAATGTACTCTGTGGGCAATGCCACAGACAGCAGAGGCATAACTTGCAGGGGAAAGTACTGCTCAGTTCACATACCAGCAACACATAGCAAACTGCAAACAATTCCCTCTTTCCACAAGAATTTCTACAAGGATCCTACTGTTACAAAAATATAGTCACTAAGACTTATATTGGTTTGAGGAAACCCCTTTTCTTATCCCAGGTGCAAACCAAAGGAAAGTATGGCAGAAATGCTACCAGAAGCATGAAGACATTTTCAGGCAGAATAAGTATATAACATTTCATAACCCTAAAAGCTGTCTCCACCTCCCAAGACCTCCAGATGACCTCTGACAGAAAGCCCTGCTATCCATTAATAAAAGGATATGTATAGGCCTTGCTATTACAGACTTACTCAGGAATATGAAATGGTTATATCTAGCAAAGTGGAAAATAAGGCAAAGAAACCAAGCACATATTACTGTTCAAAACAAAATATTTCCTGGATACATGTGGATACACAACTTTTGTATGATCTGGAACTGTGTATAACATTCATGCCTTAAAAGCATGAGCTCCCTGCATATTTCCTTGATACAGAGAAGAGCATCCAGTTTGAGGGAATCAAAAGGGTCACTACCAGGCATCATTACAAGTCTTTTGTGCTTTAAACTTTATTCATGCCTTTTCCCATAAGGCAAGCAAACACTGTCATGACCATTTTGGGTTTTACTTCAACCAGGTCTTCTGGAAGGGCGTAGACTCTTGCTCCAATTTTTCTGGCCATAGAGATGGCGTACCTGCATTGAAAGGGTGAAAAAAAATCCACAAAACCAAAACAAAACAGAAAAAAAACCAAGAAATCAACAAAACAAAACAAAAACACACACACATACAAAAAAAAAAAAATAAATAATTAGTGCAATAGCATTACTTTTCTGTTAAGGAGTTTTTTACATGATCAGACTAGAATGGGCTGGGATCTTTCTTATTGCTCCATCAAAATTAAAATTTTCTATAGAAAAGTATGAGACAAGTTCATAGAGAACATTTCTAGTAAAAGGTAGAGTGTGTTCCCTGATGGTTAGAGCACTGATTACCTGCATCATGGGAGATTGCAGGTCAAATTCTATTATGAAACATTTAGTCTCCCAGACCCTGAAAGATTATCCTCACAACCAGCTATTCTGGTCTTGCTCCCCCTCAATCTCTGTGACTCAGCCTTTACACATAAAAAAATTCACAAGCAGAAGGCTGCTGGTGGTGGAGAGCAGTGTTGTTGGAAATCAACATTCAGGGACTTGTCTTCTGCTTAAGTCATACCCAGAATTTGCAAGCTGACCTTCCCACCTCCCTGCTCAGAGTGCACTGTTGCAAGGCTACTGGCTGTTCTCCACTGGGTATGTTTCTATTTTTTAATGAATTACAGCTAGAAAATCCCATATTCTTCCCACTGCAGAGCACATATATTTGTGAAATTCTCCCCAAAATGCAGAGAATGTGTGTGTGTGTGTGTTAGAAAAAGGGGAAGGAAAAGGGGAAAACTTCAGCAAAGAGATGAGAAAATTAAGTATGGAGAGAAGTACATGTAGGATTGTAAGGAAAGAAAGAAAGAAAAAAGATGGTAGGAAAGAGATGGAAGGGAAAAAGAACACTGGGAAAATCTTTGTAAAAATGATGGCAGTTCTGATTGCGTTACAGTCATCCTTGTCTCTTTTGTAGTTGCCACATAGCAAAGGAGAAGCTAAAGTGATGATCAGTCCAGGAGGTGATCTGTATAACTCTGAAAGGAAAGGAAGATGCCCCCGGGATTGTCTCTCTGCTAGGAAATGGTTTGCACTCAGGGAAAAAAAAAAAAAAAAAATCAATATCCACATCCATAAACCCAGGTTTTCAGGCATGAATCCTGTCCTCCTCCTTCTCTCTTAAATATGCCCTTCTTCCACCTGTATGTGACTAAAGAGGTATCATGACCTCTAATCACTGGTTTCCATGGCTCATTCTTGTTGGCGTTGTTCCCTGATCTCTAAAAGAATTTAAAATTTAATAAGAGAACAGGAGCTTGTGAAGCCATGTTATTTTGATCCCTTCAAGGAAATTATAAAGCAGGAATTATAACATTACACACTTCATTTCCATTGATGGTCTTTTTTACTGCCTATCTCCTAGCCTTCATGCTTCTAACTCTGAAGGTTGAGGTTATACCAGATGAGAATAATAGCAGAGCAGTTTTCAAAGACAGAGTCAGGCAAGCCTGAGCAGGTAACTTGTGCTAAGTGTCACTTGGCATGAACGTACTTAGCATTATTTAGTTTCTCCTCATCATTCAGGTCCTCCATTTTCAAGAGGTCATATTTGATTGATCCTGGTTGAATGGCATCAATGAGATCCAGGACTGGCATGCTGGTACTGATTTTGCTATCCTGCATAGATGAAAGATACAATTAGATGCAAAAACAGGATGACAGATCTCCCACAGAGCCAGAGTCTAGGCTCAAGAGCAATGGACAGCTCAGCCAAATACCATTTAGATCTTCACAAAGGGCTGCTTAGCATCATTTTTCATCTAACGCAGACTAAGAAACTTTTACAGGATTATTTTTTTTTCCCCAATGGATGAGATATTATTAAAGCAAAAGATGGGGTGCTGAGCTAGTGAATTTGCTTCCTGGGGGCAGATGACAAATACATCTACTGATGAGAGGTGTGAGGGAGACCAGCTGTGTTACTCCTTATCTCATTATGTGAAGCCTGATGGATCTGTCCTTGCCTGGTGCAAACTGCTGATTTACATCCACTGAGTGTTCCCCAGCTTGGGAAGTGCTGCGGATGCATTAGCAAAATTGGAAGCTCTCTAGAATTGGTCCATCTCTGTGTTTATATGATACCTTGCAAAACAGGGCAAGGTACCCCTGAATGGTACTACCAGATTATTAATGTATTGCTGTTGTCCTTTTAAATACTGTTTTAATAATTTGTAATTGCTGTTGTTTAGTGATCAACAGTATAACAGTTCTTGCTTAATTCCAGTCATTGTTCCTGGCTCCATACTTTGATTTCCTATGTCAAACTGGCATTCAATGTGTTTCCCATTCTGTTCATGTCATGTTTCTGTTACCTTTTCATAATAAACCCCATTGAATAAAATCTGTATATCTGAACAGGCCTTTAAACATGGGAATGAAAAATAATCAAATTATGTAGTTAATTATATCTTAGCGTAGTGTGCATCTATATGCATATATACACCTATATACAGGCAACATGTATAACATACACACAAACACACTGAATAAGAGATTCAGAAACTTCTAACAAAAAACTGTACCTTGAAACTGGAGATGGTCGAATCCTTCCCGGCTGCAGTCAGTGTTTCATTGACCCAGCTGACAATGATTTCATCATTGACCTTCTCTCCACCACCAATGTCTTCAAGGATATTCAGGGTGTACCTTAAGAGAGAATCCAGGATATCTGAATTTGCTCAAAGTCTACTGAAACCTCAGAACCATCCTGTATGTGCACGGCTTGACTGGGATCACACTAACAGTCCTCTTAGATCTGATATCCCCCTGCTTCTTACACACTTGCAGTGTATATGAATGATATTATAACATGATAATTAGCCTAATGGGTCTAATTCATCCCCAATTCCCTAATCATTGGTTTGGGAGTATCCAAAGTTTTTGTTACTCAAAATTCCTAAAAGGTCCCTCTTAGTGAATCTCAGTCTAGATGACTCATTCTCATAGTGCTTAAGGAGTAATCTTTAAGGCCAGAAAGGAATAGCTGTCCTCATCTACAACTGATCTTCTGCATAAACACAAGCCTGGAATATTTTGCTTTTATGTCAGCATACACCTGAGAAAGACATCGTAAATTGACGGCAAGTAATCATCACATTCCTAGATAGTTACCTGCTTGATAAACCTGTATCTTGCTTTATAGAATGAATTTAGTCTGTATTCAATTCTTAACTACTGGGTCTCTTCACACCCAGTTACAGAGCTCTTAAACACACACACACACAGAATTACATTAAAGTGGGGAGAGCTATTGGGTTGCATCTGCTTCATGTAGCAGATTACAACACTTCTGCATCAATTCCTTGTTTCCAGTACATTCTCCCCATTCCCCGATACAGAGACCTTTCAGCTTCTTTTTCTCTCTTCCATGCAATGAACATTTATTCATGCTATACAGATAGTGACAATAATAATCTTCTGCATGAGCTGACTGTAATGGCCTTATCCACAAGATAATGTGCCTCTTGATCCCATCCCTAACTAGGGGTGAGCACAAGGTTACTCTGTCTTTGCATGTAAGTGTAAACAGAAGAGTGAGAAAGCTGTAGCCTGTAGAGCCTTCTCAGTGATAGAATCAGGAAACTATTACAATGCAAACTGAGTATACCACGACACTGAAGCTTGTGTCTGACTGCCATACCTTCTCATCAATTGCCAGACTAAGGCGAGCGTGAGTGTACGGTTTCCTTCGTTCAGATCTTGCCCAGCAATGCCAACAAGGGAAAATTTGGCTTGGTTCTTTCCCAGTTCCACTGCATAGTTGCAGTTTTCAAGCTATTAGTGACAGAGTTAATTAGTATAAAAATATAAATAGTTCAAAAATACAGAAGAAGGAAAAAAAAAGAGAAAAAGAAAGAAGACAAGAGACTGTAACTTTAAATTATTTGTAACGCCAGATCCTCCTAGACAAACAGGAGCTTTCTGGATTTGTGATAATATAGATGTTTGACTACCAGCAGCCAGTTCCATCCCAAAAATACCATGGTAAACAGTTAACACAGAAGGAAATGTGAAATTTCATCATCAGGGCCTGAAAAACAGATTACCCTGGAAAATACAAATCTGGCTCGTGGGTACCTCCAGCATCATGGCATGGCACTGAGATAAAGGAATAGTGTCCCAGACAATTCTTTAGGTCTGTTAATCACTCTGGCCTAACTGGATTGAATTATTCATCCCAATAGCTGGAAGAAAGCTTTGTATTTAGCAGCAATTCTGTGCTCGCTTCTTGAGGTATCTGGTCAAGAATGCTTATCATCACTGTCTTCATTTGATGTGGAGAGCAGTGAACCAGGCAGCTGCAATTAAGCTGGTGCCACATGACTCACAGTGAAGATGCATTATAATTGGTGACTAAGACAGTAGCAAAAGTGGTCTGCAAATATAGTTTTTAAATATTGACACAAAAGGTGTCTTTTTACTTTACAAATATTGTTCACCCGTCAACAGAGTCGGTCAAAGGTATGTTTCTTTTTCAGGATGGAAAATTATTCACTGACTAGGCAAAAAATCAGTTAATGTGCTGTGCTTGGGACTTGAGATCAACATGAGTGCCCACATGGCTATTTGAAATGTTATAGACATCCTTTGGGTATAAGGCATCACTACTGAAGCTATTTCAGCTTTTTGTACCTTCTTCATGTTGCCACCCAGTTTAGGATATGGTGGTTTGTTCACTCTGTTCCAGTCTACTGGCACTTTGATCTTTTCATAGAGCTGGAAGATAACCAAGGCATCTGACAGGTCACTGAAAACAATAAAAAAGATTTGTCATTGTCCAAAGAACAGAGGAAAGGAACCCAAGTAAGCTGTTAGTAGACATAAAGTGAGTTTCCTAGAAGGAAAAAAAAAAAAAAAGAAAAAAAGAATGTATTCTTATAGGGTCCAAAAGTTTTTATGCTTTTGTACAAAATTTGCTATCTGTATTTATCATCTGAATGAAATGCAATACCTCCTCTTACCTATATAAGTGATTTACACGTGGATTAACACCCAGGGAGTTCATCCAGTTCCTGAATGTCCTCTCTTCCCTTGTCTCACCTAAAACAACAGATACATCAATCAACAAGCTTGCAAAACACAACACTCCAGTAAAATGTCTTGTGATGAAACCATAACTCAGAATTTACAGCGCAGTGAACCATAAACAGGAGACACTGGTTGACGTGTGAAATAAGAGCACATGGTGCAGCTTGTAATCTTTCTTCATGCCCTATATATTATAGTATTTAGGCACATTGGCCTTGAAGTGCCTTCAAAAACAGCCTGTGCCTTAGCATGAACAATTTCACTATGAGGCCGAGAAAGAACTTGAAGTTCAGCAAGGGATACATACAGTGGTGGTCCTGACCCTAACCCAGAGCAAGCCGGCAGCGGGTTTATGCAAGATCTGGTTTTTAAATTATATTCTTAATTAAGGGAATGCCAGATCAATTCTAATTTCACCTAACAAGCACTCTCAATGGGCCATACTGGTTCGGATATCACATAAACTTTTTTGTCTTTTAACGTACGCTATTCACAGAACAGACCTCCAAAATACTAGAATCTACACACAGGTGAAGAGCAGCCTCCCTTTCTTGAGGCTGCCTGTGCTAATGGTGCAGTGAATATATGTCTGAAGGACATACGGTTAGGTCAAGATACCAACTCAGAGCTGGGGATACTGTGGCACAGGTGGCCAGAAACATCCTTTACTCGCATTTTCCTTACCTTCAATAGAGCTCCAGTCAATGTCCTGGTTCTCTGGCTTATGCAGGGCAGGGTATTTGTTGAACAAGTTGGCAATGAAGGCCAAGTTTAGCTTTGGGTTCCCCCGGACGACGTCGGTGGCCGTGACAAACTGCCGGCAGCCCAGCCGCTCTGCCTGCTGCAGCATGCACTCTGCTCGCTGGACATCATCCTTCTCCTGTGCAGGCAGAAAACGGGGTCATCAAGCCTCACTCCGCTGCCTCGCACTGCACACGTGACCCACGCGAGCTGTCCGCGTGTGGAAGTAGGTGTGGGGCTGCTCAAGCAGGTCCTCATAGGATTTATAGCTATTTCTTTTCCCACTCCTAGTAACAGCAGGTTTGTGAAACGGGCTTTACCGACAATCTAGCTGTCTCACCATATTGCTTTTACAGTTATATTCCATAGAAAGGGGATGGTTTGATGAAATTCCCAAATAAATACATTTGAATATACTTGTTCCATGTTAGTGTTTTTTCAGCATGGTTCAACGGTTGTTAAAGTTTCAGGGATAATATCTAATGAAAAGTAAAACACATCATTTAATCCTTTGACAGCTCTGATTTCTGAAATACAAGATCATACTGAAATGTTAAAAAGAGTTTGCTCATTCTGGCATCCCAGTGCTGTTCTGTGCTGGCCAGCTATGGAAGTAACGGACAGAAAATATCAACTTATCTCATCTTACCCTTAATCCTGACATGTCAATAGTAATAGCTGGAATGCCTTCTTCATCTCCCTTGGGGGCAACTTGGTTCAGCAAATGGTAATAAGCTCTTGAGTCCTGTGACAGAGAAATTAAAGGGACGAAAAATTTCATCTAAAGCTCAGGTTTTGCATGCCAGTGCTCCCCTGAACAATGTGCTTGCATGCTTCATTTTTATTACATCAATCATTGGGCTACATAATTAAATTAATTAAGCTGGAAGCACTTAGCAGTTCCTACTTCATGCTGTATTTGCCAGATCTGTTCCTTCCCTAAGCCAATATATATAGGCTGCAGAATGCTCAACACATGAAACAAAATGCTGTGTGTTGCATTTACAACAAAGACAGCAACAACAAAAAGATATTAGAATTAACTTAATCAGAAGAATACACTAAAGATAAGAAAACGCATACCTTTATAATGCTGTAGAAGTCAGGATGCTGAGCATTTAATAAAAGAAAATGCAGAAGGAGAAAGCAGATGTTTAAAGCAGATTTCAAAGCAATGCCAGAACAGTTAGGGAAGAGAAAACGTGGTTTTCAAGGACAAAAGTTAAAACTGACAACAGTATCAGCATTTTTCAGGCAAAAGGGCAAGAACAAGACAAAGACTTAACATGTTGTGTCTTTAATCTTTTGTGAAATGTAATGTTGCTTCCATGTGTGGAAAAATCTAAATCTCACTTCAGAAATAACTCAAAGAACTGAAAATAAAGCTGTATGTCAGTGCCTAGGGACTTGACTAACTAACCAAACTAATCCTCTTCAAAATATAAAGCAGATTACCCTAATTACTTTAAATATTATCCATCTACATTACTACCCACCATATCTAGAAAGTGGTTATTTATAACAGAAGTGAGGTGGGGAAGACACACTTAATTAGAGAATGGCTGTAAATGCTGAAGTCTTGGCCTCCTTGAAGTAAACGCGCACCTTATTTTCCCATTGTAAATATAGTAAGTGCAATTTGTCTTTCACTTGCAGGTAGGATTTAATCAATTGCATTATAGTCCTCTTGGCCAGCCTACAGAAAGATGGGAAAGACTCTATTCCTTTCCTTTTTCATGGATATTCTCCAGTTGCCTCCACCCTGTGAACCAAAAATCTGTTAAAATAAAAATTGTATTGTCAAATGTGACTCTTAAGACTCTCCTGTTGCCTTCTCTGGTGTATTTTTCTGTCATGGTAAATGACTTCTCATGCTTCAGTCCCTGGTGAAGCCTACAACCAGGCATCTCTGGAGCAGGGCTTCTCTCATGCTATGCTGGGAGTGGGCAGGTTGTTGTGTCATGGCTGGCAAGGTCAGTGAGGTCCTGGTAGCCAGCTCAGACACACTTTCTGATATACCCCATACAGCCATGGGATGCTAACTGGGCCTCACACTGTAGATTTAGTGTTTTAAACTCATCAGTGTGCACCACTGAGATTCAATTACATCTGTCGAGGAAGAATGAAGGTCTTACAAAGAAAGCTCTGATGAAATCTGCAGCCACAAGCACATGAAATCCCAAGTACATGAAATATGCTGCATGGAATAGAGACTAATCCTTGCAAATGCCTCCACATCTAGCTATATTATTTTGAATAGTCCCACTGAATTAAAACTTGCAGGTGAGTGTATACAGGGCTATAACAAGGGTTGGGACAGAAGACCACATAACCCAGGTGCTGTACTGAAGGAAAGATCAGGTAGGGGAATTGGAAGAGTCCCATCCTCTTCTGCTACACCTAGTTACCTGCCTGGGTAAGGTCCAGCCTTTTCCAAAACAAAGCCAGGTCAAGAGGCATCTAAGGACATTTAGGAAGGAGAAGAGCAATAGAGGCAGGAAACTGAAAAGCAGTAGATTCTGTATGCTCTGTCCAGAGCCAGCAGCCATTCCTTTCCCAGACATTTGGTGTGCTGGGGCTGGCAGTGATGGCTGGGAGGACAGGAGGAGGAGGAATACTACTAAGCAGAAAGGTAAACCACACTAAAATGATTTTATGTACCCAGCTCCATGTGTTCAGCAGAGCAGTCTGAGCTGCTTGGATTGTTTCAGTGCACAAACCTTGTTTGGAAGACAGGGATTTGGGTGTGGAGCTGCTGTTTTGTTATCATCAGTCAGTGTTTCTCATACCTTGATATCTGAGCTGAAGTTGTTGACTTTGTTGCATCCTGCATTTTCCAGGTGATAGTTTGCCCACCTCAACAGCAGTTCCTCTGGAGACAACTTCATCAGATCCTCCAGGCTTTCTCCTTCTCTCAGAAGAGCAATCAAGGCTAAGCAGGGAAAAAAAAAGAAAAAATTAATAATGTTGTGAATACTTGTAGAGGAGAATGTATAACTATTTTCTCTCTTACACGTTTTGCTACCCTAGTTTCTAAAAGTGAGCGTCCAAAATGTTGCCAAAGTTCAAGCTGAGTTAGCATGACAGAGAACATAAACAGAAAAAGGGTCTCATCAATAAATTGAGGACAAGGCTGTTAGTTGTGGATCTAGTAGTAAATCACATAGAAATGCAAGACAATTTCAGTGCGGTCTAAGAACTACATCATTTCCTTGCCTCGGATCTTAATTAAAAGATTATAATAAAATTATAGAATAGTTTGAGTTGGAATGGACCTTTAAAGGTCATCCAGTCCAATCCCTCTGCAGTAAGCAGACATCTTCAACTACATCAGGTTGCTTAGGGCCCTGGACAACCTGACCTGGAATGTTTCTAGGCATGGGGCATCTACCATCTCTCTGGGAAACCTGTTCCACTGTTTCACCACCCTCACTGTAAAACATTTCTTCCTTATATCTAGTTTAAATCTACCCTCTTCTAGTTTAAAACCATTATCCCTTGTCCTGTCACATCTGTCCTTGCTAAAAAGACTGTGTCCATTTTTCTTGTAGGCACCCTTTAAGTATTGAAAGGCTACAGTAAGGTCTCCCTGGAGCCTTCTCTTCTCCAGGCTTAACAATCCCAAACTCTCTCAGCCTTTCTCCACAGGAGAGGTGTTCCAGCCCTCTGATCATTTTTGTGTCCCTCCTCTGGACCTGCTTCAACAGATCCATGTCTTCCTTTTACTGAGGTCTTCAGAGCTAGATGTTGAGCACAGGGGAAAGATGGGAATGAAAAACTGAACAGAGACTTTCTACAGCTTAGATGAAAGAAATCTCAGTGACTTTCACACTGAAACTGAATCCACAGAGGTATTCTGAAAAACTTGCACATGACTTCATGGGATCATGGACCAGTAGGGTTAATTCATCTGTCAACTGGAGATGATACCCTATTTATACAGAAAAATAACCATAGTAGTTATGTTCATAAAAAGAGCAAGTGGCAGGAGGGAAGGATTGACCCTTGCAACTGCAGAATGTTCAGCTGATCTCTGGAGCATGACAGGCTTTAGAACAACTTTTGAAAAGAACTACTAATAACAATGAAACAAATTATTAATGTGATACAAAGGAAAAGTGTGTCACATTACTCTGATCTCCTTCTGATATCTTTGTTATTTCCTGTAAGAAATATGAATTTGCTACATAAAGGAAACAGTAGAGACCTACTGTACCTGGAGTTCCACAGATAACTTAATGTAGGCTTCTATGGGGTTAAATTGAACCAGAAGGGGATAATAGAAGCATTTTAAAGTAGGCTTTATGAAGAGAACAATGTTAGCATTGAGAGAAGCAGGCTGGAAGAAGATGGAGCTGATCATGGATTGATTTTTGGATTAATGTTTTCATTTCTTTTGCATCAATTATCTTGGCACACATACTAGCAATGTGCTAAAAATTTGATAATGATATTCACTAGGTGGCATAGTCAGTACAGAGGATAATCAGGAAATCAGACAGAAAGAACTGGCTAACAGTAATAAAAATGGAATGTAATTTAATAGCACTGTGTTCAAAGACATTCACTAGGGAATGAATATGAATAACTGCTATTAGCTAAAAGCTTACAGCAACAGAGGATAAGAACAACTCGAGTGTATCAGATGTCTTCTGAGCTACTCTGAGCCACCATGTGATATGATCAGGGGAAAACCAAACACGATATTTGTGCATCCCACGTATTTCCCATAGCAGCTGGGATGTATTACTGCCTTGGTACCACACACTCATGAGAGCTCATTGGAAATAGTGTCCCATATTAAAGAAAAGGGAATTTCACCTGGAACAGTTGTAAAAAAGAGCTATCAGGGAAAGAGAGAACCTGGTAAGAAATCAAAATTATCTTGACTTGTCTACCCTGACAAACTGAACTCTAGAAGTGATGGAGAAAATACCAGAAAGTGAAGACTAGCTATTAAGCAAGATAAGGATACCTACAAAGGAATGGGAACTGGGAACTCTGAAAACTAGTGGCTCTGGCTATGAAAGGGATAGAAATGTTCAAGGGGTGAAGCAGTAAAAGTAACACCTTCATGGTAACTAGAGAAAAGAAGTGTCACTGTTGGTTAAGTGGACTGCCCAGAGATGCAGGCAACAAAACTGCGAGATGAGGTGCTGTGTGGACTGCATATACACATCCACAGTCTCATGCTGAAGCTATTTCATGGAGAATTTTGTCATTGGTGAGACACATCTGGAGTGCTGTGTCCAATTTGGGGCTCCCCAGTACAAGAGAGACATTGACAAACCACATCAAGTTTAATGGAGGGAGACCAAGGTGGCTGGGCTGGAATACATGACATATGAGGAGAGGATGAGAAAACTGGGTTTGTTTAGCCCAGAAAGAGGTCAGAGACAGGGACAAATATTGTCTTCCAACAATTACAGAGGTGCCAGACATGTGTTTTCCCAGTATGCACAGAAAAAGGATGAGAAGTTATAGTCAGAAAATACAGGAAGAGAAATTTCAACTAGATACAAAAAAAACCATTCAGAGCAAGAGTGGTCAAGCTCTGGAATAGGCTGCCCTGAGCAACCTCATCTGAACTTGAGACTGGTACTGCTGTAAGTGGGTGACTGGATGGCTGAACCAGAGGACCTCTAGGGTAGACCTCCAGAGTTTTCTTCCAGTCAAAATTATTCTGTGATTCTATAGTGGTGGTTGCACAAAGAAAGAGGAGATGCTGGGCAGTCATGAGCAAGAAAAGAGCAAAGTCTCCTGAATGCAGTATAGAATTTCCTTATCACAGATTTAGTGCCAAAACCCAATATACCTGGGTGTAGACTGTCATTCCTGATCCAGTGAGCATGACATTGGCTCTGCACATAAAGCCTACACACAGCCTTGGACTTTGAAGCTCTGGAACTTGCAAAGAGCAAGGGAAATTAGAGCAGTCAAGAAGACGGGCAACAAATACTTGAAGAAAAAAACGGATAAAGATTTTTTTTTAAAAGTTTTATCCTAAAGACTGTTCAGTGATAACAGTAGAGTACTGAAATGCAGAGTCATACATACCTTCATTCCTGCTGATCTCTATGTCAGCAAAGAGTCCAATTTTGATGACTTGCCATAAAAGACCCAAAACCAGGTAAGGTTTCCCTTCTTTTAAGTCTTCAGCTCCAATGTTAACAACATGGCACCCAATGGCTGAAGCAGAGTTCAGGGCCAGGTTCAGATTTTCCTAGGGAAATAAGAGAACTTCTGAATGATGCCATTAACTGGAGAGCTCAGGATACAGGAAGGGAGCATAGCCAAAACTAGTGACATATGTGAGGAGCTTCATTGTGAATGCATTCATATACATAGAATCACAGAATATTTTGGGTTGGGATGGACCTCTAAAGGTCATCTAGTCTAATCCCTCTGCAGTGAACAGAGACATCTTCAACTACATTAGGTTGCTCAGAGCCCCAGACAACCTGACGTGGAATGTTTCCAGGGATGAGGCATCTACCACCTCTCTGGGAAACCTGTTGCACTGTTTCACCACCCTCACTGTAAAACATTTCTTCCTTATATCTAGTTTAAATCTACCCTCTTCTAGTTTAAAACCATTATCCCTTGTCCTGTCACATCTGTCCTTGCTAAAAAGACTGTGTCCATTTTTCTTGTAGGCACCCTTTAAGTATTGAAAGGCTACAGTAAGGTCTCCCTGGAGCCTTCTCTTCTCCAGGCTTAACAATCCCAAACTCTCTCAGCCTTTCTCCACAGGAGAGGTGTTCCAGCCCTCTGATCATTTTTGTGTCCCTCCTCTGGACCTGCTCTAACAGGCCATGTCTTTCTTGTGCTGAGGTCTCCAGGTGGGGTCTCATTAGAATGGAGCAGAGTGGGAGAATCGCTTCCTCAACCTGCTGACCATGCTCCTTTTGATGCAGCCTGGGGTGCACATCTGACTACAGGGTGCAGGGGAATGCATAATCTCCTGGGATTACAAGTAACTTCTGGATCCCAACATGAGGACGGAAAGGACCTCTTTGGCAAAGGTGAAAGACACCATGTCATTGGAGCTCGGAGCATACATCCTCATTCACAATGATGTCCTGGCTCAATCCTGGTTATCAAAGCCAGGCTCTCCTTATAGCTAATGCACAAGAACATGTTCAAGTGCAGACCTAGCTTTGTCAAGCTCTCCTCCGCTCAGTCTTGCACACATGGAGGAACAAGGGAGCTACAAATCAATCATCTGGCAGATATTCCAGGCTCAGCTCTCCCTAAGTACCATGCAAAAGCCCTAATACCTAAGATACAAGTAAGTTTCTAGCTGGCAATGTAACCAAGAAGCACATGGTCATAAGAATCATTACGAATAAACCTGTTGAGTTTTTAAACTTGCAGTTCAGGCAGGGTCAGAACTGGTCAAAACTGGATATTCTCTTTTTGAACTTTGCAACATGGATTCCTGTTTTGGGAATGTTCAGTGGAGGATTCTGGGATTCATAGTGAGGGGCAGAAAGAAAGCCATGTTTCAGGAACAGTATGTTCCTTCAGCATTTCCTTCCCATTTAAAACAAAGGGTGTAAGAAAATCTGACCCACAGATCTGCACTATTCAAAAGGGTGGTTTGGTAAACAGAGGGCAAATAAAGCAGGTAAAGAAGCCTGGAAAACGCAAGTTATCACACAGATTTGCAATTTTTCACGTGAATTTCATCAGCGCTGGCATGACAGAGAGATTTGATTAGATACAAAATGCAGAGAGAGGCATAGTGTAAATTCTCATAAGATAGAAAAATTGGAGCATTTCAAATTAATTACCTTTTCTTTACCAGACAGCTGTAAAAGGGTTAAGTTAAAGTGGAAGTTCTATTGATCAAATCATGTCTGTGTGTGACAGGGATTGATCTTAGCTGCATCACTAAGCTATGGTGCTGACCAAAATGATTAGAACTGAAAAATGTGGTATACAGCATAAAAATTCGATTTAATGGCTTCTGAGCTTACTTGAGCCTAGCTAATGTTCCATCAAATCAGAGTAGCTGAGGGCTAAACTGGATTAGGTTCATATCTATTCCATATATCTATTTATATTCTGTGTCCAGACACATAGATTCTGTTCATATAAAAATATGTCTCTACATACTGCTGTGTGAGTGACACAATAAACTTTAAATAGGTGAAAATTAGCTTTTTTTTTGTGTGTGTGTGTCTGATTTTTAAATCATATACATGTGCACACAATAGAAACAAAGAAGGGATTCAGTATTTAAGGTGAATAACACATACTGTAAAAGACAGGCAAAGGCTATGGTCCCATCTCAGGCACGTTGCTCACCACAGTTCCTGGGTCACAGTTAATATTATGATGAGGACATCAAACTGAAACACAGCAGTCATGAATTCAAGTCCATGGCCATGCCTGTGTGACCTTGGATGTGGGGTTCAGCCTTCTGAGAGCTACTTCAACTGAAATTGGTCATCCTATTATCTAGTTGCTTTTGCATTTGTATGGCATCTACCACAAAGGTAACTAAAGCTTTGAACTACTACACATTGTACATGGGGTTAAGTGCACATATAAACACAGTTTCTTCAGTCAAATTGCTCATAAGTTCGGAAAGAAACAGAAATATAAGTCTTCATGTTTTTATGATGTGGACTTGAGCATCTCACTTTGCCACAAACAACTTTTCCTGATTGTTTTGGGCAAGACCATGGTACCTCCAGCTTTTGTCCTAAGTGATTATATGAAAGCATCCTAAGGGGAAAAGCAAAGAATCTTGTTGTATTTTACTACCTGTATTGTGAAGGGCGTAAGTTTCTTTTTGTTGATTGTTCTCTCATCAATGGTATCTGGCACTGAAAAGTTGATCATTTTACTGGAAATAAAAGAAAAAAATCAACAAGAAATACACTCCTAACTATGTGCAAAAAAATACAGATACAGCTTTTGTCACTACACTGTAGGACAAGTCAAAGAGCTGGAGAGTTATAGAACAAATACAGATAGTCAGCCTCTGTTTTTACATATATACACAGAGGCACACACACAATACTCAAGCAGTTCTTTAGGGTCACATGCAGATTGTACTCTAGGTGTGAGGCATTCTTAATGCTGCAAGTTGTGAGAGTTTACTGTGCAGAAAATGTCTGTGAAAAAGCTCACTATCTTGTGCCTCTTTGTGTGAACCCCCAAAAGTCCTTGGACAAACGAAAACCAAGTAACTCCTTAAATTTCACTGAATTCATCTTATTGCAAGGGTCCAGAGGCAAGGAAAAACTCTCATTTAACATAAAAGAAGGTTTACATTTTTAATGATAAAAGAAGCAAAAAAACCCTAGCGTTATTAAGGCCCTGCAAAGATTCATGAGCTTAATGTAAAGTAAGCAGCTTCCATTTAAGCAGAGATGTGAGTTTCTGCAGACTCACAGTTCCCACTTGTGACACAGATAGGTATTACTTACCAAAGCACTATGCCATCACCAACTGCCTGGAAGAGGTCATCTGTTTCTGGATTCATTGGGACCACATGCTTACAGTCAGGGTCCTTCTCAAGGGCTTTGTTAATCCAGTTGACAAAGGCATATTTTTCTTCCTCTGTGGACACAACATCAAATCCATCAGTTTGCTGTACAATGCCTCTGCTATCATTTCACTTACAAAGGCAGAACTCCTGGGGAGAAGACTCTCCTAGCAGTGTGACTGACAAACAAACCCCTACAAGGGAAGAAGGCTCTCAGGACGCTGGCAAATGAGCTGAAGACAGCAACGGGCTTGAGCTGGTTAATACTCCTTCCATATTCCTTCTCACTGACTGGGGTTTCCCAGTGTCATGAGGGAGGCATATTACAGAGACCGGTAATGAATTTCATGTGAATTAACAGTATGCTGCAGTTACCATGCTCTGCTAAGCACCATAATCTGAATGCATTGTATCACTCTACTGAACTGAAATCCCACGTAACTTCTAATATGTTTAAATAAGTGAATTCTGTGCTTTTTTTTTACACCCTCCACAACTGGAGTATCTAGAAGAACATGGGCAAGATTGGACTCTGACAAAGAGCATTTAGAGGGTAATGGGCAAATGTTCCCTATAGTCCAACAGGGATGTAACATAGTTATCCTGTATCAGCAGCAGCTCACACCACCCCCGGTAGCTCAGAGGTGTCCTCTATGCTGAGGTGTGTGGAGACCTTGGAAGTATCCTGCACTCTCCCTACAGTTCCCTACCCTTGCTCCTGGAGAAGACAGCCAAGGGTGGGACCTCCTTCCTGTGGAGCTGCTTCAGAGTGGGCTGTGCCTAGGAGGCAGCAGAAGCAACCATGGCTGCCCCAAACTTTCAGCTTGGAGAAACAGGAGCTCTGATAAGGTTGTGCCCTCTTTAGAAAAAAGTCAGGAGCCCTTTGGTTACTGATGAGTTTAGAGAGACACTACCAGACTACTGGTAAAATGTACAAGGAAATGGGCTAACAACAGCAGGGAACCTGTGCCTTGCCTCACTGGTGTGCAGAGTCAGCAATGGGCCAGCAATGGGCCAGGGACTTTGTGTTGCTGCAGCCATGCCAGGAGGATGTTCTCTAGCTGCAATACATTTAAGGTAAGAGAAGCTAAGCTGGGTGGAACTTCCTCCCATAGTCACAGCTTTGTCCACCCCAGTAAACTGGCTCACACTACTTTTAATAAAGACCCTGCTCCAGTGCCTTGTCACCTTCTCAACTCTTTGCCTTGTACCAGCCCTGCCTGAACAGCTGCCAAAGCTCACTGAGGCCAGAGCACCTGGTTTTGCACCAAGATAAGGCACAGATGATCTCCAAGGGCACACTTGTTCCTAGTTGCTATCAGCGTAGGAAAGCTGTACCTACCTGAGTAAGAGTGTTGTGTGCCAGCACTGGACTGCTCAGACGTTCCACCGATAGCACAGATCCCCTCCTTTTTATTGATTTGTTTTCGGAATGACTTAGCAACATCATCACTCTTCAGGTTTTGGAAAATCTTTCAAGCACAAGAGACAATTTTAAAATTTTGGAAAATTAAATCAAGCCAAAACAGTGAGTTCTTGGACCAGGAAACATGTCCTCTCTGTTTTATACATAGGGAAGCACAGCTTGCATATTACTCATTGGGTTTCTGTGTAAAATCTGTGTATCTGCTATAGTAGAACAGAATCATGCACAGTTTTTATGTTTTCAAAGTTAACAAAGATCAGCTAAGGAACAGAAATGTATATGGTATGAAACCACAGAGCTAAAATGTGCAGGAGGAAGGCCTTCTACGGTCCTGGTTTGAAGAAAGGAAAAGTAAAAATATGTTTCCCCATCCCAAGAGAAATTTCACTATTTTAGCATTTGCTTTTGTCCCAGTTCAGACCAGAAAAAGAAGCTATTTAAACAGAAAAAAAAGTACCATAAAGTTTTCCGTTTCCATCTGCTGAAATTTTTCATTACAATCTATCCAGAACATAATCTTTTTGCAACTTAAAAAACTTTATCCTTCTGCATATACCAGACTGAAATATATTAAATCTATTCCATATGCAGCCTCATTCATGTAACCTGTCCCAGTTAATTGCAGGATTTCTAGTTTGGTTACCTCCTGCTCTCATCTTTTCCAGCAAGAGGACTCCTTGGATTAACTGGGTGCCCATGAAACCCTGTGCTTGTGCCTCTGCCATGCCCTGGGAACCACCTTGAGTATCCCACCTGGCATATTACTTACTGAGATAAATGACATCTTACTTACAGAAATAAAGTCATCAAAACTGATCTTGCTATCTCCCGCAGTTGTCAAATTCTGAATGAGTTCTCTGGCTTTATATCCTGGGAGAGGGAGATTAGCTGCCTTTAACACGTCTGTTAAATCATTGGCGTGGATGAAGCCATTCCCACCAATATCTGCAAAGATTAAAGCAAACATTTAGATTCTACATCAGACAAATTAAATTTTATGCAGATAAAAGCTGTTGGTTTTATTTTACCCAGGGAAAGGTACATTAAGATTTATTTTCCTGAAACCAAATATTTTCAACCACTGTGGTGTCATTCATACTCAAGAAAAAATTACCATCATCACGACAAAAAATATATGGGGCTTGAAAGGTCATAGTAAAGGGATTACAAATTTTGTAGCCATTTGCACATTTGTCCTCCCCAAACTCTTCCTCCCCAGAGGGAGTACTCAATCTACATTAAAATAAAAACTTTTTGCCTTCCAAAGAATTTGACAGGAACAAGCACTATTCTTAGGAAAACCCTTGAGAATATTTTGAACATGGTTTTCTGTACAGCTTTGGAGGTTATTTCATAAACCCTGCTGCTCATTGCCCTGCCATCTCCCTCCAGTAAGAAGTCGTTGCTCTGCAGCATGCTGATATAGTTTCATCTCAGAGGCCTGCAGCAGCAGGAAGAGGACTTTCTGTGGTTTCTGTGGCACAGCAGATCAGCACCAGATCAGCAGATCAGCCTCACGGCTGGTCAGTACATGAGAAAAGAGCTTGCTGCAGCTTTGCACTTCAGCAGTGTCTTTCCTGTTTGCTGTACTCACCAACTTTGCCAAAAGCCTCTCGTAGCTCTGCAATCTCCTCCTCCGAGAAGTGTGCTGTTGAAGCCATTTCTTATTTCTCTGAGTGGCAGGTCTGCAAGAAGAAAGCACATGTTTTTATTTGGAGTTTTTTGGGGTTTGCAATCACGATGAAAAAGAGGGGTTTTCACTTGGATTTTCAAAGTCTCAAGAGCAGCTCCCAATAGCTGAAAATCCAGTTCCTCTCTGCATCCTGAAATCATTTGAAGGGGTAAAATCCTGCATACCTGAGATACAATCCCTCCTGGTTTTTTGCCAGGCCCTGCTCAAAATGACAACAGTTTTATTTATACTAATTTAACTGGAATTAAATCCTACCTGTATGGATCGTCTGGCTCATAGTTCATAAACAGATTTTGGTAAAGTCTAGTTCATGCAGGCGACTCATGGGGGGTTGTATAAGCAACCCAACCTTGGATGGTCTTAAGGACCTGTCTATGCAAAGACAACCCACGGGGAGCTATGTAGATAGCTCAGCACAGAGCTGTCCATAAGCCACAGACCAAACAGGGCAGTGCTGCACCATGCAAAGAACCGAAAACTGAGCTGAGCCTTGAAATCCCTCAACAAGTAATATGCCCTGAGTCTCAATCCAAACCATTACTCTGTTGCCTGATAAAGTAAGATAAAGAGAACCTGGAGGGCTTCAGTGTTGGTTTCAGCCAACAACCTTGTGTATCCAGACAGTATAATCCAATCAGGCATACTCTTGCCCATGGTCACATAAATCAGGGTGTAAAAGCCCTAAGGTTCAGCTTACAAACTGGGAGCTGCCTCTCCTAGGCTACATCTCACCTTCGTGGAGTCCCTTCCCTGTGGTCGGGACAAGGTCACATTTTCTAGGATTCAGAGCCCTTACCTGGAGGGGTAAGCAAATCTTTAGCATGCTGTAAGTTTGCCAGTGTGAGTGATTAACTGACACACATATATTTAGCTTTCTAGTTTGCCATAGATAATCAAATAATGCCTTGGGTTGGAAGGCGCCTCTACAGGTCATCTAATCCAAACCCCCTGCAGTGAGTAAGGACATCCTCAACTAGATCAGGTTGCTCAGAGTCCCATCAAGCCTGACCTTGAACGTCTCCAGAGATGGAGCCTCCACCACCTCCCTGGACAACCTGTTCCAGTGTTCCACCACCGTCATAGTAAAGAACTTCTTCCTAACACCCAATCTAAATCTACCCTTCTCTAGTTTAAAACTATTGTCCCTCGTCCTATTGTTACATGTCCTTGTAAACAGCCCCTCTCCAGCTGTCTTGTAGGCACCCTTCAGGTACTGCAAGGCTGCTATAAGGTCTCCCCAGAGCCTTCTCTTCCCCAGGCTGAAAAAGCCCAGCTCTCTCAGCCTGTCCTCATAGGAGAGGTGCTCCAGACCTCTGATATCTTTGTGGCCCTCCTCTGGATCCACTCCATCGGGTCTATGTCCTTCTTGTGTTGGTGGCTCCAGAGCTGGACACAGTACTCCAGGTGAGGTCTTACCAGAGCAGAGTGTCAGAATCACCTCTTTCAATCTGCTAGCCACACTTCCTTAGATGCAGCACAGGATGCAATTGGCCTTCTGGGCTGCAAGTGTGCACTGGTGGCTCATGTCCAGCTTTTTGTCCATCAGTTCCCCCAAGTCCTTTTCCACAGATCTGCTCTATCACCTCATGCCCCAGCCTGTATTGATAATAAGGAATGTTCCAACCCAGGTGCAGTGATTTGGTGTGATATGGGTGGTAGGCCTTTCTGACTGTGGACATACCCTCTGGTGTAGGCTGCCCATCATCCACATCCTCATTTGAATGGGCTTTCTCAACCAGAGCCTCGTATCTGTTTTTCAAAAGCACCTGGGGGGGCAAGGTGGGCAAGGAAGGAGTTTGCCTGCTGCCTCAACCATGAACTTGCCTCCATTCACTCTTTTCATTTAGTCTTCTGCCTTTGGCGTGACAGGAGCAGGATACAGAATCCCCCTAATCCTGGCTATTTCCTGATGGGTGCCCCCATTTCTGTTTGAAGGAGGAGAGAGCCTGGCTCCACCAGGATATTTTCTTGTTCAACCTCCCCAGTGCTCCTCAACCTCTCAACTTCCACCGGCAGCTCTACCAGCAAGCTGGGCAGATCGTCCACCTGCTCGCAGGGCCCGCAGCCCTTCTCACCGCTGCTGCTCGCTGCCGCTGTGGGGCTGTGACACTCCCTGCAGCCCATCACCTGGATGGACGGCTGCAGGTTTCCCTGGGAGCTTCAGCCACCTCCCCACATCTGCTCTGCTGAATGTGGAGAGCATGACCTTCTACCAGGTGGAGACCACAGCCTTGAGCTCTTTCCCAGAGGGTGACAACATCTGCAGAGCTGGCAGAGCTGCGGGTCCTGAGCACAGGGAGGCCGCCACTTCGTGCTACACGGGTCAAGCGTCACCATGTTTCCACCTCCTGCCATTGCCCCGACAACGCCCCTGGCCTTGTCCGCCCCTCAGCCTCACAGGCAGGACCTGCTGGCTCCCGGTGGGTCCCTTCACTCCTCCTTGGGTGTCCCTGACTCTGGGACCCCCTGCCTGCCTCAGTCTAGCACTCGACCACAGAGCTGACTCTGCCACTGCCTCGCTCTGCGTGGGCTGAGCGTGTTCGTGCTTTTAAGTTGTGATAGTGCATTCTTCCGTTGTACCCGTGGAAACCTGCTTTAGTGGCCTCTTCGATCTGTGAGTGAAGTTCAGATCAGTTGTTTGCTCGAGCCTTGCAGTTAAACCCATGAGTGAAATTCAAATAAATAATTTACTTAAACTTTGCAGTCCAGTCTCTTTTCACCACGCTACCTCCATTAACTCCTGTTTCTTGTGGAAAAAGCAGAGAAATTTGTTCTGTTTCTTGTTATTCCACTTTTCGAAACAAAATTTGCAATGTGCTTCTTCAGCAGCTCTGGCAGAGAAGCAGCAGCCCTGTCTGCTCCTGGGTCTCTGAGTTGGAGCCAGAGCCCTGTGGGGGATATTTGCACCTTCTACCTAATGAGGATGCTGGTCACTCTTATAGGATGGCTGGATGGATGGATGGAGAGAAGCTCATTCACAAGGTGTTCATAGCACCAGTCCAGGCATCCTAGAGGACAACATCGCTTCCTGGCTATGGGGAGAGTTCAGGGACTTGCCCCCCAAGGTACCTAAGTTAGTGCCTGAGGTTGGGTGGCACTTTAAGAATGGGTGGCTGGAAGGAGTTTTCCTGCCTTTCCTCTCATCAAATATATAAAGCAGGAGGAGGGATTAAACTTTCCAGATGTCTTTCTTAATAATCAGAATGGGAAAGTTTACTTCTGCTGGTCACATCATTTAATACACTGCCAGAAGATGCACATTATACCCCTCTGCTTTTTCATGCGCCTACTGTCCCTTGCATCTATTAATGAGAAATTGTTCAGGAAACAGACTCTCTATTATTCTACATTTGTGAGAATGACTCTAGTGTCCTATGCCTCTTTATTAATTAACCAAGCAACTATTTAACTAGGACAGAATGGAAACCTGAGTTGATCCTGAAAAGTGGTTGCTGTAGCTATTGTGTTCAAATGAGGAAAAAAAAAATCAGAAATACCTCATTCCCAGACTAAACCCAACATTGTATCCCAGAGGTTTGAATTCCACACTTCATAGAAAGACATACAGGAATAATTTTAAAAATCACAGATTTGCTGTAGACCTCTACAAAGACACAGAGTTGTGCACAGCCTATCTGGGATTCAGATTTAATATTCTTCTGAACTCATGCATTGATTCCTTATGTCTGTGAAAACCACTACAGACGCTGCTTTGAAATAGCCCAAAGGCAATCTCATGTGGTTGGCTTTTTGTCTGCTGTCTCCTGGTAGTATCATGCACCCTTTATCTGCCTCATCACTGTGATTTTAGGGTGAGGACAGCTTCCAGAGAAAAATCTGTTCATTCACTCCAACCTCCATAAGTAGAGAAATGCAGCGTAATCCATAATGCTGTCGCTCCTGAGGCACGAGAAGCCATGTGCAGTTTTCAGCACAACAGAGCTGGTGATTGCTGTTGAAATACTAATAAAATATTAAAAGTGGTTCTAAACACCGTACTTTCAAGTATTATCTGTAAAAAAATTCCATTTAATCCATTAGCAATGAGGGTTATATGTACAAGGGCAAAATTAGATCCACAGTCTTTGTCCTTCATCCTGGTATCTTTCCTGCCTCTGATTCCTCACTACCAATCTTTTTCTATTGCATGCTGTGTGGTTTTGCAACCTGTGAATTACCTTAAATACACCTGGGCAAATGAAAATCTGACACTATCAGCAAAAAAATTCATACTCTATTGCAAGATCACCCCTTTCAGTCCAGTCACTTGATCAAGTAGTATACTGTGTGTCACAACTTTTAATAGCATTGACTGTTCTAGAGCTTAACAGATAAGAAACACCACAAGTTGTTCCATATAACATTATTTTTGAAAAGAGTTTTCTAAGTTTGAGAAAAAATTATCACCAACCTAACATGGACTTTTCTTGATTGCATAAGAAGTTGTGGCCTCTGATCAGTAACTAACTGATCTGTTAAATGCAGAGAATCCTATTAATAGTGCATGTGTTTACATGTGTGGTCATTTATAATAATAATACATAATGGGATGAAAGGCTCTGCTCTCATTAGCCCCTATGCCATCTTTTTTAGGTCAATATTATCTACTCTGTTGAAAAGGTGGCTATGCTTCGCTGAGAAATCAAATGAATCTCTGTACCAAGCACAAGAATGGGTCCTCAAGCACCCGAGGAGTAGTTGCACTTAGGTGATGGAGGCATCGACACTGCCTACTCCAACACACAACTGAGTTTCTTTTGCATTTTCATCCTCTTAGTGTCTCTTGATTTCAGCCTGTCAGCTCCAGCATCAAACATCACCTCGTATCATTGACTAAAACCTGCTCACTGTTCACACAGTAGTGAGATTAGGACAGGCACCCTCTGTCAGCCAGCCCTATGCTGCCTTCTCTTTTGGCAGGTCAAGTGCATCATAACCAACCATCTCTCTGAAAGTTTGACACTGGTGGCCATCGCAGTACATTGACCACATAAAATCCATATCAACAAGAAAATCCCTTTATAGCCACTACCTCTACACGTTTCAGGGATGTCTCCAGTCCCAGTTTTGGCAAGGAATTGCAATAAAGGCAGGGAAAGAGGTGAAAGCCTTCACTGTGGGTCTTCATCTGCAGCCAGAAGACCTCTGTGAAATTAATGAAAACCCTCAAATTTACACTCAATTAATCAAAACCATAATTTTCAGATTAAACATGTTCAAAAAGCTGCTTTTCCATATAAAACCTGCTTATTTTGCTTAGAATCATAGAATCATAGCACCATAGAATGGTAGGGGTTGGAAGGACCTCAGGAAATCATTGAGTCCAACCTCCCTGCTAACGCAGGAACACCTAGGGCAGGACACACAGGAACAGATCTTGAAAGGCAGGTCTTGAAAGTCTCTGGAGAAGGAGACTCTATAACCTTCCTGGGCAGCTTGTTCCAGGCTCCATCACTCTCACAGTAAAGAAGTTTTTCCTCATGTTGAGGTGGAACTTCCTGTGTTTCAGATTGTGACCATTACATCTTGTCCCATCACAGCGAACAACTGGAAAAAGACTGGCCCCTTCTACTTGACACCCACCCTTCAGATATTTGTAAACATTAATAAGATCCCCTCTCAGTCTTCTCTTTTCCAGATTGAACAGCCACAGGGCTCTCAGTCTTTCCTCATAAGAGAGATATTCCAGTCCCTTCATCATCTTTGTAGCTCTCCATTGGACTCTCTCTAGTAGTTCCCTGTACCTCTTGAACTGGGGAGCCCAGAACTGAACACAATACTCCAGATATAGTGTCACTAGAGGGGGAGGAGAAACTCCCTTGACCTTCTGGCCCCACTCTTCTTTATGCACCCCAGGATACCATTGGCCTTCCTGGCCACAAGGGCACATTGTTTTTCCATGGATAACTTATTGTCCACCAGGACACCAAGGTCCCTCTCCATGGAGCTGCTTTCCAGTGGCTCTACCCTTAACGGGTACCGGTATATGATGTTGTTCCTCCCCAGGTGTAGGACTCTACACTTATCCTTATTCATACTTGCTTATATCACTGAAAGTGATATAAGTGATGATATCTAGGCATACAGAAATGTAAAATGTTTCTGGAAAACAGTGGGGAGGTCAGGCCCAAAATTTTTTCTTCTGATTTTATCAGCCAAGAACAAAGTAATTTGCTTATATGGGTCAAACACTTCCAGCACTTCACCATCCTCAACACGAACTGAAAATACCTTGGGCATCCCATCAAAAGGACACCCAACAACCCTGGGTGAATAGTTCAATTACTGAAAAGCCATAAAACATTGTAATCATATAGTGCACTGGTCTGCTCCAAACCATTTGCAAAATCAGTATGACAAGACAGATGCAGGGGAAAAAATGCAGAGGATGATACAGCAGCAAAGGAGAATATGTGGAGATGACAGGCAATATGAAGAAACTGAAACAGCTTCTTTAAAGGTGATAGCTGTTGAGGAGCTGAGGGAGGTCCCAAGGGAAAATCAGCTGATGAGAACTAGGTGATGGCTTTGACCACAGAGGTGTGTGGCAAGAAGCAAAGAGAAAAGCTGGGCATGTGGGAGGCATGGCAAGAGGTAGGGGAATTTGAGGAGAAACAAATGCAAAGAGCTTAGCTGTCAGCACAGATACGATTTTGAAGGTCAGGAGCAGCTGGAAGGAAGGATCTTGAACTTGGCATGATCAAAGATCAGTGAAAGAATTGAAGTTCCTTAGAGAAAACAAGATGAAAGTTAGCACATGCTCAGATGTGGAGGCAGGATGCTGAGGAAAGGAAAACAGCTCCACAGGTCAGAGCAGGAAAGACAGTGGAACTGCCAACAAGAAAGAAATGGAAGGTAATCAAAATTCAGAAGGAAAATAGAACACTTCTTGAGAAAGACTGAACTTCAGATGGCATCAGGACATCCGGATTACACATTGCCTGAAAGTAACACTTCATTCCTGTTTGCCAAACAGCATAAGTCCACTATTGCAAAAGCAAAACTTAAGTTGTGCAAATACACTTCTTCCTCCCTAGAAGACTGTTGAGTTACAGGTTAATATAAAAAAGGGAAAATGGTCTCACCTAGACTTCTAAGAATCATACCAAACTGATATCAAGAGCCTCTGCAAAGCACTCCCTTTTCCGCTGTCATTTCCAAATCAGTACATTACAGCCATTTCATAAAGCCTTCTTTTATTTGACCTTATCCTCAGAAGAACCAACTATTACACCCATGTTTTAAGAGATCTAATAACAAACTGTTTTCATTCTGGAATATAAAGGAAGAACTAAAATAATCTCAAACCTGAACATTACTGCTAAATTGAAACATTGTGATATTGATGTTCTTTCATCTTTTTCGATTTTGAAGCCATAGTCTAAGAAGCTGCCTAGTTTATATATTACTTGGCAAAGTGTGCACCTACCATGCAATATAAATAATAAATGGCAAAGCCATTAAAATCTAAAGGTTTCCAAGACTTGTATTAAGTGGTTACCTTGTTTCATATTTTCCTCCACTTCTCTGAAGTTTATGCTTTATTGCAAGCAAGGCCGTGGAAACCTTGAAGATGTGAAACCACAGTTTAAAGCTAGGTTTATATCTAGCTGTACCTTTTCCTAAAGCAAAAATGCAAATTTCACGGGGCGACTTTACATTTCACAAATACATATCCAGTTCAGCAGGAACGACTTAACTGTGAATTTGGTGCAGAGAAAGTTGAATAAATTACTAATATGTACTTGCTTTCTAACATCAGGGCTTTATTTTGTTAATGCACTAGTACTTTGTTAATAATACAATAACCCCTCTAGCTGTTGAAGAGTCATCAGATAAAGGATTGCACGTGCCTTCCCTGTCATATATAAATTTCCCTATTTCTTCTGCTATCTTCCTTCAAACTTGTTTTTTTCTGAAAGTGATGAAACATGAGGTACTTGCTGTTGCAAAAAAATAGCTGTTAATGTTGCATGGAGCAGCATAACACTGTCCCCCTCTGCACATAGAACTCTGGGTTTACTTTTTTGGAGCTCACAGATCAGTTCCTTTTCTTTTCTCTTTCTCTTCTCCCCCACAAATTAAATTTCCAAATGTTCAGCTTTCCATAAGGGTTGGGGAATATTTCCCCAGCTGTTTTCTGCATTAGCCTTTCCTTCCTAGTTGGTATCAAAGAGGCAACAGCAGCAATCTTCCCCCAGTGCACAGCCCATCCTGGACAACAGTATTGGAGTATGTGTTCTACGCTATGGAAGGGCTGAGGAGGAGGCAAGAAAAGAGAAGATTTATGAGTTAGGCTCTGGTAAATATTTCCCTTATGGAGACAAGTTTTAGTCATTTTCATTCTCACTGAGGGGTGAGAAAAAGAGAAATTATTCAGTGGATCTCATGTTGAAAGAAGAATCAAAGTTATAACCGCAACAGCGTGGCCTAGAAGTTCCTCAATTTTAAAGTTTCATCTTGTGCTCATCAGCAAAAAGCTTAAACTAAAATGCAACAGGCAAAGCCATCCTGTTGGCAGTTGGACAAAAAACACATTCTTTTGCATAATCTAGAATAGTTTATATCCTAAATAAACTTCATATTCTCAGCAAACTTGCTATTACATGCTTCTCTCTCATATATTTATTATTATCTGTTGTTATTCTTATGGTTCTGATCAAAATAAATGCTGTATCCCTGCAGGGGATCCATAGTGCACCCACAGCAAAGTAGGATAGTAGCATTAATGCTAAATTTCCCCAGTATTACAGCCAGTTTGGAGCAGCAATAATTTGCAGTGATGGCTCTGGGGTATCCAGACAGCTTAGACAAATAAACAATCACATCTATGTCCTTTCTTCTTGTTTGGTGTCACAGCCTCCAGGCAGACTGTGTGGACAGTTTTTTGTGATAGGGTGGTTTTTTTTCTGCTAATCATGTAAGATAAAAACTATTCTCCATATGTCTCTTCCTCGCTGGTGAGTTATTCCAGCCAGCTACTCACCATGACTGACAGCAACAGCAAATACCATCAGGTTTTGAACCACGTGTCAATTAGATGCATTTCTTATACAACTTTGAAAATCATTTAAGAGGCACAAATTGCAACATCTTAGAACACATGGGGTAGTTCATAAAATTGTTCATTTTTCAAGTTGTGCGCTTAGTGGTATGAGTATTTCCTTATTTAAATAGCTATAGATACACACAGGTATAAGAGGCTTTTCTAATTTCTTCAAAGATGCTGAGCTAAATTTGAAATCCTAAAGTAGAAAGAAACATACTTGGCTCTGTTATCAATGTGTAACTTGGACTACATTATCTTCAATCTGAGTGGGATCTTACTGTTTAAATCAGCATACAAAACACAGAGAGGAGTCTTTCTGAAGTTATGGCAAGTAGTTCCTCCCTGGCACATGATAAAGATTCACAGTTTAGCCCACAATAAATTACAATCTTTGCCTCAAAGGCATTTTAAGAGACTGGTGCCTGCAACAGCAAAATCTCAACATGCATGCAGGCACTGGAATTATTAAGTTGTTGCACTTCCCATATTTTATTTCATAAACAATTTGAAGAAACACAGAGAAAAGACATTTATCACTGTTCAGAAAGCAACATGGTGATGCCCATGAGTTATTTTCTTACTGTTCCATTTTATAAAGGACCTTATTTGTCAATGTGATGCCTGAGTCCTAAATCAAATACGAGGCAACAGGGTTTCAGAAGGGAAAGTCCACAGGGTCTGGAGAGAAATGGAGGTCTCTTTTCAATATACCACTCAGTGGCAGGGAGTGCTAATTCTTCAAGGAAATTAAGACATTGAAGAAGCAGAGCTGTGAACCCATAAATACTCTCCTTATGTGTCTATTACCTGTCAGATACCTCCTACCAGGGAGACAGCATACATTTGCATATTATTTTTCAATCAAGAATCTGTAGAATTTTTCTTAAAAAAGAAAAAATTCGTCCAGTACATTACATCTTTTGTTGGGTCACTTTTCTATCCCTTTACCAAACACAAGCTACACTAGCTTTAAAGTGAAAATATTTTTCCATAGAAAAAGGAACATTTTGATTCCCAAATGCTTTCCAGTGATTTTTTTTTCCTTATTTTTCTGGCCAAAGCCAGTTTTCAAACCGAAACAAACTGACAAAGAGCTTTAGTCATTTAGCAGATATCCTATTTGGTAAGGAAAGCCCTGCCCCACCCAGTTCCACCTTCTCTAACTAAGGTGGGGAAGAGGAGAACATCTACAGGGGCTGCTTTGGATATGGGTATGAAGAGCTACCCCACCTCTGGCCATCACAACTGGGGTGGCAGACAGATCACAAAGCCCTGGGCAGACTGATAAAAGCCTCTCTTCCTATTCCTGTGAGGCAGTCATCTTACTGCAGTCCTATGGCAGGTCAGGTCATGAAGTACTGACTCAGTTCCAAATGTCCTGTGAAAGCCCGTTATCTGATACAACAAAAGGAGAACATGGCCTGTGTTTCCAGCTCCTTAGCAGGAAAAAACAGTTCCTCTGTGCATGGAAAATAATAAAAATATGTTCCAGCTGTAAAAAGGAGATGGATATATTGGTTTTAGATACAAATGTATATTTGTATTTGACTGATTCCGCCTGGATTTACAAATCTGTTGCTGGTGCTCCCATGCCAGGAGTTGTTTTCTGTCCTCAGTTTTGCAGGACTGCTCACTGATTTAAACAGGGATTCACAGGGGCTTAGCAAGGCCCATCCACCCACCAAACCAGACCAGAGAACAGAGAGCATATGTGAACATAGCCCTCCTTTCTGGTTGTCCTGCTGTTTGGAACCCCCTCATGCAGTGGTGCCATGTTGGGACCCACGTAAGGTCTCTGACTGTGCAATGGGGAACCAAAGCAGGAACTGGAGCAGCAGGAGGCATAGTCCTCCTGTGCCACTTTCCTCTGAAGAATAATTTGGCTTTATGGCATGGTACCTGATCCCCTGCTGCTGGGCACCCCTTTGGCTCATATGCCACTCTCCTCCCTTGTGGCCACTGCCTCCATGTCCAGGACACCCCATTTATCTCACATGGGAGTGTCAATTTACTTCCCATCCTACAGCTTTCCCCATTGATAACTGCAAAGACACACAGAGCGGCCAGTGCAGAGCCCCTATTCTGTCTTGCAGCACACCTGGTTTCAGTATCCTAAATACTGTTCCAGGTTTTTTTACAAACAATTTTCATTTTGAAAAATACTTTACGCTTTGTAGCAGCATTTCAGTGGAGTCTGCTGTTTTGCATGAAAGGGCTAAGAGTATGAAAATCAGGTACATTTCTGAATGCACTGTACTCTCCTGATCTCCCCTGTCTCCTTTCTTCCCCTTTACTTGACCTCTTTCTAAAGTTCTTTCATACTTTAGAAAAAAACACACGGTGATGACTTTTACAGTAGTATTTTTATCAAGATAGCTCTGCTCCATGCTACATAGCTGCATTTTAAGTTGCTTGTTGCTGAAATCAGAAGGAAGCAGGATCAAAAAAAACCCAAACCCAAATGGCACCATAATACAACATGATGGAGTGCCTGGTAGGTTCTGTAAGCAGGGAGAGAGAAGCAACACCACTAGGCTTGCCTAAGTAGAGTAAGTATCATATAAACAAACATTTTATAACCATAACAGCATTTAGTCCAAAGCCATACTTGGTTTCAGTTGAGGAAGCAGATTCTAAAACAGTAACATAATACAGCTTTTTTTTTTGGCGTGTTGTGTGAATACTGTCTTCACCTTCTGAGATAAGTAAATCTGGACCTGATGGTCAGGATTGATGCCGAAATCACCACTCTTGCTACCAGTAAGCAGACGGGTACTTCCCAGTCCCTCCTGGTTCTAGCATGCCCCCTCAATGGACTTTCCCACCACAGAGGGTGTTTCCACCACTCAGGAGAGCTTCCCCAGACCCATCCTTGACCCCCCATAGATGCTCTGGCCCCATCTTGGGAGAGCAAAGTGTTCCTGCATGACAAAGAAGAAGGGAGGAAGGTGATACATGCTGGAGTTCCTCTACATGAGAGGTTCCAGGGTGTGGTTGCTTTTTTTGAAACAAACAGACACCTGCTGAGCAACTACACGCACTTCTGGTGGCACAATCTTGCCTGCCATTTGCTGGAGATCACCTTCACTTGGTATCTGCAGCAGTGAGGGGTCATCTGGCCAACGCTGCCTGTGACTTTGTCTATGCTAACAAAGATACTAGGTTCTATTTGCTTGAAAAGTCAAGTTGTTCACAGGCTTAAGGGTCAATTGTACAGTGTTCAAATCAAATCCACATGCAGAGGAAACTACTGTCTGACAAAAGCAGCAAGTCTACTACTCTTACAGAGTAAAAAGTTCCCCCAAAGGCTTCTGTTCACAATACTACCTTATAAAATGTCTGTAGACTCCTGCAAGTCACAGTTCATCTACAGTCCGAGATGAAATCCCAAAGAAGACAAGGGACAAGCCTGACCAGCTTCAGTAGTCAAGATCTTAAAAAGCAAATACAATGTTAGGACCACCCTTCAGCACTGGTTTTAAAGCAGAATTCCCCACTACAGGGAATCAGTCTCTGTCATTAATCTGTTTGATTTATTCTCTGGAGAGTAAAATTGCATTTATAGAAGCCTGGTAGAAATGTCCTAACAGTCAGCCAAGTATATTGTAAACTCTGCAGGCCAAAATACATTAGCTTTATGAATCAATGTTTTTCATCTCTGGTTTTATAATTACCTTCTTACAGGGACCCACTCTGTAATCTAAATAATGGCTTGTTACTTTATCATACCCTGTCAAACAAATACAAATTCAAAGACTACCACTCTACTCAGTCAAAGACCACTCTGCCCAATTAAATCCATCAAACTCCTGAAGGTCAGTAGAAATGCTGTGCACCAGACAACTGGAAAAAGCTTCACTCTAATACAGAACCTGCACTACTTTTTCATGGCGACCACAATTTCCTGTGCTGTTAAACTGCTCATATGCTCAGTGAGGGCAGCTTGTACCGTGATCTTACCTCCCGGGCTCAAGCAGTGGGTCCAAACTCCTGAAGCAACAGCTCGACAGCTGCAAATCCAACAGAAAGGGAAGAACTTCTTTAAAAAACCCAACCTTTTGGCAGGTGGGGGAACTCCAAAGTAGTCTGTCGAAACAGGTTGCTGAGTAATGAGGAAAATTTTCTTTTCCTGCAGAGCAGCTAGGCAAGCCCACAACGGTAAGCCCAAGACTGAGCCCAGAGAGGGAAGTGACTGGTGACAAAACGTCATAGTGAAATAGATTTTGTCTTTATAAGGAAATGTCGCACTCTCTGGTCTTCCTCTTCACCTCCTTACTCCTACAACAGGTCCACTGTACCACTTCCTCCCAGTTTTACCCCTCTGGTTCCGTTCTTTCTCACTAAGCACATGTAGGTGCGCATGCACGCACAAAACGCCTTCTCTCTTTGGTGAGGAATGCAGCCATGTTTTCAACTTGCATTAAGAACAAGGTCTGCAGCCCTGCTTGGTGCTCAATGCAGGGCTGACTGCAAGGCCAGGCTGGGGCACTTGGGGCAGTGTCTCCAGGGATGGAGACTCCTCGGGATTCTCTGGACAACCTCTGCCAGTGCTTGACTGTCCTTGCTGTGAAAACATTTTTCCTTGTCTGTGGTTGGAATTTCCCTTGATGGAACTTGTGACCTTTTTATTCTCAGTGCATGCCTCTGACAAAAGACTGGCTCCATCTGCACTATATGCTCTGCTTAGGTAGGTCTAAACACCAAGAAGATCCCTCTCAGCCCTCTCCACTCCAGGCTGAACAAATCCAGCACTCTCCGCCTTTTTTCAGATCACATGTGCTCCAGTCCATGACCATCCTGATAGCTCTCTACAGTTTGTCAAAGCCTTTCTTGTACAGGAGAGCCTTAAACAGGACACAGTGCTCCTCACACCAATTTCAAGGACAAGTTTCCCAGCTATACTGAGGGTCAAGCATAAAAGTGCTTGATGGATGCAAACATTACCTGTCTTTCAACTCTGTTTGATACAGTGTTGCAGAAGCCTTAACAACTGAAAATAGAACATAAATAGATGAAAGTGATTCATCAACCCCATGGGGATTTTAAGAAATGTCCTGCCTTAACAGCAAATTTCCCACCACAGATTTCCCATTCTGCAGCTTTTTTAACAACTTCTGTTCTGACTTTTACCTCTGAAAACAGGCAGCTGGAAAAAATAACCAAACTGAATGTCTTTAATAAAAAAACTGCCATTCATGATTCATCAAACTAGACCATCAGCTACATGCTGACAGAGAGAGTTTCAGGAAAACCTTCTTATGAACAAATCTCCATAGTTAAGATCCATCCTTGAAACACACATACGTTCACTGTATTCAGAATTACAGTGAAACATGTTCCAGGCATTTTTTATTACTTCCTTCTATTGGAAAAATATCTCCCCTACTCATTATTTAATAGACTGTGCCACAGCTTCTCTTCTTTCTTTTCTAGCATATTTGACGTGAGCCTGATGGTTTGTCCCAGCTTTTTTCTTAAAGACCCTTCTCAAATCTCTTTATCATTTCTGTTGCTCTCCACGACATCTCCTTGAATGCCGCCATGCTTTCTCTGTGATAGGGAAGAGCGCACCAAATGGATGCATGCCTTAAATCCAACATCTTACTTGCACAGGAAAACTAGGGGTGGGCATTTCCATAAGGAAACATCTCTGATAGCAGAGATGTTTGCTAAGCACTGTTAAAGTCCTTTCTTGAACTACTATAGCTCATGCAGAAGGTAGGTGGGGAACTCAGATTTTCCGCCCTCGAGTATGATACTTTATATTCATTTCACTTAGACTGAGCTCAATACTGTGTCATCAGTACACAACATTGATTCATACCAGTACATACAATAGGCACCAGCTGTGCTAAAATGGTGCTCAAACAAGCTTAGAAATGCAAGGACAGCAGGGATGATATTTAACGTATGATGGATTTCTAAGGCAAGTATAATAAAAATATTTTGCTATATTTACCACAAGGACCATGAATCCCTTTCTCTTTCTCTGCCTTATTTCAAAACCTACTGGAATGTCACTGTGTATACCTAATAATACTGTCTCACCAAGTGTTATTAAACGCAAGTAGTCGTTATACACAACCACAGCTGAAGTCCTGTCCTGACAAGGCACTATTTGAAGTCTGCACTGTGCATCCTTGAAGCTTCACACAAATAGCAATGCTATTGGGCAGCACTGAAATACGTTTAACTGGTTATGGTGCAATAGTTAACTCCTCCAACCTGTACCTGGTTATCTTGTACCCGTGTGATACTCATTTGTGGTATTGCTGACAATATATGATTACATGACAATGATTTCTCTAATGTAATTTCTTACACTGGGCAGGATACTGCAGACAAGTATGGATTTCCTCGAAGTGCATGGAATCATTAACTCTTCAATATAAGAGTTGTATTTTTCAATGAAGTATTCTCACAGTTAGCAACAGGCTATCTGGTATTATGATAGGATGTACTTTGATACTGAGTTAAATGTCCATTACTGTCCCGCATTAGAAAAACAGTACACTTGATCTACAGCTTCAGTCTTAGGGCCAAAATCCCAATGCAATTACTTTGAGATTTACTTGCATGAAAGGCAGAAGAATTAGAGAGGGGTGTTCACCCAGTTACTGCTGAAGACGACAGGAAACAGCTAAGATGACTGTCTACAAATTAAGTACCATACATTAACATGCACTGTGTCTAATCACTCACAGAGGAAGGACTATAATTATAAACAGACCATGCTCCTGAGCCACAGATGAAGAGGTCAGAACCTATCCTTTCCCCTCTGCTGTCACCACTAAAACACTTGAAAACCCTTGATCCTTATCATCCCTGTGCCTGAAGGACCTTTCTTTCTACCTACCTTTTGGAAGGCTGACAGTCTCATCCTGCTGCTTGTGCAACACAGCCACGCTTCACTGCAGGTCAGCCAGACCGTGTCACCACACGCTTCAAACCCTTCCACAGCTTTTCTCCTCCTCTCCTGCAGCCTTTGGCTCTTCTCTGCCTCTGTGCCAGCCCCGCAATGCTGAGCAGCAGCACGCATTCACTCCCGCCTCCTCGCCAGCTGATGGGCTCTCACCTTCCTCCCCTTCACCCCCAGGAGCCCGGGGGAGCCTTAGGAATGGCAGCAACTGCCCACTTTCTTCCATCATCAAGCTCAGATATTTCTTATAAAGGTAAGTGGCAAGCCTAAAAGCCTGCAGGAACTGTTGTTCTGTTTCCAGCAATGAATGGGAATTATATTCGAAGGAACTGGGGTATCTGTCTAAGAACAGGTACAGCAGCTTCATCTTACTTGGCAGTGTTGTGTTCTGGCAGCCCAGAGGGGGTTTGCAGGCATCCCCAGCTGAGGAGGGAGTTGACATCTGCTGTAGGTGAATAGTTTCCTTGTGGAAACTAGGGAAGGGTATGATTGCAGTGGCCTTTTCTGGCACAACCACCTCTTGGATCTTGCATTTGTGACTGCCCAGTGCAGTCTCCCAAGACCTCTGTCTTCCTGCAGGCTGCTTTTGCTTCAGGGAATTAATTTCTCCAAAAGCCATTATTTTGTAAAATGACAGTTGTATAATGCAATGCCTTCATTGCCATTGCTGATGCAGCCACAGGTTGTGGACATGTCCTCCACCCAAGAACATGCAGAGGATGGGAATGGTGTGGTTGGGAACAGCAACACAGATCTTCCAAGCTGCCAGTAGAAGCTTCCTGCACACCTTGCAAAGTATCTTTGTTTTAATGATAGCACACTTTTAAATGAAGCCTTTGAGGGGAACTTCCTGGTCCAAAAAAAAACCAGGGCTGTCCTGGTTTAAGGTAGAACAGAAACAATTCTGTTCAGTGATTTCTTTTTCAGCTAGGTCTCTTATGTGACTGCACTTTCTGAAGTTAACAGTGTATTTTTGCAGACAGTGGCTGCTTCTAGGAGTGTTAACGCTTGATGTTTATAGTCACTACCAAGGACTGGTGTGTGCAGAAAGGCTTTTGCTTATCCTTTCTCCTATAGAAATCCAGGTCACTACTTAACCTTGTGTACTGTGTTGGGGTGCCATAAAGTAAAAGGTCGCACCTATGGGGATGAGCAGAAAGGACAGGTGACCCCAAATTGACCAACAAAGTATTCCATTCCATGTACGTCATATTTAGTATAAAGCTGAGGGATTTCAAGAGTTAAGCCCTCTTCTGTGGCCTGTGTCAGAGGAGGACTCTCTGTTCTGCCTTCGATCCCAATCCGTGTGTTCCTTAAGTGAGTTCCTGAATTCAGTTCCCATCTCCTGTCTCCCACTCCAGTCTGGACTCTGGGGAATTTTGATAATGGTTTTGTATCTATATTTGTATATATTTAATTATTTTCTTATTAATGTTATTTTCTTTTTATTGTTACTTTTTCATTAAAGCTGTTTTAAGGGGTTTTTTTCCAACCTGTAAGTCTCTCTCCGTTATGCCCTTTCCCTTCCCCTTCTAGGAAGGGAGAAGAGTTAATAGAGACTATCTGTCATTCATTTAGTGGCCAGCCCAGCCTCAACCCCTGAAAAGGACAAATTAAAATTAATGGAAATTATTTTAAAGTTATCTAATTTAAACAAATAATATCTTGCTCTTATATAAGTACAGAGGACTTGATCTAATTCCTACTACAGTTTGATGTGATATGAATCACACCTATATTCTATGTGACCCTGTTCTTGCTCCTATTAAAGCCAGTGACGCTTCCTGCAGCCACTAGTGAGTTAGGTGCTGAAATACCTCCCTCATTTATGAAAATGGACCCAGAGAAGTTAAATGTTGTTGAAAGGTAAATGAGTCCTTGTGAAGCAGGAGTCATTACTCTGATGGCATGTGCTCAGGTGGGGGAGGTAATTTGAACCGCTGATGGGACTGTCTATGTTAGCAATGTATCCTGGAATGTCACATGTGATCTCTGCAGGAGGGAGAATACTAAACACTGGGGACTTTGCAGAATGCATGTGAAAGTAATACCTTTTACACTGTATTCTTCCTGCATTACATCTGCCAGAAAGTCTTGAGGATGCAAAGCAATGGTGGGTGATCCCATTGAATGTATCACAACATGGATACTGGAGTCTTTTGGGGGTGGGATCATGATATCAAGACATATCTGTTAGTGCAACTAGAGCATCTCACTCCTTGTCTCAATCTGTTCATGCAGGAAGCAGTGGGACAGACCTACCCCTTCAGGGCTTCACCTCCAGCTGGAGTCTGCCACTGTGTCCTCCTTCCCTGAGACATGGGATCTCTGACCCCCATGAAAGCCACCACTCTCCACACTGGAATCCACCAACCCTCATGGACCTCTAGTACTGGCATTTGCAGTGGTGCCCTGCACAGCTGCTGCATGGAGCCAGAGGAGGAAGGAGAAGGCTTGTATACTGGCATGCCTGGAGATACAGGAGCGTAGGAAGAAGTTCTCTCATACTGAAAAGAATGTTTTTGGTGGGGTCATTCTCAGAAGCAGTGGCTCTTCAAAACACCCTTCCCCCTGGAGCTGGGTACAGGAATGATCAGGAGGATGACATCCTGTTACACTTAGGCTAGGAGACTGATTTTTATGATTTTAGATGCTTGTGCATCTTTCAGTTTCCAAGTCCCTATCTCTGAAAACTTGTCTTACAGTCTCCTAAGGAAATCTTTATTTCAGTTTCACTATCACACTGTCTTATTTAGGAATCAAGATGACTCACAAAGATCAAATAAACTATTAGACTGTTTCCACAAAGCAAAGCAAAAAAATCACTCCTATGGCCTTCGTGGGAGGCCTTGTAGTGGCCTTCCAGTACTTAAAGGGTGCCTATAGGAAAGGTGAGGAGTGACTCTTTTATCAGGGAGTGTAGTAACAGGGTGAGGGATAACAGTTTCAAAATGAAAGAGGGTAAGTTAAGATTAGATATTAGGAAGAAATCCTTTACTGTGAGGGTGGTTGAGACACTTCAACAGTTTGGCCAGAGAAGTTGTGGATGCACCATCCTTGGAAGTGTTAAAGGCTAGTAGAAGGTGTCCCTGCCCATGGCAGGGAGCTGGAACTATATGATCTTTAAGGCTCCTTCCCACTCAAACCACTCTGTGATTCTATGATTCTTTGATTCTAAGCAGGGAGTACAAACTGCAACCAGACTAGACAGATTTACATGCCCCAAAACATATGTTCAGGGGTCTAGGGGAGAATAGTGCCTGCTGGCAGAGGAGGAGACAGGGCAATGATCAATCGCTTGTCTTGGAGCAGGTTGTTCCCTCAGCAGAAGTAGCCAAACACCTCAATGGAAGAAAAAGCTCTGACTTTGGTACCAAATTCCCAAAGTCATTTGCTTCAAAGAGATCTCTTATAATGAAGTGACTGAGTGTGTCTAAAAGTTTCTTTATGGCCCAATCCCAAGTTTTTGTGGTAAGAGCTCAGCCTTACTTAAAAAGCATAGGGAACAAGATTAATTTCCTGCAAGCACTCTGAGCTTTGAAGGAGAGACATTTAAGCAAGTGAAAAATGAACTATCAGGGAAAAACAAACAAACAAACAAACAACACAAACAAAAGAAACAACCAACCAAACAAAAACCCAAAACAAAACAAAAGACACAAACAAACAAAACCCACAACTGTAAACTGAAAGCAGTGATAAATAAATAACAGGAAAGTGTACACCCCGCTACAAATTTAATAAGCTACACCCAGCTGTGAATTATTGAGTAGAGCCATCAATTTGCTGCAACGGGGAGTACTAGTGAAATATTAATAACAGTGCATGAACTAATCTTGGGTTTTACTTGGTGGACACAAGAGAAGAAGAGGTGGGGAAAGCCCGGCCACTGTTAACTGACCAAGTGCCCACAGCCAGCCTCTGGGTCTGAGTGCAGCAAGAGTAGGGCTCATGCCCCTGGCTTTCCTGGGAAAGCACCTGATTCCCACGTCTGGAACAGAGGCCAGCAGTTCCCTCAGCTGATAAACCCCTTTCCAGAAGGAAATGAGGCTGTAAGTGTCATTTGTGCTTTTGCAGCAATACTGGCTCTTGTGCATTTATTTTTCTTTCGCACTTCTATGAAAACCAGAGTCTTGGTTAGACCGTGACTCAGCCCAAAATCTGTTTCTTAGCTGTTCTGGCTTTTTTTCAGGAAATATTTCATCTTTGTGATGGGGAGAAAAATATGACCTTGGTGGCTCAGCTGGCCAAAGGCTTACAGGAGCAAAAAGCATGGAGAAACAGGTGGAAAAAAATATTTTATTTTGAATTATAATCATAATGACAGATGTTTTTGCAAAGCTGGGAGGAAAGTCATGATTTTTGAGAGTCTGTGTCTGGCAAAAGTTGTCTCATAGTTAACCAATCTTCCCATTTATCTTACACTTATAGCCTCAATCTCTTTTGATGAGTATAACATCGGTGGCTTTGGCACGGTAGCAAAATGGGCTTCCTCAGGCCCCCTCCCATGCCCTCTGTATGGGTGCAGGGCTCTGCCACATGCCCAGGGCAGCTGTCACAGCAAAAATAAAGCACTTATGCTGGAAACCTAGGCACCTCCATCCCACCGCCAGAATTTCAAGTACCTGTCTTCTGCTGCAAACTGGCGTGATGGCAGGAAATAACCCCACGATTGTAAATGAAGCTGCTGTCCTGAATGAGTTCTCCACTGCCAGTTTTTTGTCAAGAAAGAAGTAATTCCATTTTCTTGGCATCCAGATTGAAATCTGCATGCACACGTAGGACTGAAGAAAATGCTGTGTGCATGCAGGCACACTCGCATATGTACCTTCTTGAATACTCCATCATTCTGTTTTGCTTTTATTTGGTTTTTAATGTTGGAAATTTTAACATCCTAGGCTGTTTGCTTTGCTTTTAGCTTCTTTTTCTTTATTTATTTTTTTTTTAATTCAGCTTCTTTAAAATCTATATTAATGTATCTCTTCCTTTTTTCTCTTTATTCTCCCATTTTCCCCTTTGAACATTTTCTACATTTTTTTCCCTTCTTGGTGCTCTTCCGCCAGCATTCCTCATACTATTTCTAAGTGTGTTCAGCTCAGAAGCGCCGCTTATTTTTGCAGCCTCTTGCCTGCATTTTCCAAGCCTGGGGGTCAATGGCTCAAAATTCTGCACAGAAGCCGCTGTTCAGAAACTCATATAAGCAGTTATTAGTTCCCAGTCAGGAGAGGAAGTCTGCCTCCCCCAGGAGGAACTTGCTGTGTTTCTACAGCACAACCCAAAAAAGAATCTCAGTACAGAATCTAGAGATTGCCCGAACTGAGGGTGTTTCATTTCCAGCCTTGGCACGGTTGTGTTTGCAGAGCCAACCCAGCTTCTGGCTCTACACAAGGAGGGATCTCCACCCTCCTGCAGGTGAAGGATGACAGCCAGCACCAGGCTGACCATGTTCTACTCTGGGTGACAGCAGCCTTTTGCTCAGAAGGAGCACATCCTGCATCAGCTGAAGTTGCAGGATGACAAAAAAAATAAATAAATGGGGTGGGGTTTTTTTTTGGTGAAGGCATTAGTGTGAAAATTAAGCACAGGAGATATCTGAGGTCAGGCTTTCCACAAAGATCCTGAATCCAACAAACTCCTCTCTGGTGCATATCTATTCTTGGAAAAGGAATGCTTATGAGGCCACTTTCTTTCCCAACAAATCTAGTCCTAGTATTGTTTTTACATGGTGATTAAGAAAATCTTCAAGTCAGAGATTGTATTTTGTGTTAATCCCTTCTATGACATATGAAAACAAACAAATATGAGGGGAAAAAGCTTGAGAAGGGGGAGACATTTCTGCCCCTATCTGCCTGCTAGCAATTGTGAACACCGATTACAGCTGGTCTCAGTTGTAATTCTGTTTTAGCCCAAGCTGCACAAAAACCCAGCTATGATTCCATCCATGTTTTCAGTATCTGCTTTCCTTATCTGAAATAATCAAAGCCAAGCCTTTCCTTGCTTCTTTTTATGTTTTTTCATCTTGCTGGTCAGACACCTTCCTTTTGCAGTGGTTGGCACTGATACCTCCTGGAAGCTCAGCTGAGATAAGGCTGAAGAGATGTGGATACGTGCCATGGGGCAACTGAAGGGTATCCATCCAAAGACGCATTCCTATGTTAGAAGTCTACACAGAGGAGTAGCTGGGCTTTAACAGTAATGGTGACCAAAACTGTGAGGCAGCTTGGACAAGTTTTAGCAAACAAAGTATTTAGCATCTGACTAAAATATGGTGAATAAAACCCTCTGTATTGGAATAGTAGTTAAGTTAGCAATCATATAGAAGGCAAAAGAGAAAAATTAGACTTTTATTTTGCTGACTGCTTGAAATGAAAGACCTTTGAGGGAATGCAGACAGATGAAAGATGCACCACTGGAAAGCAAGTACTGAGTGTGAAGTGTCAGGTGCATATCAGGTGGTGTAAGTTTGCTCACATAAGTAGCTCCCTGTGTTGCTACCGGTGGGTATAATACAGGAGCTGCCTGCACTGTTAGAAAACAGGCTGAGCACATCTTCAGATGAGCAGGGGAGTTTCTCGTCTCTGCATCCTCATTTAGCTGCTCCATTTTCTGTGCTGCTGTGGCCAATGCACACTGAAAGCTAATGAGGCAAAGTCATCAGGTGTGTTTTCAAAGGTCAGAAGATGCAAAAATGCCCCTAAACAACTGTTCATGAAAAGGAGCATGAAACGTTAGCTCTTGAGTGTTCTCTAAAAGACAGATAAACTTGAAACAAACATTTAATTGCCCTTTTTGGCACAGCATTGAAGAGGCATAGGGGAAACTAAAATGTTAAACACTTCAGTGGCAAATGAAAACTCCACAACTGTATTGATCTTGTGTGTTTGTTTGTCAGTGGTGTCAGGAATTTAAAAACCAAGGCCTTCTGCAGGGCAGAGCCAGGAGACAAGCCCTGTGCTAGCCAAGTGACACACACTGGTAATCCCAGCAAGTGCCCTCTTTGCTCTCACAGATCACGACAAAAGAACAGACCCTTGCAGGCAGCTGCCCAGAAATCCCCTGTATGAACATCCCAAAGAGCTGTGCTTGGCCATGTGGAGCTCTGCATCCCACTAAGTAAATGCACAGACCTGATCCTTGCAGGTCATACCCAAGTCAACAGTGAGGTCCACTTTCCCAGACACTCACTGACCTATAAGGAGCAAGAGCACATAACCCATTCCCTAAACTGAAACTCTGAAAGGGACAGCGTCACTAGCTTTGCCACCCAGTTTCCATCCTTCATTGTACAGCTGAGCCGATGAGCAGCACAGCTTTGGAAATTATCTCAGGCAGATACATTTAGCCCCTTCTTGGATATTTATCAGTGCCTCAGGCAATGAACAGCAAACTCCATCAACTCTTAGCTCAGCTGTTCCCAAACAGCAGGGGCATACACCTCTTAACACATTCAAGATAAAGGAAACCTCTGCAGATGATATCACTGGCAAGTTTATGTTGTGACCTGGAAGTGGGCACCTGGCCAGTACAGACAACTAAGGCATGGCCATCAGCGCTGTTATCACTTCCCCCAGCCAGGCAGCTAAAGCTGTGCCAAGGACAAGACAGGGGCACACAGGGAGCCCAGTGCTGGGATCTCCCTGGTGATCTGGTGCCAGCCCAACAGTAGCAGGAGTGATAGGGGAAAGCAGGGAGGGAGGGAGGGACTGGAGGAGAGTGGAGCCAAACTCTCTTCCGAAATAGCTGTGAGCCATTTGTGGAAGCTTATTCTCTGCCTTGGTCTCCCCTGTACATCCCACACAGGTTAACTGAGGGTGCATGGAGGAGGGATAGGCACCAGGAGTACCACCTGAGCAGTAGATTTTCTTGGTGCGCTCAGTATTACGTGATTTCCTCCTGCAGCTCTGGCACCACACAAGGCTGGTGGCATTTTGCATGCTCTGTGGATGTGAAGACCTAGCCAAAGAGGCTGCAATGTAAGTCCTCTGCTGATCTCCACAGGCAGGAGTATCTAGATACACATCCAACCTGGGCTTGCCAGTTCCATTCTACTGGGCATGTTCCCAGCAAAGCTGGTGGCAAAGATGCACCTGGCAAGTGCTGCCATAGGCACTATGTACAGACTGGCCATGAAGTCTACTCCAAAACTTGGAACTAGGTACAATGAACCACGTTACTGCCCAGGGATGAAAGTGGCCTCAGTCACTGTGAAGCACTGGCCAGAAACCATCCTCCCTAGCCCCTCAAGTCTGCGTAAAAGAATGTGTAATGCAGCCAGGGGTTTTTCTTCCAGAATGCTCAACCTTTTTTCTCTTCACATCTTTGCGTCTTCTTTGTTCTGAGGGCAGTTTTTTTACAAGAGCTCCTGGAGCTTCCCAGCGTTGTCATTCTAGGAATGAAGGAAGATAGAGGATAAGAAAGCAAGCTTCCCCAAAGGGCTTGCACTCTCCCAGATGAGACAGAAAGTGAGGTAAGAGAAACCAGATGAAACAGACAGGGAGAAGGATGACTGCTCTACCACCATCATTCAGAGAGATGCAAAGGGTAAGGGGAGAAAGAGGCAGGAGCATCTTCAGTTTTTATTTCAATCTCTTTCACTAGCCAGGGCTGAAAGGACAGTGGCACGGGAGAGATGGAACGAGACAGATAAAAAATTAGCACAAACCACCAAATACCTCAAGGGAAAGAGGATTCAGTGTCAAGAATGGCAGGAGCAGTCTGCCTGCTGGTTAAACTTGCTTTGGCTGGTTTAATGCTCCTTCAGGCATTTCTTTGTCTTTTCCCACCTGGTGAGTTATGAGCTTCACATGAACATCAATGAGTTTCCTACATGACAGTAACTATTAAGTCTTTTTCTGAGCATTAATGTGGAAAGTGTCTTAAGTTTTAGGTATAACAAAATATGTTCTTCAGCTCTTTAGAGCATTACATATTACATGACTGAGTAGTGTGTAATGAAGTTTTGGGGTTTTTTTACCTGTCAGAACCACTGGACAGACAAACTACAGCAGAGACAGGCGAAGATCTCACACTGAAGAAAATCCCACCCCTCCCTCTCCCTCCTCTGCACGTGAGCTGTTCCTGCAACTGCAACAGAAACAGGAAGAAAAACTGGGGGGTGGCTCTGATGGCCTTCAGTGATCCCCTACAAATCTACCTGACTCATTTTGTGGAGAAACAAGAGCCATTGTGCTCCCGTGCAGCACACTGATCCTGTAAGCGCGCCTTCTAATGCATGCAAGTCATGTTTAAATAAGAGGATTCACTGTTGTCTTTGCAAAGACTAGATTTATTTCAGCATATTTGCATTTCCGCAGTAGTTTCAGCTGTGTGTTGTAATCTCTGTTTCCTTCATGGCTAAAGAGCTGTTCCCTTTAATTTTTAAATAAGTGTATTTCCACAACCCAGTGAGATTTCAGTACTGTGGTCTTTCTTTACTTAAAGCTCATGGACACCTTTGGCAGGTGCATTTCTGGACACCACCACATGAATGAGGCACTGTGAGAACAGCTGACGTGAACTGTGATGCTCCAACTACTCTATATCCAAGAGTATGTTCCTGCAATGAACACAAGAGATGTTGACTCATGAATGAGAGAGAAATTACTGTGCACTTAGTAAGATCCTATGCACCAGCTGCTCTGCAGACTCTCCACAAAGCTTTTTGATCTCCCTTCCAGTAGAAATAAAGAAGTCATTATTCCACTCTACTCAGTGCTTGTCAGGCTACACCTGGAATATTGTGTTCAGTTTTGGTCTATGCTATACAAAAATTATGTGGACAGGCTGGAGAGGATACAGAGAAGGGCCACAAAGATGATCAAAGGACTGGGAAGCTGCCATATGAGGAAAGGCTGAGAGAATTAGGTTTGTTCAGCCTTGAGAAAAGGTGGCTTAAGGCAGACCTTATCACCATGTTCCAGTATCTAAAGAGTGGCTACAAATAAAATGGAGACTCCCTTTTTAAAAGGAGTCACATGGAAAAGACAAGAGGGTAATGGGTACAAGTTACTCCTGAGGAGATTCTGACAGGACACGAGGAAATTTTTTTCACAGTATGAGCAATCGGCCATTGGAATAATCTCTTCAGGGAAGTGGTGAACTCACCAACATGGGGCACTTTAAGATTTGTCTGGACAGGGTGCTGGGCCATCTTATCTAGACCATAAAAAATACTTGGCGTGGTGGTCAGAGCCTAAGGGGTGGTAAGAGCCTCTCTTCCAGCTAGTAGGATTTCTGGTTACCATTGGCTGTACAAAACCGTTTGACTAAGGTCATGTAGACACTAAAGGCAGAGTAGTGCACAAATACCTGAATTTGAGCTAGCTCAAATGCTGGTAGAGACCGAGCTGCTGCTGATCAATGTATTCCACTTCTCTTATTTTAAAAAGGACATATTTTTAATACACATGTATCTGAGAGAGATCTCCCATGGTTTGAAAGAGTGGTCTAACCATTGGACAATCCTTCCTCTTGCGACTTTCTGCTTGTCTATGTGAGGCCTGTAATTGTGAAAGCAGATGTTGATGAAGTCTGGGCATTGGGATGCAAATGAGAACTGCAGACAAATGCCCTTTGCAGCACGGGCGGCCAGCAGCAGTTGTGTGAAAATCAGTGTAAAATGACAATCCTCACCTGAGGGCTCCTTTTGAATTGTCTTGAAAAATTGTTTTCTCATCTATGTGTGTAGCAGCCACACAGAAGTACTAGAGCTCACTGGTGTATCACAGCATTAAGACTGCCCTGCCCTGGCTTTTTAAGGGAATGAACACCCTAAATGAAAAGAAGGCGGGGGAAGGGTGGTATTTCTTAAAAATGTGGGATTAATATTGACAAATATTGTGATTCCTTTTGATCCCAGAAATCAGGCGTAAAATGTGTCAGTTATGCTGTTACTTACAGAAGATTGAAGGTGGGTCTGAAAGATCTTTAGTAAGGACATTTTCCTTCTTTGATCGACTGTAAATCCCTTTCTCATTTTCTCTGAAGTATCTCTCCTTTAGTATCTCTTTAACCTAGCAATCTCTCTGGGGCAAGCAGACAATATAAGAACTGTGTTTGCAATATAAGAATAGAGAAACTGATTACTGCCTCATCTTGTAAAACATTTACCATCATCAAGAAGCAAAATGTGCGAAACATTATTTTCTCTTTACAGGACTTCTTTTTTAAAAAGTTACTTGTCCCAAACAGCCTGTGCATACTGACACCTCCAGTACTACCTAAAACCCAACAACTTTTGCAAATATCAGGCTTCCTACTGACATGCATATTGAAACACAGTTTCTTTTGAAGAGTTCATGGTTGGTGTTTTTTCTGAGGAACATGCTTCATCAGCATGGGAGACCTGCAGTGGCCAATGACCCCACTTTATCAGGAAGGGAGTAGCACAGTCTTGCTTCCTCTGCCCTGGTGTCCCCTTCCACCATCTATCCATATGATGTCTATGTTATTACTGCACCACTTCAGAGGCAGCAGATGCCCCTCGACTTATCACTTGATGGCAATGGAGGTCTCTCCCACCAGGTACAGGGCACTCTGTTCCCACACTCAAAGATGGCTTCTTTATTGGGGTAACCCCACCAGCCAGCTTGGCAAATCGTTTGGCTTTGGGTACCTGGTGGGGAGGATGTTTTCCTCTGATTCTTGGTCTTTTTAGCAAGGGGAGCTCATCCAAGCTAGGAGTTATTCTGCCTAGCCTTACAACAGAGCAGTCAGCCCCCTAATGAGCAGGGTCCAAGCCGATGGGAAAGAATGTTCATGGACAAATGGCAAAGTAAGTATTTTAAAATAGAGCTGTTAGGAGAAACTAAGGGGGTTTTTTTAATAAACAATGCATAAACTACTTCTTTTAAATTCACAGGCAAAAATAACTGTTCTCTCACTGTTGTTCATTACGTGTCCCTGCTCGCACTTACTGTGCTAATCACAGTTCTGATTAACTTTGCTCATTAAAGCCCAGCTGATCAAGTTGCTAACATGCAAATGACCTCACTGTGCCTACAAGACATAACTCAAGCTATTTCCACTTAATTGTGTGGCCTTTGCTGTTTTCTCTAACCCTGAGTGAAACTGGGTGAACTCTGAGATTCAGAACTCTACAGCTTCCAGGAACTTCTAGTTTGCTGGTCCTTCCAGAAAGCCCGGGTGCGTACTCTTCCCTGGGACCTTAAGGAATACAGTACAGCTTTCTGATAGTAGCTGCTCAGCATTTTCCAGAGCCTGCTCTACTTTTTTCATGTCTTAAACTGGGTAATCTGAAATCTAAGTTTTATTTAAAAAACTCTGACCTGGATACCTAGGTAAAAAAAATTAGATGCTAAGTCATGACACCTGCCTGTACATAAAGACGGAAAATTTATGGGGAGGGGAAGAAGAGAAAAATAGTCTGCCAAAGTTAACTAATAGAAGCCAGTTACATTTTCAAGAGTTTATAACCAATATTTCATGATAAAAATCTCTCAAACTGAATTTCATATTTCTCTTCACAGAATGTCAGGCAAGCAAGGACTCTATTTAAAAAAAAAAAAAAAAAAGCCATAAACAGGGCAGATGACACCAAGTTGGGCAGGAATGTTGATCTGCTTGAGGGTAGGAAGGCTCTATAGAGGATCTGGACAGGCTGAATTGATGGGCTGAGGCCAATGGTGTGAGGTTCAACAAGGCCAAGTGTCGGGTCCTGCACTTGGGTCACAACAACCCCAGGCAATGCTACAGGCTTGGGGAAGAGGAGCTGGAAAGCTGCTCGAGAGAAAAGGATGTGGGGGTGTTGATCAACAGCTGACTCAGTATGAGCCAGAAGTGTGCCCAGCTGGCCAAGAAGGCAAATAGCAGCCTGGCTTGTATCAGAAATACTGTGGCCAGAAGGATAAGGGAAGTGACTGTACCTCTGTGCTCGGCACTGGTGAATGTGAGAGAGCAACTGGAATGTATTGAGCTCTGCCTATGGGGGGATGAAGAACTTGTTTAAAGCTTATGGGTATGAATTAAGGGGCAGGCTAATATGGGTGACTCTGCTGTGGGTGTTTACTATAGGCCACTTGATCAGGTAGAGGAAGTTGATGAGGCCTTCTACAGATAGCTAAAAGTAGCGTCATGATCACAGGCCCTGGTTCTCATGGAGGACTTCGATCACCCTGATATTTGCTGGAAAGCCGGCACAGTGAGGCACACACAGTCCAGGAGGTTCCTGCAGTGCACTGATGATAACTTTCTGACACAAGTGCTGGAAAATTTGATTGTCCCCCTGTACTCAGCACTGGTGAAGCCTCACCTCGAGTACTGTGTCCAGTTTGGGGCACCTCAGTACAAGAGAGATATTGAGGTGCTGGAGCAGGTGCAGAGGAGGGCAACTAAGCTGGTCAAGGGACTGGAGAATAGATAGTATGAGGACTGTTTGAAGGAGCTGGTCCTGTTTAGTTTGAGGAAGAGGAGGCTGAGGGGAGACCTCATCACGCTCTACAACTACCTGAAAGGACATTGTAGAGAGGCTGGTGCTGGTCTCTTCTCTCAGGTAATTAGGGATAGAACCAG
>WUAM01000431.1:100482934-100520361 GCA_024336885.1 Actenoides hombroni | reverse complement strand
CTCTCTGTTGGACTCTCTCTAGTATTTCCCTGTCCCTCTTGAACTGGGGAGACCAGAACTGAACACAATACTCCAGAGGTGGTCTCACTAGTGCAGAGTAGAGCTAGGGGAGAACCTCCCTCGACTTGCTGGCCACACTCTTCTTTATGTACCCCAGGATACCATTGTCTCTCCTGGCCACTAGAGCACATTGCTGTTCCATGCAGTAGGACCAAAGCATCCAGTCCACTATCTTTTCCTTGGAGGAATCAAAGAAAGATTATCTGTCTGAATGGGAAGTGTTACCAAAGACCCCAACAGCCTCTTGTACACAGAGTCCAGAAGCTACTGTCTCAAGAGCACTCTCTGCAGAGGTGCTCTTCTTCTCCAGACACACTTGACTGCCTGTCCTTCTGCCTAGACCCACCAATGGAATTCCAATGCCATCTTCTGCTTTAAGCCAAAACAGGACAGTTTTCAGGGTTCATATGCCGTTTCAGAAACTCTGACCATTCACACACTGAGAAACTGAAATGCTGTGAATTCAAAAAGGGAAGGACTTGCATATGAAACAGAGACATCACAAATCACACAGCTCCGTTAAATGTCTTGTCAGGATACATCTTCTTGCGGTTATCATATTGCTTAGAAGATGGAAGTGCTTCTGGTTTTGCTTCTACATCCTCAAAGGTAGTTATTTGAAATCACAAGGAATTGTTGCAGCTGTTTGCTAAATTAGTAAACTTTGTTTCATATAAGGAACAGATTCTTGGGAGTTCCTACCTGTTGTTTAAAACATTTAATTGGCATAACAAATTTGAATGCCATGACAAAATCCTTCATCTCAGACTGTCTTGTTTATACAACATCTCTTGAATGTTTCACAGCTAGCAATGAGAACACATACACTGGATTTTCAATTTTGCTGAAAGTACTTTTCCTCTTTAGAGACACATTTTGTAGATTTTTGTTTACATCCAGAAGAATTTTCATTTTGGCCTTTAATTTTAATGAAATATTTTAATAAAAAATGCTCTTTAACTCTGACTATAGTCATCTACTACTACCCTGGGAAATCTTCAGCACTGAAGCATTACTTTTCTTGCAAAATAGATTCCAGGAATCTAAGAAAATTCTGAACTCCATTGCAGTACATTTTTATTATAATAATCTTCATTATTTACATTGATGTACCTATTTACTATAACACCATATTGTATCGGAACACCTGGACTTAGATTTGATATGACTACAGGCAATTTAATAGGTAGTGTGTGTATAGATATACTTTATTGTGTATCTGTCATGGAAATGGTTATTTAAGTCTGATTTACAAGGAACTAGATGCTAGACTATATTTAATACAGTGCATTTGAGATTATATGTGACAATAGTTAAATATTATCTCAGCATCTCTGTAGTTTGAAACGATGCATATAACAATAACTGTTTAATTTCTGGAGGAGTCATAGTAATGCAGAAGCACTGTTCTCCTACAGAGAATATAAAATTTCCTAGCTTAGCAATGAAAGAAAGAGTTTAATAAAGGAGCAACAAAGTGAAAAAAAGTTTCACTGCCTGGGCACTGGAGATGTTTAGGATTGCATGCTTTGGATCCTCTCTAGAGGATATTTATGGATATTTTAGTCCTACTTATTCTGTTACCTTCCAGATTTGTACCCTTTAATGGATAACTTTGTCTACCTTAACTTGCCATTCGGTAATTGACTCTTCTTCCCTATAGAGGTATGTGCCACTTATTTTCCATGGCTTCACTAAAATGACATAAGGCTGAAATTTTACAGTTAAGGTATAAAAAATAACCTTCCAAGAGTCACGATTTAACAAGCGAGGCAAATGGCATAGCACAGATACTTAAAAGAAATGAAAAATACTAATTTGCAATATTCAACTTCTTTACCTTTTTGCTTATTTGGAATTTAGTAAGAATCACGGGAAGAATCACAGAAGTGATGAAGACATTTCCCTGCTCTTTCTTTTTACAAGCCTGGGATAGGACACTCACTCCCATGCTACCTGATACCATGGGATCTACGTGATTTCATGGTCTCCCCAGTTCAGGCCCAGGGCTGCATCTGCCTTGGCAAAGGCTGTCCTTGGACAATGTACAGTTGTAGATGCAGGCTGGAGGTGAGCTCTGGAGGTCATCTAGTCCAAACTCCCACTCAGAACAGCACTGGTTTAGACCTTCAGATACCTCCCTCAGGAGCGCAGAGTTTTTGAGCTAAGGAGTTAAACCAGTATTTTTCCAGCCTTTCTGAAATGTGATCCTCCCCCTCCCTGCCCTTCTGACTCATTATCTGTATGCAGCCAACTATATAAGACCTTAAAAAGTCAGATGAATAACTTAAGTGATGGTGCTTCTAATAGTCAAATGTCTCTTTTGTAAATTTTCACTACTCATTTCGTGGCTTTGTTTCATGATTTGAAAAACACTGCCCTTTCAAAAGCAGGAAATATTATCAGGCTGTTTTTTCACGTCTTGTTTAAATGCTGACCAAACAAAATATTTTTCTGATTTCCTTTCATATGGTTTTAGCAAAAAATATTTTTCAAGCATACATTATTGAAATGGAGAATTGAATCTCAAGGAATTAGGATGCAACACCAGGAACAAAAACAGGGCTTATAAAGGGAAATGCTGGACAGTCTTCAAACTCAGCAGCACTAGGAGCTCTGCTTTGCAATTCCCAATCACAGTGTTTTAAGTGATACAGTAAGTGATTGGCAGTTGTATTCCACACCATATCTGCAGTAATGCTTACAGTAGTTAGCTATATGTATACAATACTTATACTAGTAAATCTTACAGTATTTATTTCCTAGTTCTTCCAGCATAGTTTACTGATACTAGAAATACGGAATACTTAGAACTGTGACATGCTTTCTAATGGACAGACATTGCTTTTTCCACTCACCATCCCTTTTTACTTCTCAGGTGGAATTTTTAACAGTAAAACCTTACAAGACCTGGTGCTCCAGAACAACCCCGCCAGAGAAATCCCTAATGACATTCACACACTGAAGTCACAGAAGAAATTTACAGTTTCCTTCAATTTGCTGTCACATCTTCCAGCTGGGTAAGGTATTTTTTAGTAACTGAGAGGATTGCAGCATTTGTAAGCACAAACAAGCATTTCTGACCTACATTATTCACTAATTTCCATTCTAATCATGCAATTAACCCAAACCAAAAAGACTTTCACATATTATTAGAAGACAGAAGTACTGAAAGTTAATTGTGATGTTTGCTAAAATATCTTGCTGTATTTAATTTTCTCTACATAAGTGTATTAGTCAGCTGTGGCTTATTTTCAATAAGTAGACATTCTAGCTGAAAAGCTTTTGAGAAAGAATGGTCTTGCGGCTTCCATTATTAACTCTACTGTCTACCTTTGTACAGCAGTAAAAATAGGTAGCATTTTAAGACTTAGTCAATACATTTAAATTTGACTGTCCTCTGGAAATTCTGAGCACAGAAGTCCCTTTTTAGGGCATTTTGGAATGCTAACACCTAGCTTCATCCTCCTGGCTTTAGATATTTAATTAAGGCACTCATCTCAACAGCCACACTGAGTGGAGAAAATACCTCTAGATGTCACCTCAGCTCAGGTAAGAGATGAACCACAGTTCTGGATGCTGAAAATAGGTTAAGTCATAATACTTTTCCACACTAGGGAAAAAACATAGAGACTGAGACGCTGTGTAATGGTTAGAAACAGTCTGAGCTGCAGGATTGGACTAGATGACCTCCAGAGGTCTCCTCCAGCCTAAAGTATTCTGACTCCATGATTCTTTGTAATTTGTGTTTCTAATTCATCATTCTGTTTTCTTTCCTTGATGATTGTTTTTATTAGATCTCCAGTATCTGGACATTGCTTCTAATGATACTAACATTATTCCTAATGACACCAGGAACATCATGTATAGAAACAACAGAAAATGAAAACAGACCTGCACATCATAGTGCTGTGGGCCATACTTGGGTATTAATTGTGACACTGAATACATCAGGAAGATTCACTGTACCCTCTCTCCCTCTTCTTAATCCTGCCCTATGTGAGAGGCTCATTTAAACAAAACCAGTAAATGATAATTGCTTGCCTGAATTAGCTGTGGATAGAGTAGAACCAGATACTATTTGCAAGCATCTTGGTGATAGCTGTGAGTTGAATATCCCCATGCAAAATACGATCATTCTCTCATTTGTATCATGTGTGTACACATACACTTGGTTTGTATGATAAAGAAAGAGAAAATGTATTTCTAATCATGTATGGTTGTTTTCAGTGTGAAGTGTTGGCGACATAAGAAATAAAATGTAGCTCTGTGGAACCCACCAAATAGAAACTGTAGAAAAGGAATTATTCATAGAAGACTGTGCTGCTCTTTGTTGTCCTTAATGTTGATGTTCTCTATGTGTCTAATGCATTCATATACACCTATCCCTGTCTTTCTAGATAAGCCAAGTATTTAAATCGTAATTAGAAAAGTATTATATGTACAATTGTGTCTAGAAAGTAAGATGCACTGTGAGAAACATATACCATTCAATATATACATACCATCTTGGTTTATTAATTCATAAAATGTGAATTAGGACATTATATAACTGTGGTCAAGATAGGATCTGGTGTGAACGCCGTATAAATGTCTTGTGGTCCTTAAAATCACAAAAAGCTCAAATGTTTGAACATTGAAGAGAACCAGCTGTCTGCTTTGCCAACTGAATCTTCCATTAAATTTCCACTGAATTTTGAATCTTCCACTAAAATTCCTCAGAACAGAAAATAACTTCATACACCTCTTGTTATGGAATGAACATATTCAGAACCAGCCTTAGAAGATCATCTCATCTGGCTGCCCTTTGCTTCTCCAGAAATAACCTAAAGTTAAAAAAACCATAGACAACAAAGAAGATATTAAAAAATTATTGGATGAGTAAGCAATACAGAAGTATGTCCTGTTCCTTTGACACACCCCCCCGCCACCTTCCACCACAACCACCATTCCCCAGGAGTATTGTGAGCAGGAAATATGCATAGATGGACCCTAATCAGTGATTGTACAAGTATCAGCAACGTGGAAGTTCATACTTGGTCCACTCTTTCATATGAAGCTAATGTTGATCAAAGGTTGCTATTACATAGTAAGGGATATATAATGGTTTCCATGCAGGTATGCCCAGTTCAGATTTTGAGTGTGTCTCTGAGTGAACATGAAATACTTTTAAGGGAGATTTATCAGGCATGCCAATACTTCCTTGTATTTAAGGTTCCTAGGATTTTACACTGCCACCTGTCCTCCAGACAAAATATATGTTGCAGCTTCATGTTCTGGCCGTGTGTCAAAGCACTCACTTCAGAAGGGAGATGGACCTGAAGCTTACAGCTGAGACAAAAATGATATCAGCTCCATTTCTGGGAATTGCAGAATCATTTTCTTCCCTCTGTCTCCGCTGTACAGTACATCTTTCTATTTTTGATGTGCCTATCTCCTTCCCCATGGGAGCCATGCAGACTGTGCATTAAGGCTGGAGTAATTACTTCTTTGCAGTAGTGTGGGCCTCTGCTAAGGTGGAGCTGAGAAAGTTTAAGCACCTTCTCCAGCAACAAACCACAGGCATTTTGAGGCCAGGTAATTTCTTTAATTTGCATTTGTGAGTGAGAAACTTGAACTTGAGTATGGACGTAGCCTTAAAGGATGACGCAAGGGTTTTGACCCAGTTTCTTACCCTTTGTAGTTTTGCTATCTGGGATTGCTGCAGTGAAGCTCAGTATGGCGAAGGGGTTTGGTTCATCTGGTGTTGCAGGAACATATTTAGATTTGGAAGGATTCCCTTTTACTTCCATGCCTGCTCATCATCATACTGTAGAAACTTCATGTCTCAGACTGGGGATTGACTACAGTACTTTGTGGAAAGTAATCTGGATTACATCAAAGGAACTGCAAATGGGATAAAATTGTTAAGAAATACAAGATTCATGTTATTTTATTCTGTTAGACAACCTGGAATTCAGCTGGAGTGATGGGACTGCTGGCTGTGTACTCTTGCCATATCTTTCTAAAAGCGACTTCAGCTCTGAATGGTCTGTTTCATATCCACAAATACACAGTTGAATCAAAATCAAAGGCAGACTCAGCCCTATGTAAAATCAATGAAGTTAAATGCTGATCCTGTGTTTCCTCCTGTGATAGCTGGTGAGGGATCAGATTCTTCCCCACTGGTAACAATAAATCATTTTACATGATAATACTTGTCATTGTTTAAAAAAAAAAAAAAAAAGGTAACCTTATTCCTAGATTACAAATTGCATCTAGGAGCAATTTTTCAAAACTGTAACATTTTTGCAGTCTGCAGAAGGTGTTGTAAATACATTTTTGTATTTCTTGTAAATACATTTTGATTACGATAGAAAAAAAAAATAGTATTTTTAAATGAGTTCCAATCTCCAAGTCTGGTGTATTTCTAAACATAAACCAAACCTAGCAAACAAAAAAAACCCCACCACCACAACAACAAACAAAAAATGAAAATCACCCCAAAATAAAACCCCCCACAAAAACAACAAAAAAAAACCCCACACCAAAACCTTGCCTAAATGACTTCATGGTGAAGAGAAGACAGCTTGAAACAGAACTGGGCTCAGAGCTCCAACTTCTAATTTGGTACCCCTTAACCACAGTACTGTTGAGTAAGGGCTCAGTTGATGCTTTCCGTTGTTTCACCCATTGTGTCAGTGTAAGTGATACAATATAGAAAAACATTGAAAGTCAGCTGCCATTTTAACAAGCAAAACTCAAAAACCCAATCTCTTGATTTTAGTATCATTCACTTGTCCAGAAAGATGCAGTTATTAAGTGCAACAGATTTTTATATCGTTTGGTTAAAGGACAAAAATCCAGCATTTTTCATGGCTACATTTTAAGGGTTTTTTTCTGATCTCTGTAACAACCATTGTACCTGTGCCTATTACAAGACAAATATTTTTTATGTTCAAGGCTTTTCATCACATGTCTATAACACACTTCAAACCCTGATGCACTGATGTCAGTGCCTGAGTCTTCCCTGACAGTGGAACGCCCATAGCTACAACCTGGACCACACAAAGGAAAGAGTTTGTTGTCTTATTTTCCATGGAACTTGCCCAAAACCTGGTGTTTTCACAACCTTCAGCTGGAAGTGCCTTGAATTCATGGTGTGTCTTAAGAGCTGCTCAATATTGTGTGACTTGAGGTTGGAAAGACTGGTAATGGGTTTTCATGGAAGTTGTGTATACAACACTATAAATATATGCTAAGGGAGAGATGAAAATTTGGTGACACAGTCCTACTTTGTATCCAAGCACTCCTATGGACAGACAGACACGCCTGATCCAGTGAAGAGAACACAGCACAAAAAAGATCTCAAAATAATTGTTGGATAACTTGCATTAGTAACATTAAGGGTAGGGCTCAACACACAGGCCTCCTGCTTCTATGAGGATTGGGTCACAAAGGCTGGTGCCTTCTACTGACTTTTCACGCTGGTCCCTTGCACCTTCCATACCTGATTACAGCTGTGTAACTGTAGTAGTCCCCTTTTTGCTCCCCATCAACCCTTCTGTTTTTTATCACACATCACTTCATTCCTATTGATTTGTGGCTGGTAAGGTCTGCTGCAACATGGATACAAGGAGTTGAAACCACCTCAGCTGAAGAAGAAACGCTTTTCACCTCCTGGTAAGTGCAACAACCTCTGCATGATTGTGCAGACAGTTTCCCTTCTCCCTTCCTCCTCGGCAATTTCAAGTGAACTCAATGTCATGTTTGTGTGGTTCCCACAGAATGGTAACCCATCTGAATGTGTGCAGCACTGAGTCTTCAAGTGCCTCAGGGAGCTGCTAAGAGAATCGAGGTTCCTGTGGACAAAGACCAAATCAAGGATGGAGCTAGGCTTCACTCTGATAGCTCAACACACCTGAAATCTGGTATCTGTGGACCTGAAGGATGAAAGTAAATTTCTGACTCTTTCTCCACTTGCTACACTAATTATAGTAAAAGAACTCAAACCACTTTGTCCCTGCAGGGATTTTCACTGGAGTCAGTTAATTCAGCTGAATGTTCTCCCAGGGCAAGTACCCATCTACAGGCTGCCAGAACTGGGGATAGGCAGCACTGTGGACAGGGAGCGAAGTTAGAGAAATTTAAATGCAGAAGCAGAAATGAATGTAGCAGAAAGAGAACTGAAAGAGGGAAGTTAGAGGTTTAGTAGAACTCAGGGGCATTTCAGTGAGGAGAGAAGATCTGAAATTTATCCGAATGATAGCAAGCATTATTCGAAAACAGAGAAATGTGTCACTTACATGAAGAGTGATGTTTGCTAAGTGTTAAACCTTCACATACAGAGTAGAAAATTGCTTTAGATACCACAGCAGTTTCAGCTGATCTGAACCGCCCCCCCCATGATTTTGAGAGGAGCAGGAAGAAAAAAGCTCCATGGTACAGAAGGAAGGGACAATTTTATTTCTCTTTAAAGTTGTTTGTGACTGATGTAGTCCAGAGCATTTGTGCAGGTTGAAGACCCCATAGCTGAAATTCAAAATAATTTCAAAGCACCACGAAATCCAGGAACTAGCAAGACCCTCAGTAAACTTAACAGCAGCCTTTGGCTTTTTCTCACTGTTTCCTGGCTTCTCACAGCAAGGATAATGAACTCTGGCACTGCAGAGTACGGTAGGTGCATCTGCAAGGGGGGGATGCAGGCACAGATAAACATGGACACATATGACCTCCTGTTCTCTTGGCTTGGAGTTGGATGGCAGAGGAAGAGCTGTGAGCTGCAGTTACACTGTCTTCCATGCAAATTATTATTATTATTGTTATTATATAGAGCACAACACTGCTTCACTCTCTGGCTTCCAAGAGGCAGCTGGGCTGTGCCAGGCTAGCATGGAAGAAGTGGTATGTGTCAGTTCATGCATAAATAGATAAGCCTTTAAGGAACAGTAGTAGTCCTGTGTCTTCCAAAGAAAAAAAGTTCCATTAACATTGAGGTGCTCTAGGGATGTCTTTAAGCAATTTCTTCCCTTATTTTAGTAATGGCTGTAAAGCTTCCCAAGACTAATTAATAGAAAGTGTCTCCAGACTGAAAGAGCTCCAAATGCATTCAGGATTTCTGGACCAGACTCACAGCCTCTCCGCCAAGCTCCAGGGGCAGAAGGCTGTACTCTCTGCATTGCTAACTTGGCAGCAGCAGAAAGGGTTGGCACTTGGTGTGTCTTTCACAAAACACGAGTAGTAAAAGGAGTTAAGGGAATACAGGAATAGAGGTGGGCAATCTTGGAGATGTGAGAATGAGGAGCCAGAGCTTGAAATGAATCCATAGTGCAGCTGTGTTCTGTAGGCACTGGAACTGCTGGTGCGTGTAGACATCGCTTCCTTGGGATGAATGTTTGCTCATCTCCAGCTTGGGGTGATGCCTTTGGAGTAGAGAGCAGCAAGAACATGCCAGTGCAACATTGCTCAGGTTAGAACTCAGGGTTCTGCCCCTGGTTCTGGGCAGGTTTTGCAGTTGATGTGGCTACAGCTACACTGAGGCATGTTTGCACAGGCTGATGGTGTCCATAAGTGGTACTGAGGCACCAAAACAGTCACCACCATACTTTCTCCAGCAGTGCAGAAATCTAAATTGAGTTATGTACAACTAGCCCCCTCTAGTGGTACTTTTCACAAGAAGTCTTCATCCTTTGTGAAACTGGATTGTTGGTTGTGTTTTTTAATTTATTTTATACATATATCATGGTGTGACAAGGCAGTGACATGATCGAAGTTTAAACTGTTTGACTTGCTTGCAGTGTCCCTTAGTCTGCAGAGCAAGGCATGAGGAACAAGTCTACATTTTAAAGCTTCTTTGACAGAGTGAAATGAAAACTATGATCAAACCATTCAAATGTGAACAAAGCTGCTTCTGGGGAATACACAGCCTTTCAGTACAACACCAATGCTTCTCTCATCTCCTCTGTGAAAGTCTTCAAGCCTCATTTGCCTTCTTCTTCACCCAGGGCACTTCCAAACACACCTTTAAATGCAAAGCTAGTGTTAGATGAGATCCACCCCTTAAAACTATACTTGAGGATTTTACTGGCAGTATTTATTGCAGTGTAACTTAAGGCATCTGACCCACATGCTGGAGTGTAGGCATCATACTTTACATGTGATGGCCTACATACAGAGCTCATGTTTACACAGGTCCTCAAAGAGAGGACTAGAAAAGTTTAAAACTACAGTAAGCTTGTGCTGGGGGCCTCAGTTTCATCTTCCCGCTAACTTGGGATTTTGTAATTGTGTACCCTGAAGGCAGAGGACAAAGCTTTGGTGAGGTTAGAAGAAAAATCATTACCTTCTTTTTATCAAAAGATCATGAAAAATATAACTGACTTGCACAACATGTTCAGATAGCGTGGCAGTGGCTTATTAGTGGGTGATAGATGCACAGTGTTCCTGCTTCTCAGGTGTGGCCCCATTTGAAGACAAGAGGCTGTAATGCAGCCAAGACTAAACCTGGTATTTCTTGATGGTTTTGCATTGGGCCTTGCTGCTTTAAAAGTGTGTGTGTGTGCATGTGTAGGTAAGGAGGTGTGTGTGCACGTACCTGTACAGGCAGGCAGGGTTAGAGGAGAAGGAACCTTTTTATTGCAACTCCTTTCCCAGTTTACTGCTCCAGTCAGCTGGAAGCTGACTTAAGAACACAGGTAATATGGATGGTGTAGTGAGACAGTCCAAGAGCTCTCCCCTTTGAATGCAGAGGATAAGGTAGCTGTGAGTAGCATACACCCACGCATTGATTTTGCACAGCCAGTGGGGAGGATTTGGGCCACAAATAATAACTGACAGGCATGTCCTCTCCCATTGCTTACAGAGGAAAAGCCGATGATTGAGGACTGTGTGCTGCATTCCTTGGTTGTGTGGCTACATCTGTAGCATTTGTACCTGTAAAATACAGTCAGGTTTCTAGGCCAACACACAGGGCTGGGTGTTGGACCAGCTGCAGCATGCTGTGCAGTTGCCTGGTCTGCTCTGAAGTGTGTCCTTCTCCCAGGAAGCAACCACTTGCCACAGCTCAGTTATGTGTTAGGCAAGCACAGGAAAGATGTCTGTGCAGGGGCAGTGCAGTGAAGCTTACATGAAAAACTGCAACAAACTGTGCTTAACAGCGCTGTAATGTTGCCCCATCAGATTTACAGAAGTCCCAACAGACTTGCTCCTGCTGTTCCGAGCTTTTACTTTTTACTTTTATTCACTCCTCATTTTGTGCTCTCACTTAGATACTTTCTCAGCTATTCCTGTCACCTGCAACAGCCCTGTCCCAGGTGCCATCTACGCTGAGTTGTCTCTTGGAGTCCAGCTGAACAAGCATCTCACAATGCTAAGAAAACAGGTTTCCGCTTTATTCATTGAGGTTGGGGGGGAAGGGAGGTGGCGAACATATCACTGCTTTCCTCAGCCTTCCTGCCTGTGAACTGTGCCAAATTGCTTTGGAGATCAAGGCACGTCTTTCAGATCAACCTGATCACCCCTTTTCATTCCTCTCTTGTCCCTCATCTTGACTTAGGGCAAAGTCCACAGGCAATGCAGAGAGCAAAATTTAACTGTCTAAATTTTCAGTATCTAGTTGCCTGTGGCTGAGAAGCTCAGGACCAGGCATGATGACGTACCTACTTGTGGAGTCACAAAGCTGACCATTAAATACCAGACTGGCCACCTGGGGTTTCTACAAGCAGCTTACAATTATCACACATCACTAGAGGCTCAAGCTTATGTATAAATTTCACAATTTCCTGCAGCCTCAGTGCAAGAACCACCACATGGGATGGGTCATATGCCATGCCAGAGCCTCTTGCTTGTGTGACACCCTTGCACCTTCACTGCTCAGCCTCAGCATGACCCTGGGACCTCTTTCTCATTTTGTGACTCCCAGGGGCCAAATGCTGTAGGCACTGCATGTCACAATGCAAATGCAGGGATCAACACACTTACACCCCCCACCCCCTGGTTCTGATGCCTGCTTAGCAGAGAGGAGGAAGGGGACAAAGAATGTTTCTGCAAAAAGCAGGAAATCCCTTGGTCAGCTTTTATTTCACTAGGGTAGAAAATGATTCAGTGTCAGCAACTTTCCTCTTGTTCCTCCTTCCTCTGGCTCAGGGAGAACTCTGGAAAGAAGTACTGTGTAGTACTAGAGTAGACCTTAGACCTTAGAAGGTTGGAATGTATAGACAGGGTTTTGTACAAGATCCTTGGTCAGTCAGGATGAGTTAGCAGCAAACAGTAGATACCAGCTGCCCCTTGAAACTCCATGCGCAGTACTTGAAATGATCTATGACACAGAAGAGTGGCAGGACAAGCAGGTAAGTTTCATGCCATCTGCTGTCAAATTTAGATGAGGTTCTTCTTTGAGAAATTTCCCTTAGGCACGGGCATGGTTTCAGCATTTCTTTCTCTGGTAAGACCCTGTGCACACAAAAGACTGGAAGCACCTATGGACTTCATGAATTGGCAAATCGCACCCTAAGGCCAGTCAGATACTGTACGATCTGAGGATTTCCAATCAATTCATTTTTCTGAAAAAAATTACGTGGGACTGAGCATCAGGTTCCAGGTAGTGAGCAATTGCATTATGCATCACTCACTTTATATATTCTTTTATTAGTATTGTTGTTATTATTACCTCTTCATAGAATCATAGAATGGTTTGGGTTGGAAGGAACCTTAAAGATCATCTAGTGCCAAACCCCCTGCCATGGCAGGGACACCTCCTGCTAGACCAGGTTGCTCAAGGCCCCATCCAACCTGCATTTGAACGCATCCAGTGATGGAGCATCTCCAACTTCCCTGAAAAACCTGTTCCAGTGTCTCACCACCCTCAGAGTGAAGAATTCCTTTCTTATTTCCAATCTAAATCTGCCCTCTACCAGTTTCAAGCTATTATCCCTCATCCTATCACTACAGGCCCTTGTAAAAAGTCCCCCCCCCCAGCTTTCTTGTAGACCCCTGTCAGATCCTGGTAAGCCACAAGGTCTCCGCAGAGCCTTCTCTTCTCCAGACTGAACAAGCCCAACTTTCTCAGCCTGTCCTCATAGGAGAGGTGATCCAGCCTTCTGACCAACAACAAGATTCAACATCTTCATCAATGACCTGGATGAAGGGATAGACTGTACCCTCAGCAAGTTTGCTGTTAATATGAAACTGGGAGGAGTGGCTGATACACTGGAAGGCTGTGCCTGCCATTCAGTGAGCTCTGAACAGACTGGAGAGCTACACAAAGGCAAACATAATGAGGTTCAATAAGGACCAAGTGTAGAATCCTACACTTGGGGAATAACAACACCATGCACTGGCACAGGTTAGGGGTTGACCTGCTGGAAAGCAGCCCCATGGAGAGGGACCTTGGTGTCCTGGTGGACAATAAGTTATCCATGGAACAGCAATGTGCCCTTGTGGCCAGGAAGGCCAATGATATCCTGGGGTACATAAAGAAGAGTGGGGCCAGCACGTAGAGGGAGGTTCTCCTCCCCCTCTACTCTGCACTAGTGACACCATATCCGGAGTATTGTGTTCAGTTCTGGGCTCCCCAGTTCAAGAGGGACAGGGAAATATTAGAGAGAGCCCAATGGAGAGCTGCAAAGATGATGAAGGGACTGGAATATCTCTCTTATGAGGAAAGACTGAGAGCCCTGTGGCTGTTCAGTCTGGAGAAGTGAAGTCTAAGAGGGGATCTTATTAATGTTTACAAATATCTGAAGGATGGGTGTCAAGTAGAAGGGGACAGTGTTGTGCCCTGTGATAGGATGAGAGGTAATGGTAGCAAGGTGAAACACAGGAAGTTCCAAATCAACATGAGGAAAACCTTCTTTACTGTGAGAGTGACAGAGCACTGAAACAGGCTGCCCAGGGAGGTTGTGGAGTCTCTTTCTTTGGAGACTTTCAAGACCTGCCTGGATCTGTTCCTGTGTGGCCTGCCCTAGGTGTCCCTGCATTGGCAGAGGGGTTGGACTCAATGCTCTTCAGAGGTACCTTCCAACCCCAATCGTTCTATGATTCTATGACCATCTTTGTGGCCTTCTTCTGGACCTACTCCAACAGATCCGTGTCCTTCTTGTGTTGGGGGCTCCAGAGATGGACACAGTACTCCAGAGTAGAGGGGCAGAATGATGTCCCTCGACCTGCTGGCCACACTTTTGGTGCAGCCCAGGATACGGTTGAAGTTTTCTGAGCTGCATTCACACATTGTTGGCTCATATTAAGCTTTTCATCAACCAGTGCACGCAAGTCTTTCTCCTCAGGACTTCTCTCAATCCATAGTCAGCCCAGCCTGTATTCGTGCTTGGGATTGCCCCAAGACAGGTGCAGGACCTTGCACTTGGCCTTGTTGAACTTTATGAGTTTTGCCCAGGCCCACTTCTCAGGCCTATCTAGGTCCCTCTGGATGGCATCTCTTCCCTCCAGTGTGTTGACTGCACCACACAGATTGGTGTCATCCACAAACTTGCTGAGGGGGCATTTGATCCCACTGTCCATGTTGCTGACACAGATGTTAAACAGCACTGGTCCCAGTACCAGTCTGTAAGGAATGCCGCTCATTACTGGTTGTCACCTGGACATTGAGCTCTTGATCGGAACTCTTTGAATGTGACCATCCAGCCAATTCCTTATCCACAAAGTGGTCCATCCATCAAATCCATGTCTCTCCAATTTAGAGATCAGGATGTCTTGCGGGACAATGTCGCAGGCTTTGCACAAGTCTAAGTAGATTACATCAGTTGCTCTTACCTTGTTCACTGATGCTGTTCTTCTCTCCTTGTGTTGTCTTATTCAATTGTCATTATCTGATTTTCACCCCATCACACTGTGGGGGGGAAGGAATGAGAAAGTGTCCACGTGGTGCCTTATAGCCAGCTGGGCTTAAACTGTGACACCTCAACAGGATATGGGAAGCCAAAGTGTGAGCTAGATCAGTCTTACACCACCAGAAAGATCTTTTTTCCTATAAGCTTTGACTGGAATTCTGAATTCCTTGGACTGGGAAGTTATATAAGTGAACAACGGTCAATGGGAAACAGAGTCATAGTGGAGTTGTGGAAAGGTGTTTCAGGCTCCACTGGCAGTAAGGTCAAGCTAGAAGAAAAGATGAGTGGTGAAAAGGTACCTGGCAGAGAGGTACTTTCTCCTTTCATGAAGAAAGAGAAGACTCTTAGTAATAGTCAAAGGCTAATTCATGTGATATGGGCTGAAAAATTAAGAGTGCTTTGGGTTGCTGCTTTGGAGGAGGAACAGGGATAGAGCAAGGGAGTACTTGGGCCTGAGTGCCCAGGAGAGAGAATGGCTGAAGTCAATAAGCTGCAGGCATCAAGGTTCACCTTCTTGGCAGGCAAGGTGTGAAGGAAGGAATACTGAAGGCTCCAGACAACCACCAGTGGCAGATGCTAGAGGAAGAGAGGAGGAAATGCTAGCAGGAAAAGGTGTGGCTGTGCAACCCAGGAACATTTGGGATGGCAGGAGTGAATAATGTGTTTGCAGGAACTAAAGAGAAGAAAGGATAGGGTAGGGTGGCCTGAAAAGTTTCCTCATGGAAAGGGGATATGGGAAGACAAAAACTGTGAGAAAAATTGCTGGGAAAATATGAGAGTAAAGTCATCATATTGCATTAGTGAGCACTTAGCAGGTGCTGGGACAAGACCGTCATGGAGACAGTCTTTTGACCCAGCATCAGAGGCCAGAACCAGAACCAGTAGATGGGCCATTTGTGGATTTCCCTATTTCCTAGTGGGAGCAACTGGAAGATTGTTGTGGGGAAGTGTCATGGCCGTCTCCATCCAGCACCTTCTGGAGCCACAATTGTGCACATTAGCTCTGTAAAAGAGGAAGCACGTGTGTTAACTAGCCAAAAAGCAGTTTTGAAATAGGAAGTGTGTAGAATAGGCTGGTAGTTATTTCTGCTTTCCCATCAGTCTGCCAAATACAGAAATCCTGGGGGTCAGGGGAGTCCAGCCTGCGTAACTCTGGTACAGGCCTTGTGCCTGACTGCTGGGACCTACTAAAGGATCCCTGCAACAACAAACACAATAGTATTTGACAAGGAGAGAGAGAGAGGAGAGGTAATGGTAGCAAGCTGAAACACAGGAAGTTCCACCTCAACATGAGGAAAAACTTCTTCACTGTCAGAGTGACAGAGCACTGGAACAGGCTGCCCAGAGAGGTTGGGGAGTCTCCTTCTCCGGAGACTTTCAAGACCCATCTGGATCTGTGGCCTGCCCTGGGTGTTCCTGTGCTGGCAGCGGGGTTGGACTCGATGATCCCTGGAGGTCCCTTCCAACCCCTACCATTCTATGATTCTATAGGTGTCTTCAAAGGCATTTAGAGGGGAATCTGGGACAACCAGATCCTCCATGTTAAATGGACTCTGAAAAGTTGATGAGTGGTGCTGTTAACGTGTTGAATGATAAATTGATGAAACATGAGAGAATCAAGTTTTTCTTCACTATGAGGAACAAACAGGGCCACTTCACTTTCTCTGTGCATCTCATCCTTCCTGAGAAAGTCTGTCTCTATCACTATTGTGTCTCTCAAGTTTAGACAACAAAGATGCTCCTCTGCTCAGGATGCTGGTCTAGATCTGGGGTTCGCTTCTGTCTGTACCATCAGCTTCCTCAGGGCTGTTTCAGCCTCAGCTCAACTGCATTTTGCTATTCACAAAATGAGGCAAACAATTTTTTTCCCATTGCTCATCATATCATCTCATATTTTCCTACTGTGGTGACTCTATCTTTTGTTACACTTCTAAGTAGCCTTAGGGCTCTGCTTCAGTTATACGGCCACAAACTGTTTTCTGTCATGAGACAGCACGACATGCTGGCCGTGTTAGGGCTGTGCTGTGCTGGCACAGGAAAATGCTGTGCCAAGGCCTTTTTCTGTGAGAGGAAAAGTGGCTATTGCAGCCAGATGCTACTAGGGTCTGAGTTATGTCATGGATATGTCCTCTGTACTGCATTAACACAAACTACTACTCACACACTTTTGTCTCATCCATAAAATGTGTAAGAGGACTGAAAGCATACCCTATTCCATTAAAACCATTCCTGCTTTGATTTATTTTCACCTTCTGAAAGCCCAAGGAAGGGGAACTCGATTTACAGTAACTGTTGGATCAAGATGAGAGCACAGTCAAATAGCATCCAGTTCCCGGTGAGGTAAATAAATTCTCCTTGATGCACAATAGCAGCAGCACGTCAGCAGTCACCATCTTGCTTTGAAGTGACCCCAACACTGCATTCCTTCTGCTTTATGCAAGGAACTGTGATTTATTCCAGGGAATGCTTCTTGGTGTTGTCTCCTAAGGCAGGAGACAGGTCTTTCCAAGGATCTGTCTGTTCTACTTTACAGCATTTTTTCTTTTCTCTAGGCTGACAACACCTCAACACCTTGCTTACCTTTATAGGATATGAAAGAACAAATGTATTATATTTGTTTTTCATAAGGAGCACATCTCAAAGAAATTCATCTGGGCTGTAATGAGGTAAAAACAGTTTAAAAAGCAAATAAAACATGCCTAGCAGAAAAGGAGGTGGTGGGAGTGAAGGTTTGCCTCTCAGTTTCATTGTGCCTTTATGGACAACTGGAAATGCCTTGACTAAAATAGCAGAGAAAGGAGTCCAAGAGGAACTGTGGCTGCTGCTGCTGCCCAGGGAAGTACAGCGAGTCAGATGATTTCAGGTGAGTGACACAAGGAGCAGCTGTCACAAAAATCAGTCCAGCTCAGCTCCTATAAATTGTCCATTGTCCAGAGAGTTCTGGGTGCATCCAGATCCTGCATCATTCACAGCATCAGCAACACAGTGCTGAGGTAAAAGACAGGCATTTGAAGATGCTTCCAGCTAAGAGCTGACATTGAAAGGTGCTGTACAAGCATTCTGTCCTGTTCCCTGAGCTCTCTCTTACAGAAAACATCTGTCCATCACTCAGGCAGAATTCCCCATTTCCAAATCCCAGGCAGGTAAAAGCAGCAAACTAGAATCAAGCTGATTAGACTAGGGCAATTCTAGGTCTGAGGAGGAAGAGACCTGCAGGCAACGGAAAAGTTTTTAATGGAAAGGATCTCCAGTTACGGTCTCCATAAGACAACTATTTTTTTACCCAGATCCTCCTTAATCCTGATTTCAGCACTTATGATGGGATCCAGGCCATTGCTGTCTGGCTTCCTTTGTACTGCACCAGGAGGCACATGCCCAGCCCAGGTCTATGAAATGGGCACTGCCACCACAGATACACAATGCCATGGATATAGCCTCTGTATTTGGACACTCGGTTACTTTGGTGTCTAACTCTTGCTGCCTTCTTGTGTCAGATTTCCCTGGCTAGGTGGTGATCTGTTCGTACCATCTGTGCTTGCACCTACACAGGTACTCCACAGTATTTCCACAGATACTCACCGTTAGCTCCGTGAAGGTCATAAAGAATCTGGCTCTTACCAGAACCAGTTGGGTAATTCCCCAACTGCTTCTATATAAACCAGCTTTTTTTTTTTTTTTTGTCTCCAAGCAGAAGGGGCTTTGGCACTCTTTCCCCTGTATTTCTAGCACACTCCAGGAATTTAGTCGACCTCCAAATCGCCCTATCATCCAACCCCACCCTTGGAGAAGTTATTAGGGTGGCACTGGATTGGGATTGGTTGCAAATAAATGAACCTTAAATGATACACTGAGGGGAAATCTGCATAGTGAGAAGGAATTATTTTTTTCTTTTTTTTCCTTCTGCCTTCAGACATGCCCTGTCAAAAGCCCCAAAATAAAAAAATCTTCAGTAATTTGGTGGGGAAAAATAAATTCAGGGAGATGGCATCATTTTGTGGAAGGTGAGGAATCAGCAGCTACCAAGCTGTAAACTTTCCTGAGCATACAAGTGGTTACACTAACCAATGACAGCCATAGAGTTGGTTTTTTTTCTAATTAAATCATGGCAAACTGTTACGATTAAATGTGGCACAATTTTGCCCTGTCACAGCAAATACAAATCAGAAGTTACCAGGGACGTAGGGCCACTCACACCAGGCACACTGAATCTGGCAACCCCAGTGAACAAAAGCGTGGAGTATTTAAACTTTGCCCATCTTGCACCATGTGCCAGTCCTGGACAAGTTTAATTTACTGATTCAACCCACATTTTTATTTTTAATCTAGCCAAATGTAAAAATATCATCCTCCTTTGTAAGCAGAGTTGGGTCCTGATGAAGGCCACGAAGATGAACAGAGGCTGGAGCACCTCTCCTATAAGGAAAGGCTTAGAGCTGAGGTTGTTCAGATTGGAGAAAACCATATTCAGTCTTTCAGTAATTAAAGAAGGACTATAAGAAAGATGGAGACAGTCTTTTTAGCAAGGACAGCTGAGACAGATCAAGGGGTAATGGTTTTAAACTAAAGGAGGGTAGATGTAGACTAGATAAGATTTTTTTTTTATGGTGAGGATGGTGAAACACTGGCAGAGGTTGCCCAGAGGGGGTAGATGCCCCCTTCATGGAAACATTCAAGAGTTGAAGGTGTTCCTGCTCACGGAGGTGGGTTAGAGTAGGTGATCTTTAAAGGTCCTTTCCAACCCAAAGCATTCTATGGTATATTTAGTGCAGAGCTTCTTTGGCTGCTGACAGTCTTGCTCAGTTCTCTCCTCACTCCACTCACGTGTACACTGTCCAAGCCTTTCTTGTAAATCTATTCCCTGACTCTCCTTTCCCTGTTTTACTGATTAGATTTCCCTTAATGACCGCCTAGTTTTGAAATTTTCACAAGACTTTTCAGTCTGTGTCCAGACAGCAAAGCACTGTGTGATCAAACAGGGTGGTTATAGATAGAAAAAGAACAGGTTGTGTAGCTTTGTTCAGAATCACCAGGCAAATGTTCTGGACCAAAAGACACCAATGATTATGTCAGTGCTGAACTATGTAAGTACAACTGATATCTTAGACTTCAGGTGTTTTCCAGAGTATTGCTGGCCTAAAAGAAAACTATTATCAAACAGCAGTCACAGGGCATGCGTGAGAAGATAGTGATAGATTTCCTTTACAAAAATTAAAGGACATTAAAAGAGGCACATCAAGAGGTGAAAGACTTCTGCTGAAGGAGCTCATGTACTCTTGTGTGTAAAACTGAGTATCTTTTCTTACAAAACTCATAGATAATTTCTTCTCTTAAAGTGAACAGTGTCACAGACATCCCTGGAATTATATGGGCCCCGTAAAACTACTTAATTACTTGACATACTTACAGTTGCAACAAGACCTGTATTTGTGAGTCTATACTACACCTGGCAATTAGTATTATTCTAGTATTTACAGTAACAGCTGTATGATGTATCACAAAAGATCCTGGCTGCAACATACTGTACAATGTCTCTTCAAAGCACTTCCACCTCCAGACAACTCACGACTGAAACTATGAGGAGAAATACAAGTCAGTATAAAGAAATAACTAGTGAAAAAGTAGATAACATTGTTAGCAGCAAGGGCAAGATACTGGTATTGTATTCCTTTGAAAACCTGCTCTTAGGGAAATTACTAATAAAACTGTCTTGCTCTGAGTTCTGCCTGTGCAGTGAGGCAGGCACTTAAGTAAGAATAGGTTTCCCTGCCTCTTACGCCCTTGAGACTGCTCCTCATAAGTGCTCCTGTTGCATCCACATGACATCATGGAAACCCACTGTTAAGAACAAGCATTGGTCCTCGTTGCTCAGACAAACAGAACGGCACAGCAATTCCCTCTTTCCCTAGCCAAAGAGCCACATCTCCTGTCACTGTGCTCTAAGAAACATGTTCAGCTTTCTAGCTAGCAAGCAGCTTACGTTAAACTGGCCCAACTCCTCAGTAAAACAGCCTAACTCTCATGTCTTCTCTCAAAGAACTCCACATGTAGGATTTTACTTCTTGCAAAGAAATTCACTGTAGCCATATAGCTTTTCTTTTCTTAAAAATTTCTGATCTTCGATCTGCCTTCTCAACTGTTTTAACCTCAAAAAAAAAAAAAAAATCAAAATCAGTCATTAACCACAGAGACATGCTCAGGAAGAGCACTGTATTGACTTAAGGAGCTTAGTGAGTCTCAAAACGCGATTCAAAGAGCATGGCTACACCCCAAAGACACCTAAAGGGTTTGTAGTACAGAAGTCGACCCTTCCTCTCCACGTCACTTTATCACCAAATACAGAAAGAAACATTGCATGCTTTCAGTTTTACCATGGTTGCTTTCTGCTATCCCAGGATAGTAGCTGATAAGTAGCACTCACCTCAGCAACACCAAGAACATTTTCTGGGTGCAGCTCTAGTCACCCATGCCTTGTTTCTCACCAAAGAGGTTCAGGATAAATAGCCTCACCATGTGCCTGTGGTATCTTGTGTTGATACCAACACTCAAGAACGTGGTTTCAGTATGACTCTCCTTCAGACCTAACAGTCAAGAGCACCACCACCCCTTCAAAAGAAGCAAAATAACAGCCTCCGTTATTCCTTCCAACTCATAATCAACCTGTTCACAGCTCACAACTTGGTTCTTACTTCAGCTTCAGCAGCAGAACATTTTAAGTAGTTTTTCTTGGATTATATGCATGCTTATCTTTTTGGGTCCTCTGTTTTTCACCAGCTACTCAAACTCATTGAGATCTTGCCTTGGACCTGAACTGAGTGGATGTAAAGTATTAACAGTTGGTGCATGAAACTCACTCCCTGATGCTCCCCCTCCTGCGTACCACTACTATTTAGTAAGACTCGAACATTTGTAAAAAGCACAGCCAGAAACCAGGTCAGCTCTCCTAAATTCATGAATAATGCCAAAGACTTATTCAGTAACCCTGCAAGTTATATCACAGGAAGATTATTCAAGTGAGCTCCTTCATAAACAGAAAATCCCTATAGCAATGCCTTTCATGTGATTCAGTTAGTCGTGCACTCAAATGAGAATTTACTCTTGCATAACATTAAACACAGTCAGCTGCATAAGCAGGCTCTTTCTCATCACCTCTTACCCTACGTCAGTATCCGTTTGGTGATCTTGAGTAAGAGTTGATAATCCTGCTTCCAAGTGTAAGAAGGTAAGCTGGTTTTGCCCACAGAAGAAATAGCAAAGTGGAAGAGTTAGAAGCTTACTAGTGCTGTGAGCGTTAGCGCGGAGGTGAACTTACACAGACCCCAGTAACCCTCAGCTGATCTTTTCCTTGCTAAAAGCTGGAGCTCACAGGTGAGGAGAGAAAGAACAGGGCACAAAATGAGAAAATACAAATTCAAAATATTAAAAGAGTACCCCATGGGAGAGATCAGAACTTGGGTATGTGCTTTCACGTTCCAAGGTTTCTCTGTTCAGTAGTACTTCATATATGGCACAAATGGTTGAAGCAGCTGCTGTGGATTTCTGAAGGCAGGGGCTGCTTCCCCAGCCACTTCCATCAGAATTAATGAACCAGGCTGGGAAAGAAAGCTGCTTTCAACTTCCAGCACTCCATCTTTAGGCAAGGACCCAGTCTGCAAGCATAAGGGTAGATTTAAACAAGACCATCTCTCCTGCTCACTCACTGCCTCTCCTTACATTTTTAAGTGCTCTGTAAAGAAACTTCTAGAGCAGCATACTGGGTGTAGGTGGCGAACTGTTGGCAGCTGGGGCCTGCAGGGTGGTCTCTGCGTGAAGAGGACAGGACTACCCCACGCCAGATGTAACTGCTTTCAGCCAGCTCCAGTGGACCAACTGTAGGACAGAGATGAGCACCTCAGACAAGATGGTGGTACCTCTGTTTAAGAAAGGGCAAAACACCACGTGAGGAGCAGCAGTACAAACACCAAGGTCAGTGAAGAAGTGGGGAGTTGTGCTCCAGGCACCAGACAGATTCCCCTACAGCCCGTAGAAAGGACCCCACTGGAGCATATGGATATTTCCTGAAGGAACTCGGTCTCCTGGAGAGCCCATGCAGGAACAGGTTTAATCTGAATGACTACAGCCCACACGGGAGCAGGGGAACAACATAAGTGATCTCCATGTCTTTATTTTTACTTATGAGCTCTTCAGTCTTACTTTCTCCCTGTCCTGTGGAGGAGGGAGTGAGAGCACGCAGCTGGGTGGGCATCTAGCAGCAAGCCAAGATCAACCCACCACAATTTGTTACATACACCTGTTTAAAAGAAACTTAAAATCCACTGGTTCACATTAATCGTTTGCCAGAACAGAATTTCAAACCAGCATATGCCTAAAGCTTGGAGACAAGCTTTTTCTGTTGTAGAGCTTTTGAGAGAATGGTTTTGTACTTTACCCTTTTTTCCCCCATTTCCAAAACCCAACACAGGTAAAGATTTCCAATACTCATTTACTATCTACACATTATTCGCAGAGTTACAGAGAGGAATAAATTTTATATGGAAAAATATAATATTAAAAACCTTGCATACAAGGACAAAACAGAGCAACAACAAAAGGCTGCTCACAGAATTAACAACCAGTCTTTGTCACCAGTTAAAATGAAACTTCTTTAGGGAGAGTTTTCAGTGATGATAGTAAAGTTCGGTTTGGGTGTTTTTTTGTTTGTGTGGATTTTTTTTTTTTTTTTTACCCCCCATAAAGGAGACATGCATTAAAAATAGTAATGTCTAAAACAACATTATTTAATTCTTCATCAGGCACCTCAAGATTTGGCTTTGAGCATCTTCTGAAATCAGCAGAGGAATCCAGTCTCATGAAGGTGCCAGCGACAGAGTTTCTGAAAGTGTCCTCCGAGCTGCGATCCGCAGGCATTTGGGGCAGCCTCCGGACTTGAAGCAGGCTTTGTGAAAGCACGTTTTGCACTCTGTTTATACATACAAGCAGTTAAACATTCAGGAAAATAAATAAATTAAAATATCAAATTTAACAATGAATCAATAGAACACGCTTCAAGGAACACAACTGTCCAGTTCACCCAAGTACAAAAGCAAACAGGAGCAGTGCAAGGTCAAGGTAACAACTGCCACTGTAATAACTGTGACTAAACATTTTGGTAAGATTCACAGGATTTACAGTGTACGTTGGCAAGATCTGACAGAGCAGCAGTATAGCACTGCCTTTGGGTCTCTCTCATGCACAGACCCAAAAAATAGCCTCCCCCTGCAGCCATAATCCTGTTCAGGCAAGTCACTGATTTAGCTCTCCAAATTTACTGATGCCAAGAGAGCTTTTTTTCAAAGGTACATGCTATGCTATCCATGTTTGGTTTTTTTTCCTAAAGTAAACCTGAACAGTTTTACACATCGATGTCCCCATGGAAGAAAGAAAAATATTTTGTCTGGAACATACCTGTGCACCTTTTGCATTTGGCAATCTGATATGGAAACAGCAGATCTGCACTCTGACAGAATTCACAGATAAAACCTTTTGCTTGACAGAGCTACAAGGACAGCAAAAGAGTGGATTTACTTTTAGTCTAAGAAAAATTATTTGGGAATGTCAGCAGGGATATTCTTCACACTAGCAGCTGCAAGGACACTAAGAGCCCTGGCTTCTCCTTACCTCACAACCATCCACATGGGAAGTGGAGTTCTTCAGGATATCTTTAAGAAGGGGCAGTAACTGCCCTCGTTTAATCTTCACCAGATCATCCAGTGAGAAGAGATGGAGCTCCTCTGTCAGATGGCTGGGGACCTGTTCAAATTGTTTCAGAACACTGCAAAGAGAACACCAAACAAAATCAAGTTAAAAGAAGTTTTTTCCAAGTACATTTGAAGAATAAACCTTTCTCACTCCTCTAGCCACCCAGGGATCATTCGAGGCAATTTCATGCTGAATTCTACCTCCCCTCCCAATTTGAGATCACATTAACAAAAAACAGAGGATTAGGGATTTAGAATAACATGTCTGCTTGAAATGAGCATTCCTTGGGCATCAGAGTTCCCAAGTGCAGTTATCCCAGCAATACCTAAATGTAAATAATGTGTAAAGGGCTCTCGCCTATCTCAGGCATAGTAGGTAAAATACCATATAATATTTAATGTATTAAGCCAGGGTTATTTCTTGGTTTTTTGCAAAAAGAACTTTGAAGGTTTTTATCCTGCATAGGTCACTACTGGATGAAGTTATGCTTGTAGTGAGCAGGTGAACATAGAAAATATAGCTATTACTTTTAAAGCATCACCGATGTATCAGGTACAGTGAGGATCCTAATGCTTATTTCCATAATGGAATCATGGTTGGTTGTCCAGAAGGAGAAACATTAAAATATGTTGCCATTTAAATTTGGTGAACAACACACAATTGACACAGAAGACACCCATGTCAAAGACAGAACAGAACCTACATTCAGAGCTTATTTTGCTCATGTCTGTTTCTAAAAGGTCAGCCATTTTGCAATGAAGGTTTTATCATTCACATGTCTACCTATTAATTATGTTCATAGTTTGGGAAAATGAACACCAAAAAAAAATAATCTTTACATTTGCAGCAACAAGCAAGGTCATTTATTTGGTATTTACCACTTTTGGTTACTACTTTCATTTAAACATGTTTATAAACATAAATTAAATTGAGCATTATGACAGATTTCTAGAAGAAATTGTTACACCCTCAAGGAAGACGTTTGTTAATTTGTTTCAAATTTTTTAAAGAAAACATATTTGACATATACATAAACATCTTTTTAAGGAAGAGCAAGAACCTAAAAGAGACAAAGTAGGAACAAAATATGAAACGAACAAAAATCATTCAACATTTAAAACCAAATTTCTAAGCATGTTACAAGAAACAGAAAGCTACCACATAAAACCTGTTCTTCACTCAACATTTGCAATGCAATAGAAGGAAGTTTTGTTACAGAACTTTCTCTAATGATCATACTAATTCATTTAACTGTACTCTAGTATTGCTAGAGAAGGCTCTATAAGTACATTAGCTTCATTTAAATAAGCTGTTTTTCATGCACAATCACAGCCCATACCTTTCACCAAACCTGCAGGTTTTCAAAAGCTTCTTTAAATGAAAAAGTTGTTCTTGTGCCTCCTAAAAGGTGAAGGGAAAAAACAAAACAACTTTTAAATGAAAAGCAATTGCATTTATATGTTCATAAGTGAGGAACACCACTATTTGAGTCAACAACCCTTGTCACTACATCAAGCCAAACTTCACAGTTAGCACAAAACTAAACAAATGGATTTTCTAATGCATGAAAGGCCAAGGAATGGAATGCAAAAGCTACTTTTATTCACTGACAAGGGAAGCAATTCCTAACGCTACAAATATCTCCATGTCAGCATACCAAGACACCAGATCCAAACTTGTGTAAGAACAGAGTCCAGTCTACTGGAAAGAGTCCAGTGGAGAGCGACAGGGATGATTACGGGCCTTGAGCATCTCCTCTATGAATAAAGGCTGAGGGAACTGGGGCTGTTTAGTCTTGAGAGGAGAAGACTGAGAGGGGGCTCTTATTAATGTCAATAGGTATCTGAAGGGTGGGTGTCAAATGGAAGGGGCCAGTCTCTTTTCTGTAGTGCCCAGTAATAGGACAAGGAACAATGGGTATAAACTTGATCATAGAAGGTTCTACCTCAACATGAGGAGGAACTTCTTTACTGTGAGGATGATGGAGCACTGGAACAGATGGTCCAGAGAGGCTGTGGAGTCTCCTTCTTTAGAGACTTTGAAAACTCCACCTGGATGCATTCCTGCATGACACGTACTAGCTGATCCTGCTTTGGCAGAGGGGTTGGACTCAATGATCTCTAAGAGGTCCCTTCCAACCCCTAACATTCTATGATTCTATGAACAGGTAAGTGTCTCCTCAGCCAAGAAGGGACACATGGCAATTTGTAATCTCCAGCAGAGCACCCTTCCTGTAGTAGGCACAGCCCTTAGATGAGCCAAGGGTGTTTTCTCTAATGACCTACAAAATTAAGGAGTCATTCAAAACTTCCGGAGGTTTCAAACAGCCAACTGCCAAGCAGAGGTAAATATTTACTGCAGAAGCCCAGCTCCCCTCCCATGAACTAGAACTGGAAACCAGTAAGGAAATGACTCCTAAAGACAAGGGAGAAAATGAGACCTCTGGCATAGGTTGGAAACTTCTCCCTCCTCCTCCTTCATCTGAGGGGAGAGAGGACAAGCCCCAGAAGTGGTGACGAAACAAGTCCAAGTGGTGAGAAACCAACTATGCCTCCTTCCCACATACACACATGATGGACAACCTTGCACAAGGAATTCTTCCCAGAAGTCTAAGACCTACAAAATCCCCAATAAAAAGAAAAAAAATTAAAATAAAAATTAAATTATAAAAAAGGCCACACTTACCCTCACCCTGTCCATTTCTTTACTTTTCACGTATAGGGCTTTGTTAATACATGACACATTGAAAACTGGGTGCTGCCATATGCTGTCCAGTAGGTGTTTAGAGAAGTTGCATACATAGTACTTTTTGAAGTCCCACTTCAAAAGTATTCGAGCAGGAATGGAAGACTGGGCATAGCTGTGGCAGCAGTCACAAAAGTATTTTCCCAGGTAGTCACAATAGCGGAGTCTCCTGATATATTCTGAAGGTAGACAGCAATAAAATTGTTAATATTTCTAATACTTACGGAGCATGCCTCTTGTGTGTATGCCTATTCTGTCTAAAGAACTTGGATTTACCACCAAATGGAAAGACAAGCTGCTCTTGGAATCACATCTGAATAATACTTTTTCATATAAAGAGGTTTGTGGGTTTCCCCCAGCTACCTCAGCATCTCAAGCTTACTCAAGTTAACATGCCATCATGGATTGTTGACACTTTACAGGCCATCACAAATGCTGCTCTTTTGTGAGAAGACCCAGAACAAGTCTTGAAAGCCACTTCAAAGATTTCTTAGGTAAAGGTTGCTTGTCAGACCTGTAAATCACCATGCTTTCAAGTAGTTCTCACAAAGCATCAGAAATGAAACACAAGCAGAATTTTGTGATCAAGACTTCAAGAATTTTTAAAAAGACACCCTAAAATAGCAAAACCAGACATTCCATGAGCTTGCATAAAGCTTCCATAAAGTCTCTAAAAAGAGACTTGAAAAATGTGTAAAATGACACAATGAAAAATTATTGAAAGAAACCATTGGAAGATGTAAAAACAGCCCTTTCCAGCATGGAAGCTTAATTTTTTTTATAGTCTTTCCCATTTTGTTGTTCACCATCACGAATTTTTACTGTGTATGAGAAGGACATCTATCAAATATTGTATTCTGTTTGCAATGAGAAACTGGAGACAGTGGCAAGATCCCACTGCCTGCTTTATTATTGCAGCCACATCCAACAATGGTATTTTTCCTTCTAGTTCAGATAATTTTACAATTCTGGTACACCTATGTTGGTCAAGCCTGATTACTAGTAATGGATTTCTTAATTTTTCCCCCCCTTGCATTAATACTTACTGCTTTCTATCGGGGTGCCACAACCAACACATGTGAAGTTTTGGGCAGCCACCACTGCATCTCTCCTGCATACAGAGACAAATAGTTAACAAAGCAAATAGTTAACTAAAACTAAACACAGTTAACATTGTACCAAAATGCAAGAGAGAGAGCTACACTGGCACCAGTGAAAACATCCAAATTAGGAGCCGACTCCTACTCCTCCACATGAGGAATGGGGTTCTGGAGGACATGCTGATTATTATTTTAGTGGGAGTCTCTATTCTGTGGAGAATATGCCATCAATTACTACTTCTGTATATGGCTTGCTGCAAGAATTAAATTCTTTTCCATTTCTTAAGGTGGCATCAATATAAAGGGGGAGTGGAAAATTCACACCTACAACTGAAAAAGCAAGTGGACCTGCAGCCATGCAGGGAACTAGTCAGTTTGCCTATCTTGGGCATTTAACAGCACTTTATGCAGAGTGAGACAGTAGTTTCCCCAAACATGACCTGTTTTCTCCCTGATTTCTGAAAACCTACTACCTATAAAATATCAGCAGGGAAGTGGAGAAACTCTTAAGAATATTCTCCAGGTAGCCACACAAAAATACATTTTTAGAAGTCCAGCTAAGCACACAGCCAACACCAAACTTTTACATGTTATCACATGTAAAAGTGCACATGCAACATTAATCAGGATGTGCCAAGAAAGGAGAAAAGATGCCATTTGCTTCCAAGCAAAGCTAGTGGCAGACACTGCAGAAGGCTGCACCATGCAGTCGCTCTAACCTTAGGTTCTGTTAAATCACCCAAGCTCCTTTCATCAACTTCAGCAGGTGTTAGATAAACCCCCGTGTTGTACTATACAACAGTGCTCAGATCCCTTAGACTTACTTGACTGAAGGGTGAATATTAAATATAATCTGTGATCTTGGTGGGGCCCAGCCAGAAGATCCTCTTAGTTTCGATATGATCTTTATTTCTTCAGCCAGATTCAAACTGGACTCAAGCTCTCTTGGAATCTCTTCTTTTGGCACGGACTATTGGGAAAGAAAGACTTGTGAAGATGAAAAGCCCGTCAGCTGACATATGTTAAATGCTACAAAACATTTCCCTTTATACCACAGGATATTAAAAGTTCAATTTCCATACACACATAGACCCGTCCCGTTCCCCTCCCCGTCCCCCTCCCCCCCCCAGCTAAACTCTCTGATAGTGGTCCCGGAAGGAAGTACATCCAGATTGTTCACAACTGCACATCTTAAATCTGGTGAAACTTGCTAAAGAGAGAAGGAATTTTCTAAAAATTAATTGAAAGTGAATTGATAAACTGTAAGCACTCGTCCATATTTATTTTCTTTTTATTTTGTTTTTTTTTTTTAAGTGTAGATCCCCCTATCCCTAACAGTGAAGCAGCTGCAGTGAGACAATGATTATTCAGGGAACTGAATAAAGAGCCTGCTGTTTTCAGCTCAGACTCACTCTCTGCTTAGATGAGCTTAGGCAACCAGACAGTTGAGCTGCAGAGTCCACCCGCAACCAGTGTTTTCTGAAAGCTCTGCACAACTCCTGGGCTGTTGCTTCAGCAGAATTGCTGTCTGGTTCAGAAGATCTGAAAGTGAATCAAGATAAAAGTGAAAAATAGCAGCATGTCATCAGAAACTCCGCTGCCTCTTCTGCATCCTTGAAAAATGTTCTCCCTTTCCTTCTTTCCTATCCCCTTGCTTTGATACACCCAGGCCCTCGCAGAGCCACAGCCACCACCCTCCAGCAAGACTCCAGCAACAGAGAAGTGCTCTGCTAAGCCAAATGACACAGACATTTGCTGTCAAGCAGCATTCCTTCCTCTTCCTTGAGAGGACCACTCCCACATCGTTCCTCAGCCATTGGAGTCAGCAGAAAGCTGGCCCAGCAGAAAAAGCTGTGCTACTGGTAAAGATACACACCATTACCTTTCATCTGGGGTGACAGACAGATTTTCCAGGTCTTCAAGTTCTGCAGTAAAAAGAGAAAATTTTATCAAGCCATCTAAGAAACAAACCTTCTGTTACTCAGCACTGTTTGAAATCTACCTTCTGTGTTACCATGGTGGCAATTTCAATTATATTCATCTTTACAACACCCTTGCTGGATGCAGAAAATAACCTCAGTCCTGGTTGTAAAGGCAGCATAAAAAATCTTATCTCCTCTGCAGATCTCAGACATCCACTGAGGAAAAGTAACAACTATGCATCATATCATCACCATCAGCCTCCCTTCTAGAGCAGGCAGAATCAGTAAGGAGAGATTAAGTGTCTGCTAGTCTAGGTCTAGCCAGAAGACACTAGACATCAAAAATAATATACAGAACCAATAGAGTGCATATTAAATTTTTTGAACACTGACAGGTATTTGGAGACACCCATAACAAACATGCCAACTAGTGCTGTAAGTAACAGGTGAGCTGAATGCAATTAAAGCACAGACTTCTTCATTATGTTATATAGACAAAATATGCTTATGCAGACAAGGTGTTCGTATTAGTAAGAGTTAGTTTTATCCATGCATATTTTTCTCAATACAGAGGCTTTCCCATTCATACTTGTCTAAAAAACTCTACCAGAAACGCTGTTTCAGGAGCTAGTTCATCATTCTTAGATTAAGGAAAGAGGAGGTGAAAAAAGTCAATCTCTAAAACTACAGAGAGCAAAAGTATTTGTTAACAGGAAAAAATAAGACAGAGGATAAATGTTTCTCAGGCTACTTTTACGAGCTTCTAGTTCTGCCTATGTGAAAAACAGAAGTGGACCAAAAAAAACAGAAGCTGACAAAAAACTCAGGATGTCCTGAAGAGAAGTAGAGCACCGGTGACTATAAGGGGACACAGACATTCTCTGGAAGCAGAGGGAGGGTTACCTAAAAGCTAATCAAACTCTTTAATTAGGAAAAGATCATGTCCTAAATTCTCTCAAACAATGTTGCTATAGTTGGCTAATGTGCCAGTTTCACGCTTTGCTCACCCACATGCACTGGGTTTAATGCTTAGACATAACTTCAGTCCCTATATTGGGTTTGCATGGCAAGGTTTTGTTAGCAGGGGACAGCTACAGGGTGGCTTCTGTGAGAAGCTGCTAGAAGTCGTTCCTATGTCTGATAGAGTCAATGCCAGCCAGATCCAAGACAGACCTGCCGCTGGCCAAAACCAAGCCCATCAGCAACAATGGGAGCACCTCTGCGATAACATATTTAATAAGGAGAAAAAAAACTGATGAGCAACAGCAACTGCAGCCTGAGAGGAATGAGAATATACAAGAGAAACAACTCTGCAGACTGCAATGTCATTGAAGTGAGGGAGTACGTGCTCCAGGTGCTGGAGCAGATTCCACTGCACACCATGGTGAAGACCACAGTGAGGCCAGCTGTTCCCTCTGAAGAGGAAGGGGATGCAGAGACAACCTTTGATGAACTGACCACAACACCCATTCCTCATCCCCCTGCGCCAGTGACAGGGAAGAGGTAAAGAAAGCGAGGTTGAGCCCAGGGAGAAGGGGGAGGAAGATGTTTAAGATTTTGTTTTATTTCTCATTATCCTACTCTAAATTAATTTATTACCAATCAAATCAATTTCCTTAAGTAAAGTACAACTTGCTCGAGACAGTAATTATTGTGATCTCCCTGTTCCTACCTCAACCCACAAGCCTTTCATTATATTTTCCCTTCCCTGTCCTGCTGAGGAGGGGAGTGACAGAGCAGCTTTGGTGGGCACCTGGCACCCAGCCAGCTTCAACCCATAACAGCATGAAACCAGCAAAGATATTCTTTTGTAGAAAGGAAATCCTGCACCAGCCTGGGATTTCTGGATGTGTTCTCATAAAGAGTCACACACAGAACGTGAGAAAATAGAAAGAATGATGTTTCTCCTACAATAACATCCAAGTCAACAGATTTTCCAAATGATGCCATGGATCCAACTCAACAATAGGGCTACTCCTGCAGTTATAATTTTAAAGTCTTACCAATAATTACATATTCATCCTCTGAGTCACTGTGGCAACAAAATCTGGTAACCTCCTGATGTGATGGTAGGTGCACTGGGGAGCTGACGGGCAGCAAAGCACATCCTGTCCAGAATAAAGACAACACCAGTTTAACTTTCCCAATTTATAGAGTAGTAGCAGTTGTATTTTTGTCTGTCTTCACTTACTAAAACTTTAGCACACAACCTGTATTTACAGAGCAGTTTTATTTATTTTTATGCACACACAGAAAGCCAATTCTTATAAGTCTGTCATACAACACGTATCTCAGTTTCCTGGAAAGAAGCTTCTAGAGAATAAACCAAAGGCTTTTATATTAGCAATGGTCTCTCCCCACCTCATATGCAAGTACATCATTCATTTTTTTCCCCAGAAGTTATGTCATTTAGACTTTAGACTCAAGTTCCATCGCCAAGATCTGTATAGTCAAGAGACTAGAAACTACTTAAAAATGCATGTGCTGACTCAAGGGTTTTAGTGCCAGGAGCATTTATTAATCTTGCCACAAACTATATGCGAATGAATATTCTGGGCAGCGTGACTCAAATCAGCTGCATGGCCTGCTCTGCATACTGCAGAAGTAAGCACAGAAGGAAAGAGCTGAGCTTCAAATCCTGAAAAAAAAAAAAAAAAAAAGGATTTAAGCAAAGAGAAAAATAGCCAGCTACAGGCACGCTCTGTGGAAGGTTGTGCTTGGCATGTGGCACTTCAACTGCACGTTTTCTTTTTCATGTAAAAAAAGATTATAATAAATATTATAAATACAATAAATAAAACACAGATACGAACATTCAAAAGGAAGAATGTGACCCACAAGGAAAACACTTGTGGCATAATGATCCTCAGGGAACTCAGCTCTCAGAGAGATTTGAAGACGGTGACAGAGTATTTGGTTCCAAGCAATACCCAAATTTATGTAGTATTTTCTTGCATAAACAGCAAAAGCTGTCCGACAAGGTTGCATTATAGACAAAGTAACTCACCTTCATAACCACTGTCTGAAGAGTCAACAGAAGAATCAGACTTCTTCACTCCAGGGTAAGAAGATAACTCTGAATCAGTGTGGTAGCTGCCATCTGATCCACTTGCTTCCTCCACACCCCAGGACTCTGCTTGTTGGCTTAGGATATTACATTTCATTTTCTCTAGCGATGCTATAATCATATCTGCAACTAAAAAGTGCGCGTTTTCCTGGATACAAGATAAGAATGCTCATTAGTACACAGCATATTTTATTTCACTTCATCTTAAGTAACTAGAATTTTTCCCTGTACTTTTTCAACTCCAGAAATGAAAACATAAGGCTATGTCACCTTTCATTTAAATAAAACAAAAAAACCCCAAACAACCCAAGGGCAACTTGGAGACAACATGCAAAAGGCAACTGCCCAGCTAATTGTCTCTCCCTTAATTAAAACATACAATTTACTTTTATCTTACCCATCTATTAGATAAAAAGAAACTTGATTACATGCTTAATTGATGAATATGTATGCATTTTAGGGACACAGTCTTCTAGTTACGCTGCATTATTTAGGGTGCAAGTGCGATCCATGTAACCTGTTTAATAGTATTTCACTTCAAGTCACTGTGTAGAAGCAGGTTTGCGCACATGCTAACTTGGACAGAGCCAGAAGTGGCAAGTTTGGAAGGGTCTGTAGGTCTTCAGGTGGCAGACAGTGAAGAAGCTAGTAAAATGCTTTCATGTGGCAGTAAAGTAGGCAACGTGCAGTGAGACAGTTTACACAGTCAACTCAAGGCTGCACAGAAAGTCTGCGATAAGGGCAAGTGGGAACCTGGCTCCCCTGGGGTTTGCACTGCCTTAAATAAAAGGCAGACATTTCAAAGCTTCACTGTAGAGTTCCCCTGGCAGATAACACCTCCTCATGTGTCCTTTACCATTTCACCTGCCCAAGTCGCCCATACTCTGGGAAAAAGGAATTTTTTTAAGCCACCTCTGCCACCATTGAGATGTACAGACAAACCAGGGGCTCCCTGCCCTAATGTCACTGCTGGATCTGTTGCTTCCCGTGGTCTAACAGACTACTGCTGCTGGCCTTTCACAGCTTCCCAGCCTAGGTCAGCTCAAATGTGGATGCACCATGGACAGATAGGTGCACTCAGATGCATAACTGCATGTTTGCATTGTGCAAAGCTAAACGTCCATCTAAAAACCATGGCAGTATCTAAGGTTAATTGTTCTGCACACAGCATCTCTAAAAGTGGTTTATGCTCAGAAAATTGTACCACTCAACATCAGTATTCATGACATCCCCTTAAACCTCTATGGGAAGCATGAAGACAGACATCAGTGTTTAGAAAAAACTAAATACTAAGGAATGCCACAGATATCACTGCTTTCTTATTGTCCACAGCTAAATATATTTACAAGAGATTAATCTCCACATCAGAGAGACCACAAATCCCCTGGGGGTGTCTGAAGAGCCTTATCTTTTCCCTAACACTGATTTGCATCACTTGCTTTGTGCAGTTTCTCCAGAGATAACTTTCAGCAAACTTCAGGACATACCATTAGCAAAGGGAGGAACTAAGCAGCCTTTTTCCTTTGGGGAGATAAAGAGGAGATCTCCCACTTGGACAACACAAAAAGCCTGTGTGGTGCTGGTTAACACCAAGTTAGTGGCAGAGCACAGCATGTCCTGCTGACAAAAGCAATTACAAGTTTATCTGAGAGAGCTGTGTTGCAAAAAGATGGAACAGGACATAGGCACTCCTGTACTCAGCATGACTATCTCTCAGCTTTTCAGACCTACCTCCCAGTAGGTCTGTCACCCTAGGAAGCAGTCCCAGCTCAGCTGACACACACCAACCTCATTTCTCTTCCTTCCCACTTGAATCAGTGGAAAGCCCCTCTAGATTATCTGGCCCATCTCCTTCCTAGCACACAACTACAACTCTCAGACTTGCTGACACTACATGTACCTTACTTTTCAGTTTCAAAGAGACTATTTCACAACCTAAAAGTGTTTTGAGTTTTAGTGTGGTTTGTTTTTTATTTAGTTGTTGTTGATTGGGTTTTGTGTTGGTTTTTATTTATTTATTTTAAAGGCAGACTTGCCCACAATGAGCTGAGCTCTTCGTATCTTTTCTCCTGTAATCACATCAGTCCCCAGTCCTTTGCACAGGAGAAATAGCTGACGTGATCTTGCCTCACTCAATAGTTCTCAGACTGTGGTTCCTTATCCAGGTATCTACTCACTGCACTCCTGGTGACTGAAAGCAAATTACTTTGGTTTTGGTTCCCACATTCCCACACCTTTCACAAAAAGCAACATGAAAAGCTAGTTCACAAGTTTGCTAAGTTTTGGGGTGTGATTTATTGGGCGATTTTGCGGTTTAGTTTGTTTGGATTATTTCTTTTTTTTTTATGCACCTTATGGATGCTGAGAACTTCAAAAGCAGACCTTGCAACTACAGTAAAACCAGTTTTGTGTACAAAGATGATTACCTCTTGGCCACAGGACATGGGACTACATGCACATCCACAGTCCAGCAAAAAAATTCCCTTTTTATAGGCACATTTTAAACCTCTTTTGTATCAAATTTTACTCACTGCAATAACTTATTATAATACTAGCTCCTCTTTTCCAGTTACAAAAGATTAACATTTAATACATAGAGTAATGTGTTGCAATATTATCTTCTCATCTTTATCTCCACTTAAAAGCTCAAATGGGCTGCCTATCTGGCAACACACTTAAGACCCTTCAGGCCCCTTATGCTAGTTAGAAACATGAAAAACTGCTTAAATTACTGCAGGTTTTACAATTACTATGCTAGCTATTCATATTGTAATTCCTTTAGAGCAATCTCACACACACATCATAAGCACACATTAAAAAAAAACCAAACAAAACCAAAAACCAAACAAACAAAAAAACCCACAAAAACTGCCCACACCCACCCCAAAACAAAACCAGAACAACCTCTCCCTATCTCCCGATAGTAAAAACACGAGGCAAATCTCATCCATATGCATGTAGCTGCAACAAACTCTATGCAACATATTCTAACATAACTCTGAAGTGACTAAAATAATCTTATAGTCTGGTCTCAAAGTGTGTGTGGGAAAACAACGGAACAAAAAGCTGAAATGTATAGTGTTCTAAAATATTTCCATTTTAAAGTAATTAAAATAACTAATTGATTGAGAGTAAAAATAAATGAAGAAATTGACATTTTAGGTTTGCAGGTTCACTCACAGAGAGGAACAAGAGGGAAAATACAGTATTTCCAAAGATTAGTGCATCAGAAAGTTCTGTTATTGAGAAACACCTCCTGTCATTTGATTTTGTTACTGTAAAAAGGAAGAAATGTAATGACAGTAGTCTTTGTCATCCTCACCTTCTCCACATCTTCTGGAAGCATACAGATGTCCTGCAAGGAACGATTCAATGGTATAACACTCACGTTCAAAGGAGAACCTGTGGGTACAACAAGAATTTATTAGTTATTTCTTTATCTGCAGATTCCAGGATGTGTGCAGGGTGACTTGCAGAAAGCAAAGCAAACTTTGTCCCAAAACGGGACACCACTGGGGCTGGAGTTTGTGGTGGAAATTAAAGAGAAGAGAGAAATGTGAGGACCACTTTGGCATTTGAACTACTCTGGCAACATGAAGCATAAGTATCAACTACCAGGAAAACACAGGTTAATTGCCAAGCAAGTCTGGAAAACAACTTTGCTGTTACGTTGCCCTATCTTGGTGACATCTCCCTCTTCCGAATGCAACCCATACTGCACAGCTATACGTACAAACTGGAGCAGACGCATTAGCTGCAGCATTCCCTGTTTCCCAGAACAGCAGTTTTGTTTTCCTGGCATTTGTTGCTGAGTACGATGAGCACGTGAAACAAAATTCACCTCTTTTTTACCCATTAAGAGCTTTTCACTATGCAACAAAGCATGCAGCTGGTTTTCCATAGATGTACCATGGACTGCCTTTTTTTATATACAAATATATATATATATATATATATATAGTCACAGTCTTCT
>WUAM01000431.1:100462272-100473185 GCA_024336885.1 Actenoides hombroni | reverse complement strand
TGCACGAGCAGCAGCGGTGACGGCAGCGGTTGCAGCCACGGGCCCTCCCGGTGCGGGGGAGCGGAGCTCCGCCCCGGGGCGGGGCCGCGGGCGGGAGGGAGGTGCTGCCGGAGGCCGGGGTGGGATCAGCCCGCAGCCTCGGTGAGGGGCGGCACGGCCGGCCCAGGGGCGGGGGAGGGTCCGGCGTGTAGCCACCTGACTCTCGGTAACTGAAGGGCGGCCCCAGCGCCGCGGCATATACAAAACCCAGCAACACCCAACGACCGTAAACCCACCTTGGAGAAAACAAAAACGCGACAAAACCAACCCAAACAACATGAAAAATCACCTATGCGGGGCGGCTCTGGACTCTGCGTTTGTCTGGTGTGTAGAAAAGGAGGCCGAAGGGTCACCTCGTTGCTCTTCAGGGTTTCCTGAGGCGGGGACGCGGCGAGGGAAAGGCTGATCTCTTCTCGCTGGGACCTGGTGATAGCATGTGCGTGGGAATGGTTCTAAGCCGCCCCAGGACTGGATGTTAGGAAGCGTTTCTTTGCTAAGAGAGCGGTCAAACACCGCTTTGGTACGGGCTTCCTGGAGAAGTGGTCGATGCCCAAGCCTCTTAGTGTTTAAAAAGGCGTTTGGACAACGCCCTTAATAACACGCTTCAACTTTTAGTCAGCCCTGAATTGGTCAGGCAGTTGGATTGATCGTCGATCATCTTCTGATAGTTGTAGGTCTCTTCCACTTGAAACATTCTATTCTATTCTATTCTATTCTATTCCCAAGATAAGTCAATTAGGAGTGAATGAATGAATGGAGGGTGTTTTCTCAGTTGGGTGGGGGTTGCTGAGGGCCGCAGGCAACACCTGCAGACACACCTCGGGTATTCATCTCTGTTCGAGGATTTGCAAACTGTTGTCGTATTAGAAATGACAACGATGCATTCTCGCTTAGCTTTAAAATGGAATCGAGCCATCTACCAGGCTGTTTTCTGAGTCAGCTTGCTTAGCAGGCTCAAAGCTCGCAAATTGCAGTTCTCTAGTAGCCAGTTTGGGCTAAAAATAAAGTGAAGGAATGCTGAGCTGTATTCGTGGAGCTAAAAAAAATTGCTGATTGTCCATAAAATGCAAAAAAACATCTGTAGGAACTTAAGAAATGGCAAACCATGAGGAAGTAGAAAGTAGGTAGAATCCAGATGGTACTGTGCAGAAGTAGAAGCAGTAAACAGAATGCAAAACAGAGCTGCATTTGAAAATGTGGATATCAGATGTTCTTGAGTAATTGCCTCCCTTTTTAAGCACAGATGATGACTTGGCCAGTAAATAGGGTAGTGGATTTGGGCTGTAGAAACTTAGGGGTAGCTGCTAGCCAAGTTGCACTGTTGTCTAATGTTGGTCTGGACGTTATCCTATGGTATGTGTTTCAAATTCCCAGCTATTAAATGGTAATTTCATATGGCTATGTGTAAAAATAAATTCTGCTTTTGAAAAACATGCCTGTTCTGGTGGGGAAGAACAAGTAGTAAAGTGGGAAAGGCATTTATGCACAGTTCTCGTGGATTTCTTATTAAAGTCACGCAAATATCAGTGAGTTTATGCTTCATTCCTATAAAGTTCTCAAACATTCTTACAGGAAAAATTAAATACAGATGTAAAATACTAAATCTATCTGAAATAAATACTGCATAATAAGATTTTCATCTCCATTTGGTGCTTTTTCTTCTCTCTATTCTGCTCTCTTTACATAAATGTGTGTTGTTAGGAACCTGTGTACTGTGAATGAAAGCTTCTTTACCTTTTGCAGATTTCACTGACAGAAATACTAGAAAACTGGACAGAATCACAAGGAAAAAGAGGAAAGAAATATCCACCTGTTTTTAAAGATGACAAGGTGGAAAATTCATCAAGACCAGAGTGTACTACAGATAATGTTGCAGAGTGACTGAATTCTACCTTCTGTAAAGAATCATTATGCCCAATTCTCCAGGAAAGAGCTACCTGGAACAGGTTTAATGTTAAAAATATCAATGGTAATCTAAAAGAAGGAAATATAAAAATCATTGCATGTAAACCAAAATAATTATAAGGATAGGATAACTATCCCAAACCAAAAACACGTCCAGGAAATTGGTGGTCAGCTGACCCTCTAAAGAATTCCAGATATGCTGATTTACAGGCATCCAGTCAAAATACAAAACATGTCTGAGGATGCTGATACCCTGGCAGAGGACGACAGCTTGTCCTCGGTTTTCCACCCAGCTCCCAAGTGAGAGAATGGTTATTAGAAGACAGAATCAAGTGTGTATCCACACATCCTTTTAACCAGTGGAAATCATGGAGCAGAGAAAGGGACAGAGAGGAACTGATCTTGGAGGGAGTAGAACTGCACTCAGTAGGCCAAGGAAATAGAAATGAAAAGACCTTGCAGTTTTCCATTAAAATCAGGATGTTAAGGCTTTCCAGTATTGTCCATATCAAGGCAGATGGGAAAACTTGGCATCTTGGACAAAGGCTAATCTTTGTAACTATGAACTGAACGTCAGAAACAGATAAAAAAATCATCACTATGGGATACTTTTAAGAGTAAACACTGTACCAATACAACTGCTGAGGCAAGGATTACACAGCGTCTTTAAAGTCCATAAGATACCATATGTACATGCATATTTAAGTAACTTCTGGTTTTAACCAGTTGCGTAGCTCATGATGCAACTCCTTATGAGTACAACTGAAAAAAACCAGTAACTTAGAATCATTTGCATAGCAATTTCTGAAGCGAAGCCTGTGGGGAAGTGTGGATTAAGCAGAAAAAGGGAGAAAGGTGAATCACACAGGAGGTTAAAGACACAGGAAATGAAGACATTTAAGAAGTCACTCTCAACTGCATTCAGTCCTCTTCAAGTGAGGTAAATGAGCTCACACACTGCTCGCTGAGGACAATGGAGTTCCTTGGCACGAATGTGTGACAGAGAGAGAACAAAAAGTGTTAACATGGACCACATTGCTCCATATCCCATCTGAGTAGATATATCACGTATTCTCTCAGATGGCAAAATTGGCTTAAGAAGTTCTTGTCTCATAGCTACATGTCCAACATCTACTATGCATTTTATTGCTCCTCAGTTGACAGTGCCACTGTAATTTAGACTATACAGTAAATAATAAATAAAAATATTACAGCTTATTATCAAATTTCATTATTTGACAACCCAATGTACAGCACAGCTCCATAAGACTGATAAAGATAAGGAAGTGTGTGTGTATGTGAGAATAAAAGGCAGATGGGGGCTGGTTGCTTGGAAAACCACCTTTGTCATAAAAGGAAATGGACCAAGGAGCTACAGCTGTTTCCCTAGACTAGTGACTTGTAGAAAGATGTTTTTTCCTTTTGCCCATTACAGATGCTGAATAACTTTGTACTAGGAAAGAATTTGTTCTTCTGACAAAACTTCTGTAGCAAATCAAGTTATTTCACCTGCATTAAGTAACTCAGGAAGGCACCCAAAAAAACCGTTGAGAACTGTAGTTACAAATGGAGACAGTAAAAGATCAAGCAGGATTAGTCACTGCAAGTCATTGAAGTCAGTGAGCCTGATAGACACAGCTTCTCTTCCTCCAGTCTTTGCTGGGAAAACTATGTGAATCAAATGAAAATGTGAAGTTGGCGCACCAAATTTACACTAAGGTCTCTCCTTCATGTAAACAGAACGGGCACATGGCATGGTTCTTTTTAATTCATATGTTCACAGATAAGTGAGAAATGTTTTATTTCCAGAATCACAAGTTTGACTTCTGACGTCTGTACTATGTAACTGCTCTGTTGGAGGGCTGCATAATCAGGAAGTGATGCTTCATCTGTTCTGGTGAGAAGCAGTTCCCATGCAATGCGCTGGAAGAAGTGAGTATTTTCACAGGATGTCTTGCTCTGCAAAACGTTAGAGTAGCTGCAAGAGAGGTCTGCTTGTCAGAGGCAGATCCTCCAAAGTTTCCATATTGTAAAGTTGGAGAGAATCCTGTAGTGTCTTCTCATGCCATTTCCTAAGCCTGCAAGGCTGCTGCATGAAGGTCAGTTTCTAAGGTATATCCTGGTGATATCTGTTGCTTGTTATGGAAAAAAAAAAAATAAATTAAAAAAAGGCATGAAAACATAATAAAAAACAATTACTGCTGAATGACCGAGCAGCAGAAGCAAGAAAAGTGACATCAGATTACAAAATATTTTCAGTTGCTTTAAGATACTTGCTGTTGTCTCTGTTATCAAGCTTCTAATTCACTAACCACATGGAAAAGTACAAAAAATGTGTACCACTTCAACAAAAAATGTCTTTATTCCTCCAAGCATTTTGTCCTCACAGCAGATGGTAAAGTAATTACAGTCACTACATTTCATCGTGGTTAACAAGGTTGATGGAAGTGCAGATGTTTGCACTTCAGCATCTTTGAAATAGATGACTAGTCATTCGCTTACTTCTGCCTTCCTTTTTTAAACAGGAGTTCTGCTATTTAGACATCCACTGTTCTTTCAACTGTAACATGAACCAATCCGTATGCTGAGGTTCTTTTATTAACTTCTGCTTCTCAGTATCTGCAACACTGAATTGTTTAGCTAAAAAAAAACTTGTAATAGCAGTTTAACTTTTTCTTTGGGACAGTCTTGTATTTGTTAATTAGACCGACTTACGAACTGATGTGGTGTTTGTATTGCAGGCATAGCCAAAAGTCTGGCTTTTCAGATACCATTCACACACACAGAGTCCCCTGAAAATGGTGAGGATCGTACGGAGGCATGGTTGTCCACCCAGGCAAACCTGGTGGGAACAATCCAGACAACAATTCCTTCCCAGAGAAGTTTTCTTGTTCTGACAGAACAGACTTATTCATATAATGGGTGCATTCTGCTCACACTCTATTCTGGTGACAGAGAACACAGAAATATCAAGATGCTCTTTCCGAGAGGGGAACTCTTAGACTGTCGAGTGCTTAAAAGAAAGGCAATGCCTACAGTCAGAGGTAATATCTTTTATTAGAGCAGATGATGCAGTGGTGCAGAACAGGCTGGCTTTCATGAAGACAAGAAGCCCTTCATCTTACTGAGGGTGGTGGCCCAGTTCATGGAGCCTGAATTCCATCCAAGGCTGTGGTTCCATGAGATGAGAAACTGGGTCCTAGAGCACAAAGCACTGGATCAAAAACACAGCTGGATACAAAGCGATACAAACTCATAATACCAGCTGAAGTGTAATACATATTTTTCAGAGACAATTTTGTCCAAGCAGATTTTGAAGTGGATTGGATATCATCTGCCAGCCTCCAGAACCACACAACTAGTGTAAACACTGTTTCCTATGCTCTAATATCACAGAGGTGGTATTGTGTGCTCGCAATTCATATGGATGAAATTTATACACTTAGTTGATGCTGTAGCACAAATCTGGTACAAATGAATTAGAACACGCAGTCTAAACAAAAAGTGCTTGGTTTAAATTACCTGGTATTTGTCAAAGGTTTTCCATTCTAAACATAGAGGAAATATGCACACACACACACTGAAATCCTGTGATACTTCTCAGTGAAGTGCTGGTTTAAAAAAAAAATTAAAAAATCAGTAACATGCTGAAACTTCGTAGTTCTAACTCAAAATGGAAAAATCATTGACTTTAGGAATGATGTAAAAAGCTAGAATTTGGCATGAAACAAAAGAAACACATTTAGTAAAATTTATGCCTGTTATTGATACTTTCCTACATGGGAAAAATAATCAGAACATCTACAAATACAGAAGGAAAAATGCAGTAGAATAGTATTATCAGCATTGTTATGGAGCTAAATTCCTCCTACATAGTCATGTTCATGGGATCTAGGCTAATGAATGTGCTCCTGTCTGTCTTGAATGGTAATGAAATGCTGCTGGAGCAGAAAAATAAGGAGAAAATGCAGAAATATCAAGAAATTCAGAGTTCCAGAAGGGTTATCTCAGGGAGGAACTGTATAAATACACCTGCATTTAAGGTTTTTCAGCTTTACTTTCACTCCAATCTGTATTTTTGCCAGTAGGAGAAGGGTAAAATCTGTTAGCTCCCATCACAGGAAAAAGCTGGTCCACCCATGTGGTTTCAATCACAGGGATTCACTGGTAATTGGCCACTGATTTATTAATGTCACCTGATGATCAGTGTGCTAAACATGCTAGGATCAGTATCAGCAATACAACAGATAAACCAGAATGTTAACAAACACCTACAAACATTTGAACACCCTTCTGTGAATAACCCCCCAAATGTCAACCCCTTCCATGTGCACAGAGCTACAGGCACCCGTAACTCATGTAGCCCATGTTGACGACTCATGTTGCCAGGGCAGGTTTCTCTTCCCTCACCACAAACTTGAATGCTTTGTTTATTTAGACTTCTGAAGCTGACTCCTTGTTTGTTTTCTTTTTTTTTTTCCCCCAGAAGCCTCTAAGTAATTTCCTGGTTACTGTTTAATCCGTCTGATGGCCATCTCTTAAACAAACTTCATTATTGTTATTTTGCTCTTTAGTGTGAACCCACTTTGGGGCAAATTCCCTTGCACTCCTTTTGGGGAGTCTGTTCACTCGCAGTTTTCCCACTTGCATCCTGTCACATCAGCAGCTGTTACCCACCCCACAGCATCAAGATGGGGACGATGCACACTGACCCCATCTCCCAGATGAGGAACCACATGTCTCACCCAAAACCTCCATCCCCACTTCTGAGCTGGTCATCTTCAGTCAGGCTAGTACTTGTGGACATCTAAGATGCGATTCAGTTCTTCCTAAGAGGAAGCAGTTAAAATGGATCAGAAATCTACACAGTAGACATCTAAATTAGGGTCCCAACTCCAGCCATTAAAGAATGAATACTTTGTTTAAACCTTTTTTTTTCTTTTTTTTTCTTTTTTTTTCCCTTTTTTTTTCTTTAATTTTTTTTTTTTTATTTTATTAGAAAGTAGAAATGAGTCTGACCTGGCTTATCATGCATGGGGAAAGCTAACTGCAAAGAAGTGTGTGAGCTACAGGATTTCTGTAACAGCTACGTGAGGGATTTGGGTTTTGGCTTTAAAGTGTGCTGCACATAGCTGAGTGTGTGTCAGAGGTTTGTAAGCCAGCACTTGTTCACATGCTATTGTGGCTCCTTTCATTTCCTTGCGACACTCACCGTCTCAGACCCTAGTTTCAAGTTTGGTGGTATCTCTGTGTAGTAGACTGCTTTACCAGCTGAATTCTCACCTCTCCATTCATGACTACTTGTTCCGATCGCCTCCCTTAACCACCCTTGCAGCAGCTCGCACAGCTAGATGCTGAATCAAGCAATGGAACAGAGACTGCTTGGAATGATTCAGGAGTAAGGTTGTTTTCCAGCCAGATCAGTTTACCGCACAGCTAGACACATACACCCACCCCTTATTTGCTTCAGTAAAGCGGTAACACAGGCCTGAGAATTTGCAAGGGGAATGGGAGCTCCGTAAGGCACTATTGCCATTCAAAACAATGTCTGCATAACCGTGTCCTCTGAGGCCATAAATAAACTTAAATGAATGGGAAAATCTTGCTAGGGAGAGAGATCTCTCAGGTGCTGCACACCTGCTACTGAAGCTCTGGCCATGCCTGCAGATACACAGTGTTTTTCACCTCCTGAACATTCAGGAGAGTGGCTGGAGAGGTCTGGCCCTGCATGGCTCTCGGGCTCCTCAATCCTGCTGCTTTCAGGAAGAGCTGAGATTTTGCGGTACTTCACGGATGGGGATGATCTTCTTGGGGCTCAGATGCTAACGTAAACCCTGGGAGCGTGCAGCCACATGCTGCAAAGCTGGTTCACGTGCTCTGGAAAAAGAGGATATAATGGTATATAGCAAACAACCTCTGCAGCAGCCACACGCTTGTGTAAGCGACCCAGTGCCTGAGGATTTACTGTTGAACTGATTCTTCCAAGACATAGTTTATAACTGTTCCCTCAGTATTTACTCTTGTTTAACTCCATTAAAACCACTGGAGAGCTAAGACATAATTCAAAATTATTACATGACCTGTAAAAGGCAAATCACTTTTTTTATCTATCGCTGACACTTAAATCAAGAGCTAAATATCAGTGGATAAATATTTAGCAGCAGCCACCTTCTGTTTTTCTCCCTTAAATATACATATCATCCTCCCTTAATATATGGATGACATTTTTTTTGCTAATTTGAGCAGGTCATATGTATTATTTTCTTTCAGATATGCTCTCTATCAAAACAGAAGCATTTCCATGAGATCATGGCAATTTTGCTAACAAATTAGTTGCCTTTTTTTTTGTTGAAGGAAGAATGACAAGGAATGACAAAATTTAAATGTAATAGTATTGAGATAGCATATTAAATACTACTGTACATAGTACCACATTTACTTTATTTTTCTTATACTGCATAAATGAGAATATCAGCTGTTTCTAATATCATTGCATGAGGCTACAATACATTTCCAAGATATTAAAGCCAGCTGGTTTTTGGGCCAGGTCTGTAACTGAAAAAAATTGCTGAAATATTAGATGGGTACAGTTAAACTGAAAAAAAATTTCCTACTGTGCATGAAGCTTATAGCAGTGAAGCCAAACCCTAACACACACCACCTATTTCAGCCTCTAAAAATTACAGAATCGTTTACATACTGACCTGGAATAAACTGAATTTAAAAATGTAAGAAAATAAGGTTTCAGACTAGCCCACTATAGTGTGTATTTTCACTCTGTGTGTTAAAACGGTGTGGGTCTTACTAGATATCACTGCAATACCTCCTACCAACCTCCTTGGCTGCTTCAAGGTACCCTTCTGGGCAGCTTTTCAAAACCACCAGCAGAAACCTGTGCTAGCAGGACTTGAGCTGGCAAAGTCCTTTGGTCCAGATAAAATCTGAAGTGCCTGAAAGATGTAGGACAACCGGTTTTGAGAAAGGCAGTTTCTTTCACAACACAGAATAAGAGAATCCAACTGTCTACTTAGTTGCCAATTAGACACCAATTTGTAAATCCACAGTGGGCGGTGGGTGACTGAAATTGGAAAAGTAAAATACCGGGTGTGCCCAGGTTGCCAGAAGGGTTTGAGTTTGAAGTTGTTTTCAAGCACAGGCTTGTCTCAGAGCTTCACTGTGTGCACACAAGTACAGAGTTTATCCTGGCTCTGGAGTCTGCTGGAAACAGAATTCAAATAGATCTAAACTCTCATTAATAAGATCTACACAAATGGCCAAAAGCCAAACCATATCAGCTCTTCATTTCACAACATCAACCAGTTGTCAGTGCTTCCAGTGAATTTCATCTTGCGGGGGCTGTGGAACATGTGCAAATAAAAATGGATAAGGATCAGGGGGAAACTTCACTCAAAATATGTGTCTTGCAGCCTTTTCCCCTCCTTACTTACACCAGTTTGATGCATGTATGGGTTGACTGAGAAAGTTAGACCTGTAGGGGCTGTGGTAGCAGCACCCTAAATAGGGAAGAAAGGGCTTGAGGTTATGTTGTTGTCAGAGCAGTTAACATTTAGAGTGTGTGAATTATGCTGGAGCTTGGACTATTGGTAGTATTTTGTAGAATCACAAAATCACAAAACAGTTGGGGTCAGAAGTGACCTTTGAAGATCATCTAGTCCAACCACCTTGACATGGGCAGGGACACTTCCACTAGACCAGATTGCTCAAAGCCCCATCCAACCTGGTCTTGAACACTTCTGGGGGAGCATCCACAACTTCCCCAGGCAACCTGAGCCAGCGTCTTGCCACCCTCCCAGTGAAGAACATCTTCCTTATTTTCAATCTAAATTTACCTTCTTTCAGTTTAAAGCCCTTACCTCTTGTCCTGTCACTACAGGCCCTGGAGAAAAATCTTTCTTTCTTAAACCTCCATTAAGTACTGAAGGGCTGCAATAAGGTCTTCCCAGAGACTTCTCCAGGCTGAACAACCTCAACTCTCTCAGCTTTTCTCCATAGGAGAGGTGTTCCAGCTCTCTGCCCAGCCTTTCGCAGCCCTCCTCTGGGCCTGCTGTAACAGGTCTGGTTTTTTTCTTATGCTGAGGACCCCAGAGCTGGACACAGTATTCCAGGTGGGGTCTCATGAGAGCAGAGTAGAGGGGCAGAATCACCTCCCTCAACCTGCTTTTCATGCTGCTTTTCATGCATCCCAGGATACAGTTGGCCTTCTGGGCTGTGACTGTACATTGCTCGCTCATGTCCAACTTTTCATCCACCAGTACCCCCAAGTCCTTCCCTGCAAGTCTGCTCTCAATCCATCAGTCTGGACTGATACTGGAGATTGCCCCGACCAAGATGCAGGACCTTGGACGTGGCCTTGTTGAACCTTGTGAGGTTCACACAGGCCCGTTCCTTGCCTATGATCTTTGTATTCCATTGAGTTTAGTGAAATTTTCACACAGTTCTTAAAAATCAGTTTAATAATGAAGGTAAATTACCACACCAGATAATGGAAGCTGTTTACTGGGTTGGGACACCACCTCTCTATGCAGGGTGTTTGCAACCAAACAGCATATTCTCTAAAATGAGCTGTCAGCAGCTACTAAGAAGCTCCAAATTTTGGAAGAGACAATGTTGAAGGGAAAGGCGAGTTTCCTGTGAAACCAGCATTAGCTGGAGAGAAAACAGGCAACCTTTTATCAGTTCTTAGAAATATACTGCAATGTATTGAATACATTAAACACAGTGGGTTTGGGTCAATAACTGAAAGCTTTGAATTTACAAATTCACAGCTAATTGCCACCTGGTTAGGACTATTTGTGTGGAGTGTTTTGCCAGGGCCACGCTAGTGGGAAAATGAGGGAGTGTTAGGATGGGAGTATTAGTCTAAACAGCCCGGGAATGTCCTGTGAACATCTGCCTTTGAACTGTTGTTTTTGAAGATAGCTGTAAAGCAGCTGAGAACCTTTGTGTTT
>WUAM01000431.1:100426926-100462172 GCA_024336885.1 Actenoides hombroni | reverse complement strand
CCAGAATGTAGGCTCGGTAAGTCATCACACAGCAGAATTAGCTACGGCTCTTGCTGCTCAATTACGTTTTGGTGTCGATAATAATGAAGGGTCTTATAGATGCGGAGATTTGGGTCATTTTCGTAAAAATTGCCCTAAAAAGGGGAATAAGCAACTGCCTACTCGGGATTGTCCGTGGTGTGTAAAAGGGAGGCACTGGGCTAATGAGTGCCGATCTAAATTCGACATTCAGGGCCAATTACTGTCGGGAAACTCCGGGCGGGGGGCGAGATCGCGTGCCCCGCAGAATCAAAAAAATGCGACTCAAAATGCATGGTCCGTGACCTCAGCCCAGCAACCGTTGGAAGTGCCGGCCTGGACCGGGCCTCCCGAGAAGCAGTAACCCTTACCTCTCTTGAGCTTACCCTTGTTCCGACAGGGGTGTGGGGTCCTTTACCTCCTAGTACTCATGCATTGTTAATTGGCAGGTCTTCAACGACAAAATTGGGACTTTTTGTTCTTCCTGGAGTCATTGATTTGGATTTTGAGGGGGAGATTCAAATTATGATTTGGGCCCCGGCTCCCCCTTGTTTTATTCCGCAGGGCCAACGTTTAGCCCAGCTGGTTCCTTTTTATAATGCCACCCCCCGTGGTTTAGGTTACTGGGGAAGTGGAGGCTTTGGAAGTACGGGAGGACCAGCAGTTTTTCGGTCCGAGATCATCACGGCACAGCAACCTCATATGACATGTACTATAGATAGTCAGAAGTTTACTGGTTTAGTGGACACAGGTGCCGATGTTTCTATTATAAAATATACAGAGTGGCCTTTAGAGTGGCCTACTGTTACCCCCGCATCCACTATCATGGGGGTGGGAGGATTACTATGCCCAAGACAGAGCGCTATGTTACGTACCATAAAAGACCCAGAGGGACAGATAGCTCGTATAGCTCCGCCACATATTTGAAAAAGTGTTTTCATTTGGCTGCCTATCTGAACAGTTGAAAAAACAAGAGCAACGGTCGCACCTTATCTGTCAAAATTGTAAATGTTAATTCAGCTTTGCTTTGCTTTGCTTTTTTTTTCCTCCTCTCCTGGGAGTTGGAGAAAATGCTTCCTTTCAATTGCAAGGAAGCAAAGAGCTAGGATCTCTGAAAGAGGTAGTGTTCTCAGATACAGTTCTTCTTGAGAAGGCTGCTGGTTTGCTGAGTGCAGTTCCTTACCCCTTGTAAGAGGTCTCACACACCGTACTTACCTTGGAGTGGAGGGCCTTCAGCACCTGGGTCTGGGTTCCTCTGACCTGCGTGTGCTTGCTCTCCTTCTAAATCAAGATGGCAAGAGAAACAAAAATTCATTGGAAATATCCAAAACACAACAAACTGAGTCTGTAGCTTAACTGTTGGAGTATTCACACGAGGGAGGGGATATTGGGAGCCAGCCCTTGCTTTGAACTGTACGCAGTGTAAAGTACGTATGCCAAGAAATCCTCTGTCAGAGATATGTTGGCCTCTGCTGTATTAATGGCTGAGCAGAGGAGACAATGGATATCCTCGATTATCTGCGGGAGTGTTAATCTGACAACAAAGGATCCATCATTCTACAATGAATTTGGTGAAATCCAGTGTGCCATTTGGGCACATACTACTATTCTGTCTTCTTTATAACGCTGACCTGTTAGGTCAGCTGTCTCTCCTCAAACAATTTTTCCTCTCTGTCTCATTCTAGTTCTGTTTTGCTTTGTTTTCTTCCTGTTTATGTCTGTAGTACTTTTGATTTGTTCTGATGTGCAGACATCCTACTTTTTTTCAAAAGAGGGGTAAATTTATGTGGTGGATGGGAGCCTGCTGTCCAAACCCTGTTTTTCTTAGTTACCTTTCAAGGCTGAAATAGTCCACAGACTCCTCAAAGAAAATTAGTGATCTAGTTAGAATGTAGAGATCTCGATAGTCATAAATGAGCCCAAAGACTTGACTTAGCTGTGAAAAGAGAAGTTGCTGGGTTTTGTTATGACCTCAGTGACTATTGAAGTCCATGAAGCTGGATGAAGCCCTGGCAGATGTCCGTGTTGCTTGAAGAGACAGGCGTTGTAGTGGTGGGAGGATTTCATAGGTCAACAAACATCCCTGAAATACGAATCAGAAATGACAGATTCCCCCTATGATAGAAAAATCATCAGTAGGCAGGAGCTATGAAAGTGAGAAGTAGTGAATTTTCAGTATGGAGGGATTATTTCAAATGGAAAACAGATATCCTCTCTTGCAATCTCACAGGCATCAAGCCAAGGAATGGTTCTTCTCTCAATGAAATCAGTGGATTTTTATTTTTTTTTCTCTATTTGAATACCACAAGTAAATGCATGGTTTGTTCTCTTGCTTCAGGCATAGTGTTTGCTACATCCTCTTTTGCTTCTATTCATTTTCTATTCTCTGTTTAAATAATTTCTATTTGATTCCTTTCTTCCCTTTGCTTGACATTTTGATTCCTTTTTATAAAAGCTAATGATGTATGGGAGCATACAAAAGAGTCGCTCTGACTTTAGGGGATCTGAGCCTTGGCTTAGGAATCTTGCTGCACTGAATGAAATGACTATTCTGCAGAGAGCTGCCAAGGCTGGCGTTGGGGGGTGGTTTGGTAACCACATTCTTGGCCAAAGCTTCCTGCTATTTTGGTACTGCAGTGGTGAGCCAGCCACAGTAGACCAATATTTCAGGGAATGAAGTTGACGTATATCGAGATAAGAGACCAGCCTCGTGGTTGCCCTGCCTGTGCAAATGTCCCCCCTCTCTCCTACCTCACACCCTGTGGAAAAACCCCAGTCTTGCATGTGCCATGACAGGAACCTCTGGCCACCTCGAGACCTGCTGGCTTCTCTGATATCCTCTGCACTCCCATCAGTTGTCACTGATGGCCAAAGACAGAAAGGCTGATAGGCTCTATGGAAACAAAAGCTATCATGCAATACTGAATGGTTCCCACTACCAGCTGAGATTCTAAATGAAGCAAATCACTGGGAGTAATTAATAATGGAGGCACTATCAGCAATGTGAGCTGCTTCTTGTTGTGGAGCTAAATGAGTGCAGAGACCCCCATCAATTCTCAGCATTGAGATATGTGTTAGTAGCTGAGAAAGAACAAGCTGGATTTAAGGAGTTGATATTAAGGTAGTTTAAGCATTTATAGCAATGAAAGGAGGAATTAATCTTTTAATATTAAAATGAACTAGATAACTATTTAAAATAGGATTTCCAATTACTGCTTTCCCAGAAAAAGGGTAATGAGTTCTCCAAAAGGCTTGCTGTTCTATTTTTGACGTGATCCACTTTGTACAGGTCTAATTGACTTAGGTGATCTCAACAATCTTTGCAATAAAAAGCACTGGGATCCTGAGACTAGAATGTATGCAGTGTTTCTGATTTTATTTAGGAAAAGTACTGACGTAATCAGAAAGCTCATAAAGGGAACATTGTTCAACGCCCTACCCATAGTTGCAGGTAAGTTGGTTGTAGGTGCAAATGCCTGAAGTCCACGGGATTAAAGTGAGATCCTTAGACCATCCACATGAAAAAGCATAAAAGCAAATTGTACAAAAGAACTGTCAAAACATCACAGAGCTTTTTCCTTAGGGTTTTTGTGCGGTCTTGAGGAGGGGATGGTGTTTATTTTTGGAGACCCAGTGGGTGGCTCCCAATGCAATCTGATTTCTTTCAGTGTTAGCAAGAAAAACAGTTTCTAGCTCCTGGAAAAAAAATAAATAAATCAGGTAGTTAATGCTAAAAGTACAATTGTTGTGTGTCATAAAATGCCTCTGCTTTTTCTACAGTCACCCAGTTTAACAGGCTGGCTGAAATAACTTTGGTTTGTTGTTGCAAGGCAGGGGATGTGGTAATATAATGGTATGCCCAAAAGCTATTTCAGGACCATCTCTGAGCTAAACTGATACCCTCTTCAGACTCAGCTGAGGGCCAGATGTCTGCTCCTGGGAGGGAAGGAAAAGAGGGAGATAACCGTGATAGCTGCAGATGAGGCAGATTTAACCCATCACAAAACAGTCACTTTTTATTTCACACCATGTCCACTTGCTTTGGTGTGTGTGTGGCTGGGAGTGCAGGGCTGTGGACTCTCACCCCATGTCATGTCTGTGTGCAGGCTTCCCAAAATTGGAGTTTCAAAGTTGAGGAAGGGGAAACATCTATGGAGGAATTTTTATAGAGACATCATTGTATTTATGCTATTAAATAGCAGCAAATTCTTTCAAGTCTGCAAATATCGCTCTCTTTAATTCACGGTATTTTATTTGTTGCTCTACATTTCATACCTTCCATATTAGGATGAAAACTTTTGTTTTCACCAAAAATATCGGTCTCTGCTTTTTCAAAAATGGACATTGGATATTCGTTTTCCCTGAAGTGGCTACTGGAATTCAGATCTTGATGGTACTGGTGTTGGTACTATGGAGCCACCGGTGACTGGCAAGCATAGGGATGAACCTGTGCTGGGTGGAATGCTGGAGACTGCAGTTTGGTGGTAGGTTTATGCCACAGTTACAAAAGAACCAGAGCTATGCAGTGACCTGTGCTATTGAAAAAAAAAACACCCCACCTTGGTTTGCTCTCAGGTGCCTATAGCATCACCGCACGTGTTAGAAACAAGTAGAGGTGCATCGCGTTTTCCTGTTAAAACACCCAGAAACACGCGCAACCGGAGTGGAAGCACCACCTTCCCCACACCGGGTGGCTGGAGGTGTCCAGCTAAAAGCTTTAGCGAATCCCTGAGGATGTCAGGCCGCCAGCGGGTACTCGCACGAATAGACCGAGCCGCGGTTAGTTATTCAAGGACGGGCAGGGCTGGTGCCGGACGGGTTTGGCTGGCGGCGGGGAGAGCGCCCAGCAGAGGGAGGCAGAGCCCGCCCGTACCGCGCCCGCCCGTACCGCGCCCGCCCGTATCGCGCCCGCCCCGGCGCCCTCCGCTCGGGCCAGCCGGGGATGGAGGCACTTCCGTGCTCTCCGGTGAAGAGCATCAGTCCCTCCAAGGTCTCCCGAGAAATGTCTGTCTCCATCAGCTCCAGCGTTTTGAGGCTGATGCTTCCCTCCCAAAGGTAACCCGGGTGTGGGAAGGGCGTGGGAGTGCTGGGGGTAGTGATGCTCCATTGTGTCCTGCAAACCAGCCTATCTTCAGAAGGTAGGGCTTTCAACTCAGCTTCCTCCCGTGGTGGGCCAAGACTGTCAGGTCTGTTTAAACCATCGTGGAGACCTTTTCTGATCGGTGAGAAAGAGAGATATTGTTGCCCAACCTCACTTTTGCCAGCCAGTACCATGCTTAGACCACGTTGTCCCATGCCAGCTTAGCTGATTTCATTATACACAAAGATCTGCACGAAGCCACTTGTCTTAAGAAGTTTTTGAATCTTCCACCTGCAAGGTAAGAAATGGGAGACTTATAACAACTAGGCTTTGTATAGGCCGGCTAATAGCCTTTTTCCACTTCAGAGAAAAGGAGGAGGTATGAAGCTCGAGATTCAGTACTAATATGGTCTGATACTGCAAGGGTGAATATACAAAAGCCCATGAGTAAGCAGTGGAATAATGAGCCATTGTGCTGATATTACTGGCAGGTAGGAAAGAAATGAGGTCACCTGTGTCTCTTACCTCACCTGCCCTGGCACAGCTTGCTGGCATCATTGCCTGTTCTCAGTTAAACCTGTTGTTCACGTGTAAAACTGGAGTGTTTGCAGCAAATATTACTCTCTCCAAATTTAGACTGCTTATCTTACCAAAATATGTAGGAATCAGTGGCGAGTGTGTTAAACTGCCTCATGATATCCTTATCAATACTGATTTTCAGGAGAAAAAAAAAGTTCACGCAGAACTCAGATGGAGTAAAGAAGAACATCCATAGGTAAATAGCAGATAAACACTTTCTTGAGCTGACAATGGTGTAATATCTTGACAAATATGGGGAGTATTTCCCCGTTTTATGGGATTATAAGGACAAGCAGCACTCAGATCTTCCAAATCTGGTGCCTACGTGATGCTCAAGGCTTAAAAATGATGCACCTGGCCCTAGCAGAAAAAACCAGAACTCCTTATTTAGACTTACAGTCTCCCTTTTACTGTTAATGGAGTATAATAGGTACCTGTGAAGCAAAATGATCATGTGCAAGGAGGACCCAAAGGAAAAGAATAGATGTTAGGAAACACTCATCACCTCCCTTTTCTGCAATGTAAGGATCTAAGTCCTGATGTCCCTATGAGGAAGGTTTTCCCATTTTAAAAAGGAGCGACATAAATAGAGAGATGTAGGTGGTGGCTGAGGATGTTGTCTGACTAGTTGAGGAGTAAACATCCATTTTAAGTTCCCTTCCTGCTTAAATGCAGTGCCCAGGGATATCTGCTAATGTTCATGTTAATGCTGTTGTCCTGCTCAACAGGGTGAAGCAGCCAAACTACGGTCCCCTTGCTGAAAAAAGGCAGAGAAAGTTTGACTTCAGGTCAGTAATCATTTAAGGACTGCTTACACACAACACCTCAGCCCCTTGCTTGGATTGGATGGGACTGTGGTTAAAATAGCCCACCTTCCTACAGGTGCCAGTGGAAATACTGTTTAAGCATCTGCCCTGGGGCAGTATCATTTAACTTCCTCAGGCTAAGCCACACCCTGAGTCAAAATAGTTAAAATCAGTATAAAAACTATGTGTGGAGCAGGCTGTGCTGTAGATCCAGCTTATAAATTTGCCTTGGCTCAGACCCAGGTGTGAAGGAAGTGGCTAGAGTGATGTTTTAGGCAAATAAGAAAATGGCCATCCCGTGGTTAAGCACCTTTGTTGACTTGCTCATATGAACAGAGCTGAGTTCAGTATTTAACAAGCCCTGTGATGTTTTGACTAGTAAAAAAGGCACATTTTTACATATCCTGTGTGAAATAAATCCATTTAGCATTTGCAGATTCATGGAAAATAAACAGGGGTAAAGATCAGTTTATCTCTGTGCCAGTCTCACATATGAAAAATTATTCCTTATGATGCATTTTCATTATTTAAGCCAAGTTTTGTTGACAATAAGAAATGCAGGCTATTTCTCGTTGCAAGGTAGTGCATAAATCCAGCACAATTTACTGTTCTTATTTAATGTCAATTTTTCATTCTTTGCTTTCACTTCATTGTCTCAAGTTACACCTGTTTCCACCACTGAGAAATCCAAAACCACCCCATGCTTCCATGGGTGGTGTATGTATGCATACAGTACATTTATTTATATGTTCACATGTCCTTCTATTGCCTAACATTTGGATGGTTTGGCTGATATCTGTGGAAATGCTGAATTGTGTGAGAAATCTAAATTGAGGTATATTTGGCCTGGTTTCCACAGCTGAAGCTGAGCAGTGAGAAGTCTCTGATCATGTAAGAGCTGGAGAAAGCAGGATTGGAGGATTCATGCAATGCACTGAGGTTTATGAGCTTGACTGAGCATGCTCTCCGTGGTGGTGTATCAAGGTGCTCAAGCTCATTTCTCACAGAGCTAACCTCAGGGAAACATGGTTTATCAGCTTGTCTTTACACTACAGCAGCTGTATGCTCTTCTCATCCAAGAAGAGCTACATTTGCAGATGTAGTTGTGCATCTAAACCAGTAAAACTGTCAGTAGCTGAGCTGTCAATGCATGTAATCAAGTGCAGTTAATCCTCAAAACAGATAAATCACCCAGGGGTCCACAACAGCTGACAACTTTTGCTATTAAGACTAACAGCAAAATATGCACTTCCTTAGTTCAAACTTGTTTTCATACACAAGCTTTCATCTCCATCGGTGCCTTCTGCACCACACACTATTCAGCCAATGCATTCAGTGGGCCCCAAACCATTTCCTTCCAGCTGTGACCTAAATGAACTGTTCTTTCGATAGTCAAGGAGGTCCTGCCTCTTCCAGCTCTTCCTGTCTGTGTCCCAACATCTGAGATCAATCCCATTTAAGTGCTTCTGAACACAGTATTATATAAAGGAGGTCTGTCTGAGATCTGCTTCTCCTCCTCCTTCCTCCTCCTTCCTCCTCCTTCCTCCTCCTCCTTGCCATTTCCATAGGCTGCCTCAGACACAGCATAAAGTCTTACTAATAGCTCTGGGCCTGACACTCAGGCACTTGAGCCTAAGACCAGCATAATCAGAGGGTCCTCCTCCCTTACAAATGCACCCAAATAGAAGCCACCAGTGCCAAATAGTTGTGGGTCTTCCAGTGGGGTCTCCGTCAAAAATGTTAGGAGTCTTTGGCAAAATATGGGCTTGATTTAGGTGCTTAATTCTATTTATTGAACTTAATTCCAGACAAGTGGGAATGTGGTTAAGATAACTTAGTCTTTACATGGAGAAAGGTATTGCTTTGCTTTTCATAATATAAGATCAGCATAAATGTTTAAAATTGATACAGTTCATGGTGCATTATCTCTCAGATTCAGAAGACATGCAAAGGTGTGTACATATTTCACTGGGCATAAATTCATACTGCTGCATGACCAAGCAGTGTGCAGCTCAGCAGTTAATGACCAAGAAGCCCTGTATGCGTTGAAATATCCAGGTCATACTACAGGAAATTGATGGGAGAACAACACAGTTCCTCAGCCACAATTTCCCTTTTCAGCACTGTGTCTCTCTGCCCTCTCCACTAAGCAATGGAGCAGCTTGTGTGACTGGACTGCAGAGTGGATTAATGACATGATTTAAGCTACAGAATAATTAAAAAAAGGTTTATTTTTAAACTGAGAGCATTGAACTGATCGTGTTTGCAGCACAGTCCCCAAAACAGCTGCCTTGGCACAACTGAAGGGAGTGTGAGTTGCAGTGGGTGAGTGGGAAGGAAGGGGCTGAAATGGAGAGAAAAGCAACATTTTTACCCAATTTCCCACTGGCAGAGATTACTTTCCAGACCAAGACCCTCAATTTCTTAGGGGTCTGATGCTTCTAAACTCTCACTCCATAACCCCACAACCTCCTTATTGTGAATTTGAGGAGATTTGCTGAATGGTGCAGCCGTACCAGAACATGCCACTGCTTTCCTTTCTGTAACAGGACTATTTTGAAGGGAGGACAGAGAGAAAGGTGACCTGAGCCATTGCATTCCTGTTATTCTCAGCTGTTCCAGTGCTCTTGAAGGGGAGTGCAAGGGGGGCGGGGATGCAGCAGCTCCCTGCAGCTGAACCCAAGTCATTGGAAAGCTGAGATTGTAGCTTGTGCACTGGCGACACTGGAGGCAGCCCAAGGGAGGAGAAACATGCTGTAAAGCCCTGTCGGTTCCTTGCCTTCTGTTCCGTGCTTGACACAATCAATTTTAAAAACCAGACAGGCCCAGAAAGCCTTGTGCTCACATTCCTTAACTTCAAGAAAAGCAGCTCTGCTGTAGTTGCACCACATGTTATCCTTCAGCCTGGCCTTTTCAGAGCACTACAAGATGCTCTCAGAATGTATAAGGGAAATGACTGAACAGGGAGTTACAAATAGAGGATCAAGCTATGTGTGCTAAATCCTGAATGCTGATGTTAAACACATTTTTCCTTAAATGGATCTCATCTGACTTTGCTGACTGCAGGCACAGCTCTGAGGGTGAAATTCAGGTATTAGGCAAAGTCGAGGATGCAACAATAAACTTCATTCATGTTAGTGAGCATCATGTGGTTAAGCCACTCTCCAAAGTCACCCTCAGTAATTAAGAAGCATACTTAGCCTGTAATGGAGAGTTAATGGATTAAAGTGATGCCTTATTGCACAGTGGTTTGACTGTGCACGGTAGCTTTCATCCTAAAATACTTAAAAATCCCTGGGCTCAGACTTGTTTCTATTGCAATCACTGCTGAAATTACGACTGACTGTCCATCAGTCTTGCAGAGGGATCTCATGCTGCCCAGCATCACTGAAGGGACCTCCCTTCAGGGATCCTTGCTCCCCCAGCCCCATCAGAGCTCATGCCTGAATAAAGAGTGGTACTTTCATGCCAGTCCTTGTTCCTCAGGCAGATTACCTGTTTTGCATACATTTGCATAAACAGCCCTTGAAGTAGGGATTAAATGAGTTTTCTTCCCTTCTGGGTGAGTCTTAACCCTTGGACTACAGCTACTATACTCAGTCTTGTTTGACCTCTTGTTGCTGTCTCCTTCAAGCTGTTAGTCTTTGCTGCAAAGTAGGACAGCTTCAGAGGACAAAGCACCCAGGTGGGTGAGGAAATATGGGTCTGAACCTTCTGGCACTGCTCCTGTTGGAAAGAGTTCAGGCTGCAGGTTCAGGACTGTGCTTTCTTATCCAAGGCCCAGGGTCCTGTAGATAAGGTGTTGAAGCACTGAAGATTAGAGCGCTTGAGGGCCATTGTGGTTCTCGCTCCAGGTTAGTAGGGGCTTTGGCATCCTTATCTTCTGTCTTCTTGGAATGAATCCCCAAAGCATACAGTGAAGTAGGAATCCATTTCATCTGATAAAGAATAATCTGATTTCTACTTGAAGCTATAGTTCCAAAAACTCTGCGTCATAATTGAGCCTTTTTACAAAATCAAAAAAGACAAAGCACGAAGTAACTGCATTTTTTTAGGCTAAGAAATCTGTATGTTCCAACCTTATCTTCAGCTGAGCAAATCTGTAAGAGGAAGATTTAATGTGCCAGTGTCTTAAACTGGACAAACACTATTCTATATTTATTATTCTGTCTATATTTACCATTCCTGTATAAATTACTCTGGGTTAATAAGAAGTTTGGAATCTGGCAGTGGTCACAGAAGCCCTCAACACCTTCTGAAAATGAGACTAAATTAAACTTAACAGCTTATTTATCCGCAGTATTATCTACCCATTTTGAATGACACTTAATGTTGAGACAATGGAACTACACACTAGATGGTTGCACAGGATGATTTCTTTCACTTTGCAAGTTATCTCCCAGGCCCATGTGCCTCCATCCACATTTATGAAGCAGATCAGAAGTGCTTGGAAGGCCCAGCCTAGGACCATGGACCTAGGGTTTGACCTGTTGAGGAAGATGTATCTCTGATGAAAAAAAAAATCTGTGATTTATTCATGCTCAAGTACAGGCTACGGTTTGAAATACAATTTACTACCTGATCTGCAAGTCTTACATGCAGTATTTTATTGTCATAAATTAAATTCTAAAAGCTTCGGTAGGTGAGCAACTTGCTGTGCAGTATTATGACCCCAATAACAACCAGAATTTATTAATAATGGAGTTCAGTAAATCTGAAAAGGAATAACCAGGTCCCACTTTGATTTACTAGTCTTCCAGCAAAGTTTTTAATCTGTTAATTTATGCATTATCAATTTAATCCTTTGAAGTCTTACTAGACATAAATGGATATGGACATACCGTATGTCCTTGTCTACCAGTTTAATGAATTGGCATTCCAAAACCCTAGTTTTAAAATGTCCCTTACTTCCCTCATAGAAGAAATAGGACTCTCACCAAGGATTTGCAAGCAGCTCTCCAGATTTTTTTGTTATTTCTCCTTCACCTTGTCTTTTACAATGAATTCAAGAAATATCACACATCCAGGGAACTGGGTAATTCTAAACTTAACCAGATCACTTTGGCTCTTTGATGCTGCCGTCATTCATGAAAAACAGTAATTTGATTTATGGATGGTACCACTGAATTCAACTGAGTGATTTTGGGCAACAAGATAACTCCAGGGGAGTGTAGCAGACTTTACCCAGGGATTGTCTCCTCTTCAGGACAGAGGCAATGTCTAGCTAGACAGCAAATACTGTCTGCATCTCAACTGGCAACTCCAGGCACTGCTGTAATACATATTAATAACTATTTTGTTGAAAGATCTTATTGTAGTCTTTGATTTGCTTTGGCCCAGACACATGAAAGGACATCCAAGTAAGAACAAAGAGTACAGATGATGGCCAGGGACAGAGTCAGCTAGTTAGGAGCATCTGGGGCCAAGAGTTGAGGGCCCCAGTGAACCAGTCTGGCATCTGATCTGCATGGTTAATGTGAAAAGACTGTTAAAAACTGCAGGAGAAGATCTGGAGAAATTTAAAAGAACCGAAAAAAAAAAAATATACCTGAAATAAGGCAAAGAAAAAACTTCTCTTTTTAGCATCTCAAAAATAAAATTAAGAGATGAGAGCATTTTATTGCATAGGTACCTTGATTTAGAGAAAACACAGGACTCTTTAGGAGGGCAAGTCTTAGCAGAAACAAATGGTTGTAATTTAACTCATTTAAAACTAGAAGTAAAGTTTAAAAATGAGTCAGGGATATTTACATGAAGGACTCTCACTGCTGCAACAAGACATAAAGGAAAGAGATGGATGCCTCTTTGGGGTCTTGAGTGAAGTCTAAAGTGTGAATTGTTTGTCTTTTATGACACCTAAAACACTTTCCAGGATTTCAAACATAAAGTTTAAAATAGATTCAAACAGGGGATCTTTTGTGTTATATGCTTTAGTGTATTTCATTCACTATCCCACATATCTGTGAGTTATGTTACAGTGGAAGCTCTTTATTGTTTCGCTCACAAAGACCTTTCCTGAAATAAGGGTCTTCCTGATTGAAGTTTCACCGCAACAGAAAGTTTTGTGAAAATCTTGGGCATTTTTTGATTTAAAACCAAACCAAAACCAAAACTTTCACTGAAATGTTCCCAACCAGCTCTAATGAAATAATCCCATCTCAACATCTTGACTTTTCAGTCAAGCAGCACACTGAAGTGGATTTTATCATAATTTATGTTTTGTGTATTTTTTCCACTACCATAATCTATTATTTGTATAGTAAATGCCATCTTAATGTATCACCTTGGGTTATATTCAACATCTTGACTTTTCCTAACTTGCTTGGTTTAAGTTCGGAGTTCCTGCTAATTCTCCAGCTAATTCTCCTGCTAATTCACACAGGTGTGGAACATCAGCCGAAGTTCTCTGCTTTCCTTCATCCAGAATTTGAATCAGGAAGAATATGCAGTATCTTGATTACCTTTCTGACATTAAAGAAAAAAAAAACAAACAAAAAACAAAGCTGCTTTTCAGAAAGATGGTATGGAACAAGGATGTTAAGGGGCAGAAAAGTGATGAATTTTGTTGGAAGAGGTGTCAAGCCATGCCTACAAGAGGAACATTGCTTTTCAGCAGCTGACAAGGCTACATAGACTGTGCAGCTGGGAGATGACTTAAATTGCAGCAATCCATCATGTTGTGGTTTCACAGACAGGCCAGTTCCCGCAGGACCCAACAGATCAGCCCTGCTCTGTAGCTTGTCTGCAGAGATAGAAAAGGATTCCCACCAGCCCCTGACCTCTACAGTCATGCAGGGGCCAAAGCTCTAGTGATCACAGAGCAAGGAGTCCGTAGGAAAATGTCCAGCTAAAAATACACCAGGAAGCATGGAGAATAAGCAGCTGAACTGAAGTTTGATGCTGTGAATAAAAGCCCTGGTATATGTATGGAGCACATACACTTAGGACATTATGTAGGAGCAGGGAGGTTGTTTTTCCTTGAACTGATCTTGCTCTGATCATTACCGTGCTCGGTTTGGCTCAGCAGATATGACATGTATGTTGGCACTAAGTAAAAAAAGAGTTCCTACTTTGAGAAGCAACCAGTCTCTAGCTGATTTTAATAGTTAGTAAATGTCACTCTAACTGAAGGCAGCTTTTGGGCTATCCCAACTTACTGTGGTGACAAGGACAATTTGTATTTTTGGTGCTTGTGCAGTGTATTTTTTTATCCAAGCGATTTTGCATCAGGGCAGTTCCAGATGCACAGTCACAGGTCTGGGGATATGAATCATAGTATCATAGAATGGTTTGGGTTGGAAGGACCTTAAAGATCATCTAATTCCTCGCTCCCTGCCATAGGCAGGGACACCTCCCACTAGACCAGGTTGCTCAAAGCTCCATCCAACCTGGCCTGGAACACTTTCAGAGATGGGACATCCATGGCTTCTCTGGACAACCTGTGCCAATGTCTCACCACCCTCACACTGAAGAGCTTCTTCCTTATATCTAATCTAAATCTCTTTCAGTTTGAAACCATTACCCCTTGTCCTATCACTACAGTCCCTGATGAAGTCCCTCCCTGTCTTTCTTGTAGGCCCCGTTTAAGTACTGGAAGACTGCTTTAAGGTCTTCACAGAGTCTTTCCTTCTTCAAGCTGAACAACCCCAAGTCACTCGGCCTTTCTTCATAAGAGAGGTGTTCCAGCACTCTGATCATCTTCGTGGTTCTCCTCTAGACCCACTTGAGTAGGTCTGTGTCTTTCTTATGTTGGGACATCCAGAGCTGAAAACAGTACTCCAGGTAGGGTCTCAGAAGAGTGGAGTAGAGAGTTGCCTCCTTCAACCTGCTGGTCACACTTCTTTCTATGCATCCCAGGATATGGTTGGCTTTCTGGGTTGCAAGCACACATTCAGTTTTTCAACCACCAGTATTCTGAAGTCCTCCTCAGGGCTGCTCTTAATTCATTCTTTGCCCAGCCTGTGTTTGTGTTTGGTATCGCCTTCACCCATGTGCAGGATCTCACAGTTGGCCTTGTTGAACTTCACGAGGTTTGTGCAGGCTCACCTCTCAAGCCTGTCAAGAAACAAGAACCAGTCCAGGGTACATCATGTCATTCAAGAAGAAATGGTCACAATGGTCTTAAATGTCATTACTGCTGGGTGTGGATAACCTGTCTTTTCCGTGGGTGTTATTGTAAGGCCTCTTGCAGTACATCTGTGCTGTTTCTTTGGAGAAAAGTGGTGCTGCAGCACTATCCTACTCTGTGAAGACATCTTCCAAAACCAGGATCCTATCCTCACCACTATGGTGGGGCCATCTAAGACTGGACAGTTAAGAAAAGACCATGCACACAGTGCTAAGAAACATAACAACAAGTTGCAAATTATAATAGCTATTAAAAGACAACAATGCCAAAAAAAGAAATTAAATCATACCAGTTCTTCAAATAATTTTAGCAAGAGGAGAAACACAACGAGAATGAGGTCAGTAGTGTATTATATTTGCCCTCCCTGGCTGACAGGAAGCAACACACACATAATATGTGCAATATATGGCTTGACAGATATAAAACATGTTTGGTGGGTTGTTCAGTGCAGAGCAGCCTTTTTGACAGACAGTGGTAATAGAGTTTATCTGTAATCAGGAAGATCTGCCCAGGCAACCCCTCCACAGGTCCCTCCTTCATTCTAAAAACAATTCAAATAAAACACTCCCCTCACTTTGCTAATTGAAAGAAGAGAGTCTGGGTTAATTTATTTTTTTTTTTTTTCCTGAGAATATTCAACATATCTTTGCACTTTAATGAACTTCAAAACCTTTTTTGGGTTTCTCAGATGGGAGAATGCAGGTTGGAGCCAGGTGAAGAATGCAAAGCACCCAGCTCCTCCATCAACATCTTATTCTGGTTCCTAGAAGTGCTTTTGATAATGCCTTCTCTGATTCAGAGCCTGAGCCTGCACAGCTATACCTTATGTCCATGTAAATGTACCTAAATGTCCTAGATACCTGGCACAGTAGAAGTCCAGAAAAACTGTTTCCAAAGGGATACCTGCTTCTTGCTGGGTTTTCCTATTTTGTTCTGTCTTATTTTTTTTCTGCATTGGGAAGCTGAACTGTTTGGATGTGGGATGAGATGAGAGGAAAAACTAGTGCAGGGATGGGACAAGAGCATGTGGTGTGTGTGGTCTTGTAGGTGTCATGTGTGTGGTGTGCGTAGGCATGCGTTGGTTCATGTAGGCACATGAATGTGTGAGGTGAATGAGGAAGGAAGAGCAGGACCAGCCCTTTTGGCTCTGGTGAGCCCAGCTGGATGGCAGAGACTATCCCCTTGCAAGCGCTCTGCACATTTTCCCAGTGTATTCTACAACAGCAGCTGCTTCTGGACCTCCAATCACTTCAGTGAACAAAATCCGTTATTTCTGTGCTGATAGTAGTATAATCGCTATCCATTCAAATATCTTTTATTTGAACTTCTCCAGCCCTTTCACTGGACTGAAGTATAAAACTGAGTAACCTGACTGACTCTAAAATCACTCTAGCTGTGGATGGTCAAAAGTTAGGAGGTGCATATCTTTCAACTCATGTATGTTTTATGTGTATATATATATATATCTCACTAATTATACCAGCATTAATGCTCAGTCATGAGCAAGTAAGAAGGTATTTGTTCTAGGTCCACATCAACATCCATAGCCACAGAAAAGGCTGTGAAAGGTGTCAGCAGCATCCTGATTGATTTTAGATTCTCATAGAAATGGAATTTCCTGTGCACTTTAATTCACTTTTTTTTTTTTTTTTTTTCCAGGTATTTTACTGGTAGCTTGCAGCCCTGCCAGCATTAGAATGTTTTACATCTCCTCTGATTTTTGTAGCCCCCTGGTTATGTATAGATCATGTCATATAAGCAAAACTGAGAAAAAAATATGAGGAAGACCATATCCTGATGTAACAGGGTCACAGCAAGAAATATCATAATTATAAATGGAATGAGATGGCGGTGGTGGGTTTTTTGTATCGGAGAGATGTGGGCTTTTGTTAGGTTTGGACTCTCAGCATTGAACCTGCCCAGGCCGAAGAGCATTTATGAATATGTAGGCAGGTGTTAGCCATGAGGTGGAGGAATATTTTTCTTGTACAGCACCAGCACAAACATCAGGATGAGAGATCTAACATTGTGGCCAAAGGGAGAACTAGTTTCTTTTGCTTTGACTCACTTCAGATGGTCTGATTTCAGCCCTCAGTTCATATAGTCACATCTCAGCTGAAGGAAATGCAGATACATAGATGTACCTCGAGGAAAGACCACAGATCAACATCTCCTAATAAAAATGACCCAGTGAGATCACCTGGTCTGCAGAGCCATTCAGAGCAGTCACAGATTCCTCTTCCTCATAGCCTATAAGAGAGGACCATCGCTCTAATGACAGAGTCCTTGTGATAAGAAATTGCTTTCCTTTGTTCTTGCCACTTTTTTTTTTTTTTTTTTTTTTTAGGTTTGTGGCTTCTCTCCTGTGGCCTGGTTATGTATCATCCAAAATGTTCTTGCTGCTGCTGTTTTGACTCTGAGCACAACAGATCTAGCCCAAAGCCAGGGCTGGCCCTAGCTCCTTCATGATCCCAGGCAGCCTCCATGGGGCTAATCCCTCAGCTACAATCTCAGGAAGGCAGCGCACTGCTTGGTCAGCAAGCCTTGCATGCAAGTCTGCATTACTGATGAGCCAAAAATGCCTCTGCTGTTTTGGGAGGGGTGGGGAGTGGAAAACTGTGTGCTTGGCAGATAGCCAAGTCACATTTCAGCTCCAGGAAAGCTTTCCTCTAATGTCAGTCCCAGGCAGGTGCCTAGCTTGCTCGCAGAATGGAACCAGTTCTCCTGTGCCTTTCAGTTGTATCACCTGTGGCTGAGAAGGATCTCGCTTCTCCACCCTGGGGGTCTGCCAAACCCCCTTTCCAGAGCGGATACACATCTGCCTGAAGGTGTACATCTGGCTGCAACCCACACATCTGGCCAGTGGCACTTCTTCACAGCTGTGTTTGTAGCCAGGAGAGGACATCCTGGCACCTCATGGGGAGACTGAGCAGCTGTGGACATCCCAGGTGAGCATCCAGCTAGCACAAGACCACACCAGATTTTGTTCCTCTACTGTTTGCATCCACTGAGCCTTGTCAGAGCTTAACACTCAGTTACACCTTTTGTAAATATTTAAATATATATTTGTATCTCAGTGGTTTTACTGCTGGAGCCATGAAAGCTAGTCATACAAAAATAACCACCAAAGTTCCTTCTGTCATGTTATCCTCAGGCAGTATGGCATGAAACCTGTGAAACAAAAGCCATGGATGAGGCTGCCTGCTAGAGACATTGCCTGGTAAGGCTTCTGTAACCCAGGAAAGAAATGGCCCGTGAGGGGGAAGGCTTTGGATGGGTCACTGTGAACTGGGTAAGTAGACCATGCTTGTCCTTTGGGCACAATGTGAAGGATAAGGCTTTAAACCATGGTGTCAAGACGTAGTATGGCCTGGAGATGTCAAGGTTGAAGTCTCAGCAGAGGTCCTGGAAATGCTCATCCAGCTTCAGCAGGCAGGGGATTGATCATGCTGTGCCAAGGGCTCTGTGGTGATGAGGTGGTTGTTGCAAGAATAAAGCTCCCAGATGATGCCAGCATAAGAAAGCAAGTGTTTCCTTCTGAATTTAGGGCAAGTATTGGGTAAGGATTTTACAGGAAAACTGAGATGGAAAAAACCTTTCCAAAAACTGAAGTGGGGATGCCTGTCATTCCTACAGTTTGCAGATGGGAAAACCTAGACTGGATAGATAGCTTCCTGGGAAAAATGAACAGAGGCAGCAAACATAGTCGCTCCTTCAGTAGGACTTCTGAATGAATGACCTTGAGTTATCTTTGCTGGAGGCCACTTCCATTCCCCCCAGACTCCCCTATTGCAGCTCTGTGCATTTTAATTCAAACAGCAATTCATGTTTAAGCAGTACCTATAAACCCAAGGGATCCTATGTTTCTTCTTCATAGAGAAACAATTTCAAGCACCATAGAAATGTGAAAAGATCAGCTGGAAATGTATTTCAAGGAAAGTTTAACTTACTTGAAAGAACAGCTCAAATTACCCTCCATACCCTGCTTTTTGTTATGTAAATATAAGTTATCCCATGCAATTAATAGGGGATAAATACTGGGCTGCATAATGCACAGTACATGGTACTGCTCCAATGTGCATAGCGTGTAGAGCAGATAAAGTGGTTCTAACCAGAAAGAAGACCAAAAGCAAGAAGAGCTGATCACAAGATGAACTGTTAATGGAAATTCTTGACTTTTGTTTTGTTTTGGTGGTTGTTGTTAACAGTGAGGTAGCTGCTACCGCTACTACAGCAGCATTAGCCATAGTTAACCAGGCAGATTAATCTGTCATGACTGCAACTTAAAAAACATTGGTTCCAAGGAGCTGATATGATACATTTTTGTAGGATGAAATTTTTCTGTGTAGTTCTCAAATGTAAGCTTCTTTTTCAAATGAGAAAACAATGGAGATGTGGTTGAATACAGCTTAATTTTCTCTATGCTTTCAACTAAAATTGTCAAATAGTGTTCCATAGTAATTCATTATTTCAGAGAAATGAGAGTAACTCAGCATAGTTTTTATTATTTTGAAGGTTGTGATAAAACTGCACAAGGAATATCTGAAAATGTAAAAAATGAACTAAGTTCAAATGATTTGAATTTCAACAGTGTCATCAATGGCTTCTGATAATAGAGATGTTAACTTTAGAAGATGCCTCTCTAGTTACAGATTAGAAGAAAATTTTATTTTCTTCTATCTGATAAAGCCTCTCATATAATATTATACAGCAAAGTAATTTGATCTTAAAAGAAGTTTGACAACATTCACAAAGACCTTTTCTTGATTCCAAGAATTTTAGAACTGCAGGAGATATTTCGCTTTTCCTACCTTTAGACACATGGAAATATCAAGGTATATCTCTAGATGATGGTTATTCTCTGTACAGTTGTATTGAAAGGATTAAAAAAATATTTTTCTAGCTCTTTAAACAGATAAAAAAATTCTTTCTTTATCTCATAAAATGTTAGATAGCAATTTCCCAGTTGCACTTTTCCATTCTTGAAGGATCACTTAGATGATGTTGACAGAGGGGTATTATCACGAGTTTAACATTTCTTTCTCAATGTGCCATTTTTTATGATAACCTTAAAATGATATGACCTTATGATGCATGTGCTGAAGTTAATTACCTAATGCATTCATTGAGAGGTAAGTCACAAGGTATAATTTGTACTTCCTCTGTCATAAGTATAGCTTTTGTCTAAAAGACTTCTTAGTGAAGAAAAAAAAAAAAAGTAGTATTTTGTCACATACCCAAATAATTGACTTCACCTTTTAATTTCAGTCTTCAGTCTGACTAAGATGCTTTCTCTGAAAAGCAATCCACTGACTTTCAGGACACTGTTCTCCTGAGTGGCTTCAATCTGACGGAAAGTTGGATGTGGCATATTAGCATAAGACTTAATGTGTAGCAAAAGTCTCAGCGTGAACGTGTTTAGGAGTCTTGTAACAGGAATTAGGATGAATCCTGCTTCTCTCATGATCTTAAACCTCTCAGAACTCATGATGCCATTCCTACTTCAGACGCAGAGCCACGCTGAGTATTTTTCACAAGTGAACCTTTTAAAAACTGCATTAACATAAGGCTTCAAACTAAAGTAAATTCAGTTTTTCTGGGAAGAATTACATTAACTGGTTTCAAGACAGAGAGTAAGTTGAAATTTCAAAAGGGATTGTTGTCAATTATGACAAAGTAAATGATGACCTGAAGGACACAGTAATTTAGTTGGATATTGGAAGGTATTAAAAATGAATTCTTGAGAGACATCCACGATTAAAGGGAAAATATCATCTTCCTAAAGTATCCCATAGCAGCCATAGTTTACTTACAAGAGGTGACCACCTGTGCCATGAAAGACCTGCACTCACCCACCCTCCCAGTGAGCCCTGCCCCAAACGGACCCCCAGATGTCTCGTCCCACCGTGGCCCTGTTCCCCTTGCCAAGCACATCTGACCCCAAAACCTTCTCCAAAGCCCTCACCCCTTCTCTCTGCTCATTTTCACAGCAGTTTCTCATCAGAAAGGGTTAAAGGTGGAGAAGGGTTGCTGCAAGGGTTGGGTGAACCTCTTTGTCAGGATGTGGGTGGCCCAAAGCCACCGGACGCTGATGTGGTGGGATCTCAAAGTGGTTGGCAGGAGCGCCAGCTCGCTTCCTATGCCGTGCTGCTCACTGAGCTGCAGCGATTCAACTGCTTGTTGCTGCCAGAGCAGATCCCAAAATAAAAAGAGAAGTGAGGCTTTCTGAGTGTGCTTCTGCACTGTAGAGTGGCACTTGGGTATGCAGCCGGGTTCTCCGCTGCATGCCATCAGCTTCTGCCCTGCCTGAGCAGATTTTTCTCATGGGGGAAAAAAAAAGAGATATCAGTAAAATGCTATTTCTAAACAAAGCTTGGCAGGGAATTCAGGATAAGGTACAGTGCCGCACTTAATCTTTTTTCCACAAGAATAGATTTGAAGTTAATGACCCCTGAAGCACATTTATTGGCTCTGTAGGAACAACCAAAACATCCTTCTTTTTTTCCCAATTTGGGGACAAGAAAGGAGGTTTGCAGCATTGATTACTTCTATTTTACCACTTGGGAGTCCATTCTGTGATTCACAGGAGAATATTTACATGATTTTCCTGATTTAGGAAATATACTTTGGTTTGCAGGGACAGGAAGCAACTACAGCGAATATTTTAGCAGAAGCTGTGGGTTGTTGGCATTGCTGCAAGCACAGGTCTGTCTACAGGCAAGGGCTGTGCTGTTTTCAGTATGACTTTGTCTTGACGTTGACATGTGACCTGTCCGACCAAGCCAAAGTGTGATAAGACTTGCAACGTGATTTAGCAGTGCAGGAAGAAGGAAAACAATGATTGTTTTTGAGAGTGTCAGGAAAAGAAATCCAGCTCTGCTGAACTTTTTTTTTTTTTTAAATTGTTTTCCAGAGTAACTCAAGCTTCAAAAAAAAAAGAGCTTGTTCTGAGTATGAATTTTTCCTGTGGGTAAGTATCTGGATATACATAAAACTGGGTCAGTGGTTCCCACCCTTTCCAAGCCATGTTTGCAGTTACTGGATTTCTGCCAAACTTTTTAACATCCTTCATTGCCTTCAGGTGAAAGAACTATGGTAAATCAGACCTGTATAGCCCTGTCACTCCCAGCAGCAGTCATGCTGCAAACACAACTGTCTTGGCGACTACTCAGATAGTTTTTACTGATCTGCAGTTGCTGAGACGTGGCCGAAAGCTTGGCCTCCAGTCTTCACATCTGTCAGGGTGATTTAAAAATACATATAGTCAAAGCTAGGAATGCTAAATGATGGGTACTTACAGAACCCAAAGAACAGTCAGAACAAAATGTTGATATCTCTTCAAACTGCCAGATCTGGTCACTCAATGACCTTGGAGTGCATTGATGACATACTTTGAGGCTTCTACAGAAATAACCTCAACTGCAGTTCAGGGACATTTTGCTAATATTTCTCTGAACAACAAAGAGTAGTTTTTATACCCAACACTGGTCATACTTGTTACCAGCTGAGGTTGTCATCTTTCCTGTTAAAATTCTTTGGGCTCATTACACCCCAGGAAAGATGGGCAACATTCACAAGAAAAAGCCCTTGCCAAAGGACAAAGTCAGCTTAGCAACAGCGTTCTTGCAAAAAACATCATAAGGGTGTGTGTCGATGTATGTGTATCTATCTGTCTAATGAAGAGATAGCCATAACTACTAACAGCACTGGAGGATAACAGCAGGTATATCACAGCCTATAGAGCTGAACTTTTTGTTTCCCCTGACAAAACCAGTATTATTTTAGGGAGAAAAAAAAAAAAAAAAAAAAAAAAGCGGTTTGGGAAACTGTATGTTCCACACCACCACTTGGATCAGTTCTTCCATCAGTGTTACTTCATTCGCCTGTGTGACTTCTGTTCTGGCTCATTCAATAAGGTCACCCAAATAAGAGGATGCACCCATATTATATCTTCTGTAACATGAAACAGTCTTGGAAGGACAAAGAAAATTTGCCTTTTTACAGCCCCCACCCCATGGCCTTTTCCCAACTCTGGCAGACCACATGGACTCCTCTGCTGAAGGACCAGTCCCTTATCCTCTGTGTGCCATTGGCTTCATATACAGGGGAAAGCCAGATTGATCTCCAACACAACAGATTCCTCTTATCATGGCAGTATTGGGTTCATAGCTCTTCTGACAGACAAAGAGCTTCCTATAAACCTTTGAAGGCATGATTTGAAACATAATGCTGGCAGCAAAAGCCAGGATGTGGGAAGCAGGACCATGGGACACAGGCACCCTGCTCTTCTGTTTAACCAGTAGGTCACTTCCTATTAACAGTAGGGTTACCTCCTACAGGCAAAGTCATAAATCATTCTGCCTATCTGCCACCAAGTTGAGAAAGCCACCTCTGAATTTAGAAATTAAGTCTTAAGCTATGCCACCTACTGCTCCATGCCCTATTCATTATGCTTTTATCTGTGGAATTTGTGTTTTTTAGCCAAGCTCATAAAAATGTCCTGGATGATCAAAGCTCTACTTTGATCTGCAACCTCTTCCTTTGTCTTGAGGCACCAGCCTCAAACACCTCAAGGACATCTGCTAATAAGCCTGAAATGAGTTGCCCTTGGCTGCACTTAGCAGAGCTTGATGGGTCAGAACAAGCAACCCTCAAGGCAGTTTGTGCAGTAGCACACTGGACAGTTTCCCATTTGCCTTAACCACAGCAGGGGCTCTCAAGTGTTGCAAGATATCTTGTCTCCAGCATGACCTATCTGAAAGAGAATGACTTGTCCCAGGATTTTATCAGCTATTTTCACTTCAGTCCTGACTGAAAACTCCAATAACGGTGATAGGAAACAACTCTGTCCAGCAAATCTTTGAAAAACACCTTCATTAGTGCCAGGCTCACCTCAGACTATCCACTTTCCCTACAGAGACTTTGGTGGTACTCAGGCACAGATTTCTGCTACTCTTCAGCTTGGTTTGATGGAGAAAACTTGGACTTTGGCAAACCTTTAACATGGACCAGGGTGTACCCTGCACGTATGGATGTTCTGGGGATGCTCTGTCTTAGCTGCCCCTATTGCTGTCCTGGTAGCCTGTCACATGGTGATGAGAAAGACATGATCTTTCTAGGAAGCATCCTGACATTGCCTGCCAGGGATAACTAGGATTTGTAGATACCTTAATATGAGCTCTCTTTTGCATGTGAGTCCTTGATGCTAAGCCTGATGCACATTATGAGTGTGCTTGGATGGGGTGTGAGGGAGCACACCAGGTTTTTCTGGATTGGCCAGCTCGAGGGGTTTAGGTTTGCAAAAAACTGCTGGGCTTTCCTGCAATCTGTCACCACTCCAGTATCTCCCTGTGATGGCCTGAAGAATACATAGTCCTTAGAAGTAACTGAGCTGGGGACTTGTCAAAGAGATGAGAGTTGCTTTATAAAAATGACTGGGTGAAAGAAAGAACCTAAACTATGTGAGGTTCTCACACTATTTAATGCTGTAAATAATAAGCAGATTTCTGGTGTAGCTGTATAGGGCAAGAGCAGAGAGGTGGAGAGTCGCATGACAGGTAAGTTTCCAAACATGCAACATTAGTGAGTTGGAGAACCTGAATTAGGAAATAAAACTGAAGCTTAGAAGAAAACAAGAAGTAGTTTTATAAGCAATTTACGTGACTTTCACGGATTAAACATGATGGTTTTGATCAGTCTGTGTGGTAAACCACTAATTTAATCCTATTCCTTTTGGTATATCTGTGTGTGCATTTACACTCCGCTGAGTAGCAGCTTCAACTCCTGCTGGATGTGAATCCATTATACAGATCCCAAGTGCAAGATTGACTGCTGGAATCTAACATTTTATTGTTTGAGCTGTTAGACGGTATTAGGAAGTGGATATAAGTAGGTTTCCTCTAATAACATATATCATTCTTAGAGGGGAAATAATAATAAAATTGGAGATATCTGAATCTGATTGATAAAACAATGCAGGACCAGTTTATACACATACATACATAAATATACATATATATATATATACACACAGATATACATACAGGTCCTACATTGTTGGGGGCTTAGATATATGTACATATGTATACATTTGTATGTGTGTACATGTAGATGATGCATATATGCATTTATATTTATGGGGGAGTGTGTATGTATTTGTTCTGCTGAAGCTGTTCAGTAGGTGCTGGTGAGCAAGATCAGCTTTTGCAGCATCCCACCCTGTGGAACTGGGAGTGGTTGGCCGAGTGCCCAGCTAAGGACACTGGACCATTCTGGTGTGGCTCCAGCCTGCAGCTGGGCAGCTGCAAGCCTAAGTGGGTCAAGCCCTATCTGTTTGATTCGGCCTCTGAGGCATGCCCTGAGCTGCAGCATCTGAAGGGCCTAGTGATCTCTGTTTCCAAAAAGCTCATGGGACAATATCCAGATGTCTCCATTGGAGACAGGTGTCTTTTCCAGCCGGTGGAGAACAATGAACACTCACTCCCACAGCACAATTCCTGACCTATCTTAGGGTGAAATGACTCACTTTCTAAAAGTATGCGGTTCTCGACAATAAATAAATGGGAAGTGAGGGTGACTAGCTCAAGTGGTGACTACTTACACTTACATTGGATTTGTCTACATTTAATCAGATGATGGAGAAGTCTGTGGTGTTCCCTAAACAACCACGGGCTTTCTGCAGAGATGTGTCTCGAGAGAACAGCTGAAGCAGAGCATTGTTGTTTTGGGAATGCAAAACAGATAAAGCCAGCCTGACCATTTCATCTCTGCGCCCACAGAATTACATCATTTTAACCAGAAATGAAGCATTTTATGTTTAATTTTACTCTTCATTCGTATGCATAATCCACTGGTAGACAGACTCTACTAATCCTCTTGTCAGCGAGGGCTTTGTGGGGTTTATGTTTTCTAAGATGATATATCCTAGCAACACCAGAATTATACTAACTGCAGTGAAACAGGGAAGATGCAGGAATGTCCAAGATACTGGACATTCGCTGTCATCTGATTAATACAGCTGCTCTCAGTGAGATTTCAAACAGCCCAGTGGCACAAAGATGCATCCTAACAGTGGCATGATCAAATGAGGTATAGACCATTTCTTACAGTCACATTTTCAGATCCTTAAAATCCCCTTTAATGTGATGCTAATTGGTAGAGACACTGTAATATGCTTACACAGGAAACTCTCAAAGTCAGAGGGAGGGCACCTGAGTAGCTAACAGGGAGAGATGGCACAGCTTCTATTTTTCTGAAGGTTGAAGAGATGCTCCACTCTCCCATACTGGTTGCTGGGTATCTCTTGGCATGTGAGCTCACAGAGGAAGTTTTCATTTTAATAACAACATTTTTCTCCTTTTATTTTTTTTTTTTTTGTTTTGTTTTCCTTGATCCTTGAAGCATAAAAGGAAAACCAAACAGAGTCCCACAATAAAAGCCGTTCCAATATGATGCAGCAGCTGGGGCAGCACTTTTATCTACAATATCCCTGGATTAGATTCTAAATATGTTCCTGTGTGATACTGAAAGACATCAGTGAAGATTCAGTCCACAAAAATTTCCCTATTTTTAACCAACCAACCAACAACAACAACAAAACCCAGCAGAGAAGGGTTCTTCACACTGATTATGAAGACTCCCTGTTGGACCATAGCTCATATGGACAGCACCTTTCCCAGTGTTTCTTAGCACTAGGCCCTGGTTTACCTTTTTGTCTTGGATTTCTGGGAGGAAGAACTTTCATGCTACCACAAATTATTTAAATCCCCTTTTCCACTCCAGCCCAAGCTCGTGCATCTCACTCATTTTGCAAACGGACCATGTAACTCATCTACCTCCTTTAATGCCAGCCCAGTTTTAAAGCAGGACAGGCAGACTGTCATGCTTCCTGGTGTGACATTTGGTCTGTTCACTGCTAACCCCCAGGCATCCCTCTAAAAATGTGTGTCACAGTCCTGGTCTCTTGGTGCCTCCTTTCTTTTGGGTGTTACCAGCCCTCCCTCATCCCCAGGGCAGTGTAGGAGGGAGCTTGCCCTCCCTTACCCAAAGGTATTTGGTACACCCTGGTTTGGTCTCCTGTTTTGCCATCCTTCCACTAATGCTGACGGCTCCATAGGCCTTTGCCCCACTTTCTCCTTCTTTCCCTGCTCCCTGGCATTATTTTTTTATTCACTTACAGTCCCTAAAAATGATGCCAGCATCATCTGGGGCAGTGGCCAGAGCTAAGACAGAAGTATTCGTCTGCTGGGAGACAATAACTTCACCACCAAAGAGCTGCTTTAAAGCAGATAGTTAGGGTCAGCAGATCAATGGGCTGTGCCCATGGTTGCCTGTAAGACACCACATAATTCTGGAATTGATTGTTTTCTTCAGCATCCTCAGATGGCTGCACTGGGGCAGAGACTTGTCCTGTAGTTGAACAAAGGGGTTTGCTTTGCTTTGAAAAAAAAAAAAAAAAAGAAAAAAATCCATATGAAAAACAAAACAGCAAACAAACAAGCAACACAAAACCAAGACAACGAAACCATTCAAGAATGGTTACATGCTTATGAGACTGTATTTCCTTGAGGTCTGTAAGACATGAAGGCTGAGTTCATACAACATTCCCTGTGTAATCCTCCAACTCCTGTATGATACCTTCTTGTGGGGAGTCTCAAGCTGAAAAGAATGCATTTTTAAAAAAGGCCGTCTGAGAAATTCACCAGATTAATGTACATGTCCTTCAGCATATGATTAACTCCCAAACTTCAGAATGCTAGGGATCTATGCTTACATTAATACAGTCAGTTTTCTCAATAGCATGCTGCCATATCTGCAACATTACTGGGCCACACTTACAGCACATACACAGCACATACAGCAGCTTCCTGGTCAACCGCATATAAAAATGATGGATGTAATGACTCTGTAAATTACTTATTCTTTATCTGAAAATTCTTACTAAATTTAGCTTTCTAATTTATCACCACCATCACAATATTTGGCATTTTGCCACTACTAGGAATGTTTTGATTCTGAGAAAATCAGAGCTTTTATTTTAAAAGATCATTTTAAAAGTCTTGAACCATTACGCAAGAAGATGTGAAAATGCAAATTAAATAGACCCTAAAGACTCAGAAACCAGAAGGCAAATTGAAAGAACCTGCCATTTATTTAAAAAAATACACTAAAAACCAAAGCAAAACAAAAACCAAACAAGCAAAAGAACAGCAACAACGACAATAAAACCCCTAAACAAATGAAAACCTTTCGTGGTTTTCGAGCCACTTTCCTACTACTCAAGGATCTGATATGTGTGGTTTAAAATCCTGAGCCTGACAATATTGCTAAACTCAAAAAAACTTCTCAGGAGTAGAAACTTTCTGATGTACTCATTCATTGAGCCCCTGCCTCCTCCATGCCGGGCAACATACTTTTTCCAGAAGTGTCCCCTCTCCCTGTCACAGAATTATTCTTTTTTCAGTTCCTCACCTCTGGCTCCCTTCTCTTTCCTGGTGGTGTGACATGCTGAGTGCTCACACCGCTCATAGCAGTTTCCCATTTGCTCTGCACTTGCTCTTTTGTTTCTGCTGTTGTTTGCTTGGACTTCTCCCTAGGATGTAGCTGAAAAGAAACAGCCAGTTCAGAATTATGCTAAACCAACCCAAAAGGGGAAGGGATGCCATCAGCCCAGAGAGCCTGGGAAGCTTCTGTGGCAACTGCAGATGATTCCTGGTGCCCTTACAAGCTTCTCACTCCCTGCCAAAGCAGCTACCTCCTCCTCCTCTTCTTCATCTCCTTGCACTATCACCTGCCTCACTTGGCCTCAGGGACAAAGTAGGCAGCACCCTTCTGGCCCCATCAGGCTGCTGAAGGGGTCAGAGTGTTGGGAAGAAGGACTAGAGCATTGGAGACCCTCCTGGGAGGCAGTGCTGGGGCAGCTGTCCTTCTTGTGTTGCCATTTCTGCATGCAACACGCCTGTAAATATTTTCTTGGCTTTCCAAGGGAGTGGCTTTGGTGATATCAAGGTCTCTTTCTGTAACCAGTCAAACTGCACTGACAAAGAAACATTCAAGAAGGTGAGAAGAGGTGCTGGCCCTGCGTGACAAGCTGTCTCGCCCTCAGTGCTGCCAGAATTATAATTTGATAGATGCTATGAATTTAATTGCTATGGCACTGCACTGGCTTCTTAAAGCGTTTGTTGCAAGTTTTGCAGCAGTGCTCCTGCCAACGCACGCTTATCACCAAAATGCTGCTTTCCTCTGATTTGCTGCTTTTCAAAGGAGGGCAAGAATGTCCTGCTGTGAGTGGGAGCAGGCATGAAAAGCCCCAGATTACTTCCTGAAATGAGGTTTGAGGACAAAACCAGATCTGACTACTCATTATGATGGAGCTGGCTTCTTAGCACAAGATTTCCACAGCTAAGCATACAAAGTGTGCTTTGTAAGGCCAAGGTGAAGGTAGTCTTCAGGTGATACTGCTTTAAAGCACATCCCCACTGCTCCAGACAAAGTCCAGTTCAAATGAATTTCATTAACGCAGCAGTCAGCAGTAAGGGAGGTTGGAACTGCACGTTCATAGTCTATTCGAATGGAAGTCCACCTCTATTTCCATTTCAGCACTTGAAAAACATTTGAATTACTCCCTGGTATATTGAGGGCAGGACACTGGAGCTCTAAAAAAAAAAAAAAAAAAAGACATTTGGTAAATGCTTCCATGCTTATTGCCCATAATGGCAAAAAATGTTTGATCATCTCTACAAACCTCTGCCTGAGATGAATTGTACACTACTCTGTGCCCTCAGCTCAGTCCCTCACTCTCACTCTGCTCAGGGGCAGTGGCTCCAAGCAACCCTACCTGCTTCATGCAGATATGGAAGATCTTGTATATTTGGATAAGACTCCTCTCATCTGTATTGTGCTATTATTTTTTTCCCCAGGGTCTTTTCCTGAAATCAGGCCGTTGTTTAGCTGGTGTTCACCACACCAGGAGGCACCTTACGTCAGTGCTGGGAAGTTTTCTGCATGGGTATTGAACAGAGTACTTTGAAATCTCTGGAAGTCAAAGGCACCAACCGACTACAGTGTTATTTTCTAACTAAAATTCCTGAAAGGAACTAAAATATCATCCCGCTCTGCACTGCAGATCTATTTAATATTCCTGCCTTATCTGCAAGCAGAACTTCTACTGACATTAATTGGAGCTTTATATGCAAAATACAGTAAATAGCGGAGTCCTCAATGCAAGCACAAGAAGAAGAAAACAAAGCAATATCAACCACAAGAGGAGAAACTTGCATAGTAGGCACCCAAGATCAGGGGTCACCATTGAAAACTTCGGATGTGATCTTTCTACGTATTGTTTTCTTCCTGTGACTAGCATTTGCAGTACCATATGGATAAATTCATGGAAAGCAATTTGAATGTCTGGTTCATCCAGATATAATAGAGCATCAGATAATGGCTTGTGAATACACACTTAAGCTTATCCTCATAGAAGGTCCCCATAGAGGAGAGTTTTGAATGCCTGCCTGACACTCAAAAGAGCATACTGTGTGATTTTGCTCGTGTTGACTCATGGTCTAGTCAAGTATGCACATATATGGAGAAAGATGTCAGGTCATGATAGTGTGCATCATTATCATCAGTGCACAACCAGGGTGACTGTTGAGTGTAAAAATAGCAGGAAAACATGACTCCACTTGCAGGCAAGTGAATCAGGAGCTGTGTGCGAGGGGGATGGGGAAGTGGCCATGCTGGCATGCCATGCAGGGACTGTTTTAAGGACCTCTGAGCTGTAGTGAAGGAGGGCCTTCAAGGCACTAATGAGTTCCCGAAGGCAGCTCTGCAGTCGCCAGCTGTTGAACACCTCTGACATGTTGAAGCAAACTCCTCTGTGTGAAATGCAGACAGGCTCTATGTCAGTCTTTGCAAAAGATAAGAGGTGTTCTGGTAGGTGCATTAGTGAGGAGCACCAAAAACCTTCCCTTAAATGGCAATCTTGGCCTCCTCTCTCACCCTGAGCTGGAAGGAGCAAGGCTGTTATTCCTGAGCCCTCAGCAGCGTGTATGTTTGTTAGGGGGAGGAGGAGTGATGTTTATTCTTGTAGCAGATTGCCACAGGGTCATTTTCTCTCTCTGTGTTTTCCCAACACATAGACTTTGCCCTTGAAATCCATCAGCCCTTCCTGGTGGACCCCTGCTTGCCAACTGCATGGTGAGCCACAGTGAGGGTGGGCATCTGCCATACCTATCTCTACTGCATCTCTCCCACTTAGTGGTTTCTTCTGGGCATGTGTGCAGAGGAAGATGGGCTCCAGCTGGGTTAACAGGCTAAATCACAGCAGACCTGAAGGCTATGCAGTGGAGAACCACCACCATGGTTCAGATGCAGCTTGGGTATACCAGGGCTGTTTTTGAGATGTCATGTCCTTCCCTGAGATGGAGGAGTCATGGTAATGCAGTTACAACCATTTGCAATGCATGTTTTGCTCTGGTTGATTAAGTAGGCCGTTTTGCCTTCATCCCTTTTGGTGGAGGACCTGTACCATGACTGCTGCGGGATGACATCTGCAGAGATGAACCTTTCTGACAAATGAGCACTGCCGCAGTCATGGTGGCCTGCCTCCAAGAAAACTGCCTGGAAGCTCTTCAGTATCTCCTAATCCTGCCTCCATCCCAGCAGCCAGCACAGCCCTAATCTGATCAGGGAAGCCGGTTTTGCAACTACAGGGCAATAAGGACATGCCTGAAGTGCTTGTGTACTTGTCCAGGAAACCCCATGATTGTGAACAAGTCTGTCCTTCTTTATTTGGGGAAAAAAAAGATGGAGAGAAAGCTAAATTTTAAAATTATTTTGGGGGGGGGGGGCGGGGGCTGTTAGTTTCATAATATTGCTCCCATGCCCCTAGGGGTGAAAGAAGCACCTTTTTTTCTGGGATAAGAAGGTAGGCAGGAATGTTCTTCCAAGGGACACACAGAGTCAGGATTTCCCTAACCAGACCAGTCTGGTTCAGCCTGGGATGGATAAAGGTTTGCTTTGAAATGGCTTGGAAAGCTATGGAAAAATCCCACTTTTTACAGGGAAAACTCCCATCAACTTCAGACAGAGTTTTGCTTAAATGGAGCCACCAGGATATGGTCCAAAGAAGATGAACGTTATACGCAAATGCATTATATAGCAGCTATGAGACACAGAGTGGCTTTCTTCTACCCTGCGACAGGCACAGTAGCTGCACAGCAGGACATGAAGACCCACGGTTCCCTGACCTATCTGACAGATCGTGCTAAAACGCCTGCTGCGATTATTGTGCCTCTCATGGGAATGTAACTGAACTGGAAAAGCCAGATCAAAATCTGCCAGCACCAAGGAGCCATGAGCCTCTGGGAGCAACCAACATGGGGAGAAGCAGCTTGGGAGGGAGTGTACAGGTGATGGAGAATAAGAGCTGGGGGAGCAGGGAAGTGTTACGATTCCAGTGCTTACTCTGTGAGCAAACCTGGCCTCTGTGATGCTCCATATGTCAGGTCTAAGCTGCACAGTTGTGGTGAAGGGCTGACTGGATTCTCTAACCCCTGGCATCACCCCACTGAAGTCAGTACTGTGCCAGTACAGGAGGGGACATGGCCAAAAGGCTGACTCTGAAAGGTCCCTGGGAAGAGTCACATCCCTCACACCTTGCCATGGTGTCCTAGTACATACAAGCCCCACACCATTGCCTTGGTGAAGACCACATCTCTTCCCAACAATTCACAGTCATTTCTGTAAAAGGCAACTTTTCTACCTGATCCAAGACCACATGGTGCTAATGCTCTATGGAGGGCGAGATAAAATGTTTAAATAACTCACTTAGTGTCAAATACATTTTTGGCCCTGTTGGAGGAAAGACCTTCCCCACAGCTTTCCACAACCCTGCTCTCCTGGGCTGGCTGTGGTTGGAGGTGAGCAGTGCCCCCCAAGCACTGCTGTGAGGAAGGAGAGGAGAGACCCACCAGAAGTCCAAAGCAATCTTCCTCCCTGTCCTATCATAGGTGGTCCTTGCTACTCCTCTTCCCTTCATCACCTTGTCTAGGAAGGAGAGGAGTTGAAAATTCCTGTTAGATGCTTTTTTTAGCTTGGAAGGGGGATCATCTGGCTGTGGAACTGTGGTTGCCCTCTTTCTTCATCAGCCCTGGGGTAGAGGGTGCAGAGCCCCAGGAGCTAAGGGGATAAGCTGGGTAACATGGGCTTGATGGAATGTAAAGTTTATATTTGGGCAAAAATATTGCATAGAATTAGTGGCTGTGGGGGAGCCACTACCAGGGCTGGGTCTGGAACAGAGGAAGTGGGTGCACAGCATAGGATGGTGGGAGAATGGATTGGAGAGGGTTTTGAGAGAAGAGCAGGTATTGGGACAAGTGTATTAGGTGACCAGGAAAACAATCTCCTTTTGGGATTTGTGTCAATTCCTTACTGATCTCTTAAAATTAATTACCAGGTGGAAGAATGAGCCAACATAGGGACAGCAATGTGCCAAGCCCTTCATACACGTGCACACATGTTTTTTCCAGCCACTTTAGGAATAATCTGGTGGTACTTTAGTCTTCAGAGAGGACAAAACCCCTCTCATCTCTCATTTCTCATTTACAAGTGACCATCAATAGATGTGGTAGGCTTAGCAGGCAAGGGCAAGAGCTTTTCTTGCAATTTCATCTAATAGATTGCTCAAGATAGGCAATATAAATGTAAGGTGGGGAGGAATAATCTGGGAAGGGAGGAACAAAAGACACCCTCATGAGATGAAAAACAGTTTGTCTTCAAAAGACAACTGGCCCTCACTAGACATTGGCAGCTGCAGAAGGGAGAAAATCCATCAAGATAAAAAAACTGCAAAGGGTGAAAGGATGTAGGATGATAGGTGGCACTGGAAGCTATCAATAAATACCTGGACCTTTCTAATGTGCGGCAGGTATAAGCAGGTTGTTTCAGGGTGTATTTCATGTTCTTACTATAGTCAATATTGCGCCCTATATGCAAGCAGGGAAACCTTGAAGCTCTGTCTACCCTGCTAGTCAAAACTAAAGGTGAGAACTGGAGACACACAGAGAGAATTGGGATGAAGCAGATGGCAGCATATAAAATGAGATCATCTGTGTCTTACAAGTGCCTTATTTTCTCCTTTGCTTATAGACATGTCACTTCAGATATAGACATCTCTCCACAAAGAACAATCTCATGGGCAATCCATCCATCTGGTGTATACACCAGGCAGAGAGCTTGGGGAGCAAGTGCAGTGAGGAGAGAGGTCACTTGGGGACCAGTTCAATAAAGGACCTAAATGTTTGGCCAGGTTTTAAAGAAAGCAGCATCTCCATTACATTTAGTGTGGAAGGGCTCATGCCAGTAACAATGCAAGGAGGACTTCCAGCCCCTGCTGCACAGGAGGTTCTGGGAAAGTCTCTGCTCCAGGATGGTGGGTGTTCTCTGGCATGTGTTCAGCATGGCCAAAATGCACTGCTGCTGTTCACACACAGATGCAACACTTCAGTCAGCCAAGGAAGTTTGGAAATTGCGGACAGCCTCTAAAGGCTGAGGTGCTCCCAGAGGGGAGTGAGTGGGGACAGACCAATTGTTTCCAGCATTGATGCACTGGGTTTGGGTGGCAAAGCACAGTTTTAGACATCTGTGTTTCCTCTGAATCTGTCACTTGGTGGATACACAGCAACGCAATAAGAGGGAGTCCAACCTTTGCATTCTGATCCTATTCTCTGTCAATCTCCCAATTTTCACTTTAATGTGTCTTTGACAAGTAGACAAGAATATGTTTCTGCAGTAGCTTGCAAAATTTAGGGGTTCTCAACAAGCAGATCTTAATTTGTACTGAGCTAAAATTAGGTGAGATTAGATCTGTGCTGTTTTGCCATTTAATGAATATAAATAAAGACCCAATTTCTTGATCTTTAGCCCATATGCAGCTAATAGTAGGAAGGAAAAGGGAGGTCTTGATGAGTGATTTGAGGGTAAAGAAATAATGATGAAGAAAGCAGACTCTCATAAAGGTGCCTTTCAGTGGATGAGCTGGGTCATGACCTGTTGTAACCAGTAGACCCCTCTGCTAAAATGATTATAGATCCAGTTTAGTTTACATCTATAGTAATGTAAATTCATGGAGATCATTGGAGTTCAGTTAGTGGAAGTGAGCAAGAACTGAGCCCTTTAAGTATCCTATATCTACATAATCCTTTCATCTGACAGAAGCATAATAATATCATGGCATATTCTTACTTTTTCTGTGTTTGTTGAGCAGATGATAATACGTTCCCATAGCAGCCTGCAAAATTTAGGTATGAACCCTTGATTCAGCTTCAGCTGTGACTGAAGTTGTTTCGACATGGGCATATAATGATTTAATAAGCAGATCAGAACATCTCAGCTCGTTGAATTAACTTGTGGTTGGCCTTAGAGAGGAAGGGCAAAAGGCAAGAAAAATCAAAGTTATCTGTCATACCACATAATTCTTCACTGAACCACTACTTTGAACAAATATCTAGATATGAGGTTTTTTGTCCTGGTTTCAGTTCTGGTTCAAAAAAAAGACTTATTAAAAAAAAAAATAAATCAGGTTCAAATACAGCTTGAGAAAAGCTCAAGCTTTTTTTTTTTTTTTTTTTTTTTTCTT
>WUAM01000431.1:100408756-100421283 GCA_024336885.1 Actenoides hombroni | reverse complement strand
ATATTTACTAACTGTTGATGAATTTCTCTTCCATGAGTTTATCCAGACATTTCCAGACAAAAATATAATAGAGAACTTGATCATTAGCCTACTTTCCATATCCATACTGAAAGAATCTGCTAAAAGTACCTTCACTTTTCTGGAAGAGTAACTGAGCTTCTGTGAAACTGTGAAAAGATTTAAAAGAGGTCTCCAAAGAGACAGATAAAAGAATCAGTGATACTGTTTGAGGTTTTTGTTACTGCTGTTGTTTAGGATATGGGAAAGAGGATATCTGCAACTGAAAAAGAAAAAACAAGCCAGTTGTACAAAGCTTGTACAAAATGGGGCCAGGGCTGCACTTAGGCCATAACTCTCAGTTAGCTGAAGGAGCCCAGCTCTGATGAACTTGACAACGTAAGAGAATTGTATTGGTGCACATCTGCTGCGATGTAATGCTCTTATTATTTAGTGATTACTGGAACACAGAAAGTGAACTTCCCATCCCTTCTTTTCTTCTCACTGATAGATTTCTGTCCATCTGTGTGATTAATATAAATCTTAGGGTACAATGTTTTTTTTGTTTTCTACAGATTTCTCTTATTTCCTATTCCCTGTTTAATCTTTTTGTTCATAACCTTGTAGTATTCTCATTGTTATTCATTTTTTTCTTATATGCATTAAAAACAGATTCTCAGTTACCATAGTGGGAAGTGATATATAAATGCAACTAAAAGGTATTCAGGTTTTACTTCCCTTAATTTTCTGGTCCATTTTATCTTTTCTTTAAGTGTTTTTTAATCAGAAGGTCCCATTTCATAGCATCCTATCTTTTAATATAAAGCTGCCTCCCAAAGCTCTTTAGCTTGTATTCATTTCAGCAGTTGGTTTGCACTTTATTGGTGCTATTAGCTCTCAGCAATTCCCCAGAACTTTCAGTCAAATGTCCACATAAACATAGTGGAAAATAGAAGTAAAACAAATCCCTTGCATACTTAATAAAAATTTTATAGGAAATCCAAAAATAAAAAGATTTATATTAACAATGGCACTGTCTGTTGTTGTTTGTCCAATGCTTTCCATGGTGAGCTCCTGTTCTCTGTTGCTTATAACTTTGCCAAAATGGTAACAATTGGGAATAAAAATTTCCCTGCTGGGCATCCGCTTATTTAGTTGAAATTTAAGCGCATAAATAAAACAGTTCAATCACTTCCAAGAATGTGGCTAGAAAATATGTATTGTTTTGATGATGTTAATTTCTGTCTTTCATTTGGAAAATCTAGTTGGCCCCCATGCTTTATAGGAGGGACATGAAACTAACTGTAAATGACTTCTGTATATTTTGTATCTCCAGAAATATGAAACCAAGTATGGCCAAGTTTTAGACCTTTTAGGGAAAAAAATGCAGTTAACACATGCTTCATAGATCTCTACCACAGCTGTGAGCTAAATACCTTGGAGAGTCTTCTGAGCTGGACACCATTCCTTCTGGACGGTGTAATTGCAGCTCTGGGCTTCATGGCCTTGGGTCCTGTTTTTCCTGGCCTCTCAGTGTCCTTTTTCAGCCTGGTGGGAGTGAAGAGAGAGAATTTGTTTGGTTTCAATATAGGAAAGATGGGAGCTAGAGCTTGGAGATGGGTGAGCAGTTTTGGACAAGGGTAGAGGAAGGGAAGAATGAGAAATCAGGAGAGATTTGGGCTGGTCAAGAAAATGTAGGAGGCTAGGGCCAGAAAAGGAGTCAGGAATGGGAAGAGATGAGGCTGTGAGAGCTGGGAGATCAGAGGTTCAATCAAGAGATTGAATTTGAGAAGGGCTGGGGAGGAATAAGTGTGGCTGCTCACATGCAAACCCCTGCAAAGCCCAGGGGAAATCTATGAAAAGGGCCATAGACCTTGTGTAGTCTGCAGATAGTTTTGACTCTTGCCTGTCCTCTCTAGGACAGCGTAGGTGTCCTACAGACCTCTGCTACTTGGTGAACTAGTCAGCTCCAAGCCTGGTGATAACCCTTCCTGGTGAAGGCAAAATCAGGAGGCAGGGAATCAGTATTTTCAGGTTTTCTAAAATAGGAAAAATAAACAGGTTTTCTGCTCTCCCTCCTTCTCCCCTAAGCATTATTTTAGGAGAATGTGTTTTTCTTGTTGCAAAATCAGATATTCAAAAGGTAGGAACTTCTGGAGTTAATTTAATCTCTGTGACTTTAATTTAGCTGTTGGCTCAGTCTTTATCTTACTATCTTTGTTCATAAAAAAGAATTAATGTCTACACTGGAGAGCTGCAGTTGCCTCAGGGCCAGTGATTCTGATCTGATTATGTTAAATATGGGCAAGTACTGCACAGTGGCCACCAATAGTGTGTATGTATTGGTTATCCTGAAAATTAAATTCCTGATATTATTATAATTTGGTATATTATGAGAAAAATGTATGGGAAGTAAAATATAGGTAGAAAAATTAAAATAAGTATGGGAAAAATTTTCCATTTTCAGATGGGAAAACATCAAATTTCCCCCTTTGCCGAGGAGGGGCTAAACATAGTCATGATTCAGTGGCAGAAGGAAATCAGATGTTGAAAAGACATAATTTCTATAGTGAACACAAAAGAACTATCCATAGAAGTAAGAAATTATTAAATGTTTAAAATAGGTGAGTAAAGATTTCATAAAAGAAGCTGCAACTGATAGCTAAGGATAATATGAAAGCATTCAATCATTAAGAACAATAATGATGTTTTAGGCTCATCACTAGAAACTGATGCATATAAAACGTATACCAGTGATGCAGAACAGGCAGAAATATTTGTTAAAAAAATAATTTGTTCAGAACCAAGCAAGATTGTGCTTGCATGCTAGCAGAGTCATACACAACTTTCAAAGCATCAGCAATTAAAGATGTTCAGAAAACACCTTGGAATCGGAAATAAATTCCAGAAGACCAGGCAAACACAAAGTCTGTGCCAGAATTCAGAGGGTGTGACAGGCCAGTAATTATAGGCTTGTTAACTTGACATCAGTTGTAGGCAAAAGGGCAGAAAAATGACATAGGGCTTCAAAGGAACTGACATCCACAAATATAATTATTACCCATCAATATAGATTAGTGAAAATGAGTTCTTGTAAAGCAAGCCTGATTCCATGCTTGAGGGATTTATATAGTTGACTTAATACTGGATGGTGTTCTGTTAAAAACCTGAGCGCTAGCCAATTTTCAGAGTTTTTATTGCAGATATGTTGCAAATGTGAGACACACCTGGTAATTAGCCTTTAAATACATGCTTGTCTTAAAGTCAGTCTTCTTCCCTTATCTGGTTAAATATCCATGGCCTGACCAAAGTCGGTATGTATATGAGGCACTAGGTAATTTGGAGATGCTGTGAATAAGTGTCTACCATATGTAAGTATCTCCAACATGGCTCAGAAATGGTATTGTAAGTTTTATGTGTATTTTTTTTCCACTTCCTGAATCCCAGTTTTAATAAACTGCAGTGACCAAAATCAGGCACACTTGGCATGATCATTGACCCAAAGAGGTGTGGAGCCATGTAACTCTTCACATAAGAGGTGCTGCTGCAGTAGGACTTGCTGGCCAGAAGGACAGCTAAATGGCCATAGATGAAAGGCGTGAAGAGTTTGCTGCTGGTTTGTGTGAGCTTGAGCTGTGCTGTATATACACACAGAAAGGTGATGTATGACTTCAGAACAAAGCTTCTGAAATTGTTTATGAAACATGCCTCGCTGAGGTGGACTGTAATTACAGAGAGGGGAATCTCATCAAAGCAGTAAGTATTTGCATTACGGTTGCAATCATCCTAACAATTTCCCAGCTTAGTATGTTGGAAAAATCAATTGCTTCATTGCAAGCACATGTTTAGGGGGAGGAAAAAAAAAAAAATCAGCAAAATGCTGGTTGCAATCTCTAATTTCTATGTCAACTTTTTCTGTAAAAATAATCTCTATTCCCTGCCTCTCTCTCATGAAAAAGGCTTGAATATTTTTCCTGACCAGCACTTTCCTTCTTGCTTTTTTTTTTTTTTCAGAGTACGAAGAACATTTGTTTCACTTTGTTTGCTAGCTGTTTTCATCCTTTCTAAACAGCATTCTGTGCTCCCATGAAACAGATAAAGGATACACCCTTTGCCATCTATATGCCCAAATGAATTCAGGAAAAGGTAGCAAAATCCTGGAAAGTTGTTTGTTTGTTTGTTTGTTTGTTTGTTTGTTTTTCTCAATGACTTCTGCTGTTTCTCTGTAATTTATTAGAACCACTGAGGACTAGTAATCTGCATTACTGTTTGGGTGTTTTAGTAATAGCAGTGTTTTCAGAGTTAGAGGCAACACATGGAAAAAACATCCCTATTCTAACTGCTACGTGTAATGCAGGCTGCGCAGGCTGCTCTGTGTTTTACATATTAACAGAGATGTACAGATCACAGATGGGGGGATGGGTGGAAAATTGCTTTTCCTTCCCCTTCTCTCCACGTATGCTTTGCTTAGCTCTGCCATTTCAGTGTTCAGCTCCTATTGTTAAAAATAGAGTGTGAGGCATAAATTCTAAGAAAACACTTGAAGGCACAAGGTGAGGGAGGTGCCTCAAACAAAACCGGGGGAGAACAGAAGTGGACATTCAGCTACATGTCCTGAAATGGATGCTTGTTGAGAATATAAGGACATGTGCCTTTATGGATGAATTCTGCATAAAGGTGAGCACCTTACACTCCCACCAGCTTTTGCAGCAAGGAAGGATCTCCTGGAAGCCCCCCCAGGTGCCATACTGTTGTGAGAAATTGGTCAGAGCACAATGCACTCCTGGGAACCTTCCTGGCCTCCACTACATGCAAGATGTGAAACTCTGCAGCTAACTGGGTTGCCTTTATTTTTCCCTGCCCTAGCGCAGGCTGTAACTCCACCTGACAGTGAGCAGTCCTGCTGAGTGTGCATTGCCCAGTCCAACAGTGTTTATCTGGAGGAAGAAGAAGATATAAAGGGAGGAGTACTGCCTACACTTCAAGAACCTGAACTGACCCCATGTCAACAATTTTTGAGCTGTCTTATGTAGTCAGTCTTACTAGAAACACTGTATACTGTTTCTTCCCAAGAGGAATCTATTATTTCCATTGTGCTCCTTGATATTATGCCTCTTACTTCACTGTATGCATTCAGTTGTCAAACATGCAAGCCTCTGTGTATGAAATATGATTTGATACTTATAATGCAAGAGGTTCTGGCCAGTAGCTGTCTTCTTGCACAGTGTAGTGCAATGAGGTCTGTCTTTGATGGAGATCTCCAGCATTTCTTGCTTTTCTAAAGATAAGTGAAACTTGCCCTAAACAACAGTTACTTTGGGATCTTCTTTGGCAAACACTGAGATGCTTTCATATAATGATGTGGTTTGGAAAGTGACAGGGACAAGGGACAAGTCTCATGACGGGATTTGGAGAGATGCTGCAAAGAAGAGTGCTGCCTTTCTAACAGGGTTCGTCTGAGCACTGGCCCTGCCTGTGGCTCTCATCCAGCTCCTTTTGTGTCTGGTCAATGGTACCTAGCGCATGAGGTTTTGGAGTGGTAGAAAGTTCACAGGCCCATATTGCAATTGCAGGACCCAGACCTCACTGGAAGGCAGCGGGAGTCTGCTTCTGTGAGGATCCTGCTCACCCCTCAAATGCTGCAAGCTGGTGATGCATTGCTGGGAAGTGCTTTCTATTGCAGGTGTAGCAGCAAAGCAACACCGTAAAGAGCAGTTCTCATCTCTTCTCAGGTATGCTGAAGCATACCCTGTGCTTCCCGGTCCACCCCATGCTGGTCTCCAGTGATTCAGTTTACAAGCTGGGAACTAATGTTAAGTGTCTGCTCACAGGATGGAGAGTTTGTTATGTGTTGGAAGATGATAAGACTGCTCTAAACCAAGTGGTGTGTTCTATAGCTAACTGTGTGTGAAATGACTCTAAAATTCTGCTTATAAGCTTAATAAGTATAGAGTTATTGTAGTTATTGTAGATGTTTTAGTGGTTTACAATGAAATATGCTGAGTCTTTGTTTTTCTCTCAAATAAACCATCAAGTGCTATGTTTCTTGGTAGTTATGTCAAAATTACTGTTGTTGGGATGTTTAATATGAATTGCTAAATGCCTTGATCTTTATGGAAAGGGTGAGGACAGATTATAAACTTTGTTCTTGACTCTTTGCTGTTATTTTTTCAAGAGCTGTCCCATAGTACTTGCAGACAAATGGAAAATGTGGATTTGAGTTGGTTTTGAGCAGACCAGAACCTGCAAGACCCTACTGGGTGCTCTAGTATCATGCATGAACTAGAAAAGAATTGAAGGCTGCTCTTAGATACGGTTTTTTTTTTCTTCTAAGTCTTATAGCCAATATTTCTTGAAATATGGAGTATACTGGGCATCCCCTTCCTAGTCCAGAACTTCCCTTGGCTGTGTATCAGAGCAACATTCCTCCATGAGCCAAAACTTGCCTATCTGTAACACATACAGCTTCACTTCAATGAAAAGTGTTTGAAACTAAGTAATTAAAACTGAGGGGCCACACAACTTGCTCTTCAACAAGATGTTGTATATTGGCATCCTTGCTGATGTTTGGAGACTATTAGGACATCCCAAGAAGAGGTTATGTTTTGTTAGTAAACACTTTATTCTGATGGTGCTGTTACTGCATATAACCCTTGCTTCAGTAGACCTGGATGCCTGTTGGAAAGCAAAGATACCCTTTAGGGGTAAACCACCTTCTTGGTGAGGAGATGCTGGTGGTTGCAGAGATCCGTATTTGTGTGCATTATCAAAGCATTAAATCTGACTATTACCATGTTCTTGGATATGATTGCTCATTCAGGAATTGCATGCGTGCTTTCTTTTTTCCCAGTGACAGGTATCCAAACACCCTCTTTGCAATTTTACCTTCACACTTACTGCTGCCAGTCAACTGGTATCAACAACATGGTTGGACTGAATGGGAAAAAGGCATGAACACAGAGCTGGCCATTTAAAATTAGTTACCTGACTCAAGACAGATGAGTGGTTTGCAGCCACCAGGTTGGTGCTGATTCGGCTCTTCCTGAGTTGCCAGATTTTTCAAGAACTTATTTATACCAGAGATATGGGTTATGTAGCTTGCAGGGAAAATATTTGGGTTTGCATTCAGGTAGAGCTGTTCTTTCATTTCCACTGCTGCTTTTGGCTTTTAGGCCTTCACTTTCTCCTTATATACCACAACTGCTTACCAGGCAATAGTTCTCTTTGGTCCCAGTGTTTTTGCTGTTCTTAAAAGGGACATGAAGCATTCTACCTGCTCTCTTTCCCATAATCATGAACCCAGGTCTTACAAAATCTTTGCCTTGTGTGCTCCACCTAGAAACCAGGTTTCAGTTGCCTGAATGATGTCTTCTATCTTCTTGCATTTTCTGGATTTTGCAACAGGCTGAGGACTCTGTATTTCTGTTTCAATTCCATGTGTCTGTGCTAATAGCCTGCTGCAGGTAGGAAATCATGTTTGCATAGTTTGTAATTTTGCAACTGTCATATAAACTGTAGTATTTCAACAGCACACACTGGAGGCATTGTAGGGCTGCCAAGGGTATGTTTCTGTAAATGCTGCCTCATTGCTAGTGACAGTAACCAGTTGTCTCCTCTATTTTTTATTACAAGACCGGTTATTTCTTTCTCTGATGGCTTTTTCCCCTACCAGATGCTGTTTCAAATTTTCACAAAGGCAAATTCCTGCAAGACATTCCTTTCTCAGCTTAGGTATGTCTTTGTTTTACTGACCATGGTGCAAACACTTACCGGTTCATCCTGTTTCAAGAACGAGGCTCCCACCCCAGTTACAATCCTATGAATCTCTGCTGAAGTTGTATTTCAGCAGTAGATTCAAAGGTAAGTGTGGATGTAATTACCTCTCTATCACTTAGCATGTTTTCAAGGTCATCTGAGAAACCTAGAAGAAACTCTGCCAGTTTACAACTGCTAATAGTCTTTGAACTCAATTAATATGACAGGTATGGACATGTTACTATGTTGCCTTTAAACATTTAGTCAGTTCAAGTGATTCAGGGTTACTCCATTTCATTTTGGTTTTAGTTTACCCTTAGGTTTATTTTTATGACCTCTTAGCCGAGACCTGAGCTTTTGGTCATGATCTCTTTCAGCTCCTGTCCCCCTGCGTCTGTGTCTGTACAGCAGCATCACTACCATGCCAGTGAACCTGGCCAATATGTCTAGTGCCTTTTGGGATCAATCTTGTGGCAACTGACCCCCACCAACTATCACTCAGCGTGGGGGGGGTCTCATGACATAGTGAGGGAAGGTGCTTTCCTGATCTCCCACTGCTTGCCATGATCAGTCACTGGGACTAAGAAGTGCTTCTCCGTCTGTAGCAATTAAATAATTCTGCCCCCGTATGTAATGAACTTGCTCAAGTCTATGAGAGGATGAACCTTGTGTATCTTCTGAGCAGTGACTGTGCTGCTTACCTACCTTCTGAGCTCCTGTTTTATATATAAGCTTTCCCCTCAACTCCTGCCTCCTATCAGTTAATTGCTCTCTTCTTCTCCACTCCCCTCCCCCCCCCCTTTTTTTTCCCCCCAGAATTGTGAGGCAGGTGCTATATAGATGGATTTTTCTGAGCTATTTCCTGATATAGCTTCTCCACTCTTCAAACTCTCTTCACCATCTTTGCTGCAAGGAAGCTGCAGCGCATTGTCTGCTCTGCGTAGGCTACACGTTCTGCTGGTGTCTGCTATGAACCACTTGTATTAGGATATGCTGAGAGCAGGTTCAGGAGTCTGTGCTTTAATTGAAAGGAGCATCTATTAATCAGTGCCATCCAAGGCTTCATTCTGCATGCTTTTTCTCTCAGGATTCATCTAATAATTTCTTTGCCCTGGTGCTGTTACTGTCATGCTACCAAGGATGTATAATGTGGCCTTTCTGAGCTGTGACTGCTGTTTTGTGTAGCACCAAATGGAGGGAGCCTTGCATGCTGAGTTATGCCCACTTTCCATTTGGTGTTTGACCATAGTGACTGTGTGTTGTTTCTGCCTCCGCACCAGCCAGCTTTTCCAACTGGGATATTCACATGAAGAAAGCCTTGGTGTCCCCTGACTGTGTGTGAGCTATGCCATGCTATTGCCTCTTCAAGCTTGTCTTAGAGCATATGGAACGTGAAGTAAGCATCTGTATGTTGAAGTAAGGTGAGGTTATCCTGCTCTGTGCTGTGAAAGTACCATGTCTAGTACAGGACAGATACTCCTCACCAAGGTCATGTGCTACCTCATGAGGCACTGGCTCCCTGCACATAAGCTCTCAGCCTGATCTTCACAAGTCTTGTAGGCCTTGTTATTTCCCTCTCTTCTGCCAATTTAGAGTCATAGAAACTCGCTCTGAGACTCCAAGTCTCATAGTCTCCCTCAGCTACTGCGCTTTCTATACATCTCTGATAGGATTTTTTTTGTCACAGCCATTATGTGCGATCCAACTTGCAGAGCAGTCATCTCTGCAATCTTTTCCTTCTGCTACAACTGCAAGTATTCCTGCTGCATTCCTTCTCAGAGCAGTACACTCATGCCTGCTCACTGAAGAGCATCCACTGTTTTCTTTTTCTTCCAGAGTTAATTTTTAAGCTGCTCTAGGTCTCATTGAAGAGTCAGACAAATGCAAATACCGTCACACAGGAACTGGGGAGATTGAATAGCTGGGGGCAAGGAACGGAAGGGCTGCTTGCAATGACAGCTTGCCACTAGCTCAGCTTAGATACTGTACCTACTTTGTAATCCAACCAAAGTCAATATATGGAGTGTGACCTTTTATATACATTTGCATGTATAGGAAGACAGTGCTACTGTGACTGATGTTTTCTTTCTCTGTAGTGCTTCCAATTTCTAATCCTTTGTATCTATAGGAACAGAGTTAGATCTGGCACAGTACTCAGACAAAGTCAAGGCAGTACAGCTTCAGTGCTATATTTTTTTTTTGTTCTCCACAATCTTGATAACATTAGCAGCCTTCAAAGTGCTACTTCCAGGAGTTTCTACACAGTATCTGATAAGCACAGGTAATGCCCACATTACATTCACCTCAGCCACTCAGATCAAAAAGCAGTTTGAAACAGACTTGCTTCCTGATTATTGGTGTGTGCCCTCACCTTGCTGTAAGGGAGAACCTAAACCTTTAACCCCTGCTAGACCATGTACCAGGGTAACCCTGGCCTCTCTATAGCCTAGATGTGGTTATGTTGGGTGTCTTAAGGGAGAACACTGTGCTGACTTGTATGCCTCTGCCAGCGGGGCAGTGGAGGTGGCACGCTGTGCCTGCCTGCATGCAGGGGAGCCTGATGGCTCCTCAGCACCTTCAGTACCTCCTGCAAAGGAGGACAAATTGTCCTTCAAATGAGGCTGAGGAAGGTATTACTGTCAGCCTTCCTTGTGTGAGATCCTGCGAATCAAATCCCAGGATTAGTGGTACGGCGTGAAGACAACGAAGAGCAAAAGAACCATTTTGTTTTTATCAAAATCAGCACTAAAAATAGTATTTTTCTTACCAGAAGTGGAGAAGGAAGGAACATGGTGTCCCATTGGTGAGAAAACTTATCAAACCTCACCAAAAGACAGGCCTGCTACCTGCCTGTAGAGAGCTGATGTTGGAAGACGAATTCTGTAGATATGCTGTGTGAATGTTTAGTTTTATTCTACTAGCTTCAAAATAATTTTGCATGATGTTGGTATTAAATTACACAGGAAATCTCCTGTGCAAAGTCATTTACTGAGTCATAAAACCTACAATATTTCAGACTTAGCTCTAGGTGTAAAAGAATATAGTACCTGCTTCATTAAATTTGCATTTAAAGAAATTTCCATTATAGAGGAAGCTTAGCAGTTGCTCTTCTTCACAGCTCACTCAACTTGAACTACTGCTCGTCAACACTTTTCTTTAAATCACTGAAAAGATGCAGCTATTCATCTGTTTCTTTATGTTTTCCAGCAGCACTGCGAAGATTACAAGCAAGCTGGAATTATCCAGACCATGCTGTAACTAGTGGAAATTTGTAGAAAAAAATCTATCTTAAAAACCCACCAACAAGTTTTGTCAAAAGTAATGTGATATCTGGGCACAACTGTTGATTTGGTAACTGTTGATTTCCTCTTCGGCTAGAGGCTGGGTGGAATGGTGTCAAGACCATGCTCTGGTGCACCCAAACTTTTCCATAGACTTGTAGAACACTGAATTTGTCATGATGAAACCCAAGATCTCCACATCAACCATGAAGAAGTAGCAATTATAGATGTGAAGGGAGTTTGGACTGGTGTTTAGGAGGCTATATTTTAGGTGAAGTATAAATGTACTTCTAGTAAAACAATCCCCCTCTTACCCATGTAACTTTACAGCTCTTTCCTTAATGTAAGGCAGGCTCTTTAACAAAGCTGTGCTGTCTGCAACATCTCTGCAGTGACGCAATGCATGTAAGATTTAAATGAAAAATGCTGATACTGAGAGTGTATCTTAATTATAAAGAACAAGTTTTTAATGGATATTATGATACTCTTATGTGAAAAGATCTAGCTCTAACACCCTTTCCCCCTTTTAACTAGCGCTGTTTCTCTTTGTGACTGCTAAACTCGCTGTGATCTCTCTTGTTTTTCAGAAACTGAGAGTTACTTCCTTGAGGCAATTCTGTCTTCCTTGTCCCTGTAGCACTCATTGGTTGAACTTCCTGGCGCCGGGAAAACTTTGGTTTAATGTCAGCCATCGATCACAACACAGGGCAACCGAGTGAAACATAACGGCCTGTGAAGTACGGGTCATGGGTGATGACGTCCAAGTCCTTTTTTAGCTTTGAACTCCGTAAGCCTTGTGGGACCATGAGGCCTCTCTCTCTCCCACTCCTGGACTCAGCTTTGCAAAGCTGCAGAAAAGGGAGGCGAAAATAAACCAAAACCGGTACCCTCGCCTCCTCAAAAAGGTTATTCTATTGTAAAACAGAACTGATCACAGTCCCTGTGCTTGGTTTGTCCCTCAAAATGACACCTTGGAGGGTCTGTCTTTGGCAGGCTGTCCCAGAGGCCGTGCACTTATGTGAACCAGCCCCTGTGGGAGAAGCAAGTCTCAGAAAAGCTTTCCCCAGGGCAGATGCTCCCCAGGGCCCAGTTCAGTGGCAACAGCCACCGCAGCTTTTAATGGTCAGACGAGTCCTGTTGCCCCAGCACCCGCATGCTTGCCCGCACGCCTGCACCGCGGCTTCGCGGCACCCAACCACAAACCGCGCGTGGGCAGCGTGGCGAACAGCTTCGGCGGCTGCCGGGGAGAAGGGGACGACGCCCGTGGTGGGCAGACGTCCCTGACTTAGCCTTTAAAAGGGAAGGCGGTGGGGGATGCTGGGGCTCAAAGCCAGGCGGAGCGCAGCGCTCCCCCCCGCGCTCCCAGTCGCAGTCGCGGGAGGGCCGGGGGTGCGCCGTGCGCAGCCGCCAGGTGGCGCCACAACGCCCCACCCCCTTCGCGCACGGCCCGCGGCAGCGCTGTGTGAGGGTGGGGCGAGGGGCGGGGCGGAGGCC
>WUAM01000431.1:100375201-100403668 GCA_024336885.1 Actenoides hombroni | reverse complement strand
GGTGTAGCATCTCTTTGGTGGGGTTTTTCCCCCCCCCCCCCCCCCTTTTTTTTTTAAATAGGCAACTGTGTGTATTAGATTACCATAATTCATTCTTACTGATTTTTTTCCAAGTTCTTTATTGATGTAATCCTTCACTTCTGGGAATTCTTTTAATTATAGGAATAGATGTGCAGTTGGTTCCACTTATTATACATGCAGGTTGTACTAGGAAGGATGTCACAGATACAGACTAGTTTCTACTACTGCTCACTTTCATGAGCCAAAAATGACTGTAAAATGGACTCTTCTTTAGAACTTTGTTATTATTTGGTTGCTAGGGAAGGAAAGAGATTTGATATGCCCCTCTTTTTTTAAGAATTCTCTCTGATAAGTACTACTTCAAATAGGTTATAATTCATCATCTTGATTTCATATTTTGATTGCATTGTGGGTTTTTTTGGATGAGGCTTCTTGAGAACTTTTCATTTTGCTCATTTTATCCGAACTCATATCAATAAAAATAACATTGTTAATTATAAATCAGAGAAAAAAAGAATAAAACGCTGTTTCTTCTTTATGTTTCATAGTCAGTCCCTTCCTACAGTCTTCCTGTGTTTATTTGAAGATTTCTAGCCTTACTTATTGTGTCCCTTACACAAATAATATCCTAACTGTATTAGGAGAAGGAGAGAGGAGGAAGTATATTTGTTTATTCTCACAAATGAATATTACCCTGAAGCCAAAACTTATGGTATGTAACTCTTTTTTGAGATTACAGTATAATATATCTTTATATCAAGGATAAATCCAGTTTGTATTCATTATTACATATCTAACAGTATAAATGCAATTTCAGGCTGTAACTTCATAAGGTGGTTTGTGTGGGCATCTCTGTATTAACATATTCTAGTTTCTTTTTTTTTTTTTTCCTCTGATAAGCAATGCTTTGTGACAAAGCTCTGGTCCTTTTTTTTTCTTCCTCTTCCCCAAGCCTAAGTATGTCTTTGCTTGGGGATCATATAAACATCAAGGCTATTGACTCCTGTTGAAAAGAGTCTATTAGTTCTTTGCTATATAGAGTCCTGTCAGTTGTGCTTTTGAAAATTACCTCTTTTGTCTGGACATTTATGCCCCCATAGTTGAAATGCAGTCAGTGACTTTGCAGGTGCTGTTAGGCTCTTCTCAGCACAAAGTAAAGTGAATTATCTCAGAGTGCCTTTTGTTGCATGAAACAAATTAGGAGCACTCAATTGCCTGGTTACTGTTTCAGAATGTGGCTTGAGCAGATTAATGGCTTTGTACCACTGACTCTGCCTGTGTGTATGTATGTGTGTCCAACTCTTTCCCCGGTGTTTCTTTTGTTGTTTCTTTTTTGTCTAGTTTGATTTGTTTGTAGAGAAGCTTCAAAACCTAATGCAAGGCCTAAGAGGTAGGAGAGATGACGTCCTAAAAATCACATGAAACCTCTCAGTTTCAGCAGGAATAAGCTCAGTTGTTTATTGAACCTTTACCATTAAAGTTAACTTCCAATTTAGAGTGTCTGTTTTTTAAACAGCTCTACCTAGAATTTTGGCCATGCTGTGCATGTAAATGGATGAAAACTGATTGCTTTTGTGGAAATGTTACTTTGTGTGCCCTTGGTCCATCTACCTTGGAAAAGACTGACTCAGAGCTTCCAAAGTGCTATTAAGATAGTAAAGGTGTTACAGGTTCCTTTTCAAATGCTTCTAGCTGAACAACTTTGTTTTTGAAGATCCACTCGCATGTGATCACAGGCCTTGTGGGAAGTAGAAGCCGAATACCCCTACATGGTTTTCTTCCTTCCCCTGGTCTGCTTCTTTGATATGCTTGGCACAAAAGACATCTTGGTTTAGACATCTGTAAAACAGTAGAGACAGTGTGAGTCTTAATACAGTTACCATACGTAGAGTTTTGAAAACAAGAAATACTTCTGTGAGGGGAAGAGACCAGGATAGAATCATCTGTGAAAGAATATTTGCACAGTAGAGCTACGACTGGGAAGAGGAAGGAGGCAAATGCCTCTTTTGAGGTTTGAACAAGAAAATGCATGTAAAGAAGATACTATTTAAAAGCAGAAGTGTCATAGAAACTGAGTGAAAATCTATGAGGTGGTGGAAGTAAAAGAAGGGAAAGGATTATAAGCAGGAATGTGAGCTGTATGTTCTTGCTTGAGTGTAATGGCTTGGAATACTCTGATATCTGTGAAGCTGAGGAAGGATGGATTTCTTGAACAGTTACATTAATAATGAAGATTAGAATTTCGTGAACAGAGAATTAGCTAAACATGGAGAAAATTATTTGACTCCAGTATACATGACCTTTACAGGCTTTGATACAAATAACAGTTTAAAATTCACGCTTTGAAAGATTAACTGTTGAATTTAAGTATGGGAAGCTTAGCATCTGTTTGCCTGCAGTAGGAAAAGCCAATGATATTTTTGCTGCTTACAGAGTTGCAAGAGCAGCCAAGTGAGGGACTGATGTTTTGTGTATCTGAATGACCATCCTAGGAAGGATGAGTGACTTCCCCAGGTCACAGACTGTTCATTCTGCCTGCCGTCTTCTTGCTGGCTCTGTTGGTAAGCATTTACTAGATCTGTGTACATTCCCAAGCTGCTTAGATCCCTAATTCACAATTAAAATCAATATGATTTAAATAATTTAAATGTCACTGCTGGAGCCAGAGAGGCATCCTTAACGTGTTCTATTGTTCTCCCATGTATCAAACTGAGAGAGCCAGAAATGTTATCAATGTATTCATCACGCCGATCACTCTCAAAGGCTGAAGAGGGTGTTAGGTTTCCTGACTGCTCTCTCTGCTGACCATATTTTCAAAGGTATGATACACACATCAGAGTAGCTCTCTGGAAAGGTACTGAGGAGTTAAGCTTTTGGAGGAATAATTATTTTCCAGTAGATTTGTGGGTAGATGTGTCCTTGTGGGAGGAGTTCAGTTCTAAAATTCTAATTCTTTTCCCCAGCCTCTTTTCCCTTAAGGGTGCCTTGCTGGCCAGTGTGCCTTTTTATCCCTTTCTTTCCTTGTATGGTGCAGAACACTATAATATCTGTAAGCCTCTTAACTATTTAAAAATAGAAGTAACAATAACAGTCTTTCATCCTTGTATCCCAGTCCATAGGAGAAAGATTTTTCAAGAAAAAAGGCAAAACTTGTGAGCGAGACGATCTTGGCAGAGCCAAATGAGGGTTAGTTTTGCATTTAATTTGGAGCCTGAGGTTTGCGCTCACTTTTGAAGCTGCATGAAAAGTTTTGTGTTCAGCTGAGCTTGTGGGAATTCTGATTCCTTTAGTTAAAAGCTAGTTAAGATCTTCACGATGCCAGTGTGAGGTATCTTTTCTAGGTATGGTTACAGAAGTTACTGGAAATAACTGGACGTTTTGAATGTCAGAACAGAGTTCTTGAATTTATAAGAAGCAGAAGAAGAGCAAAACAGCTCACCACCATGTTAACAGTGACCTGTGCTGCTGAATGAATAAGGTTTTTATGCTGAATTTCTGTAGTTGGATGATTTTATGACTTGGTGCGAGTTGCAGTAATTGTAATACTGAGTCTGGATGATGTCAACTTTACAGGTGGCTTCCTTTTTCTGAGTTTGGAAATGCTCTTTGCAGAGTGGAGGGAATTATTTGTGCTGAACAAACATGAAAATACCTCAGAAGATACTTGTTGTCTGTTACCTTATCTGTTTTTGAATAGATTAATTTATTGACATACACTAATTGCTTGTCTAGATAAATTACAAATGTTGTAAGATTTATGAATGTTGTGTCTCCCTACAATTGTGTCTGTACTATTCCTGATAACAGTTCCTTTTTGAAGTGGATGTTGCCAATACCAAGGTAGTCTTGAAACACCTGCTTTAAAAACAGAACTTTTATTTCCTTCCAAATCTACAGCACTGTAAATTGCAAGATTAGTAACAGATTTAATTGATAGTTTTTGGAATTAACTATATAGACTAGTTAGGTGTTTTCTACTAATGCAGCCTTGTAAATACCTCTTTCTGATAGGAAGAGACACTCCTGGGACGGCTGGAGTTAATATGTGAGTGGAGGATTTAAGGTAAATAGTTTTTTGAATTAAAGAAACAAACTCATCAAAAATAATAGTCTTGGAAATATATGTAAACATGGCATATGCCTTGATTTCTTTATACTGTAGATTATAATAGAAAGTAGTATGTTTCAGAAGTAGCAAAGTAACTACAAATGACAATTTCACTTTGATTTTATGTGTGACTACAGACGTGCCAGGTTTTTTAACATCTGAAGTCTGCGTCTTTGGTTGCATTATTTGCAGTATCATCAGTCGTTTGTAGAACTACATTAGACATGCAAAAAGTAAAACTGAAAAAAAAACCCAAACCAGATGAGAAATAAAAAAACCCTCCACATGTAAGTATGAAGAGAGAAGCATGAATGACAAGTTGGATCTGTTGTTTGGTGAGCAGAAGTAAACAGCTTCAGAAAATGTGCATGCAAAGATAAATGGGTCATCTCTGATAGAGAACTTTTGGAAAATGGGCAAGAAATAGAGTAGGAAAAGAAAATTGAATCAGAGATAAATTCAAGGAAAGAAGTGGATCAGAATACACCCTTAGATGAGGCTTACAGGAAGGAAGGGAAGATACCCAAAATACAAATACAACAGTTCATGTATATTAAGAACCTTGTGTCAGAACTGAAGTGGTATTGAAGACAGTGAAATTGCTGTAATGGTAAGCAAAATTATTATTATTATCATGAAAACTACTTCTTTTAGAAATTGTTTGACTGTTTAATTGTTATCAATTTAGATACAGGAAAAATAGGGGGTAAGGGGTAAAGCTATTGAATACTTGACAGGTTGCACCATTGCCATTGTTACTGTATTTTGAGGGTAGTGAGGCCTAGCTGAATTTTTCAATTTGGTCCTTTTAAGATAAGGCAAGTGTAGTCACAACAAAGCTGTCAGCTTATTCAGTGGGGAAGCAGGAAGAACATAGTGTCATTCATATGTTATATAATTAAAAAATGAAGACAGTGATGAAGATTTCTGAGATGGGATTTCTGGTCAGAGATGAAAGGATCCTTCTCGGCAGTTGCGAGGGGCAGGGGGAAGATGCCCTGGTTATTAAAACAGCAGCTGTGATAGGTTAAGGGGAGAAGATTAAACCCAGGTTTCCCATGCTTGTTGTGTGTTGTGTTGCTAGGGTTTATTTTTAATGTTTTATTTTTTTGAGCTCATCTCAATTCAAGAAAACTGAGATGCCATTTCGTCTTGCCTTCCACTATGTACGATGTCATTTCCCTACTCGGTAAGTTTTGCCTGCGATCCCTGTTCCAAGATTTGAATTTCAGTCTGGCTGAATGCCTACTCTTTGCCTGCATTTCTTTTACCAGCCAGTTCAGATTGCTTTGTGTTAGTGACTTGTTTTTTTTTTTTTCTCAGTCACACACATCCTGTCACTTGCTGGTTTTACCAGACGTGGTATTTTCCCCTGCTTAGTAGCGTTTTTGAAGACAGATGTATGGTTAAAAATTTGTTTGTGGAGTCCATCTAAAATGCTTTATGTTTCCATACTTTGTCTTATTTTACAATCTATCAGTACTGGTACCTCATTCATATACACTATCAACATACTTTCTCATTGCTTGTTGTTCTTGATTATTATTTTTTTTTAATCTTCCATGGACAGATGATGTGGTTTCTTAGTTAAAATGGGAAGAAACTAATGGAGTGCTTTACCAAATTATAGCTGTATTATAATGGATGTTTCAATTAATTGTCTGAAGTTTCAAATTTAATGGAAAACGATCATCTGTGTTTGACAATGTGTAGTTTCATGCATTATTTTTCTGAGGTATTTTAGGGGAATGAAAGAGGCTACTGAGTCTGAAATTGCTTGATTTTCATTTAAAAAATTAACACATTACTTCCCCATCTTTGAAACTTCCCTCTTTTATTTCCATGTGCATGCTCAAATTCAACATGAAAAGTGAAGATCATCTATTGCATACTCTTGGAAGCAAGTCTTTGATGCAGTGGTATGGATCTTCTGGTTTGAATGAAAAGATGAGCTAATACAAAATATCCAGTAACTTCAATTTGCGCTTTTTTTTTTTTTTTTTTGCAAGGAAATTTAGAGATAAAACAGCCACTGTCTTAGTATATTCTTTTCTGTCATGGTATTGCAACTATTGCAGCTATGTTAAAGGGCGTTATATGTAACTTTGACATTTAGTCAACCAATCGGGAACTTCTACATGTAGAGAAATTTTGAATTTCCAAAATTTCCAAATTTTTCTTTTGAATTTCTTGTATTTTTATTAACTTTAAAGCCTTTTATGTAATTGTATTGAGTGTTTATATAATGAGTTAAAGAGCTGATTTTCTAGTTTGAATTGGTCCTAGAATAAATAGACTTTGTTCTGTGTTTCTCTTAAAACTTACCTTGAAAACTTTCTTCCTCTCAGTGAGTTATTTCATTGTTCTATAATGATGCAGGTTATCCCTGTTTTTACAGATTGGAAAAACTGAGGAATAGAAGTTCTGAATAGGTTAATCCAGATCACAGAACAGATCAAGGACAAAACTGTGAAAGGAATACAGCTTTGGTTCTCTGGCTTTTACTTTGACTTAAAAGTAAATCAAGACCAGTGTAAGATATCTTGAAGAATGGATATTGAGGCATTTGAGTTGAAGCTTTGTTCTGGAACATGTTGGGATAGTACTAAAGATGTAAATCTTGAAGATTTTGTTATGGTGTTAAGTTCTGGGAGTGATTTTAAATATATTAACACAAAGAAGAAACAAAGAGCTCACTTTATAGTAGCATCTGGCACAGAAGCGCGATAGTGCAATTCTGCAATATTCAGTCTCTAAAAGAGTATCACTGTAGATATACAATCAGTTAAGAATCAAGTAATACGAAAGAGTATTAACTTTACAGAAAAAAAATCAAAAAAAAAATCAGTATTTTGGCAAGAAGTGCTGTACTCCTTCTGCCAGTTTTCATATCTTTGTACATTTGGCTTCCTAGAGAACTGAAAAGGTTATTTTTGGCGTGGTGCCCAAAGCTAAAAATGGCTTCTGGAATCTTGTAGCTCAGTTTGGTGTTGAACAGTTCTGTGTGGTAGTAACATAACTGCAGTAATTGGTTGCCTCACTAAAGCATTTTAGTTATGCATTTAAATGTTAAGCTGTGGGAGCTGTGTCCCCGTGATACTTCCAACATCCAGTTTATCAGAAAAATGTAAGCCATGGTTATCTATGAAGCAATGGTAGCTTGAAAAAAAAGAGGCTGCGCAGGCAGGTTGTGGAGTCTCCTTCTCTGGAGACATTCAGAACCCACCTGGACATGTTCCTGTGTGACCTAATCTATGTGATCCTGCTCTGGCAGGGGGGTTGGACTAGATCATCTTTCGAGGTCCCTTCCAACCCCTAACATTCTGTGATTCTGTGAACTTGAACACTCCCCAACACCCCTCTACCCCCTGTTCCCCTGCCAAGATACAAGTACACCAGTTACTTACTATATGTGAATATGTACTTATAATAAATGTAGGCTTCTGAATTATTTCTGAATAGTTTGGATGATTACATAACCAGGAGTTTGAAATAGTCGGGAGGGTAATAAGAGGCTAACTATTTAAATCTGAAAAAATCCTACACCAGTAAAAAGTCTGAAAAGCAGAAGGCTTATCAGAAGGCTGGATATTTCTTCCCTCTACATGCCTCCCAAATCTGTTAGCTTTTTCCATTTTTTTTAATGGGAGCAAGTGGGAATAATGCATGGTGCTGCAGGGAAGTTTTTTTTCTATCTAGAATTTGTATAAAAATACAATTATTTTTTTTTAATGTGAAGTCAACATGGACATATTCTGTATTAGAACCAGTGTTGCTCTAGACATAGCTGATAAACATCCATAAAACATTGTAAAATCTCCTGAGAAATCAGTATTGGCGGGTTTTTTTTTTTGTGTTCCAAATTATCAGTTAAGGCTTTGTTAACACAGTATTCTTGAAATGTGGCCAAAATAAAATGAGTTCTGATCAACTTTGTGATCACACAAATTTGAGATGGCCAGGCTGGTGAATGACTCTGCAAAGACTATTAATTCTGAATCAGTTTGAGAGCTACCTACCTCCAAAATTGCTGTTTCTAAAATGAAATGCTTTTGTTCTAAATCATTTATGAAAAAGAATCATTCCAGGTCAGCTTCGGTAGGATACCTGTGATCAGTCTGCAGAAAGGTTGGATTTTGCTTGCCTTGAGTAATTAGAAAGAAACCTTGCCAGTTGTCCTAAGTGCAGCTGTCCCTCTAAAACAGAATCTTTTGTTTCATGTATTGATGGCAAATTAGTCTAAGCTGTTTACACTTCTTGCTTACAACCTCTAGCCAAATAGTTTTATAGAATGTTTGCTATTAAAAAATGAGTTTTGATATGATGCTTGTTGAAAATAAATCACCTTCTCAGTTAAGCAATGTTTGAAGGAATTGGTCTCTAAAAATTTTCCTTCCTTGTCTCTAACAAAACCATCTTATTTTTCAATGTTCTCATCATAGAAAAAATAAAAATATTTGACATTAGAAGGTATATCTACTTGTAATTGATCCAGATTGGAAAAAAAATAGTTCTCTTTTGTGCCCAGTCTTAGTGCATTTACATTATGTCATTGTGTGTATTAAATATATTAAATGCACTATATATAAAAAAAAAAAGAAGTTTCACCTGCTTTACTTTATGCATGATACAGCTCTACTTTTTTATACATTTTTTAAATCCTTCCTTGCTGCATGAAATAGGTGTAGCTTGAGGATAGGCCAATCGAGATGAGTGAAAGAAGTTAGGACATGGGGAGAAATATATTACTGTATTGGTAATTATTGTGATTAAGTTATTAAGTTAAGGTTATGTGAGCATAACCACTATATGTCTTTCCTGTGGAATAGTGTAATTAAATCCATGGGAAGAAGTGTTACAAAAAAGAAAATGTTAAAGAGCAATAAGCTGTCAAGGTGTTTTGCTTGCTTAACAGAAACTGCTTTTTTTTTAAAGGAATTTCTCTAATACTTCAGTAATAGTCACTTCTGCAGTTTTTTACCAGATGTATCTCACCTTATTTCATGCTGCCCTTTTCATTCTGGGGCTAGTGGACTATACGTGTTGAAGCATGGAATAATTGATAAGTCTTAGTACTAAAAGAGACTTTTATGTTGATACAGTTTGACCCTCTGCCTAATACTGGCTATAAGTTTCCCTGACTATGTCTTGCTATCTAGATCAGAAATTTATGTCTCGTATGTACTGCCTTGATTTTAAAGTACTCCAGTGATGTTAAATTGTACATTTCCTTTGGAAATAAATAAAAGAAATTACGCACACTTTATATTCTATCTTCAACTTCTGCTAATTTGTCCTTTTTTCTTTAATACATTAGCTATTCCAGTATATCAGACTTTCATTCTTCTGCAGTTGTTTCTGAATTCATTTTTACCTTTGTCTTTTAAAAGCCTAAGGGCTTTGATTGATGAGGTGTAATTCCCATTGCTTTAAGATGCTACTGGGGTTGCCCATCTGGCTTCCTGCTGAAAGGTGCTGCCCATCTAACTAGGATGACAAGACTAAATGGTGATGAAACAGGGCAGGCTCTGAATTGTGGCGATAAGGAGCTGGCACCATGATTCCACCTGCATTCCACCTGCTGCCTGTGTTCCAGGGAAGGTAACAACCAGCAGAGGAGTGGAGGGCAGAGTTGAGTCTGCTAATATCTTGCATTGCTGCAGTGAGAGTTGCAAGGGCTTGTGAGTCAGTCCTAAACAGATGAACATTTGGTGTTCTGCTGTGAAATGTGATTTCAGATCCCAAATCTTGTAATTTCAGGAAACCTCATTGGTCTTTCACTTAGTTATTAAGAAATGGACACAGCAGTTTGTGAGGTACTTTGCAAATACTGTCAGTGGGGTAACGTGTGTGTTCAGCTCAATAGTTGCTGCTGATGCACCCAACTTTCACGATAGTCATTTGCACCTTCGAGTTAGTGGGAGCTCATGATTGTCATCACGTCATTGCTTCCCAAGACTATGATTGCCTTCTTCCATGTTGTGTTTTTTTCATATGACAGAGTTAAAATATGAGCTTGATTGTGCGCAGCCTACCATGTGCTCCAGGCCTTCACGAGTCTGTGACTTGGTCTTGCTGTTACTTACAGCCCCAGTAACATCAATCACTTGCAGATTTTATCAGCAATGGCTTTGTATTCTAGGAGGAAATTCTTGAAAATCTTGCCTGATGTTGAGTTGTGAAGAAATGCAGCTAAAAATTTTCCTCATGTGAGATGCTTAATGACTTCCTTGAGGATATTGTTCAGTTTCTCTGAGTAGATGTTGGATTAGCACTCTACAAGCAAATAAAAATGACTGAAATTCTGGTGTGAACAAATCAAAAAGGCTTTTCTAGTAGACAGTATATTCATATGAGGTTATGGAATATGCTTTGTTGCAGAAGTGTACAAATTGTAGCTTCTGTTATTTTTTAAAGGTATCAAAGTGTAATTTGGTGTTTTGTTTGTTTTGGTTTGGTTTTTTTTTTTCCTTTCCCTGGAAATAATTTTACATCCATGTCTTCTTTGGTGTTTTGCTATATAAATTAGGGGCATAAAAATGAAGGTTGCTTCTAATGTTGAAGAAGATTTTAAATCAAATACAGGAAAAGTTGCTTTTTCATTAAGAATTCCTCCTTGAATATCTGTTCCAGAATGGACCGCTTGACAATTCTGTTTATAGAAACAGGATGTTTTGATTTTATGAAATGTGGATTTCTTGGGAACTCATTTTGAGAAAGTGCTTGTCTGCCTCCACCCTTGGTGGAATGCAGATGACATCAGATTTTTTTTTATGCACTGGTGCTACAGCCAGTACATAAAGACCAGCTTTAGAAGTGTCAGTGACATAAAAGGAATTGCATGCTAAGCAGTCTTACTATTTAAGGTGAATTGGTGATATGGATGTGGAAATGATCGTATCAAAGGTAATAAAAATAGAGTAGTAGGTGGTTTGGGTTTTTACCTGTGCCATTTAAAATATTCAAAATTATTGTTGTATAGGTTCCACTTTAGGTCATTTTGTGATCTTGCTAAAACATACCACTTTAACTGTCTTTCTTGGATGGCAGAGCTGTGTTGTTCACTTCTTTTGGTTCTCTTATCTGTGTTGTTTTTCCTCACTTGTTATTATTTTGGTTCAACTGGCATTTGATTTCAGTGGTAATTTTTCCCTTTGGAAACTTTTGATTAAGATCTAATTACAACTTCACAAAAACAGCTTCTTTAAACAAAGTTTTTTTAAATAAAAAGACAAGTATCATTTAAAATATGCAGTTACTTTAGTAAAAGCATTATTCTAACTTTCTGTCTACATTTGATGGGATCATAGGATAATGCAGGATGGAAGGGATCCTTGAAGCTCATCTAGTCCAGTCACCATGCAAAGCTAGGTCAAGTATGAACCCATTCAATCTGTTCTTGCCTGCTGAAGCATATTTCATTTAGCTGAGGCATTCCCAAGTATCTTGAATTCTCAGGTACTCCTTTTGTGAATTCCCAACATTTTCTTCCTGAAAGAATATCTGAGACGGTTGAAATTTGTTTACAACCTTGCTTTTCATCTATGCAAAATATACTACTTGGACACCTTTTGTCTTCTGATATGTTTACCCCTAAATCTAATTGTAAAGCTTGGCTCCGGTTGTGTGCTGACATAAATTCTGACTTGCTTTGCATCTATTAGCAAATGCAGACTCTCATTGTTTGTCTAGGGAATTCTGATGAAATGACTTGGGTTAATGTGTTTTGGAAATGCTTTTACAACACTTTAAAAGACAATGTGGTGGTCTTGGTTATTGTTTTAAACTGTATTCTGGGTACATTGGGGTTTCTCTGTTTGAAAGATGTTCATGAGGAACTTACAGCACTGAAGACTGAAATGCTTAGTAAGAATATTAGGAGACAGATTTGTTTAGGTTGAGATAGTGGTGTTTTTTCCCTTAAGTTCTGATGCAACTGTGGAATGCCTGTGTTTAAAATTACTAAACTGTTTAAGTGGTGTGGTGGTAAATTTTACTTATTTCTTCTGGGTTAACCCCAATAGGCAACTAAGCCCCACACAGCTTCTCAGTCACTCCTCCATAGTGGGACAGAGAAGAGAATCAGAAGAGTACAGGTGTGAAAACTTGTGGGTTGAGATAATGACAATTTAATAGGTAAAGTAAATGCTGCATGTGCAAGCAAAGCAAAATAATTTGTGATTTTGGGGGGGGATTTTTTTTGACAATCTGGTGTGCAAATGCAGGTAGTGTGAAAGGCATAACTGAAGGTATTGGCAAAATCCCTTCTGAATGATTCATGTGGGATTTTCCCTGTTCTGAATTTTTAAAACAAATTATACTTCATAGGACCAGGTTATAGCAGTGTAAGGTAGCTTACTGTCATCTTTTATCTGCAGAAACCTCAGCACAGGTTTATTCAACTTATTTTCTTGGCAAGGTCTCCTGTCAACGCTGCTGTTTAGCCTGCTGTCAGCGTCTGAGTTTAGGTAGTTCAAAAGTAGTTTCAGTATATCTGTGTCACTGTGGTAGCATAGATGTCTGTATAGAATCTAACTTTGCAGTTATAGAGTCTTGCTCACCAGCTAGCATCTATGGTCATGCTAGTTTCAGTTCTTACTTTTGGACTGTCTTGGGGAAACTAGTACTATATTGGTAATTAATCAAATATTAGGAGAATTTGTTCTTACTTTCCAGTCTCTGAATGTTAGAAAATGATCTTCTGATATTTATATTAACTGCAATATATTTTCATTGTAGTGTCACTACTATATAACTTCATTAAATATGTTTTTAATATGTGAAAGATCTCCTCCCTAATTAGAGGAGCAGAGTATATGATAGAGGACTAATACTTCATATACTTTTCTTGAGGTTTCTTCTGTTAAGTTTCTTTAGCAAATCACCAGAAACGGCAGCTGTTAAAAGCAAGACAGCTTCTGAATTTAGTCATATGAAAATCTGCATAACAACTCATCTGTGACAAGATGATACCAAGCTACTGTTAAGATTCAGCCATATATTAGTGTAAAATGGTTTAGGTGATGAAATACACTGAGGGGTATTCTGTTCAGCATCACTATTGTGTGCAATTTTGTCACTTTTTTTTGTGTGATACTGTTAGTTTGAAGAGCATGAACATATTTCTTCAAGTGATGTCTCAATGTCATTCTTGTAAAACTCTCTTCCATTAATTGAAATGTGGTTATCACTATGTTTTCTACCTCAAAGTATTTAATGCAATATTTATCAGTATTTCTAATATTTTATTTATTCCCATAATCCCAAACGCTCTAAACTTTCTAAATGGTAGATTTTAATGACTGTGAACCTTCATGCTGTAACTGGAGAAGCTGCTGAGAAAAGGAACAGGCAGCAGGTTTGTCAGGAGGTGACCGATTTCTAAATAATATTTATATAACATAACCCCTCCAAAGACAACATTTTTTTTGTGCTTTCCGTTAGCATTTATGGCTTAAGGATTAGAAACAAGGAATAACTGTGGTACATTAGGCCACTGGCAGAACAGTAGCAAATAGAGTTATGGTTTTACTGTCTTAGCTGCATGGGGTGGTTTTCAACATGGATATGATTAGATCTCCTTTAACTGTCTCTTGTATTGACCTCATAAATAAAGTAAGCTGTAACTTTTAAAGAAAAAGGAAGTACAATGAGGATAGTAATTTAGTTTATATCCTACTATACTCTATTTGTACAGTCTGGTAGCACGTATGTATTTTCCTTGGGGGATTGTTCTGTGTTCCTCAATTTTCATTTAAAATGTTTGTCGGTCATTGTACCTGGCAGTAAAATAACAGGGAGCAGTCAGTGTTTAAATAATATAATTTAACTGCATCATCTGAAATGTTTTTTAGGGACTTTCCACTGGATTTTCACTGTGGTGATAGGTAGTTTTTTAGACAGCTTCTTTTTTTAAAAGAAGCTTTGTCTCAGTTTCTCATACAACTACTATGTAAACACTGAAATACAAATACAACTCCAGCCAACATTACTGGAGTTTAGTAATTTGAAGGGGGGAAAAAAAAAAGGAAAAAAAAAAAAAAAGCTTCAAAGCATGAATCTGAAGAAAAGAAGGCTGAAGGGAGATCTGGCTCTCTACAACTACCTGAAAGGATGTTGTAGAGAGTTAGGCACTACTCTCTTCTCACAAGTAACTAGTGACAGAACAAGAGGGAATGGCCTCAAGCTGTACTAGGGCAGGTTTAAACTGGACATTAGGAAAAATTTTTTCAGTGAAAGAGTTGTCAGGCCCTGGAACAGGCTGCCCAGGGAAGATGGTTGAGTCACCATCCCTGGATGTGATTAAAAAGCCATATAGATGTGGTGCTTGGGGATGTGGCTTAGTGGTGGACTTGGTAGAGTAGGGCTAATGGTTGGACTTGATGACCTTAAAAGTCTTTTTCAACCTAGGTGATTTTATGATTCTCATCTGTTGTTTTCAACAGTGTTTAGGTAGTTAACTTGGTATGGTACAATACATACATCTGTACTGTATGTGAGAGTAAGATGGTAAGGCTAAATCTTAGGATACCTGTTGGAAATTTGCTTCTCCCCTTTTTTGCTTTAAGTTCCATTTTACAGTAATGAAACTACTTAATTCACAAAAGAGTTGAGTCTTGGTGCAAATACCTACTGGCCTCCCTTTGGCACTAAGGAAAAATGAAGGGAACAGAAGACTGAACCCACCTTCTCTTTTTGCAGAAAACCATTCTGAGGTGTAACCCTTTGAAAAGGAGGTTCTGTAAGAACTTTGCTTGCTCCTTCAGTTGTGCAAGAAAGCAGATCTGTAATTCCAGATGGTTATCTAATAAAGGAAAATTTGTGAAAATGAATGTACGATGGCCATGTTTTCATCACTTTTGTTTTCAATGGCCTCTGTTACTTGTAAGTGAAACTTGAAAAAAGTTTCTAATACCAAATAGTAACTTTCAGCTCCTAACAGGAGGACATTGCATTGACCATGTAAATACCTTCTTACATGAACTGAATCTGTTAATTTATGATTGTATGGAAAAATCTTCTGCTCTTTTTATGTACCTTTTTCTGTATGGGGAGAGCCAAATGACCTATAACTGCCTACGTGGTATCTTGCTTGAAGTGAATGAGATAAATATGAAAATCAAAGATGAACAATTCAAGTTAACAATATAAATACAAATAGCCTTATGGGGGATACCATAGCCCCAATATGTGTCTGGCCAATGAGTTACAAGATTACGTACATTTAGCAAATGACAAGAGTTGCTGTGTAAACATATTTCCCAGAATGCTGATTTTAATTTCAGAATAAATTGGCCTGTTTGTGCTTGGTTTTATGTTCTAGTGAAAGCTTACTTTGCGAGGGCTAGTTGAGTGAAAATTTCTGAAGGTTACCAGATCAGTGTTCCTTGATGAGACTATCTGAGCCATGTGTGCGCTTCATATCTACTTGCAAGACTTTAAGAAAAAATTAATTTATAGATCACTGTTACTGATCCTTGTTTGATTTGTGTCTGTCTATCTATCTATCTGTCTTTTACTCAAGTATTGGCCTTTCTAAGCTTTTGTATGGGAGGGTAGCCCTTACTTGCCAGATAAAGCCACAGTTAAGCTATGAGAATGCATTTCCTTAACAAACTATTCCCCGGAGTAACTAGTCACATAAAAACACATTTGGTTTTAGTTTCATAATTATATGCAGGCAAAATATGTCAAATTACGCTGGCTATTGAAATTACAGCTTACCAGAGTTTTGTATAAAGCAGTTTCTCAAAGAAGGATGTACTTGAATAAAGAACTGCCTCAGTCATTGTGCATTGTATTTCTTTCATTTGCAGGGGTGTGCAAGCATATGTCCATGGACATGCAAGAGAAATATGTATGCACCTTTACACAGTTCAGAAATAGGGAGTTGAAATTGGGATTTTCTTTTTTTTTTTTTTTTGTAGCTGGGAGGACAAAAAGACACGTTTTTATGTCTGTAATTTGAAAATCAGACATCTTTCTAGTGTAGTCATGGGAGCTTTTCAGGATCAGTTTTAAGAACAAAATTTGTGATTTATGCAAAGTTTATTCAAAAAAGTTGTGTAGATATTAAATTCTGAACTTGGTTGCTACTCAGAATGCATACATCTGCATCATCACAGTTTTGCATTCTGTTCCTCTCTAGTATGAAAAGTCAGTATTTTAAGTGGATTTAATAGAGTTGAGTATCTTTAATGCATATAAACACTAATGGAAAAAAAAATTTGTACCTTCTCTGGGCTGCATTTGTGTCATAATTGCATTCTTTAAAAATCATTCTCCATGCACTAACTCTTCCTCTTAGATGTCAGTGGATTATTGTCACTATGTTATCTGAAGCAAGATGTATTAATCCCTTATTCAAGGTTGAAATCTATGAATCCTATAGAAAAACTGCATAGGAGCTGAAGCAGTTCTGTCATCTGTTAAATTCCAGGTCTGACAGAGGCAGTTTTTATGGTGTTTTCTTTGGTGGATTTTTTTTTTAAGCATTGAATTCTGAGGCAGGTGTAATAGATGGAAATACCAGTGAAAGTTGAGTTAGTTGCACAGTTAGTTTTGTTCGTTTGTTTGGATAGAACTGTTACCAGTTAAAGAGATTTGTCTGTGTATACTTTGGCAATTAGCACGGTTTGTAAGAGTGGATCTTGAAAGCAAAATGGTGCTGGGATCCCCATCACCTTATTGTTACAAATTTGAAAGGATTTTGGTTTTTAATCGTTCTAATCTCATAGATTGACTGCCCTTTTAGGAGTGCGTTTTCAAGTTTTATTGCCTCTGGAAGTTGATGTGTTCTCTGCAGTGTGTGTTCTAGAATGGTAAATTGAGATGCTAAGAAGACTTGATCTTTTGGATAGTTGATCTAAACTAAAATGTTGCTTAGACACACTCAGTGTATTTTCAACAATCTGAGTTATTTTCTGGCACTCTTTTTAGAAGAACAGGATACCTATAAAAGATGCTACGTTCCAAGTATCACATCAAGCATACAAAAAAAAAAGATTAAAAAAATAAAAAGAATCACTTATTATTCTACCAAAACAGGACATTAGTATCTCTGTCTCTGCTTTGAGAGCCAGAATGCCCAGAGTAATTCTGATCGTATATTGCACTTTGAAAGATGATTGGATCCAATGCTTTCAGAGCTGCACTTCAGTGACTGACATTTGGCTTTTGTCCACATTTTTGTTTTACTATCTAGTACTGTTTGGGGTGACTTTCTGTCTTTGCTGTTCACGAATTCATAATGAGGTAATAAATCCAGTTTTTTCCAGTTCAGAAGACTTTAAATAAAGCTGACTTTGTTTTGAAAGTTAAGTTTACAGGATAAGATAAGCTAACATTTGATTATTTAATAGAATTCCCCAAATACCGTATTAGCTAGAACAGAGACTTAGATTTACTTTTTTTTTGTAATAAATGTGACATAGGTAAAAAGTTAATCTCCATTAGTAAAATTATCATGCATAATTAAACTGTATTATAATAATATTTTTAAAAGAAATATTTGGAGCCTAGTTGTTGCTTTAAAGGTACAGACATACTTCTAACCCTTGCAATTTTGGAGGGATGAATTTTTGGTCTGATGCTATGTGGAAATATGTGTAACAAGTTATTTGATATGTTTCAAGAACCTTTTAATTAGCATCTCCTTTTAGTGTAGCTGTGCCTGTTTTTTTGTTTGTTTTTTTTTTTTAGGTGATGTGATAAAATCTCAGTTGCAGCCCCATGGAGGAGTACAGAGAGATAGGGCAGGAGGGAGACCCCAAATAATACCCTGCCCTGGCTTCTACAGGCCAGGTGGTGCCAGGAAATGGAGAGAAGGGACTGAATAGACTGAAGTGCCAGCAACTAATTGGAGTGGGATTGCAGGTTACAGGGTCTATCATGCCAAGGACTGGAGAGGCTGGAGTGAGTGAAAGCAAATGCTGGCCACTGTAGTGGGACCAAGGTTCAGAGGCCCATGTGTCTGTGGTGCCAGTGGCTGGAACAAGTGTGGGGTGTGCAGGTGTATGAATGCTGGCAAAGGTCAACACACACTAACCAGTGAATAGGTGCAGTGATAAGGGAGCTGGGCGTTTGTGTGTGTATGTGTCTCTCTCTCAGGGCAAGTCTGGGAGCATCTGGCTGTTGAAGGATCGGGGAAGTCCTGGCCAGCTCCCAAAGTGACTGTAGGGTCTGAGTGTCCCTACAGATTAGACCAGTGTATGTGTGCACCTTTCTAAGGGTGAGGCCACGGTGGGGTTGGCTGTTGGGGGACCAGGGGAGTCCTGGCCAGCTCTGTGTGTGAATGCACATGGACCTCAAGGGTCTCTTATGGACAGATGCCAGCAATTGGGAAGACTGTCTGAACTCTGCTGCTAGAGGGACTTTCTCTCTCTCTCTCTCTCTCTCTCTCTCTTTCTCTTTCTCTTTCTTTCTTTCTTTATATATATAGGCACACACACATACATACATACATTCTCAGTAGCAGACTTCCATCCTGTTCAGTCCAAATGGGAGCAAGATGATGCTATTGGTGCTGCCTGTAGTTGTGCGAGTGCTCTGTGTATGGCAACATCATCTGTGAGACCAGTTATGTACATATGCATATGTAATACATATGTGTGCTTTGTGTGCATCCGCCTACTGGGAATACATTTTCCATCTGGCTACTGGTTGGACCTGGGGGCATGGAGCTGCGGTAGCTTCTCTTCTCTCAGGTTGTCTGAGCAGACTTGCTACATTCCCCTAGTACCTTTTCATTATGTTCTACTGATTGTGATGTTTTGATATTGATGTTTTCTAAGGGTATCTTAATATGGAAATTGGAGAATATTTGTTATTAAAGATACAAACTATTTGATGGTTCCTCTTCTATATTACTGTTTATTTTTTTTAAAAAAGCAAGTCTTCTGCAGGAATTGAGTGAAAATAGTGTCTTGCATAGACACTCAACACTTTTAATAAAAAAGTTCAGGCATAAGTGAATGTCTTGACATGTAAAATTACTCAGTAGGAAGAGACTTTGATTTTGCTAACTTCTGTTACGCGTTCACTTTGAAGGGATTAATTTCATTTAAAAAAAAAAAGTGACATTGAGTCTTCAGTAGTACAGCTCTGTTTTGTATCAGTATGCAGGAAGCATGAGCATGAACTCCCTATTGTGTTTTAAAGCATGAGACAAACAATGTCACTTCAGTATGTGACATCCTTTCCACCACCACTATAGTGTTTTCAAATGGGATTGTGTATTTGCAACAAGATCCATTGGATAACAATTCAGCCTTTCCAGGGCTGTACCTTAGTTACGTAATTTTCAGTCTTTCTTTTTCAGATATCATGTAACAAAGTATAACAAGGGTGACTAAAAATCAGGGTAATAAAATGCTGATGCCAGTGTGTCCTTAACTGTGGTGGCTGTATAGGCTTAAAGTCTCTCCAGACAGTCCTGATGTTTTGGAGCTGCAGGAATGGGGTCCACTGCAGTAGCCAGAGCTGTGGCTTTGTAAAATCAAGATGTGTGCAGACCACTCAACTTGAAAGATAAACCTTTGGTGTAGATTAAGGTAGGAAAAAGATTAAAAAAAAATATTATCGGATATATAACCTTTAAGTGTGTGTAGAAGTTCACTCAGGTATTTCTTATAAATTCTTACTGAAACAAAGGTATGGAAAACCTTTTCCTCTGAACTCCTGTTGCTGAACTTTCCGTGAAAGAGACACTTTTTGTAAGTGTTTTGGATCTGTTGGAATTGGAGGTGGAAGAGATCTTGCACTGATTTTTCACTTTGGGCAGTTTCTCTGTAACAGTAGTCTCCAAATTGCAAGTTGTTAATTACATAAAAGCTTGAGTGTGTTATTCCACTCCAAGTGTTTACAGATCCTTGACATGAAACCTGGGATTTCCTGAAAGAACATCCTCTTTCCTTTATGACTACTAAAAATACAGGCAATAGCCAGAAACAAAACCAAACTCTGGGTGTTAAACTGTTTTCCAAAGGAGAGCAAGACTACCTAATCCAGAGATTGTAGAATGATTTTTGTTGCTGTTGTTTTTAAGAATCAGATTTAAGGTAGTAAGCAAGCAAATAATTTCTGGTAGTGAAAGACATCTGTCAATTTAAAGGTAAGAGGCGGTAATATGGACTCATTATGGTCCATGGATGCGGAATGTGACACAAAACAGCCTGCTTTTGATAAATGATGAAATCAGTCACAGAAAGAGAATTCCTGTGAAGGACTGGTTCTGAGAATGATTGATTGTGCAGTGGTGGTTGAACCTTCCTAAAAATGCCTCAAGTTCCCGGTAGTGTCAGCTGTAAAACATCTGGAACATCTTTTTCTGGAGTGGCTGTCTTTGCGGTCTGTTACCCTACCAATAACTGAATGTAATTTGTGCATAAATGATGAAGTTACATGAATTTTATCTGGAATATTAGTGGCAGTGTTTGTCCCTTCTAGAATGTAATTGTTCCTGATTAATAGGCAAGAATCAGTAAATGCAGCTACATTTAGTGTATGTTAAGAGTAGGAAGATCAGCGTTGTAGCTGTGCCAGACTTGAGAGTTGGAAGAACTTTTCATTAACCTCAGAACTCATGTGACCTGTTTGTTGTTGTTATTCCTAGTAACAAAAGAGGGTAATTTCAGCAGTAATTTTCTCAGAATTATTTATATAGCAGTAAGGAAGCTTAAGGGAGCAGAGACATTTGAGGAAGGCACATGGCTTTTGTGAGAGAAGCAGGAGGAACTTTGTGTAATGTAATCAGATTAATTTCACCAAGGATGATTTTTAAATAGGGGGTAAATACATTATGTTTTCAGAATGGAGATCAGCAAATGAAACAGATTGGTCCAAGTTTCCTGTATCAGAAGGAGCTTAAGAAACTTGCTATCCAGGACTGTGAGATAGAGTACGGAGTTCTGACTAACTTTCGAATTCTCCAAGTGTTCTTATATATATGTATTTATACACAGCAGTTTTATATTACATCACAAGGCACTTTTTTTTTTAAGAAAAGAGCAACATATTTTTCTTTTGTAATTCTGAGTATTTTCTGTTCACAGCTCATAAATGTTTGTATTACTGTGGTTGAATGTTACACAGGTTTTTTTACCCGTCGTGACCTCTTGTCCACTCGCATTCTCTGCACATGTGTAAAACCAGCCAATCATAAATATAACACTATTTGCATGTGCTTTCAAGATCATTAATTCCAGTTTATCACTTTGGCCAAAACTCAGAATATTTGTGAGATGCTTGTCTGGAGTGCTACCCTCCATGATATTCTCAAGGTTAAACAAGATGACAAGCCATTTTACTATTGGCTTGACTTTCTGTAATCTAACTGTATTAAAATCTCCCTTGCACTTCCTTAGTTAATTTAAGTTTTGAAATGGTTTTAAGAGCACGTTCATCTTGTTGTCAGCAGGGAATTTGTCATTCATGTTCCATAAATTTATTAGTGAACTGTGGTATTTTGAAAAGTGACTTTGTTTTCTGAGGTGGCAAAGCTTAGATGAATATTGCTGATTTCAGAACTCGACAAGACATTTTATGGCTGCTGCTGCTAACTGATCCATATTGAATAAAGTAGATATTCACCTAAAAGATTTAGTTAGTTTGTTTTGTTAGAAGTATTTTATTTATAATGAAAGTAATTTCAATTGACTGTACAAAGAGAGAAGTGTCTTGGTACCACAGTATCATTAATATAACAACTTCATCTGTCTGGGTATTTTTTCACTCTTTATATGAGTATTCTAGACTCTCAACAATGATACTTGATTTATCTGGTTTATATTCGAATACAGAACTGCTCTGTGTTAATTTAGAAGTAGAGTATATTTTTACAATATGTTTGGAAGCATTTCAGGTGGGCTTTTTATTTGAGAACTGGAAACAAGCTTAAAATCCTTTTCTTGCTTGCTTTCTTTTGATCATGGCTTATCAGGACTTCTGTGCCTCAATAATTGAGATGCTTAGTTTGCAAGGTTTTGAACAAAACAAAGGTAAGAAGGAAGGTAGGTTCTTACGGGTTATGCTGAGGTCCCTGACAGTGGCAGTGCTTGTGGTCTCCTTGCAGAACTGTCTGAAATGAACGTGAATGAAGATGGGACCACTGGGGCAAGAGGAAAAAGCAAATACAGGCGTACATTAAAAAAGACAACAAAATCTTCAAATAACATAGTAAATTATTATCCTCTGGCTGTCCCTAATGAATAGACTAACCACAGTATAGAAACAGTTTCTGGATTATGTTGAAAGCCAAGGCTAAAATAAACTGATTTTTTTGATACGCAGTTATTCTGTGTGATCTAAATTCTCAGCAGAACAGAGCCTTTTTCATTACTGCATATAATTGCTATTTTAGAGCACAGCAGAAAAGCAGAGCAAAAAGCATTTTGACTAGTTAAATAAATGCCTAGCCTTTGTTTATATATAAAGCCATGCAAATAACTTTTTAATTTTGAAAGGAATAGTGAATAAAATATAATGACATTAAAACTTTGGGGCCTTATTTAGAAATGTGGTGAAAATTCTATGTTGGAACTAATAGTGAAAGCTAAGAAAGGATGTTGTTGTTCATTTCCTAACTTTATGTATCAGTAGGCATAGCAAAAATATCTATATTGGCACTAGATTATGGTCTACACCGTTACTGTTGTTAATGCACCTGCACCAGTGCAAACTATGAATCTGAACTTTGCCAATGTAGGCATATTTTTTGTATCTTAACATTTACATTTAGTAGATGCTGTGCAGTGTAACTCTTCAGTCTGCAGCAAAAATAAAAATAAACTGAAAGTGTCTTGGATTCTTCAGGCAAAATTTGGCTTCCTATCCTGGTGTTTAGAACAGTGTGTACAGTAAGGAGAAATTTTCTGTCTCTCTTTTTCACCCCTTCCCTGCCACTTTCAGCAGTATTATGTGCACTTTTTGCTTCCTCTGAATCCTTTTATAGCCTCTCTGCATGATAATTTTTCCCTTAAGAAAATAAGATGTAGTCTTAGAACATACATCTGAGGTAAGATAGACAAATCTGGCTTTCCCCTTTAGTCTGGCTTGAGTTACTTATTAAATATGCATAATGCTACTTCCCGTGCACTTGAAGCAAATAGTGTGTGGTATCTTTGAAAAATTAATTTCAAGTCAGTCAGTTGCTGGGTCTCCAATCCCTGTCTTGTAAAATAGACACGGCAGAAATTTTTACCTGTTAGAAGTCTGGTAAAGAGCAAGTGTAATAAAGGGGGATACAGTACTATGTCAGCACTTGGGAAAGTGCATCACCAAGATACAAGAGCAAGTGCTGGAGTGAATAGGGAAAGATGGAAGAAAGATTGGAACTAGAAGTGGGAGAAAGATGGTTTGTATTATAGTAGGAAAAAGTAGCATTGTCCCTTACCACCAGCTCTCTTAAGAGTTCGGTATAATTTGCAGCTACATTAAAGCCATCATTTTCTTCTTGCCTCTTATTTTTTTGTGTGTGTGTTGTTTGGGGATTTTTGTGTGTGTTTTTGTTGTTGTTTGTTTGGTGTTTTTTTGTGTTTGTTTTGCTTTTTTTTTTTTTAATGACTACAGTATACTGAAAATGTATTTATTTAATCATGCTTAAATGATTTCAAATAAAAAATAGACTCAAATAATACAATAAAAATGCTAAAATATTGGTGAAATCATAATTAAGCTGTCTTAAAAGCTTGTTGCTTTTTGAGGTCATAGATGTGAGGATATCTGACATGCCTATTCAGCTAGGCAGATAATGTCCAGAGGAATAGTGACAAGGTGCAGAATTAAGCCAGCTTTATCTGTCTGAATCAGCTGGTCCTAAAACCAGCAGAGGTGGCCAATGAACCAACAAAAGTGGCCAGTGAAGCCATTATCCCTGTTGCAAAACCTGCTGAGGTGATTCACTGGAAGAAACTCTCTGGAATGGTCGGCAAACTGAGGAGGAGGAGCTGTTGAATAAAGGCCCATAGGATGTATTGGAGTGTCAAAGGGATGAATTTGGGGACTGTACAAAAGAATTTTGAGATGGTACAGATTTCATAGGGAATGTTTAAGTCAGAAACCAGAGGTGGGGAAGAAAGGTATCAAAGTGGAGTGGGGTGTGATGAGTAGTGGGGAAAAAGGAGAGAAGGAAGGGATAAAAGGGGCTAATTGCATTTGAGCAGGCAACTGGTTGCTACATTTGCCTGGTGAAGCTCTGTTGCCTGATCACCACAGCTTATCCTATGCTATTGAACTTATATTTATTTATGTATGTATTTACTTATTTATTTGTTTTATTTTCTGTGCATGTCTTTCTTGAATGTGTGTGAGATCTGCTAGCAGACTTCAAGCTGGACTAGCCAGCCATCAGGATGAGGGCCTGAGGTAGAGGGACTGAAGTTCTCTGAGGTAACTGTTAGAGACACTAGTGAAGGCTTTTTTTATTTTTGATCATTGATCCGTAGGAACAGGAAGGACTTATCTGTGCTGTGTTTATGTGGGTGTTCAGTGCAGTACTGTCCTGTTCATCTGTGTGTTTGAGGTGAGATGTATTATCTACAGTGTATGGTTCTGTCCCTATGGAGTTACAGCTCCACCTTGCCACTTGGAAAGGTGTTAGGGAGCAGCAGCTCTTACTCACCAGACCAGCAGAGGAGGGAATCCCCAAGTCCCTCAGTATACTATATCTGGCTTTCCCTAAGACATAAGGTTTTTTTCTTCTTCAATTTTTAATTATCTGTGAGGGGTCCTTTGCAGTGCCTGATGCTGTCCTCAGGGCAAGTTTTCTGTATCAGGATTGTACCAAACAGCAAAGAGCAAAATTTTTTTGTTTTCCGGTATCCAACAAATGGTCAACACCCTGAACTCTGTTAGAATTTGATATGCCCTTTGGGTAATTATCACCTCTGAAAGTTAAGGTACTTTCACTTTTGGATTTTAATGCATGCAGAGTCCTAACAGCTTTCTCTCCATAACAGTGAATAAACACTTAACTGATACAGGTGTACACTATCTTTTCAGCACAACAGGTAAATATTCTGAGGTGTTTTGGTTTTTTTAGTAGTCCTGTTATTGCTGTAAAATGACTTAATAGAAACAAATAGAAAATGATAATGAGGGGGAAAGACATTGAGTGATTTTTAGTCAAGAGCATATGAGAAAGTATTCCAAAACTGCTTTACCACTGTCACTGAAGACAGTAAATTGTTAAATGTCTAAACATGAGTAGGTAGGAAGTGGGCTTTACGGTTACTCACATTCCTAGCCCATACTTCTCAACCATCTCTAGAAGTCCTGTTAATATAAAACCTGTTTTCTGATGAAAACTGTGGGAAATAAGTTTTTTGTTGGGTATGAGTGTCTCCCTTGCAGTCCCGGTTCAGTTGTCCCTTCACCCTGAGCATGCCAACTGATGAACTGAGCCATCCAAAGGGAGTAACCTGGTATATGAAGTACCATGTATGTCAGGGAAAAGAAAATCTGCAAGATGTAATTGGATATGGGGTTTTTAAATAGTTTTAATAGTTTTTATACTTGGATTATTCAGGGGCAACTTGGAAAATCAGTTTTCTCTGAAGAGCAAATAGCAGTCATTTCATATTCTTACGTTTATTTTGTTGTACACACTTATGAAAATAGGAGAAGTTCTTAGTGTGAGTAATGCTTGCCTCCACACTGTAGAATGGGAGTAGTAGTATAGTATGGATTTCAGAAGGCATTGCTGCCTGTTTTTAATTTAACGAAACTTTTTAGATTTACAGTCATGATTAGTTTTGTTAATAAAGACAATGCCTGAAGTGGACAGCTTCTATAACATGATTTTTATCTAGGAACTCTGGACAGTTTGTTTTGTACCAGCTTTATGTAAACCAGTATTCTTAGAAAGCTGATTCTGAATTCTAAGAATACTTAGTTCTTAGTCATCTGCTCCTTCTCTAGCTTAAAACGTAATACTCTCCTGCTCCATTTTACAGTTTACTTTCTCTTTGTTGACTGAGTGTTGGGATATCATGCAGTAATGAAGACAGATTAACTCATTTGTCATCTTCAGATTCATTAAATAACATTTTTGTTGTGCACTGTGAATGGATAGTATGTGTGACATCAGGTTGCTTCCTCTGATTTTAGAGGCTCCTTAATAAACAAAATGATACAACTTTGCCAAGTACTGTTGCAAGGCATGTGAGTTTTACCAGCTCTAGTTAAGACATAAAACATTTTTTGTTATGGGCTTGACAGAGAGAGTAAACGTGATCCATAAACATTATAGAAGTATCTGACTGCCTCTTCCTTGCACCTTACTGATTTAAGCAAACTTTTAACAGCAATGACATGTTTTACAATAATTTGCTGCTTTGCTTCAAATGCAAAGCTTTCAAAGAACTTGTTTGGAACCACTTTTGATGGATGGTTGTGTTCTATTTTGTATCTATGAGAGTATCCTTCTGTAGTCTTGGAAGCATTTTTCACCTGTTTGTCAAGAAAAAAAAAAAGAAGCAATAAATATCTTGGTACTAGCATCAAGTAGATTGAAATTATCAGTGTTCCTAGTTCTGTATGAAATGTAACTTCATTGTTTGGGTATGTTTTACCAGCAATAAGTATGATTGTATTGTATTGCATTGCATACTGTCCTGATTCTTGCATGGTGAAGAAGAGGCTGTGTTATCCAATGCTAGTGTGACTACAGGTAAAGCAAGAAATAAAAAGCAAAAGGCTGTGAGGACTGTGTACCCTACCACTTCTACAGTTGTTAAAATATTTCTGTTGTGTCACAGTGGGACCATTTGAAGTTGTTAGGTTGAAAAGTTCAAACACTCTCTATTAACTTGCTTTATAAAAAGTGTGAAAACTTGCTAATAGTAAAAGATACAAAATTCTTAAGTCTTAAAAAGACCAGTATATAAGCCATAAGCAGAGCAGTAATAAAGCAGTGTTTTTTATAGGCACCTAAACCATAATCCTTATGTTAGGAAATGAATGATGGAAGACAAACTGTGGTGGTTCTGTTACCCTGGAAGTCACTGCTGTCCAGCCAGCTGGCTGAAAAAAAGAGGCCCAAAAAGACAATGAGGAACAAAGAAAATTTAAATTAAGCTGACACTTGTTGCCATATTTAGTAATAAAACTCTTAACAGAAATGAACCTGACTTTTGACCGGGTTCTCACGCAGCTGTGTTAGCTGTTGGCACCGAGAACAGTGGGCAATTGTAGCTGTTCCTTTTCTGTTCCTAAAGGATGCACTCGTCAGAGCACGATTTTACCTGAGGCTGCAGTTTAGCCTTCCTGGAGTTGATGCATTTACACTGCACTTTGTGAATTCCGTAAGTATGTAGTTCATCAGTTTCAGCCTCACCTTAGGTTTTTCCCTCTGGAATTCTCTCATCTTCTAGAAGGTATGTAAGCCCAAGGTTTGATCTGATTTCTGACTAGTACTGGCCATCCTTTTTGGTACCTTTTACTGAGTACTAGCAGTTTTTAGACTTCATTCCATAACAGTAAGGTGCTGCTGGTTTATTGAAAACCCAGTGTTAAGTTTTCAGTTCGGCCAGGTGAGGTGATTCCATATCAGCTGAAGGAACATATTTCTGGAGACTCTTCCTTTTTTGATAAATTTAGAATAGAAATAGTTTTTAGGAAAATCAGAAAAAGATTAGGAGATCCTCTTTTAGTGTTTACTGCATGTATGCATGCTGTTTTGACAAGTGCATAAATGTTTTATGGACTGATGGATCTTCTATTTAGCAAAGAACAGTAAAGATCATGCAGTATTCAAGTCTATAATAGGTACTGACATTTTTAATAGTGCAAAAGGACAAGCTTTTGGAAGGGTTGAAATAGTGACTGTGCAGTTTTATCTAAACTATTTTTTGCTAAAAAGAATGGGAGATTGATGGAAGGGAAATCATATCCTACCCTTAGATTGGGATAATTGCATCTGCCTAAGCTCTCTTGAATATGGTATGTTTTGAATTAAAAGACTGTCAGTGAAGTATTAAAAATTATTTTACTAACAATAAAATTTATTGTTGACAGCAGAACTATTAATAAGCAACTACAAAAAACACAATGGTAAGCATTCTACAAAAAAAATTGCATTTGATAGTTTTCTTTAAATCATTAAAGAAAAGTCACTACAGGACTGTTACATGTATAATAATGATGTTCTTATCAAAGAAACTTAAATACAGTTTTTGGATGGGTGCTTTGAGTAGATTGGTCTGTTTTCTCCTTCAAAAACTGAGATCACTAAATCTGCAGTCTATGGGAAAATATGTAGTGAGGGGAAATGGTCTCAAGTTGCGTCAGGGGAGGTTTAGATTAGATATTAGAAGGAAATTCTTCACTGAGAGGGTAGTTAG
>WUAM01000431.1:100339005-100375101 GCA_024336885.1 Actenoides hombroni | reverse complement strand
AATTTTATTTTATCCTGGACTTTTTAGAGGGAAGGGTTTTACTTCCCAGCTTGATTCACAGATTGTCTCTCTTGACTTAATACCATAATCTCTTGCAAGAGCTCTGAAAGGGTCTTCTCTGGATCCCGCTCAAAGACCAGCATTAGTTCCATTGTGCATATTGCTGTACAGTGTGTGTTTGTTCTTAGCTTCTCCCTGTGGCATCCCAGTTTTTTTGAGATGCATTTGTGAATTTAGGGTAAACAAGGAAGTACACAAAATATCCCTGCCCCTTTAGCTTGAAAATGGGTTGGGAATCCAACTAAATGAATTTGCTTGAAGGATATTAATTATAGTAGTTCATAATGAAATTACTTTTTCATAGTACTGTTACAAGTTCTGCATGTTCTCTGGTGGTTTCAGAATGGTAGACATTTAAGACTAAGTTGTTATATTTGGTCATCCTTTCCCAGATACTAGGTAATCTTGATTTTCAGTCATTTGTTGGAATTGCATCCAACAGAAATAATGGAAGCACATTGGAAGCACAACATGTGCTGTGGCTTCAGGGAAGACATTGTTTTTATTCATTATGTTGTGTCACTTGTAGCTTCAAGGATGGAAATTTTCCAGAATTTCTCTCCCATTGATGCTCCACTTTGAGATAGATAAATGAGTGCTACCATCATTTGCATCTCTTTGGAACATCTCTCTCATGAGGAAAGGCTAAGAGACCTGTGTTTGTTTAGCTTGGAGAAGAGAAGACTGAGAGGGGGTCTTATCAATGCTTATAAATATCTAAAAAGTGGGAGTCAAGAGAATGTGGCCAGTCTCTTTTCAGTGGTGCCCTGTGATGGGGTAAGGTGCAGTGGGCACAAACTAGAACAGAGGAAGTTCAACTTAAACATAAGGAGAAACTTCTTTACTCTGAGAGTGACAGAGCACTGGAACAGGCTGCCCAGAGAGGTTGTGGATTCTCCTTCTCTGGAGACTTTCAAGACCCGTCTGGATCTGTTCCTGTGTGGCCTGCCCTGGGTGTTCCTGTGCTGGCAGGGGGGTTGGACTCAATGATCTTCAGGGATCCCTTCCAACCCTTACCATTTTGTGATGTACTACAGGTGAATAGGTAAACTCAAATTACGCTTGCAAGTTCATGAGCAAACATGTTTGAAAATAGCAAGTTATTTTTTAATGTGCTATCAGTTTTTATTTGGAGGGTTTTTTTTAAGTCCACAGCATTGCCTTAAGGCCCCGTGAGATCGTCCCAGGTTTATTTGTAAAGCAAAGCAAAACAAAAAAGCATGACTCTTTCTGAAGTGTAATGTTTTATCAGATGGAAAAAAAAATAAATATGAGTCCATAGAAAGTGAACATGGGATAAAAAATTTGTGTGTTCTCTGAGTTGAATATGGTGCTTGTCTGATGAGATTACTGAATGGCTGAATACAACTAAATTATGGATATAGTGAGTATGAACTAGTATAGAGAGAGGCAATTCTGTAACTCTTCTGTAACTAGGAGCATGTCATTGATGGTTTTATTTATCTATCTTAGTGACTTAATATTATGTTTGCAGAGATAGTTGCGAAATACCAAGAATTAGGCAATTTGCTTCCCATTGGCATTTCCTGTGGGTATGCTGCATATATAGCATTCTATTGTCTACATTATACATTTAATGTCTTCAACATTATTTCCTTTATTGAATAGTTAGCAAAGACAATCAGCAATAGAACAAGCAGCCCTACTGAGCTCTTAAAAATAAATTTTGTGGGTGTATTGCAGCTTGTTCAGTTGTGTTCTGAAAATACTTAAAATTCTGATGAATGAGTGACTCCGGTTTTCCTGCCACAGTGATCCTTTGTGTAATATTACCCATGTTTTTGGAATAGTCATATTGTTATCATGTTATGGTTTTTACTTGGCAAAATAGAAGTCTGTTGACTCAGTTGGAATTTCAGAGTCAGAATTTACTGGCATAAAAAAAATCTAAATTTTATTTTGCTAGAATATAGTTTGTTTTACTTTTGTACTCCTCAGAATTTTAAAAGAATATTTTAATTTGATCAGAACAAAGCCATAACCACTTTCTCATTAGAAACAAAGGGAAAAAAAAGTGGTTCACAGCCCATAGGGCACCCTGGTAACTACTGTCTCTTGATTGTTTTGTGCTATGTAAAATAGTATGTTTCTATGGCATACCACAGATTCTTTGACTTTTCTTTCTAATGTGGAGATTAAACAGGGATTTTTTTTAAGGAATCGCAAAAAATAGTTTTCAAAATAGCTACAGAGCATCTCAGGATTTTAATAAATTAATTTTAGAGAAGTTTGTTCATAACAGTAATGGAAGTCTTAGACTACAGAAATGTTTTTCAGTGTATAATGATTAAGAGCTCCTTGTACATTAAATCTTAGAAGTTTTGTTTCTGCTTTTTGGTGTTTATTTTTTTCCCTATGGAAACTTCAGGATACTATATCTTCTGCAAGTGGCAAAAGCAATTTGTAACTTCCCAGGCTGAAAATGGAAATCACTACTGAATTTGATTCCTATTTAATATTTGGCATGCAGCTATTTTTAACATAGTTTCAAAAATGCTTGTGAATCTTTGCAGTACTGTGTTTTTTTAAAATTTTATTTATTATTTGTTTGTTTAAATCATTTATTCAGTTTTGTTTATAGTTCTGTTAAGTCATTCTTCTGTGGTACAAGAATTCCACAACTTAATTACATTCCTCAGGAAATGAGAATCTTATACTTGCAATGAGGTCAAATACAAAAGAACTAAATCACGACTTCCATCAACTTCTTCCTTTACCTCACACAAATCCTAGAATTCCAAAGCCTCAAGTGTGTTTGAGCATGAAGGAATCAGTTTTGTTTGTTGGGGTTTTTTAACTAGCACTGGCACTGTGGCTGGTTGCTTTAAGCTCAGACAAAGTTTGCAGGGAGCCAATTGCACTAGTTGGAAAGAGTTGTAGGAAAAAGCCAAGATTTTTAGGTGTGCAAGTTATACCTTGACTGTAAACCATAAAATATTGCATGACTATTTTAGTGGATTATACACTCTAGATTTTATGTGCTTCTTACAGATTTGCAGAGTGGTTATATGATATTGCACTTTTTGTGCAGTGTATGCTACTTTCTGTGTTTTCTCTCAACTCGTTGCTTACTTCGATAATTATTTCAAAATCCAAATTTGTAAACTGTTAATAGCTTATGGTGACTACTCTGTTTTGTTTTCTTCTGTACTTCAACCAATCTAATATAAAACTTGGAAATACCTCCTTACTTCTACCTTGAATGATTTCACTCCCCTGCCCTTCAGTCTTCAAGTTAGAAATTCTTGTATAGCCTTTTGTGAAAGGCTTTTGAAACAGCTGAGCTGGTAGGTTTGTAATGTTGAAAGTACTAAGAGGGAATTTAGAGGGAGTGGGGCTGTTATTCAAGTCTTCTGCATTTAATATTTTTGCATCAGAGCAATGATTAGAGAGCCTCTTGTTAATTGAGTATGGCTTTTGACTCTGAGATTAGAAAAAATGGTATGCATGAAGGAAACTGCCTTGGTGGGATATGAGGTGGGGTTGAGCACTGTAGTTGGACCAGAAGATACAAAGCTAATAGTAAACCTCTGCTTATTTATTCTTCTGCTTTATTTTTTTCTGTGTAAGATGGACTACACCATACAAAATGCAGAGAATATTCATGATTTCTGTAATAACATGGTCACCTACTACTGTCTCTTTCTTTACATGAGGATTTATTCCTATATGTGAGTCATGATTATTTTTTGCCTATAATTTTGAACTCTGTTCCTGCCAGACACTTCCGAGTGAGGTGACTGCAAGAAACAAAGCCTCGTTATGATCTGGGAGGTGTGGATTGTGCAACAGGCTGCCTTGTTTGCATTGCCAAGTTGCCATTTATGAAGGTGATAATTGAGTAAAGGTGATGTTAAGGATCATAAATAGTTTTTCTGCATAATTGATTTTTTTTTTTCCATGCTTAATTTTCTCTTGGTATTTTATGTATAATGAAGTAGCTCTTCAAGAGAGAGATACTTTGATTCAGGAGACCTGAAGCCATATGGTCAGACTGAGGTTTTGTTTTCACAATTAAAAGAGAAAAATAGTAGTGGGAGTGGCATGGGTTTGAATTTTTTCTAACCATGGTAACTGTGCGTGGGCAGCGCTGGCAAAACAGTGAGGACAAAGTATTTCTGTTTTGCTGAGGTAAACTTGCTGAGACAAGACCTGTGTCTCTGTCTGAGACTGACCTTGTGTTTAGTTTTCCTAGAGGTAAAAATACCTCTAGGTAAGTGCCAAAAAACCCTGAAACCCTGCTGCTGTAAAACCAGCTTGAAATGAACTTTTTAAAATGCAGGTGTTTTTAGCCTTGCTGGTTTCTTCATTTCTATCTGTGAGCTGTTATTCTGCAGCATGAAGCAAAGGTACATGGCTGTTGTCTACTCATTTTCCATATATTTTTTTTCCCCTTTCTTTTAGATCTGTTTTTAATTAACATGTATTTGTGGGGGATTCCTGAGTGTGTGGATATAATGCCACCCCGTGAAAGCAGGCTAGCATAATATTTTCAAAGACTCAACTGATGGAGAGGCTTACTTTGAATTTGGTCAGAGGTGAAGGCATTTGTAGAGTTCATAAAGGTGCTCAACTCCTCTTTAGGATTGTATTCCTCAGTCTGAGTCTTGTATCTTTTAAGTTAAATGGATGCAACTGAATAAAGAATCTTCTCCAAGGATATATTTTTTTTTCCCCTACAAGAAAGCTTGTTTGTTCTGTATTGCCTATGCTCAACTTCTAAGGAACATTAGAAATTAATGTAAAGATTGATATATTCAGTGATTCATATTGTTGACTGTTGCAGGGGAAAAACTGCTCGGATCATGTTGTATAAACTTCAAAAAGCAATTTATTGATTTATTGATGTGATGTAATCAGCAATCAGGGAACTGCATGCTTAAGAACAACACCAGGACTAGAATAGATAACCCAGAGTGTCGGATCTTTAGAAAAAATTAAGAAACATCTACAGATATCTAAACACTTTTCATAACGAATCATGTAAAGTTCTAATTCCCCTCTTACCCCACACAGTTACTGGCACACAAGCTCCATGGGCAGTGTGGGTTACAAGCAATGCTTGCTCTTCCAGGACTCTTGAGTTCACCTAATTGCACATGCCACTTCCTGCAGATACAGATATTCCAGCTTTATACCAGGGCCACTCCCTACAATCTGCTAATCTGCAGGGCAATGGTAAAGTCGTGTCTGCCCTCCCACCCTAAGTCACATAGCCTGCCTGAGCCATGGATCTCACTGCCACTATGCTGGTTGGAGTGTGGCTGCCCCAGTAACCTGGTGGGGAGGCTGCTCCCAGAGGCGTGGAAGAGGTCACGATGCTGGTGGAGTGATTTCTTTGTTGTCCGGTCAGGCTTTGGTGATTGCTGTGTTGTCATTATGAGGTTCTCTTTCCTCCATTATAAATGAAGTATAAATATTTGTCCTTCTTTTCAAGCTGACTCTTCCTTCATTTCAAAAGTGTCTTTGAAATTCCCCAGTTATTATTCAGTCATTTTCAGAGTTGTCTTTTTAGCATTATCATTTTTTTGTCAAAACACACTCTCGGATAGTTTTGGGTGTTCCAGTTGCATGCTGTTTACACTTGTCTGGCTTTCCAAGTGGTGTTATCCAGGCCATTTGCTAAGGGTGGGCCATACGGGTGCTCTCTTGTTGACTTTAATCTAAGCATAATTGTCTTCATGGAACATAAAATCGTTATAACATCAATTTAGCAGATTATTAATATTGTGTCTTATTTAGCTTTCTGTGCTGCAGTGATTGTTTTAAATATAAACTGTATTAATATGTGGTACATCCTTAATACTTCCTTGTGCATATCTTACAATTTAACACTATCTAAAGGAGAAGATGATTATTTTGTAATTTTACCTGTCTGAGGCCAGTTAAGCTGTGGTAATTGAACCATAATGATAGTTTTCCAGCTGCAGTTAGGAGTAACATCTTCATTTGCTGTTCTTCTGTGAGACCGTGTTCATGAGCTTGTTAAGTGTGTTGGCTTCTGAGGTACTTTATTCCAAGTTGTTAGTGGATAGTGTAGGTCTCTCTTCCTGGGGTTATTTCATACCCAAGATTTGCAATCGTGTAAAATCTGAGGCATGATTATGGCTCTGTTAAGATGATTTAATCCACTTTGCTCCTTCAGAAATGCTTTTATAGCAAACTGATTTGAAAACCTCTTAATTAAGCACACGGCTTGTGTGTCCTTCTTTCAACATTGTCGTTTGGGAGTGATTTGCTGAAGTAGCCTACTGGGGTTTCTCCTTCCCTGTGCCTTAACGTGCAAAAGAACATGCTGAGTTAAATACAGATTGCTGTGATTTGAAAGCCTTTGGACTGTAATTTATATTGCAGTTGCTTATAAATGTAGGTAGACTTTTACAAAGCGCGATATATCCTTTTTCAGTAATCTTAGACTCTGAAATTACTGAAAGTGGAACTTGGTCTCGTAAAGTACCAAGATGTAGATCTTCTAATGTTTTGGTGTATATTAAAATCAGTAAGGTAGGTATCTATCTGTTTAACAAATTTTCATAACAATTTTTTCATCCTTCACAGGCAACATTTTGTAATTTTACTTGGTTTTGACCACTGTATATGTATTGTTTCATGCTGTTGTTCTAGTAGTTTAAGGCCTTGTCTTTGTGCCTAGAGACAAGGATATTTTGGGTTGGTTGGGGAAGTGTTTGTATTTGGCATTTAGGGTTGTTTCTTGACTACTGTGTTGATTTTGATCAGTATAAGAGAAATGCTGACATGCTGGAGTGAGTCTTGAGGGCTACCAGGGTGGCTTGCGAGTTCACGTCCATGATACATGAGGAAAACGTGAGACAATAGGGTTTCTACAGACTTCACAAGAGAAGTCTGGGGTGGGAAGTCTTACTGCTGTCACATCTACTTAATGGTGGGATATACAGAGAAATAGAGCCACCCTCAGAGGTGTACAGTGAGGAGGCAAGAGGCACATGAACCCAAGTTGTAATGAGAAATACTAAGGGCTGTGAGAGCAGTCAGTCATTGGAGCACGTAACCCAATGATACTGCAATACCTCCATCCTTGGACATACTCAAAACACTTTAGCTCAGGGCCCTGTACAATATGATATAGTTGTCCTCACTTTAAACTGAAGGTTGGACCAGGTGACTTGAGAGGTCCTTACCAATCTAAATTAGTAACTGCTTTTATGCAACACTTGGGTGTGATAAAGACAGGATTTCATATCTTGTAGCATGCCACATTTATAAGTGAGTTTGAAATGGTTATATTTCACCTAAACCCATAATTTACTTAGTTCTATAAAACATTTTATTCATGTGTGATAAACTTTATTTTTACATCTCTTAGGCAACACCATGTCTTTTGTAAATAAAAAGACAATGGCATCTGGTTTGGAGTTATTTTTTCCAGATAGATCAAGTTACATTCCAGGTAGACTTAGTTTTACTCCGGTATAAGTTTTCTCCTGTCAATCTGCAATAAAGTCATTATGTATAAAACTAAGTGTTACAGATAGAGCATTTTACCTAAAAATAGGTTACACCGCAATTAAATTATTTCAGATCTTGTCAGTAGGTGACCTTGCTGAAAACTGTTCCTGATTTTAAAGCTTTAAAGTTGTACCTACATCTTTCTCTTGAAAAAATTTACAGAAAGTAATTGGGCTTCTTAGAGCTGTTGTGAGGTTAAAATTTTTTGTTGCTGGAAAAAAAAAAAATCACTGAAGGGGATCGATCAACTTTGCCCAGAATTACCAAGCAAGCAGCCCTCTGACAAACCAAATTCTTCTCTCTAGGACATGATTCGCTCAGACAGAAGAACATCATGTGACTAAATTATCATTAAAATTTGAGCCAGAGGAGGAAGCAAATGGCCACAGTTACACTTGAGCACTCATGTTTGCAGAATAGTAAATATATGTACTAACATGGTTGCAGTGAAATACAGGCTTTGGGAGTCAAATCTCTGGCATAGTGAAAATCAGTGCACCTTTCTTCACAGGAGCTCAGATTTCATCTATTAAATTCACTGTCAGCATTGTCCTTGAAAACCAGTGTCCCTGTAAGTGTTAGATGCAAGTTCATCATCTTCATAGGTCCAACTACTGGATTAATTGACTAAAACATGTTTTGCTCTATTGCATGTAATTTAAGGAGAATTTTGGAGAAAGCTGCTCAATGCTCAACTGAATATTCCAGCAAGTAAGTACTCTTTTGTCTAAACTGTAGTCCTATGCTGGAATCCCACAAAAATGTGAATTTTAGCATACCATTTCATATATTGTTGGATGTTTTGAACAGGAGTCCTGTCAGAAAGGTGTCTTATTTAGCACTTTTTATTGCCTGCCCTTCATTATCTGGTGGAAAAAATAATTCCAAGAGGGATCTGTGAGATTTGTGAAGAAAGGCAGGTGGATCACATTTCCTTCTTTTGGTATGGTTCTAGTTGTCTGCTCGTAAATTCCTCTATTGTGTAATTTAGTGACATTCTGAGTGGAACAGTGGATATTGGTTATTTATTATTGGAAGGTATTATTCATGTAGAATTTAGTAAGGTCTACTAGAGAACCGTGCCGGTGAACTTGTGCATGTTATACATCTGCTATGTGTAGTTGTATACCTCTAGATTTAAGAACTTTTTGGAGAAGAGATGGTTTTACATTTTGTGTGACACCCGTTCGCTATTCATATAAAGTTAACAATTCTTCTGTATGTAGATGTAGCTTTTTTCATACTGATGTGCCCCTAAAACAACACTGTTTATCTTCTCATTAAATGAGCCTGTTGCTGGGATATGAAGTTGTTCTTTTTCCAATCTATTTTTAGAAGGCTGCATATATATGCCACTCAAACCAAAAGCTATCATTACTGACAGAGTGGCTGTAACCATTTTCCATTAGAAGTCCTATTTCTTTTCATTTATCTGTCATCTTTAAAATATCAAGCTGTCATACATGTAAAACTTACTGTGTTAAAAGTCTTGAAGTATAGTGAGGCATATTAAGTGTCTAACCTTAAAATAATTTTGATATTGAATTAAAAAGTGCTGTATACCAGCTCTGCTGTGCAGATGGCACAGTGAAAGGGCAAAAATCTGATCGGTGCAATGAAATGGTGAGTAGCAGCTTTGCTTTCCATTGCTGTGCAGCTAAGGGACTACGGTAAATCCGTGAACTTCAGTCAGTAATCATAATACTCTACTGTCAATTGGCAGTTTTAACAAAGCCATTGCCCTGAATTTTTGCAGGCTTTAACTTTATGTGAGCTTTTATATTCTGATGGAAGAGAAGAGCGTGTAGCAGTAACTGTTACTTAGCCCAGTAGCCTGTCTCAGTAGCCCATAGTGTATACCTAGGGAAGACTACTGACTAGTCTAATAGGTGTTTTTACCTCCCCAGAACATGGCCAGTTTCCAAACTTTTGCAGCTGAAGGACTTCATGAGGCAGAAGTGTCACCTTTGTTTTTAAGTCCTCAGTGGGCATTTCTTTCAGAAAGTTTGTGTAGTTCCATTTTGAATCCCAGTAAACTCTTGTAAAGAATTCCATGTTTTGTTTTGTTTTCCTTGTATTAGAGAAACAGATGAATTGTCATTGCTTAATGTCTATATTGGTGCCAGTCCTGACTTGGACTCACATCCTTTCCACTGGGTTATGTCCAGCCTGAAGAATCTTAAACAAATCAATTTAGCACTTTATGGAAATTGTTCCAAAACTTGTATCATTACTTTTTACTCTTCTTTGGACTTTTTTTAGTTCATTCATGTTTCCTTCCTTGCTTGCTTTACTGAATGTTTCAATTAATTCCACAGTTGATATTGAGCAGTGCGCTGCTCTTTCATAAACCTGTTGTGACTCAAAATCTCTGTCCTCTGAAGTAACATACAATTCAGAAAAAAAGAGGGATAAAGTGTCATCCAACTTTGTCTTACTGAATACCTCTTTTTTTTTTTTAGGGTATGGAAGAGCATTAAGCATACTGCAAACAGTGCAAATGTTCTAACAATACTCATCGTTTTTCGGGGGACTTCATATTCCACTCTTATATTCTGCATTGTTGGATGAAGATTTTATATTCTTGTGCCTTAAAACCTATTATTTGACATGTTAAATCAGATTTCATTCGCCACGTGGATTATTTTTATGCTTCATTCATCTTCTTGTATAGCACTGGTTGTTCGATGTTGTCTGACAACACTTAAACTTGGCCTTTGTCTTTACAGCTGTGAGAAGTGTAGTATTATCAACTGTGTAGTTCTAATGCTTAACTAGGTCATGATCTGGCAGGCCACCATTTGACTGAAAGAATGCAAACAGCCGTATTGACTTACCAAGAGTATAGATATATATGTAAGTACAGTTGAACAGCTGCTCTGAAGTTCTCCCTTTGATCAGGGTAGAATTACTTTACAGCTTGCAATATAAACATTAAAAGATGAGCTCATTTAGAAAGATAAAAGCTTCTAAAACCTCTTCGATCTAACCCTGATGACTTTATTGTACCTTCTTCTCATTGAACTAATTCAATTTTTTTATCTTGTAGTTCTAGAGCAGTAAAGCTGCAGTCCTAGTGATCTGCTCTTTTACTGGCTTGCTTGTGTGCACGCACAGAATCCTCTTATCAATTTGAACAATTTTAAATAAGGAGAATGTGGAGGCAGTTCTAACTTTTCAGTTTTGGAAGAAAAGTCATGGTGGATAAGCAAACTCTTTAATATAGTGGCAAAAGATGTTGTTGGAAATGATGTAGGTGAAAACCTTACAACTATAAGATTAAACTGAGATAGAATGATAAGAAAAAGCAGTGTTTAGGTAGTTTCTTCTCATAACATTGTTAAAGTTTGGGTTATTTCTTAATTTAGATTCTTAAACCTCTGCAGAACAATTTGTATTAGATTTCTGTGATGTTATTTTTAATTTCTGTGATGAGTAAAGTTCCAGTTTTACATAGACAATACAGTAAATCAGACAGTCTTTTTGGGAGCCCTAGTTAAAGCAGTTCAGATGGGTGGGCACATTTTATGCCAATACAGTTTGAATTCGTTCAGCTGTAACAGGTACTATGTCTAAACTTCACGCCTCCTGCCAACAAGGGTAGGGACACTGATGTTTATTTTTTATAAGGAATAATAGTGTATTACAGTTTTTATTTATGAAGTTCCTCGTTCAGTGTAGAATAAAAAGCAGTGTATTTTGGACTTTACTAAATGAACTTGTAGTACTGTGGAAACAGTGGTATAAAAATAAAGCTAAACTTCTGTTGCATATTAAGTTCCAGATGTCTTTTTTTCTGTTGTTACTACTTTGCCTCTTCTGAATTTAAGCAGTGCCAGGAACTTCTGTCGTCTTTACTTCTCTTCAGTTGTCGATTTGACATAAGTGTTTGCTATAGATTATATGCTTAAGCATTCAGAGCAACAGCTGAAATAGTTCATTTGTCTGTGAATAAATGTATTTAGAGTATTACTAATAATAGCACAGTTAACATTTTTCCATCATAACCTCTCCACTTTCAGAGCAGACTTGCACAAGAAGTTCAGAAATTTGAGTTGAAAACTATATATCATAATAGTCTTCTTTTCATTCTTTGGATCACAATCAGTAGCTGATACACAAGTGAAGACATTTAAACTCCTTGCAGACTTTATACATTGTGTTCATATGGACAGTCACTTTCATTTGCTTATGTTCCTGGAGCCATAAAATAGCACAATTGTGAAGTTGTATTTTTACTGATAAAAAGTTGGAGAAAAGATGTGGATCACTCCCTTCCTCCTCCCCCCACCCCCAAATTTTAGGCAACTTCCCTGATTTTCAAACTTAGATTAGTTTGCAGTGTTCTAGAAAGATATTAAGGGACTATATTGCGCTGTTGAAAATGTTTGGGTAATTGACGGTGAGCTAGAAAACTGTCCCAGAGTGGAATCAGTCAGTACAGTGCTGGAATGAAGTAGAAAATGGAGTATTGTAATCTGCAGTCGCATATGTATCAAAATGCAGATTTTGCTTGGACCAAGAATGGAAGTCCCTTGACCTCTCGCCCTGACGTGTGTGTTCCTAAAAGGCAGGAGGATATCAGAGTTCCAGGCCAAATTACAAAGTATGAAGAATAAATCCTGTGAGCCCTGCAAACTTTACAATTCCTCAGCCTTTCCAAACTACTTTAGTCAGGCAGTCATTTGGGGTTTGTTGTTTCTTGGGGTTTTTTGTTTGTTTGTTTGTTTGGGTTTTTTTGTGTGTGTGTTTTTTGGTGGTTTTTTTGTTGCTGTGTGTTTTTGTTTGTGGGTTTTTTTGTGTGGGTTTGGTTGGTTTTTTTGTTAATGCAGATGTCTGAAACTCCCATGAAGAAATTAAGAGTTAGAAGAGCTGTTTATTTTTAAGTTCAATAAAGCAAAACTTTTAACATACTATTTTCATTGCTGATAAGTTGGACAACTCTCTTTCAGCAGAAAATAGGCCAAGAGTTGTATGAGAATTCAAATTGAATTAATTCTTTGTATTAATAACAGTATGAGTGGCGAGTAGGAAAACCTAGGGAACAAACATCTTTGCTTGTTGTATTTGGGAAGTTGTTATGGTGGAGATAGTACTAGTGGTCACATAACCTTGATCAAGAAAGTGCAGCCAATGAATCTAGCCAGAACAAACTGGAGAGGATTTTCTTGAAAGTAAGTAAGACTGGAAAGCTTCTAGAAACACCTAAAAAGTTTGTGTTAAAGTCTGGAAATAAATTTTGATGGGATCTGAAAAACTTTGCGTGGAAACTGTAGGCATTGGAGTCCATATATCAGCTACAAGGTTTTGATTATAATACTTCTTAAAATCAGTATATGACTTGCTTAAAATATATGAAGGATTCATAGATACCTTAAAAGGCACTTTACAGTACTGCTTAATTAGTTTTTAAGTGAACTTAAAGGCTTAAAAGAGACTTTTAGTCTGCCAGAATGGGGCTGTGAAAGCTGCTGAAGAACAGTGAATGAAAGCTGCTGAGTTGTTTGCTTCGTTGGCTGTCAAAGAGAGGCTCTATTTCTTATTTGTTATACCTTTTAAATGTCTGGAAAAGAAACTTTGCGTGTTTAGTTGTGGTTTTGGAAGATACTGTTGCTCAGTGGCCAAGTTTCAGTAAGCTGTACTGTAAGTTGTTATATGTTGGTGCGGAACAGCAAGGACCAAAGAGCAGCTGGAAATGACATGAGCCTACCACATGCAAATAATTTGACAATCTGTATACAGAGAACGCAGAAACAATTTGAAAAATGTAGACTGCTCCTGCTGGCAATAAATTTCCTTGTCTACAACTAGAAGCAGCTTGAGGCATCGCGGCGATACTCTTTATCAGTTGCTTTATGTTCATAAGCCAAAAGAAAAAAAATTAAATGTATATTAACAGACACTTCAAGGAATTATTTCTGTGCTTAAGGAGATTTATTTTCATGATATCGCTTACAAACGTATAGTATTGCCTGTATACTTGAAATATTCAAGCCTAGAAAGTTAGTATGTTGGTGACACTGATGCCTTTGAGAGGAGTTCCTTACCCATGTTTGTTTTTAAATATAGCAGATGCAAGGATTGAGATTACCTCCCCCCCTATTTTCTTGTTCCAGTCAGTGAATAACTGTTCTTGTAACAGTAATGTAATATCTCAATTGAAATTGATGTACATTTAAAGAAAACCAAAGCAGTTCAGATGCATTTATGGACTATAGTAATGTCTATTGTAGAAAAAGTTTAATTAAAACGTTTGGAAAAAAACCCCAACACTGTAGACCAAACTTTTTTTAAAACTATTTAAAATAAAGCACTCTTATTTATAGAAGTAGTTATGGTTTTTTTTCTAAAATGTATATTAATTTGTTCATGTTTTGCCTGACACAGAAAACACTGCACAGAGGTGCAGTTTACACTAATGCTAGGCCACCATATTAATAATCCATGAGAAGAAAGTACTGTGTTCCACTTTAAGACATTGTCTTCCAGCAGTCAAAACCTGAAAAATGGATGGTGATGACTTCACATTTTTTCCTGTCACTCTCAGTAGCTTGAAATAACAAACTCTTTAAAAAAATCCCTGCTGAAATGGAAGAAAGTAATCTGTCTGCATTGCACATTGGAAGTAGAACTGAATTTGGTGCAGAAGATGTTCTGCTCTGTTATTGTCTATGAGGCTTTTTTCAGATTTTTTTCAAATGAAAAAGTCGAACTAGATTTTTATGACTTTGGAAAAATAAAGACAAGTTAGCAGGTGAGTACTGGCTGCATTGAACATTCTTTGGCTGAAGGAAAATCAGCAGAACCCAGACTCTGCCTTCCTTTCTGTCAAAGGTGATGATCTCTCAGATCTGTTCCGAACTCCGGTTGAGTTATTCCTTGATCCATGGCCCAGAAATCTTTTGAAGTGTTGAGTCCTACATGTTGCTGATCACTTTTTCACGGAAGCTAAGCAAATGCAGGATTTGCACATGTTGAGTGCTGCTATTTTCTCTTCCTACTTTGTGTCTTCAACATAGGCAAACATGGATTGCAGTAGGACTTCACTGTAAGTTTTGTTGTAATGTGCAGTGTCCTGCAACAAGTCCTGCTGTTGCATGATGCTGGTCTAGGTCTGTGTCAATCTCTTTCTGTTCCTACTGGTATCCTTTTTGATAGCCAGTATGTTCAGTGAATTACTAGCATGCCCACATTGCCTGATTTCTATGCCACAGTCTTAAGGAGGCTATGCTCATAGTGTCTGAAGGAAAGGCCAAGTTCCCTTCTTCCTCTTTACATGCTAATATTTGTTCCTCTCTCTGAAAAAACATTTACGTGTAAATCCAGTCTATATTGTTAATAAATAGGGTTCTTGGATCTTGGCTGTGGTGTCCAGACTCATAACTTAATTTTGCCTCCATGAAGCATTTTTTCTTGTTTCTCAGTAAAAAACAGATGGTGGGATAACAAATGAGTCTACTCTGACAGCAGTTGTTGAGGTTGTTTGCATGGATTCTGTGTATTGGAAAAGGTACAACATGAAACAGAAATGCCAGTGTGCACCTCTGGGAGTTGTTGACAAATGACTGATATAATTTCACACCAGAAGATTGTCCCAGAAGTGTAGTGCCCACCTACTTTATTAAAGTGAGTTTAATCTGTCTATACTTGGTTCAAGAGTTTTTGTGCTGTAAAACAGGTTTGTTTAAAGAAATCTTAGAGGTTTATTAACCTCTAAAATAAACATTAAAATAAGCTTCAATAACTTTTTTTTTCCCCCAGAAGTTTATTTAACCTCCAAAAAGAGCTTTGCTAGTGGAAAATGTAAAGAACTGGTTTTTGTGTTCATGATTAAGATATGTCTGATGTATTAGTGGGAAGGAAGGGTCATGGGCAAGATTTTCCTCTTCAGATGACCTAGGAAAACCTTCTTATAAAATGGCAATAGGCACATGTCTCAAAATAATCAGTTGGTCAAGGTGGTCTGGTTATTGGCTTAATTTACTAAAGCACAATAGCTTTTATCTTTGGAATTTGTATTGGGAGTTCTAATGCCAGATATGCTTAAGCTTGTCCAACACTACACTGTTACAAACATGTAATAGAAACTGCTGTTGCTTACAGTTTTCTTGTGAGCAAAAGCTTGTGGGTTGTTTTTGGTGGTTGTTTTTTCTAATAATTTTTTCATTATTACCAACTGAAGTAGGTACCTAATTTCTGAGACAGGAAACTTTGTTACAGAAGCAAAGTATTTTCTAGTGTCAGGGTTTTTTTTTTGTGCTGTGTTTCTTAAGCACTCTTGTTGCTTTGTGGTGAAAGCACAGGCTTATGACAACAGTCAGGGTATATTTAGTGTGGAAACATTCTTTGCTTTGTGAAGAATGGTCCAGAAGAAAGGCAGATGAAAATTCATGTGGATGGTTGTTTAGAAAGTGGTCTGCAGCATAAGAAATAATCCTCTTGCTTATAAGGCACTGGAGAGAGCTGTAGGAGAATTCATTATCTACAAATGTTTCTGGCAAAATACTTCAGATGATGTAGCAGACCTTGATAGAATATATCTGCAGCTTGTTGGCATTCTGACATTTTAAAATCTTGAGATGCTTAATTTTTAATAAAGTTTTACCAATGTTTTAATCTTTTCCATTTGTTATAAGAGCATGGTATATAATAAATACTTCTGTTCTCAGTCAGTGGTTAAAATTAGCTTTCTGTGAAATCAAATACTGTCGTATACAGAAAACAGATCAACTGATAATTTATAGTACAGCAGTTGTGTAGTATCTTGCACAGTGTGTATAACTTTGTGTTAATATAGTCTTTTGAATAACACCTTCAGTGTATCTGCAGGTGTGCTGGCAGAGGGCTCAGCACAAGCCACATTAGAAGCTTCTTTGTGTTAGAATTGAATTTCTGCTATCTGCATCAATCTTGAATAAACAAACTTGAGAGATGAGACTTTCATTAAGTAAGCATAGGAAGCACATGGGGGTATGTGGTAATACCATCTCATCAGAGAAAGAATTAAATGATTCATAATTTATGGATAATCAGAGCTCTTTTTTATTTTTTAATCTTTTTCAGAAGTAAAATGTATTTTTAATTGTGTATGTGCTACTGAATCTCCTTAGAGTTCTTCCCAAAAGAACAAATTTCCTATCCAAGGTTTTGAAGAAGCAGAGGGAGAGAGAGAAGGGATGAGAGCTCACAAGTATATGCATCAGTCACAGACAGTACCCAGGTTTGGAATAAGTCCAAATGTAAATTTTAGAGGTTCTTGTGAACTCTTAGGCTTTTCTTTATTGTTGTTATTGTTCTTTTGTGGTTTTGGTGGTGGTTTTGGTTGGGTTTTTCTTTCTGTGTGTGTTTTGTTGTTGGGTTGGTTTTTTTTTGATCAGAAAAAGAGGCTGAATTGGAAACGAGTTAGATAAGGATTCTTGTGCAGAAGAGAAAGTGTAATCTGAGCAGAATGTCGTACAATTTTTTTTTTTATTAAAACCACAGTTCTCTCCTTGTGTATAACCTCTTCTACTGGACGTGACCAACATACTTAACACTGAAATACTGAGTCATGAAAATACAGTTGGTAAGAGGCAAAGTGCTGGTAGGATTAGTTTTAATATTGTCTGTAAGGTGACGAGGTTGGCTAAATCACCAGTGGATCACTTTAACTACCTGTATATTAATGAACTCATTGAGGGTACAGTTCAAAAGTATCAGTTATTGAATCAGAACATTTAGGGGATACAGATACAAGTATCTGTTCTTGAATCAGTGAGTTCTGCAGTGCATTAATGCCTTCAAAGTGGAAAGAACTTGAAACTGATGACTTGGAGTTCATGTTATCAGTGGAATTTTAGCCACTAAGTAATAGCAGTGCTACTGTAAGGTTAGGAGGTTCAGCATCCTGAGCACCCAGATTCAGCACTCCCACTGGTGCAAAACTGTTGAGAATGGACAGTTCATCTCATAGTAAAGATTTCAAAATATATACCCTGTATAACCAAACTAAGCCAAGAACTTAATTACTGTATAAAATTCTTTGCTCTTTATACTGCCACAGTTGAAGGTATACTCCCCAAATCTCCATATTCTAGTCCTGAAGCTTTTAGGTTGATTCCTCTTATTACAAGACCTGACCTGTTTTGCAGCAGCATGTGTATCAAACTATTATTTTTCACTGATTTGAGCAGGTTCACAGCTTGTACAGCAAAGATGTCTTCCAACAAGGGTAATTTAACCAGTAATTTTTATCAGCAGAAGAAAGAAGGTGGAATAAAAAAAAAATAAAATTGAAAATGTAGCAATAGTGTACACTGCAATTACTGGACTTATTAAATCTAAGCTCTAATAGCTCTGACTTACACTTTCCTTCTACCCTTCAGGCTATGATAACTAGTTTTGCTGTGCTTAACTGTTTGTTACCACATTGAGAACACACTTACCATCAAGCCAAGGAGAGGATGCACAGTCAGATATACATAAAAGCAGAACAGAATTCCTTCAGAAAGAGAACTCACTCCAAAATGATTAGAAAATTATCATTGTAATGCTAAGCATGTAAGGTGGAAACTAGACCTCCTGAAAGGCAGTTTGAAAGCAAAATGAATAAGGAAGTATAAATTAATCTGCACCAGAAGCAGGAACTGAAGGCCAGGCTCAGCAGGGTCTCTAGGCAAGCACTGGTCGCTTTGTGCATTTCAGAAGACTGTGTAGTGTCCTCCCCCTCCCCACCACCATCCCACATCCCCCCCAAAAAAACGAAAACAAAACCCAACAAACCAACAACTTAAAAAACCCAAAACCGAAAAGAAGGAAGTTAGACCATAAGAAAACATTCTTTTGTCCCTTCAGAATGCACACTGCCATACTGTTATTACATACCAACAGCACTGATGTTTGCCTGTGGTTGCAGACTGACCCTCAAATGCCACCGATGCCTGCTGGCTCATTCCCACTTGTGTCCCACAGCAAGTACTATGGCAAACATAAGGTGGTTTCTGCCTGCCCAGTCACGGGCACTGGAATGTTTATAAGTAGAAGGGGTGGGTGTGTGGTTTACTTCCTCCTCACAGTCTTTTTGCAGTCTATATATCTGATGTCTCATCTTATAAGATGTTGGATTAAAATCCTGATGTGTACACTATGACTTGTTAAAACAAGATTTAAAAAAAAAAAAAAAAAGTTGCATGTGTTATCCATCCAACCCCTTCCCTGACAGATAAGCAGCATACTGGATGAGATACCTGTTTTGGTTTTGTTTTCCCCAAAGAAGGCAATGTTCTTTGATTCTGCAGGAAAGAAAAATTAGAAACTTAAGAAAAAGCCATGGGTACAGTTATACATGATAGAGATTTTGGTACAAAATTTAGAGGTCTGTAGTTCTAGTGGTTCCAGTTAAGTGGTTTATAGTTTTCAGGGGTTTTTAAGGATGGAGACCATGTTGTGTGCTTATTTTGCTTTTCGTGGAAGGAAGTTTTTCTATTTCCTACTCCCACCCCCCCATATCTAGGAATAACTGTCCAATTTTAGTTATTTATTACACTTTAATGTATTTGTTTATTCCATGTTTTTCTTTCTTGGTACCTCAGTCTCTGGTAATGTTTTCATGGATTCCTGCTTTGTTTAGAAGTCTGAACTATTTCTTGGTCATTTCTTTCAAATGTTGTACCTCTTATCTAATAGCCATATAATTAGTTCATTGTTTAAGGATGCGCTTAATAGTGTAAGTCAGCTTCTAAGGTACAAAACAGATTTGTGTTGATAAACTGTTACAGTTATTCTGTGCTGACTACAAGAACCACTGTGGGAGAAGTGTATGAATAATGTAGATAAGGTAGATTAACCCTGGCATCTGTGGGAGATGTGCAAATAGAAAGGGAAGTGATTAGATGAGTAATGCTCTGCTTTCCTTGTCACTGTAAATAAGCATCAGGTAGCTTTTTCATGTCTTTGCCCACATACCTTTGATGTATGGAAAGATCACATAATTTTTGTTCATTTTCCTGTTCATAGCAAACTTTTCTACAGGGGTTCATGCATAAAAATGAATAATAAAAAAAAAAAATCTAGTGTCTGTCAGGTGTCAAAAATACTCATCTTCAGAGTCCGGGCAAGTGAACTACTTCTCAGGAACAGATTTATGTGCTATTTCTACCAGGTGGTAAATGTGAAGCAACTCCTCTTTGAGCAGGTCACCAAGGCAGATAATGCATAGCATAAATAGTGTCCTCTCTTCACAGCTTGAGGAGAAATTATAATAATAATAATAGCCATTAAAATAGAGAGTGAAGTGAAAACCAAACCTTTGCATTGCATTCAGCTTGTTCCTTCTAGTTGTGTTGTTGACTGTGGGCTGGAAAAACATTGCAGACCCCTAGACTAGATCCCAGTGTTTTTGAATGCATCATGTGGAGTTCCCCCGTGGAAGTGGAAGCTGTTGGTTTCCAAAGTAGACAGCTTTAGGAAAGTTGCTTGACTGCAATAAAGCTGTGTGTCTGTGTGTTTATATACACACGGATACAATTTACACCTTTTTGAACTTCTGTTTTGAATGTGGTGAAAGCTGTGGTCACTATTCTTCTTTCAGAAAAGAATTTCACAATCCAAATCTGTGAGAAGTCTCTAATACACCTGGAACTCCCTTTATAACCCATAGTTTACCTGATATCACAGCATTTCATACTAGTAGTTAAAGTGTATCTGTGGTGGCTGAAGGTAATCATGAGGACTTTATCAAGGTATACTTTTAGGTGTAGTTTCCACAGAGGAATCTGGGAAGGTCCGGCTTTCATATGGGTTAGGTGTTCACTATCAAATTTTCTTTCATGGGCCAGTTTGAACAGCTGAGGCAGTCGACTGAGATACAGTTTGGTATGGTAAAGGTGTTCAGTTGGATAGCTGAAAATGGTGCAGAACAGGTTTTTGAGTTGGATGAGTATTTCTTCTTACTGCTACTGTGTCTGAGAAGACACCCAAAATATTGAAGTCTTGCTGAGGCTGGCTGGTAAAATACTGGAATGATACAATCCATTGATCCTTCTTAGGGTTGGTTGTTTATTAAGGAGTGAAAATTAATGACTTGTATCCTCCTCTTGTGCGGAAGGCGTGGGAGAAGGAGGAATGCTTCATGGCCCATGAACTGGCTTTCTTACCACATGTTATTAAAGGTCATTCCATTGATGGAATGTGTTTGCTGTCTGACATTTTTTTCCATCTCATGATATAAGTGTTTAGGTGCCTATAGTGGGTTTACATGACAAGATTTTGGTAACAGGGGGGCTGTAGTGATAACTTTTGTGAGAAGATACCAGAAACTGCTTCCATGTTAGAGCTGGTTCCAACCACCTCCAAGATGGACCTACTCATGAGCATATGCTACCCATTTGCTCTCTCAATTATTTCACATAGGGGAAGCAGAAGACCCTGAAGTGACTTTGACCAAAAGTTTTGGTGTGTGGGAGAGCTAGCTAAGGTTCTTGGATTGCATCGGGCTAGTTAGTGCACTACCTGAGGAGAAATGTAGGATGCCTGTTTCTTACACTTGGCTGTGCTTTACTGTGGGAAAGTAAGCTATGTATTCCCTAACAGAGTGATGGATGAAATAGTGTAGGTGAGGGTTGTTGGGATGGAAGAAGTTTGTGATGAGGGTCTTCGTCAAATACAGCATCAACCTTTTAATTCCACTTTTGTCTGAAATAGGCCAAGTACTGTTATTGCTGTACTGTAGAGAGCTCAAGGATACTTCAGATTCTTACATCATCTGAAGGAGGGTTGGGGAAGAATGTTTCAAGGTGACTATTTTAGAGTAGACTCTTTTTTGTAAGGCCTTGACCCTGATAGAAACCAGCGTATGTATTTGCTTCCTACAGTAGTAGTTGCAAGTGAGTAGCCTCATTTGTTGTATTTTGAAAACCGTAGTGAGCAGGAGGTTCACAGGAGTGCCAGAGGGGTTGTAAAGTGTACCTGCCTATTTCTGTCCTCCTCGTACGCTGTGGATGGTCTCTAGAAGAAGGAAACAGTGACAGAAACACCGTTACACAGTGTTGGCCAAGTCTGTGAGATCAGGACCCCCTCTAGTGGTGACACCTACGCCAGACTCTATGAGATGCTGTTCTCAAGCCTGTTGGTTTCCTTAAGTCCTGTTTGGTTTGGTTTTTGTTTTTGTTTTATTCCTTCCTTCCCTCTGCATAATTCTGGTGAATGTGTGATAATTATTACAGTTTGTTCATTCTGACCATCAGACACACAGAGAAGACAGTGTTGTGTTGCATATCACAAATTCTTTAAACTTGCCCACTTATGATAATGTGATGCCAAGATGTGGGATAGGGGAGAAGTGGAGAACTCACATACACAGTGGATATAAAAGTACCTGTGTGATCATTGACATTTGCTACACCTGTAGTGTAATCTTAATTTGTCCGTGGTTTTGAGGTGGAGATTTTTATGTTAATTCAAAATTAGCAGTAGGAGATAGATGGAAAAGCAAAATATGCTGACAGTGCTCCAAAAAGTAGTGCTTAGCAAGTGCAGAGTCACTTCATAGTCTGTTCAAAAGTATTTTTCTTGCAATGTCTGTACATTTCTATGTCCAGCTGCTTGGGATAGATGCTGCATGTTTTGAGTCAGCAGCCCTATATCTATCTTCAGTAGTGGTCAGTGTCTAAACGTTATTGCATCAGTAATGATGACTTTCTTGGGAAGCAGCATTGGGGGTACTTTTTTCAATCTGTTACAAGTTGCAGTTTCATAATGAAAACCCCGAAGTCCATGCACAACTGTGTTATTTTTTTGTTCTTATATGGAAACAAAGTTGGGTTTATTTTTTTGAGCTTTCTTTGTCTTCTGTGACTTGTTCTTCTGTGTGCTAAATAACTTAAATAGAAATGTCTCTTAGTGAAGAAATGCCTTGCATTCTTTGTGGCCTATTTGTCATAAACAAACCAGAATGCATTTGATGCCACAGTCAGTGGAGGTCTCTGCTGCTTCTTTTTTTTCGTTTGTTTGTGTAGCATCACTGTCAGGAGAAGTTGCTGACTACAGTAAAAGCTGGCTGTGTACCCAGGACATTATTTATTGATACTGGCAGATAGAGAGGGCAAGTAGTTGAAGCAAGGTACTCCGCTGTGTGAGATAGTGACAAGTCGTGGGGCATGTCTTAAAAGTATATAGCACTTTATTGTTGCCATTACAGTGTTTTCGGGACTAATATATAGCATTTGAATGTTGCATTTTCCTACCATTTAAGGGGAAAAACTGGGTGAAGGCTAGAATGAAGTCATTACTTCAGTACATAGCATTGACTATTTCATTCTGATAGGGGCAGTGACTTTGATAATAGGTCACTTGCCTTCTTTCCCAAGGCAAGTGTGGCTGGGATAGTGTTGCCAAAGGTCTGAAGTGGATTTAAGTAGATATTTCAAAAGCTGTCCAAGATACAGGGACATCAATTTGCGGCTTCAGTTGTCAATGAAGGTATACCTAGCTAATATGGAAATATGGGCTTCCTAATAAAGATATGGGTATCATACTATAACAGGTAAAGCTCTAGTTATGTCATACATAAATAAGTCTTTATATGTCATAGCATTTTTCCTTGCATAATTTTTCAATGAAATTAGTGTTGAACCTATTATTTTTTTCAGGCTTTTGCAGTGAATTGCTTGAATTCTCTTTCAAACACAATACAGTCAGCTCATTTGAATACCTTGAATGGTATCTTAGAACAAATGCAAATAGCTGCTTCAGAATAATTCCTCTTTTATTCAGTAGGTGCTGAACACAATAAAGATATTAACTTGGTAGGCTGGAGTTAAGGTTGTTTGGGTGACCTTCTTACTTGGCAATTTCTTGATTTCAGAACTTCATATCAAACCTGGATATCTCTGAGATACATATCTATATATTATATATATAGATACATATATAACTAAAAAAATTTCCTGCTCAGTGGTGGAGAGATGCTTACTTGCATAATTCCAACTTTTATCTATTGTAGATTTGTGTGTTGGAAGTATAAATTTACAGTGAATTTTTCTATAATCTGATAGTTGTAAAGCACTGCTTTTTAACGAGCTGCTTTCGTTAAAATTCTTGGCTAAGATTTGTGATGTAGTAGTGCATATGCATAGTTATTTAATGAATTATTATTCAGATTTAAAGGCTTAAATTGTTTATCTCTTGTGATATTGTTCATTTCCTGTGAATAGTCTGCAATTTTGATTTAATAATCTATTAATAACCAGTATTTAATAATGTATTAATAATTGGAAGGTGGGAAGATCGGAGCATTTTGGTAACTTTAAGAAATGCAGTTACACGACTTGTAGTATTGCTCTGATTGTTTTGACAATGCCATTTTGGTTTCTGCAGTGACAGTGTTTTACGGTATGGATATATGTGTAGTGGCAGTTGGTAATCTGCCTGTAATGCACAAAGTCAGAAAGGCCCTAGTCAGCGATGGTACTTCATTGTGGTAGACATATTCAGAGCTCTAAGAATTGAAAGGTTTTGCCTCAAGAATGGGGTAAATTATCACTCGTGTGATGGCAGCATGGACCCTGACCGTTCAGCGTGCCAGTCACCAAACAAAGCTTGGAGCCTTCTGTTAAACGCTTATTTACCAGTCTAAGCTTCTTGCTTTGTATTGTTTGCTCCCAGCTAAGGAAGTGTTTATTTTGTGTAGTTCCTGTCTAGCTTCCAACACAGTAACATTTCTCATACAAAAGCCATGTCATTGCACCAGAATTGTGCTGACTTTTTTTAAAGATCAAGTTTCCATCTCATTTTTTTCTAAATTGGCCTGCTTATTTCTTTGTGTTCTGTTACTTTATTTTGGAGTTTTAACAAACTTGTTCTTGGCAGGAAAAGATGAAGTGAAGCCAGATGTAATTTGAAAATATCTTGATGTGATAAATAATGAATGAATAGGATATTTCATATAAAACAAAAAAAAGCTCTCTCCAGAGCATGGAGTTCTTCGCATATTTGTTGATATATTTGTGTCACCTATTTCACAAATGGAAATTACAGGAAATAGTCACTTTTGGTGAAACCTGCCTATACTGTCTTAAATGTACTTCTGCTATCACAGATTCATTGATTTGTTAGATTTCCTTTGTATTAGATAATATAAGCAAATGAATCAAAATTCCTTTAAACACCAGCCAATTTCATCCCTCCTGTTCATTTCCATTTTTGTAGCAAAAGCTTGTCTCTAACTTCATTATTGTTAATTACTATGAAGCATTATTCTTGAAATTAATGATGCAAGGGGGATGTGTAACTTAGTGACTTGGACAGTGTAGAGTTAAAAAGTTACATTAAGCAAGGAAGGGTTTGCTAACTAATTTTTTTGTATTTTAGCAGTATTTTCAGAAGTTGTTTAAAGTTGATTGGGTTTTTTTCTACATAGTCTTCTTTTTCTCTTAATAATGAACCTGAGAAAACCTTTGCAAAATATTTTCCAGAAAATTTATGAATTGTGACAGAAACAAGATACACGTATGCTGTTTTTATTCTGTATGTTCAAAAGGTTCTGCAGTTTTAAGGCTTAACTCTTGTACTTTAGTCCAAAACTTATATATCAGAGTAAACCCGAAGTATATACTGCATCTTACAGTTACACTTTAATTTGAAGCAGAAGGACCTTCCTGTAAAGTAATATAAAAATAATTATGTAAACTTCAGAGGCTTCCGTACATGTTTATGTATGCTTTTAAAGGACAGTATAAAATTATGCAGGCTGTTTGCCTTTTCATTTCTGAAGACATTCATTGTTCTGTATGGAATTTCCAGAGTCTGAAAGCTGCTAGGTTTTCTCAGCAGCTGCAGCATGTTCAGAAGCTCACATTGATTCTAGGACTGAGTAAAACCAATTCCTTTCCTTCTTTTGCTTCCATTTGATCAGGAAAATCTGGTTTTTGGCAAAAATTATTGCCACTAGTTAAAAAATGCCATAAGCATTCTGTATGTCAGATTCTATTCTAGTACACTGTTTCTCAAAGACATTGAGATCTGGTATTAATGATACCTCTTATCGCTAAATTATAGCAGCTAGCTTCTGCTTTTTCTGTCATGTGACAGTGGTATTAAATAAAATGTATAGAATTTCATTCCCCTGCCTTATGCTGCACATAAATTATGTTTTTTTTAAATTGTAATTTAGGAAGCAACAATAGCTAAAAGTGTTGAAAACATCTTAAGCTGTGATAGCTAGACAATAACAAATAATTGAATTCCTTTGTTGTAAGTTGATTCTTGATTCTCTTGTTGTATATGTGACATGTCCCTATAACCCATGTTACTGAGGGATGACAGGAAGGAATCATCTGCTGGTTTTCTGTTTTGTCCTTCTTCATATTAACAGAGCTAAAGCCCTTGAGAACAAAGGATAGTAATAAAATTTAGGGGAAAAAAATGTATTTTACTGTCATAGTAATGTCACAGGAGCAGGGTCAATCTAGTTAGTTTTTTGAGGTACTAGAATTTTTCAAAGTGAAGTCAAATGTTGTGGCAACAGTTCCTTTTATTTGATGTGTACTTAAGTAAAACAGGCATGAAGGTGGAGTTAAAGTGGTACGCTGCAGTTTTTGTAGCTTGAGAAGTAGTAATGTTTTTGTGTTCCCCATTTTTGATCGGTGTATCATTTGAGAAAGATCAGATAAAGGTTCAGGTGTCACTCTGTGTGTACTATCCAGTGCCATGCAGACTCTTCAGCAGAGGCCTAAAGTTCAGTTCACTCTTCTGCACCTTGCTGCTCCTTCCCCTTTAAAGAGGGAAATGAGCAGGAAGTACGTGGCAATGTCACCTCAGGAAAGTGATTTAATAAAAGGGAAGGTCTTCTTTGCAATTGAATTGTAAAATATGAAGATCTCTGCACGATTCAAAATCTTACAGCTTGTCAGTTAATAACTGATAATAAACATAGCTAGGAAGGCAGCAGGAGAGAGGACCAGTGGTGATTTTTGGTTTTAATTTATTTTTGAATGCCGTGTTAGTAAACAAGTGCTCTCATGATAAGTAGAACACAGTGGATGATTAAAGCACTAAAACAGAGGAACATTGAAGAGCTTTCTCCCCCTTTGAAACAGTGCTAACATTCACTCAAGTAGAGAATGCTTTAGTTTGATGGCAGAAGTGAAGGAGAAGCTGAGGTAATACCGCATCTGACTGCAGGCAAAGCCTGGTATGAGAAAGCAGAGCAGTTGTATAGTATCTTAGAAGTGAATCTTTTTGATTGAGGTGCTCAATTCAACCATACTGCCATTAGGGTCAGCAGGGCTGCTCTCAGTGACTGCACTCATAGCCTGTTGATGTTGTCTTGGTAGAGGATGGAATAATGAAACCAATGTCTTGCTGGAAGCAGTGAGGTGAAGCCAAGTGGAAGCTGACAAGGGGAATAGAGTGCACTGAATTTCAGCTCACGTTGCAGGAGACAGGAACAAAAGTAAAAATGATTAAACCTTCCTATTGACAGTAGTTTTGAACTCAGGCTGTGTATCTGCACTACAGACTGATGAGTCTGGAACTGCAAAGGAAGTTAAAAAGATCTTTGGGCTTCTTCACAAAAGCAATGAATTACCTTATGGGTCTAAAGAGAGGAGTCAGGTTGTCAGTGCTCTGGAAACGTATCCGCTATGCTTTGGCTGCTTTTCCCTTTATGTAGTTTAATAAAGTAAGCTTTGAAGAATCAGGAAGGAGACTTAAATAGCAGTGAAGAAGGGAGGAGATCATCAGGTTCCAGGTTTTTTTCCTTGTATCAGACATTTCAGTTTTTGCCTCAGTACATTCCTGCTGCTTCTACTTCAAAGAAGTGACCGCTCTTCAGGTCGGGTTCTCTGTCTGGTGGTAGGGGTAGGTGGCATATGTGCAGTTTCTGATTATAGGAAATGTTTGTTCTGCAACGCTGTTTAAACTTGTCTTTGAACCCTATTAATTCTGTTAAAGGCTGGCATGCATCGTTTTATGACTTGAGCTCACATCAGTATTATGATACCTCATTTTTCGTACTGTGGTAGTTAAGGAACAAAGCTCAGTAACATCGCTTAACTCATTTTCCTTTGTGCCTGTGTGCTTAAAATGGGAAATGAAGAATGAGTACCTGGGCAAAAATCAAAAGCTTTTGTTCTGTGGGTACAAGCACTCAGGAGATTGGAGTCCATCATTGTTGTCTTGTATGTGCTTGTATCAAATACCTTCTTGAAGGTCTTCACCATTTTTATAGGTAACATTCTTTTATAATTGATTGAGATCTAAGAAATACAGGTCAGCTGGAAGAGTTACCCAAAAAACTTTATTTTATCATTATTTAAAGAAATTAGAGATATAGTCCTTGTTTGTTTAAACACTATCATTGTTTGCAGATGTCTAGTTGTGTATTGGCTAGACCTTTGGTTATATTATATGAGCTTTGGAATCTACACTTGGTTCTGTTTGCAAGTATTTCCTCAGCATATTGAGTCCTGCAAATAATTAGTTTTTATTAGACCAAATAAATTTTAATTGAATGTTTGCTCTTTTATATGCAGTCTGTTCCATTTCAAGATTGTCAAGGTTAGCAGTAGTTTTACTTTGCTTAATAAAAACATTGGCTTAATTTGCTGTCTCGCTGTCGGATTACATTTATTAATATATTTTAATGAAGAAGCATAGCTTTTCAAAGCATATCTTTCTGATGGTTCAAAAAGTGTTCCTTCTGTTTCTCTCTTCTCAGATTTATCCAAGAATAGATTAACTGAGGTTCCTGCGGAGCTGTGCCATTTTGTGTCACTGGAAACACTAAATCTATACCACAATTGTATTAAAATAATACCAGATGCCATAGTAAACTTGCAAATGCTAACTTACTTAAATTTGAGGTAAGTTTAACTTCTCCACATTTTTTGTTTATTTGGAAATGTGTAAAGCTTTTTTTTTTTCTGTCTTTATGTGTTTCTGGAACAACTAACTACATTTTTCATTATATTGGAAGCAAAAACTCTTTGGCTGCAGATACATCTCTGCATGAAAGCATTATAAAGGCCAAAATGTAAAACGAATTATTTAAAGAAAGGCCAAAGTAATATTAATCCCTTTCTTTTCCTTATTTTTCTAGCAAATTCAGAATGCTAATCATATCAGCACAGATTCTTTTAATTCCCTTCTGATGGTACATGTTGTGAAACTTGACATACTTTTATGGTTAAAAAGTTGGAGGGACAGAGACAGAGGATGAATGTTTTATTTTCATGGTGAATGGAGAGGAAAAGCATGATACTTTATCACTAATATCCTCTTATTATGCAAGAAGTACAGTTACTGCCTTTTTACGGGAACAGGGCAAAGAATTAGACACCTTTGTCTCTTTTCAGTGAAAAGTGTGCTTGAATACTAATTGATGTAGAGAATTGCTACTGGTTAAAGTGCAAGTGAATGCATATTTGCTTTGAGAGAGACCATCTCAGCACTTCGTCACTTGGGACAAGGTGTGGAGCTTTCTTTGCAGTTGAGCGTGTAGAAACTGTAGTAGTGAAGGTACAACAACCTGTTCTTTGCAAGAATGAGGTATGAGCAGGGGGCAAAGCGGCTCTTGAGCTTTTAAATTCAAGATACGGAGGCTTGATCATCAGTTTTGTAAACACCGAGGATGTTTCTCAAGCCTTCCTGTATTGTTACTGGCCACTGTGCAACACTAATATTGGCTCTAAAAATTGAAACAGAATGGTGTGTTATGAGTATCTGCACACATGGAAGGAACAGGACTTGAAATTTTGAAGTAGCGCTTGTAAGAGATAGTTTAATCCAGTCTTTTTTTTTTTTTACTATTAAATTTACAAAAATGTCTTAGTAAATTTAGGAATTGTAACAAACTGTTTGAATTCAATGTACTCAACCAGTGAATTAGAATCCAGTGCAGTGATGGAGTTTGTGTGAATATCACAAAACCAGAATAGTTAGAGCTAATATCACAGAGCACAGTAAAAAATAAAATAAAAGGACTAAAATAAAATAAAAGGAAGGTTTTCAAGTTTTACTAAGTAATTTCCTTCAGTTTAAAATCTCCCCTTCCCATGGATGTGCCCTTCCCCCATGTTAGTTGGACACAGTAAGTAGTCTATAGATGAAGGAAATATATCCTTGACTTTCGAACCATGTTTCTTCTTGGAAAGAAAAATAATATAAATTTAAAATGCATATTTTTTCTGCCTGTTACCAGCAGAGTCCATATGTTAAATAGCATTAGAAAGTGATGCCAAGAGATATACATAGTCTTTGGGCCTTGGCAGATACTGTTCATGTTTTAGTTAAAGAAATTTCTCTTAAACTAATGATGATTTGTTACTTACTTGTCCTGGTTATGTGGTGTTCCTTATCTCTTAGGAGGTTGCTTCTGAGTTCTATAGAACTTAAAAAATATTGTTATGATTTTTTTATTTTTATTTTTTTTTGGATGTCTGATCTGCTGGCATAGTGTAACTTTGTGTATTCTAGCCTTCCTTAATTTGAGTTCATCATAACCTAGAAAATCATTTTGACCTATTTCTTAGAATAAGTTGTGTCTTTGTCTTCTGTAGAGCCACTGGAATTAAGACTCTTGACTCCACAATTACCGTTGATTCTTTTTTTTCATCTAGTGCTGATTAGTAGTTGGATTTCTCATTTTTAATATTCTTGGGTTTGTTATTTAATACCTGTCTGTATCCCAGACTGTGTACCAGAGATGTGGTAACAGTTGGCTTTGTAAACATTTTTAGACTGTTGTGTGGAGCATAAATATGTCTTTCTGTGCCACTTTGTAGCAGACCACAGGATTGGCACTTGAAGAAGAAATGTTTTCATACTTGTGGAATTTTGATTTTTCTTTCCTTTTGTTTCAATTCAGTGTTGCAACTCTTACTGAAAATACATAGGACAAGTTTTGCTCTGTTTTCAGAGTTCAGACATAGAGTGGTAGGAGTTGGAAGGGACCTCTGGAGATCATTGAGTCCAACCCCCTTGCCAGAGCAGGATCACCCAGGGCAGGCCACACAGGAACAGATCCAGGCAGGTTTTGAAAGTCTTCAGAGAAGGAGACTCCCCAACCTCTCTGGGCAGCCTGTTCCAGTGCTCTGCCACCCTCACAGTAAAGAAGTTTCCTCATGTTGAGGTCATGCATATTGGTTGGCTCTGGAACCTTAATGGTCATGCAGAAGCTAACTAAAATAGTTCTTATTGGGGTGCCACTTTAAGATACTGTGCATTATTTCCCTCCAGGTTAATACCCATAAAAAAAGAAAATGTTTTATTTTAAGAGAACCCTCAAATATTCTAGGAAGGACAGTACATATGCTGCTGTCATGAGCTTAAAGTTTCTTCTGAGAATTGATCTACAGATTACAAGAAATTAATATTTTTAATCACAAAGCCTCATGACATTTGTCATCTTTAAGTTCTAGCTTCTTGAGTAATTGTTAACCTAAATCTCTTGGAAGTTTTCTACCAAATTTTGCCTTTTCTTGCAACTCCTCTCATGAAAATCTTCTGCTCACTTTTTTTGTTTCCCCAGAAAGGTGGTATGAGGAATAAAACGTGACATGTCAGTCACTTGAAAATGTTCTATCATTTCTAGGAAAAAGTAAAATACAGAGATAAAATGGCTCAGTATGAGTCCTGGAAAAGAATGAATCATTGATGGCCCCAGAATTTTTTTACTGTATTTACCTGGGTTAATATCACAGAACTGTAGAGCAACGAGTACCAAGTAAATCTTCAGCTATAAGTGTGTTTTAAAAGCATGGATAAAATAATGATTTTATCTGTAATTTTATTTATTTGCCTTTCAGTTGGAACAAAAGACATCCGCTCTACTGCCACATAAAACCATAGCAATGTTTGAATACTTGCTGTCTCAGTTGACTTTCCTGTATTCATTAGGAAGGGAAACAGCTGTTCTAGGTGACGGCCAGACTTGTTACAATATTATTAAACTGATATAATGTATTTTTTCCAGAGTGGTAAATTCCACTATGCTGTTTAGTCAGTAATGCAGATATTTTTTTATGTGCGAGTATTTTCTTAATAATAGACATTCAAAAACTTACATTTTATTTGCATAAAATCTGACCCATGAAAACAAAGGAATTCTACTACTCTCAGACTTTATGTGAGTATGCAGTAGAATGTCACTGGGGGTTTTAATGGGTGGACTTTTGTTTTGTTTTGTTGCAGTCGAAATCAGCTTTCTTCTTTGCCAGCTTGCCTGTGTGGTCTTCCTCTAAAGGTCTTAATTGCAAGTAACAATAAGCTCGGTTCCCTTCCAGAAGAGATAGGTCAGCTAAAACAGTTAATGGAACTGGTATGTTACTTATTTATTTATTTATTTATAATTTTGACTTCATTGGTCATTAGAAACAGTAAAATGTGTTTGAACAAATGCCTAATACTATAACACAGGTTAAAAAAATTTGACTTCTGAACTTCTCAAGTATTTTGGGTAGTAACACAGTAATAATTTCCTTTGTGTTCTTCAGGACCCTTCTAAACAACATCACTGCCCTTGGTTCTTTCAAAAGTCAGCCTTCTGTCTTCATCACCTTTACCAGTTTACTCACTGTCTGCACTGGCTCCTTGTTTTGCTTGCATCAGGCTCTGCAAAGCTGTATTGCTCTCTGTGGCACCCTGCCCTTGTGCTTCCTTTCTCTCTCTCTTATTACTATTTGTTTACCACATTACATTCCACTAGTGATACTGGCCTTATCAGTCTGTTTTCATTTCATTTCTCTATTTTTGTCAGGCAACCTTCCTTTCCTGGAACACCCATCTAAACATACTTACAAAATTACTATAGTCCTCTTGTTTTCAAAGCTGTTTACCCAATTACTGCTTCTGCAAGCAGTAAAACATCTGTAATATGTTGTCTAGTGAATGAAAATCTGAAAAGGTAAAAATTATTTGGTACCTTAACTTAAAATTAACTTAATTGCACATGAGACTTTGAATTTTCAATGGCATATCCATTATGTCTTCTGGTTATTTCTGTTCACCTTGACCTCTTAAGGTACAAATTGACAAATAAACTACATTTTGACAGGGTTTATGCATTTTGACACATTTATGCATAGTAAAACAATGATATTTGAACTTTGTTCCAGTTGCTGGTATTTCCATAGACAGCATTTATCTTGCACATTTTATCAGTATCTGAAAGAGCCTGTTTATCATATTCTTATTTTTATAACAGTAGCTTTTCTACTAAATTATGTTACAGAAATTGAGCTGACCTTGCTTTAGGCCCCAGTCCTGCTACTGGTGGTTCTTCTGAAGTGAAGTGGCAACTGTGGGACTTTTCTTCCTTCTAGTATTCTTTTTGTACAGCATCCTCTGGTATTAGGCTTCTATCATTTATTACAACTGATCTGGTTGCTTAGGAGGATGGAGGGGTAGTTACCTTTTCCTTTCTGGGTAAAACTTCAGCTAAAGACTACCAGGTTTATTTTGTTTTGTTTGGTGAGCATTACTGATTTATCTTACCAAATATTTTTAATTTTTAAATTAGATTATGGGATTGTTTTAGTTTTAATTAACCTTAAAGAAAAAAAAAAAGTGTTAGGCTATAGCATTTTGTTGTTGTTGTTGTGCTTAGAACAGATTCAATAACAGATTATGGTTCCAGTTTTACATATTAACTGAGGTTGAACAGTATTAAACACATCCTAATTTAGGGGATAGGATGACTAAGTAGACAATAAATGAAACCTGTTAGCTCTTGATGGCTTCTTGTTTAAATGTAGCCTACCTTAGTGGTGGGAGCTTCATGTGAAATAACTGAAAGACTTGGACTGATTATGTCCGGTCAAAATAACATCTTTTATTTATATTAACTGAGGTCTGTGATAATATTTTCAGTTAAGAGCTGGTGAAGTGCTTTCATATATAATTTCCTGTCCAATTTCAAGTTTGAACCCTTCCAATAAGGTCAACTAGCATTGCTGATGCTGGAAGTGTTTCATTTGTTAGTAAGAGTTTGTACATAGCTTAATAGTGGCCCTTGTCCATATTGTAGAATTTTGGAAAGTTAAAAACTAAAAGCTTGAAAATCAATGTAGATTATACTCAAAGGATACAGGGATTTGTTTGCTTATTTTTAACAAATCGTATTTTTAACTTCTGGAATACTGGATTTTCATATTGCTTTCCAGTTTCAGCATAATTTCAGTGTTACTCTTTGTAATGAAGAAAACAATTCCTGCTTTAAAAACATTTCATAGAATCATAGAGTGGTAGGGGTTGGAAGGGACCTCTGGAGATCATTGAGTCCATTGAGTTTCAAATGACAGGCTATAGTAACATGTCACTTTAGTAGCTTAGAAGATTTATGAAAGTTCAAGAAGGTCTGATACTAGTTCTTTGTGATTAGAAGTGGCTGGGGCTGGGGTGGGGGGAGTGAATAACAAGTTTTTGTTAAATTGGGCATGGTTCTGTTCAGATGACCTGATTACTTAGTTTGATGCCACTTACTTAGTGTTTGGTACATTTCCAGTGAAATGAGTTGCGTTATTTAGCTGGAAAGGACCAAACTGTGATGTACTTGGAGAAGCCAGTAGTGGTGGTATTGAGAGCCAGGATCTGTATTGGCATATATAATATAATGCAGTTTAGATAATAAGGTGATCATTGTTCTAAAATGAGTAAAAAGTCAAAAAAAAAAAAAAAAAAAGAAAAAAAAAAGAAAGAAAGAAAAAAGAGATTAAGTCATACTGCAGTTGTTGTACAAAACATTCAGCTGTGTGAGAGCAATGCCAGCTTAAACAGCGTGTGGTCTCTAAGCAACACCATCACCCAGCCCTCTGGTCGGGCACGATGCTGTTTCGGTACGGACACTGTGCTGGTGCTGAGCTGGCCCAGGGGACTGATCTTGAAAGGTGACATAGGCCACCTGGTTGCGTGTGGTTCTTGCATTACTAGGACTTTGTCAAGCACCCTCAGGTTCTCAAAGTGTCTCACAAGCTGCATGCAGCAAAATCTGTGTGTACATGCAAATGAATTTTTTTTTTTTTGGTTATCTAACTTTTGGAAACAAATTTACCTCTGTAGTCACTCTAGAATGATCTAAATGTAGTTTACTGCAAGTTAGGTCAGATCTTTCCAACTGACTCTGCTTTTTTTTTCCCTACAAAATGGTGTAGGCTGTTCTTTTTCTATTACATGCATATATTTTTTATATAAATATAATGAGATTTATATTCTCATACTCGTGGCATAAAGTGACTTAGATATTACATGCAGTAAATTTTCAGGTGTTCTTTGTAGAGTTCTGGGTTATGTAGATCTGACAGCTATGTTACAAACATCAAAACAGCATATAAATTATTCTCCCTGCAGGACACATTACAATTATTTGCAAAATTTGGTTGGGAAACTTACTTGTATTTGCAGCCGCATAATTCAATCATATCTCTACTGTCAGCCAGGTGACATGAGTGCAAAATGGGTGTGATGGTAATCTGAAATTTACTTGCCATCAAAGAAAAGGAATTGGGCAGAGATGGCTCAGTAATTGTACCCGAAACTATCAGATGTACAGTATAAAATTCTGTTCTGCATCCTGTCAGGCAGTATTGCACCTCTGCCTTCGTCAGGTGACAGGCTTCTCCATCTCTGGCACGTTGAAAACCTTTAAATCTCTCAACTGGGATTTAGGTCCCTCACTTCATCTAATTTGAGCCAGCAGCCTGACCAAGTGGAACCATAAAAATGGATAAAAGGAGGAAGTTTACCTCAGTTTGGATAGTTTGTTTAAACTCTCATTGTGTGTGTCAATAAATAAGTTAACAGGGAGCCAGAGTACCATATTTGGTTTTCAGTTTATATTATCCTGAATTTTGTTGGTTTAAGACCATTTAAAATATAGCAGAAACAGAAGAAAAATGTTGATGATTTTGTTTTCATGCAAGTGAGCTTCATGCCACAGAAATTAATGTTAAATTGAAACACGCTTTACATTTCTCTAATCTTGAGAAATTATGTTGTCACGGCAGGACAAGGCACAACTGATAAAAACAAAAGAGAATTAATGTAGGAAGTTTGACCTTCAGCACACACTAAGCCATTGGAACTTTGAGTATATGTGTGTTTGTACTTCAGTTGGGCTGCCTAAGTCCAGGAATTGAAGTTTCAAACTGTTGGTTGTGTAGTTCCTTTAAAAAATTACCAGCTTGAAAACCGTAGGCATTTGACTTTGATAGTATTGCTTCCATTACTGCCAAAGTAATGGGGAAGGTAAACACCATCTCTGTCACATACACACTCATGGAATCTAATAATAGTCAAGAGCATAACTGCAAATAATGTTACAGGGCTTTGTTTTTCACAGCTATTTGAAGTCATAAAAAAAAAAGGGGAGAAAAAAAAATCTGGACAGCAGTGTTTAGTAGGATAAAGGATACTACTGTCTCTAGAGATCTTGTGAATGCTGACATGCTTTCATAACAGATCAGTCTTACTGAGAATGTTATGAAAGGTTGTAAGTGGACTTTTTTTTCCTCCCTCCCTCCTCCCCCCCTGCCCTCCTTTCTCTCTCTTGTGTTC
>WUAM01000431.1:100320370-100338905 GCA_024336885.1 Actenoides hombroni | reverse complement strand
ACCAACCACCTTTAGCGAGAGATTATTGTAGATTTAAAGATCATTTTTTTTTTTCCCTCCCCCCCCCCCCCCCCTTTTTTTTTTTGCACTGCCTTTAAAATTCTCTGTATCTTTCCCTGACTACTTGTCATGTGTGTTCATAAGTGCACTTGGTCTAGAATTTCTCTGCCACAAGGTGACTTTAAATTTAAATTCCGTACTGTAAAAATTGAGGACTAATTATTGAAGCCTGTAAATTAAAAATAGGACAGCAAAACTTTAAAAATAAATGATCTGGGACCAGTGCAATTAACCGTACTTTGTGGCAACTTGGGCAAACGATGCATTCATGAACTGGGACTTTTACTTTCCTTGACTAAAAGCTAAACTAATTTCCTGACTGTGTTTTGACAATAGAAGGAAGCTTTGGCAGCAGTGAGATTCTGTTACAAGAAGAAGCCTGTCTGATATAGCAAGCAGTGTTGCCAGATCACATTTTGCTTCCACTATCACCTTTTGTTAATTTGTTATCTTAACTAGATTTTAGTTTTAACAATCTTGAAGAGTCTGTCTTCAAAGAGATGACTTGGAAATCTGGCTGACTTGTAGAAATTTCATAGTCCAAATGCTTCCAGATACTGTGTAAATTAATTTGAAACAATCAAGAGATGAGGAGTGAACATCCTAAAAGTATTTTATTGGCTATTCAGAAAACTTTAGCATTACTTCACTTAACTTTTTTTAATGTAGAAATGGAAGCGTAATTGGGACTTTACTCACATTTACAGGTTGCCTGGGTTGTAAGCAGAGGTGTCAATGTCCTTTTGCTTTCACATTGAGTATAGACCATTGCGCAGCAAAAATGATAGCTAGTATCTGAAAACTATCTCATTTTAGATTGATGTAATCCGAAAGTTGATCTTTACTGCATGTTTGTAGCAGTTACTTGCTAGCAGTAGTGTCAAAGTATAGTATTTATTACAGTAGCACTGCTGTATATAAACTCATTGATTGAAACTGTTCAGTATAGCCACACCCTCAACTTTCAACTCAACTTTACAGCAGTTACTCCTTTCAGAATGCTGAAATGAGGATGGATTCCAATTTCATCCATATTATTCAAGTGGTTAGATTTAGTCATCAAAATCAGACCTACTTAGGACCTGTCTAGGCTGTTAAGAAGTACCTTTTACAACAATATCTTGAATACCCGTATACTACTAAAAAATACCTATTATGACCTACTATATGATGTGATAATCAAAAATATGCTTTTCCGAATTGTCATTATGGAATGGTATTGCCAATTTTTTTTTTTTAATTTATATTTAATTTTGCTTAAATATTCCCTCCAGAACAACAAGCACCATTTTAAAATTCACATCCACACACTACCACTTTTACATTTCATCCAAGCATATTTGGGTATATAATCATGATGCTGAGTTCTTCATATGAATAAAAGTTAAGAACAGAAATGTAGAGCATCTTAAGCAAATGGTTTTAAATGTTTCTGTAGAAATTAAATTAGCTTTCCATATTAACTTCTTCTCCAAATAAGAGTTTGCTCTGGGTTTTAAGGAATGTGTAAACATTCTCTTGGGTGTGTGCTTCTGCGTTGTGAAGACAGGACATAGTTTGTTGCATGTTATCAGGTTAATAAAATGTTACAACAGTAATAGCAAATTAGCTACAATTTCACATCTGTATTATTTAACTTTCAGGAGCCAAAAGTTCCTTATTTCTGTTATTGCTGTTTTGCTGTAGGATGTCAGCTGTAATGAGATCACAGCTTTGCCACAGCAGATAGGCCAGCTGAAATCTTTAAAAGAACTGAATGTCAGAAGAAATTACCTCGAAGTTTTACCCCAAGGTAAAAAACCAACCAAAAAACCCAAACCACACACACACAAAAAAACCCAAACAAAAAAACCTGAATCCCAGTGCTTTTAAGGTAGCTCTTTTTATTCACATTTTGCAAGCATTTTCAAATCATGTACGTAAATATGATTAAGTAGTAGTTGCTTTGTGTTCAAACTTACTCTGTTTGAGTTTGCAGACTAACATTCAGTGGTACTCGCTAAATAACAGGGTGTGAGGTTTTTCTCATGAACTCTCTGTATGCTTTCATGCATCTTTTAAGTTGCACAAGTGCTTACCTGTGAATGCAGTGTGGGAATTGTCAGCTGAGTTTCAGGAAAAAGGAATGTTTCCAAGTATTTATTTTAAAATTGTCATTTGTATATTAATAACAACACTTTTTTCATTTCCTGGTATAGAATAGAGTAAATGTTGATCATAGTCCTGCCTGAGTTTGTTTTTTTCCTGAATGCCAAAGAAGGTTTATTCAGAAATATGTTGTTATTTTATGCAAAAATAAATACAGATATAACACCTCTCTCTTTTGTTACTTTTAGAACTAGTACAGCTCCCCTTGGTAAAGTTTGACTTTTCCTGCAATAAAGTACTTGTGATTCCAATATGTTTTAGAAAGATGGTGCACTTACAAGTATTATTGCTTGAGAATAATCCTTTGCAATCTCCACCGGCACAGGTAAGCAATATCTATAATTTAAGTCGTGTCATAATATTTGGTACATGATAACAAATTATAGACAATAAAATGACACCTTCTGCAATTGCAGGCTTCTGAACTTCAGTCATCACAGTCGTTAGTTGTTGATACATAAATAAGACATAGAAAACATGCTATATTCTGTGTCTGTACACTACTTGAACCAACATGAGTTTAGAAGATTTCCATTCTGAATATGTATGTAATTTTGAAAAAGAGAAGTGAGAAACTTCTTGGATAAATTTTCTCCCTGTTAATAAGAACACAGTTTTAGATGGTTCTACAGTGTTTTACTATTAACTTAAAAAACATGCAGATGGTCTAGAATGCAATCCATGTGAAATTTATTTTAAGCTGTAGAATAAATATATAGATTGTAATACGCAAAGAAATGAAAACCATGTTTGGAACTGTAGGATATATTGAGAAATTGAAACAAATGAATAGAACCTGTGCTTGCTGCTTAAGGACAGCTTTGTTGTTGTTGACCTACTGGACTGTAGATTCAAAAGACATCTCTGAAAGCTACAGTTGTTCTAGATCAACAGCTGTTGAAATACTTGAGAATTTTTATTACATTGGAGAAACGCTTTCCATTACCAATGGTGATGCTGCTCCTAAACTCAAAAAATACAGACCAAGTTTCAGCAAGCACTTGATCTAGAATTGTGCAGTTAAAGAAAAAAATTCCAAAATGCAGGTGAAATGCATCATAAAGATTCTTGGGCACTAGTAAAAAGAATGTGACTAAGTGTAAAGGATATGATGATTAATTAAATGTATTTATTGACTACTTTTAGAAAACAATTATTTACCTTACAGTTAGTAATAGGCCATGCAATATATTTTATCATAATTCTTTTTGAGTGAAAAGGTCATTTGGATTTTTTAAAGCAAAATACATTCTTTTCTTGTTTTCTTTCTTATGCTCTAAAGCTATGTAAACTTGTACACACAAATAATTGATTGGGTAATTGAAATAATTGTTAGTAATTTAAAATAAGATAGGTAGATAAATAAAACAGAAATAGATAGAATTAGAAATAGATAAATATGGAAATAAAATCTGTTTTCCTTTACCTGATATCTGTTGTGATGATATGAGTTGGTTTTCAGGGAGCTTTATGCTAAGTGACATATGGAACAAATTATTTTTTTTCTACCTGTAAACCTAACTTATTTTTCTTGTCTGTCAGATTTGTACAAAGGGTAAGGTGCATATATTCAAATATCTGACTGTACAGGCCTGCCAGATTAAAACAGCAGATTCCCTGTATCTTAATGCCATAGAACAACAGCATTTGCCACAACCTGTGGAAGAGAGGTATGTATAAAAAAATCTCACTTAGTTTTTTCATGTAACACTTAGATTTATTTCACTTTGTTTATATCTTTGTTTCCAGAGTTCCTTTTGTTTAGATACTATTTAGAGTGTGCTGTTCTGATCAGAGATTAGTTTTGATTTAATACATGTTATTCTAGTGAAATCCTTAGAGGAGTTTGCAACAAAAATATTTTTAGCAATCAGTTCTGATTGAAGTTAGCAACACACTAGGAAAGATTTTAGAAGTGAACCTTAGTGTAAATCTAATCTCTTACTAGTAGACTGATGGAGTTTATTGAAAATTATTCAATTGTTACTATCATTAGGTGTTGGAGCTTTCTAGGAAATCTATGAACATGTTAAATGAGTTTTAATTTCTTGTGTTGTATTGTGATATATATGTTGTTATACATTGGTCATGTAGTTGTTTTAAGCTTTTTTTATTCATTCAGAGTCTTATATGTCAAGCAAAGAAACTTCATGAATGTTGAGATCCTTTTAAAGTGAAATTTGTTAGAAAATGAAAGACAAAAATCTTTAATGTCTTGCATCACACATCTAGGAAATGTCATCTTGCATTGTCATTTAAGGGCAGGGAGTAGATAGAAAGCAGCTCCTTTGTATGAGAATCTCTGTAGCTAATTGGAAACCAGCCTTTTAGCCAGCTCTTTCTTTGCTAACACAGGAAGTATAATGAAACCAATTGGAGAAAGTACAATAATGCCTTATTTTTTGAGAGAAGTACTCAATAATAACAAAATGTTGCTGTAAATTAAAGTAGAAAAGTTGCTTCTCAACCCCAGGGTAAAAAAACAAAAACAAAACAAACCCCAAAACTGTAATGGCATCTCCCTTTCAGTCGTCTAGATGAGGTTTCCTCCATGTATGTTTGGAGACGCCTTTGTGAGTTTCTGTCAAATAAATGCCAAATGTGCTAAGAATCCAGGATGAAGAGTAAGTTTTCTGTTTGAGAAACACCTACTGGTTTTCTGTTTTATTCTTTTAGTATACAAGAAAATTGTCAGGAATGTCATGTCCTGTGTGACATTTTGGTCATATAGCAGCATACAGTTTAGGGCAAGGGGATAGTACAGAGTAGGTACCAGTTGGTAACTAGCAGTCTAATGCTCTATCCCATAATAATTAACCAAATTTTTACTTTAGATTATAACTTCACACTTAAAAAGAAAAAACATAACCCGATTAGGATTTCCATATGCAGTTTTTACAGAAATTCCTTAGTATTTACTGATAAAACATAATTTAAGATTAGGATTAATCAGATATTTTATTCATGTGAAGATTGATAAGGTTCTTTTTTAAATTGCTGTGTCAATCTGAATTTAGGATTATAACATTCAGGATTGCAAATGAGGGGATAATAAAGCATATTTTTAAAAAAAAATTAGGTGAAGAGGGTGTTGCATCTAATAGTGTACTTCAAAAAGAGTAGAGGTCATAGTAGGTAATGAAACCAGAAGAGAGAGCAGCTGCCATTATTACAGTAACTTTCTTAAAAACCTCAATTTCAAAGTCTATTTTAAAGCACTAAAAGGAGGTTTCTGTGTTAATAATTACTTCAAGCCACAGGGAGATATCAGTTCATTTTTTAATGCATCAGTGGTTACAATTAAATCAGCTGCTTCCAGATCAAGTTCAACTAGTTTAGTTGCTTGTCCCATGGCTACATGACTTCATTCAGACTGCTGTGCTACTTAGCTAGTAACTAAGCATTTTTACCTTCTGTATAGACAAAAACAAGTTTTCTAGCAGATTATTTATGTTGTTTTTGTTAATCCTTAGGCTAAGCTGCTATTCCTTCTGATCTATTTTGCTGTCATCAGACCGCAAAAGTGTAGTTTTTAACCGCTCTAGGCTATTCCACCCTCTACCATTAAGACTGGTTGAAATTTTTGCTTTGATTTAAGTGAAATCAGGGCAGAATTCTAACTGTAAATTCTGTAATAGATTTTTCTTGACTTTTGTATTTTTTTAATTATTATTATTTTTCCCACATCTAGCATTGATGACATCTACCCAAGTAAAAAGGACTCAGATTCAGGTGTTGGTAGTGATAACGGTGATAAACGATTGTCAGCAACAGAGGTAAGTTGACTGAAGCTTGTGTCCCAGTCCCCTTCCAGCACCCATATTTGGACTGTATTTCCAATTGGGTCACAATGTGAATGCATTCTTAGCCATCAAAACTGTGCAACCACATACTTGACATGAATTTCTCACCAAGAAGTTTCTCATCTAAAACAAAGATGAAAGGAGATGGAGGGTTGGGTTTTTTAGTTTGTTTTGTTTTGGTTTTGTTTCGTTTTGCTCTGTACAGTTTCTGGAGACAAATAGTCAACAATCTACCAATAGTGAAAATTCACTGGTTTTCAGGAAGTTTACATAATGTAGAGAATGAGGACCAAACCAGAATCCACATCTGCTGTTTCCAGTGAAGTAGATGTCCTAACAGGTTACACAACTGGCAGCTTCTCACATGTTCTTTCTCTGACTGAGGACTTTTTCCTGTTGGGAATTTAACAGGAGTTCAGTGCACCCAGCCCTGATACCTTCTGTGGTGTCATGGTTATGACAGTTTGCTGTAATGTAGGAATTCCAGAAGTTTTGCAGATCTTAATGTGTTTACATGGTCTGGCAGTTAGGCAGCAGTGGGAATAAGGCTTCAGATTTTTCTCTGAACTATGTCTGACTGAGCAAAGAGAGAGGATGACTTTCTGAGACTAGTCTTGTCTTAAGCAATTAGAGCTGATTTTCCTTATTTCCCAGGCACTGCTCATCTGAACATGGCAGTAAATTTAGTTGGAAATGAACTGAATAAATATTGATAAATAAGTAAAAAAGGAAATTCTGTGATGATCTTTCTGAAATGTACAAATAATGGGATTATTTGTGGTCTAACCTAATAGGAAATATGCAGGTCACAATAAAAGAATGAGCGTCTTGCTGCTTAAAATAATTTTACATTGATTCTTTAGTGTTTCTCTCCTGCTTTGAGGATAAAAGATTCTATTGCTTTTGAAACAAACATGTAAAGATTCAACCATAGGTACTGAATTTGTAGTTACTAAAAAGCAAATTGAAAATGAATCCAGTTACACACTGATTGGTCTTTTAAAAATAAAAGCACTTAAAAAAATCTGAACCCTACAGGGATTTCCAAGTATTCGTTTATAAGAATATTTTACTGCAATATTTTTAAATGGTAGTAATCAGATTAATAAAACATGAATCTTTGATCTAATAAAACATGAATCTTTGATCTAGACTAACTAAATTTAGTGCTTAGGTGTCGTATGAGATAAAGCCTGAAAGAAAGAGAAGGAAACTTCACTGTAGCCTTGGTTGTCCGAATGAAATTACACTGTACATGTCCCTTTTTTTTTAGTTTATTTTTTTTTTAAAGCTGTTGGGTTGTCATTGTTTCAGGTATAAAAGATCTAGTAACTTTTGTGCTTAGAATACTTGGAATATTTCTGTTTGAGATACTAATTTGTTTCATTTCAAAATTTATTTTCAAATATTAAATATTTTTAAAATCGGGTAAGAATAATACTGCAATGTTAGTTCACTTCATTGTAAAGCTTCGTTGTTTTGATAAGGCTTTAGCAAGTCTCTGAACAGCCTCTTCAATTGTTTCTCTTTAAGCAGAAGAATACAGCCATTACATTCATAGTTAATAGCATGCAGTTTATTCATAAAGAGCAACATTTATGGTGGTTCACATTTACAGAAACTGTTCATTCCAGTGTGTTCTTGGCAAATAGGAATAACCACATATATCTTTGATACAGTTTTTTTAAGAGCAAAGCAGATTTGCCCCATCCCTTATCACAAACCTTAGCTTCAGGATTGACAAAATATCTTCTACGTGGAATGTGAACATATAAAGGTAGCAAGAATGGCGTAACTGTACTAGAAGCTAGCAACTGTGCAATGGACTAACTGTGTGTAACAATCTCCCATTCCATTGCAGATTTTGTTACAGTGGGCTGAACTGATAAACAGGGAAATACCATTTCCTTAAAAATATGAACCAAACTGCTATGTATGTATTATAGCAGTTGTAATTACCAAATACACATGTGGAATATGTATGCGCGGAGTAGCAAGATACAGAAACACAGAGCATCTAAAGAATGAGCAATGCCTCTGGATTTGTTGGGATTTGTCTGCAAAGCTCTGAGAGACTGTTGTAGTGCTAAGCTCTCTATCTCAAGAGAGCAAGAGTAAAAAATTGGCCTCTTCTGCCAAGTGTTTATTAGCTATAGTTCACCTCAGGAGAAAATGTGAGCAGGTCCCACTGTGAGCTGGTCACTGCAGAGCAGAGCCCTACTGGCATGGGACACAAGTGAAAGCTTGTGTGGCATCATGGCTTTGTGTAGCCACTATCTATAAAGTCATAGAGAGGGGATAAGCTTGTAGGTAAACATAATGTATTTTAGCGTGTCAAATAGTACATCTTGAAAAACCTGGATGAACTTTTAAGTAAAAAAAAACCCCAAAAGCTGGCATACTTGAGAGTTTATGCCTTTTTTCAGCTCCCAGTTAATCTAATAAAATATATTGCTTCCACCTTGCTGTAGGCAATGAATGAACAAGCTACCTAATAAAGCNNNGCGGGTGGGCGCTAGGTCGCGGTGGGCATCCCGCGCAGAAATGGGCCGTGATACAAGGCTCAGTTTTCCTACATGCTTTGATGGCTGTATGGAGCCTCTATTCTCAGCGGCTACAGGAGAGTGCACACGAGCAGCACAGTTCAGTGGTGTCACTGAAAGGAGAGGACTGGTGCAGTGAGGAAGATAGGAAAAGGAGACAGATTAATTGTACTGCTTGGCAAACCTCCCGCGGATGTATTCAGCGTGACTACAACTTCCTACAACAGCATTTGGTCATATTAGATGCTCTGGTATCCTCTCCTGTGTTAGTCTGCCACTCTTCAGTGAGCAGTCTTCTTAATAAGTACATTTTCATCACTCTTGGTTTGAGCTGAAACTACTGTTTCTCTTTTTTTCTTCTTAGCCATCTGATGAAGATACTATCAGCTTTAACGTTCCAATGTCAGACATTGTGGAAGAAGATCAGGTTCTAAAGGAAGATTTGGGTCACCACGCTAACTCAAGAAAAGGTTGGAATGTAAAGAAAGTGGGAAGTTAAATACAGGGAAATTCTGTTGATAATTTCATGCATAAGACTGTAAATTCACTTTGTAAAAATCACTATCCAGCATGCATCAGTCTTTCAAGAGTCTACAAACAGCATCTTTATATGAGATCTATTTCATTTACTGTCATATTTCACTGGAATTTTCAGTGGTTAATTTTACACTAGATAAATGCCATATTAAATTGATTTTTTTTATGATATTTGAGGTGAACAACAGGTATTTTCACTACCCTATGCATTTTAGTATTTTAAAAATAAATGCTTACCTACCCAAAAGGCTTTGAACATATATGTGCAGTCACGTAAAAAGGAAAAATAAGTGTGTTACTTCAAACTTTTTAAAATGTACCTAATTGGGGTCCTTACAGTAATTTTCTTTAGGAATTCCAATGAACTTGTTACGCTTCGTTTAAGAGTTCTGGTTCTGACTGGGAGAAGAAGAGTGAGAGTCTGTTTAAACCATGCTTTACATGGCAGGATGAAGTCTTGAAGTTGCATATGGAAGCCACAGAAATAGAGCATCCTTTCCCCAGTGTTACATACCGAATTAAATAATGTCATTTGAGAGACTCATAGGAATTTAGTGGACTATGAAGTGAGATAGTAAGAAAATTACGTCCTACAGTGTTTTTTAGCAAACTAGAGAGGATAAGTTACAGGATGATACCACTTCAGAGGAGAAAATTATTATTGTCTCACACCCCTGGATGTAGTATATGTAACGAGATTGGCATAGGCTCTGAATCATTTTGAGTTCTGCTGAGAATTTGAATTGCTGTTACAGCACAGTAACTCTGAAGTTGCATTAAGTCACTGGGTGAGACATCTGAATGTCTCAAAATACTCTGCAACTGTCCATCTGTGTTCTTGCACCATTACTGGCAAGACATCCTTGCTGTAGTTCAAAACTGACTCCTTCAGTGCTTGTTGTGGTGCCTTCTGATCTACAACTGTTTGAGCCCAGGGTATTGATTTATTACAACTTTGAAATTAATTGGCATCGCTCATTAAAATGCAAAAGTCCCAACTTGTTTGAAAGTTTTACCATGCTTAGAATCTGAGTTCTGCAATTTAATACACTTAAATTATGTTGAGTAACAAATATTGAGCTGAACCAGAAATCATTCTTCTATGTTTTTTTATTGTTATTAGTGGAATTTCATCAAGGATCTTCTCACTTGATTGTCAATGATAAGTCAAGAGAAACAGGAAACCAGTTTGATGAATCGGATACTCTTACTACTGAATTTATGAGTTACATTAAGGCAAGTTTTTGACAATTTTAAGTGGGGGGAAATATCTTCACTACTTTTATAAGTATAATGGAAACAGAAATGACAAACTGCAGACATTTGGATGAATAGGAGATCACAATTGATATTCATTGTCATAAAAGGTACAGAATACAAAAATAAGCAGGTAGGTTTAAAGTGATTATAATTAATGTAGGAGTCCAATTTACCCTTAACTTTCTAGTATATGTGAGAGCTGTCCTTTAACTATGTTTAAGGCTTTAAGAAAAAGTGGCAGGTATGTTTTGTACTATTTGCTTTTTCGAATTGCATAATTCTTGCATTTGTTACATGAGTAAAGCGCAAGAAGACTTTCAGAGTTAGATGTGGTGGCTAAAGTTATAAAATACTACAGTATTAAAATACGTTTTCTTAAATGTTTTAAAATTATAGTAGAAATTGAGAGACCTAAAAAGGTAAATTGTATCAAATCTAAAATAAGATCTATTATTCTAGGAACCTACCTCTTACAAGACTTGTCAACTTCCTTTCTTGATGGATTTAGGGAGTACACAATGACTCTGTTACGATCTTGGTAGATGCTATAGGTGATAGAAAAGTGCATGTGAATAATTGTCTGTATATTTGTGCATATAACAAAACATATGTATGCGTGTATATAATGTATGTAAGAAAAAAAAGGTTATCCACAATAGGAAAGTTTGAGATTATATGCATCAGTCCTTTTGTCTGGGTTCCACTCTAGTTTCCTTAAGATGCTTATTACTGAACACTGGTGCTCTGGATTGATGGTTACACATGTCATAAGTAGTTGCTTATTCTGTTTGAAAGTCTTACCTTTCTATCATGGTTAATGAGTAACTGCCTAATAGTCATGTGGCATCTTCCCTGTCAGAGACCTCTCAGATGTGCTTTCTTCCTGAAAGGAATTTTTCATAATGAATAACCTTTCAGAAAATTTCCTGTTGTGCCTTTTTATCTGTTTTAACTTGTGTTTTCCCCATTTGTATTGTCATTTACACATTTACTTTTTCCCCCTATTTTTGGCATTAGGTTTTGTGGAATGTGTCTAGACATGTGTGTCTGAGAAAGCTGCAGTAGAATCCATAGAAATACACTATGAATCATTAGTGATAACTGTTGTGTGGTAATTAATGAAATTCACATGCTTTATTATACAGCAAGAACAGACTGATGAATTTAGAAATTAAATTTAGTTAAGGAGGCTGAGGAGTTTTTGAAAGACTCTAGAGAAGTTTTGAACAGGTGTTGGGTTTTTGTTTGTGATTTTTGTGGGGTTTTGTTGGCTTTTGTTGTTTTTGTTTTGTTATTCTTGTTGGGGTTTTTTTGTTTTCGTTTGGTTTTTTTTCTGTGAAAATTTATATGCTGGGTACTTTTGCTAGATCCTTTGTAGTGCAAAGATATTTGAGAAATAGTAGCATTTTGTAGCATTCCTGTGGATGTGGTATCTCATCATGACACTTAAGCCAGACAGAATTACCTAGTATGGATATTTTTAGACTAATTTTCTACTTCTGTGGACACTGTAAGAGGTGCAAAGAGGCATCGTATCACTTCCATCTTCCACCCTGTATAGGAAAAAATGTACTAGGAAGTAATAGTGTAAAGAGAACGGATGTAGCCCTTCATCACCTTCTTGGAAACAGACTTCTGGTACTGCAAAAGACCTCTTCATTTAAGCAAACTTTGTTTTTTTTCTAGCAACAGGACTCTTACAGATCTCCTACAGCTAGCTGCAGAGTCTTTGAACTGACAGCCCAGAGGACTAGCATTTAAAAACAAAGCAAAAAAAACCCAACAAACTTTTTCCTTTCATAGTTACTGAAAACTTTATTTACATAGTAATACATAGTGCTTTTTTTTTTTTTTTTTTGTTATTTACAAATACAGCTGTGAATTCAGTAATGTTGATTATTAGAAAGACTTATTTGTAGTTGCTGGATATTTAGGACACTACAGGTTACCTTTTATTGGCTTGTTGTTTTGTGACTTTTATACTAAAAAAAGATTGAGGTATACTTTTAAATAGTTAAAATGTTGTTATTAGCAGTGTTTTTTGATAGTTAAAATGTTGTTAAATGATTGTACATTTCCTTCATATGCATTTTCAGCAGCTGCACATATTTAAGGTGAACGAACTAGGTAAAGGGGAGTAGAATACTTTCATCCTCCCCTGACAAAGGGCTACACACATCTGAAGCTGACCAAACATTGTATTACTTGTATATTTTATATTTCCTTTCCTCATTCCTTCTTACTTCTTAATCTTGATTTTCAGTAGTGTACAATTTGAAGACTATCATAAGATAATACTGTCTAATGTGTTGCTGACACTTATTCAGTAAAATATAGGCTACTGTATTGGATTTCAGTGTAAGAATATTGCCTGAGAAGTTTAACTTCTTTTAATTTTGGTATATTCTTAATATTATGGCATTTGAGATTAGCTGTTGGTGACTTGAACAGGTAGTACATCCATTTTATAGTACAACTTGCAGAGCAAATTTGAAGCTTAGGCTTGGAGCATTTTGAATTTTTTCAAATGTTAGTCCTCATCTGTGTGGTTTTATTTATCTTATCTATATAGTTATGTCTAGAGACTGAGGATCACCTTCTAGAATAAGTGCTGCATTTTTGTTATCTTATGATAGTGCCTTTCATAGGGGAAAAATCACATACTTGATTCCTACAAAGTCAAGAAAAAGAAACAAGAATGGCTTTATTCATTCTGCTGGGGATTGGCACTGGGAAATGGGCCATCCTTGGGGGATGTTAGAGAAACTGGTACACTCTTCAGGGACACATCTGGCAGAGCTGGATAGCATTTATTGGTACAGAGTGATGCAGCTGGTGTGCCAAACACACGACACAAAAGAGACTAAGTTTCTCTGTTTTCTGCTGTTCATTCTCTACTGCCACAAATGCACAGCCATTTAGAGAACTTCTGTCTTCACTGGCAGCTGAACTACTTCAGTGTTACTGTCTATCTGAGATGAAAGAGAAAGTAAAATTGCAATGCACCAAAAGAAAGCGTTAAAAAAAGAGTCAAGTTTTCTAATAAGTAATACTTCATAGCTACAGGTAGGATGGTGGGAGCTCTTATTTATACCTACATTGAACTCAAAATAATTGGCTGACTGATGTGAATTCTTACATGCAGTTTTTGTTCGGATTTGGTTTACCCCAAAAAATTATTCATGGCTGTTAAAATTGTCAAATAGGAATCCTGTTAATAATTTTGGATTAAGTACATAATTGTTACTGTTTGCATATTTGGCATTTCTTTGCTCTGTAAACAAATCTGGCTGTGCTGGGAGAGCAAGTAAGAGGAGTGTTAGGGTTGTGCTTAATTGAAGCATTGTTTGCAGACACCAGAAAGGCACAAATGAAATCTGGGACATAAAGTATTCTCAGGGTGCTTGACTTTCTTTTTACTGTTAAAGGAGGGTAAGGGCTGTTGACCTCAATAAAACCTGAAGAGTGAATAGAAGATTTTGTAATCAGTATCTTAGAAGGGGGTAGAGTGAGTGGAGAAGTGTAGGATTGCTTCAACTAGCCACCTTAATCTGTTACATAAATTAGGTCAGTTCTGAGTCTGAAAGGAAAATGTATCTGCCTACTTAATTGTGGAGTTCAGTTCTCACTTTGTCTGCTTACAGAGCAGAGCAGCAGAGTGTGATGAATTATTGAGAATAGAAGAGGACACACAATGGCAAACAGACGAAATGTAAGTAATTTTTATGTATCTATAAATAATTAGCTGTGTAATTTAATTAGATTGACCAGAGCTGGCATATCCTTATCAGTCAATAGTTTTGTAGACTTGAAGGCATGACGGAAGTACAGCCTTGCACTTTGTGTGTGCTCAATGTTTTACACATTACTGCTGAATAGATAAGATGTTACATTACAACTAGTAGTTTGTATGCACCAATATTGCTGTAATATTATTTACCTATGTAGAATGCAAGCATTTTAATTAGGTTTTTGATATTTAGTCTGTTAATGGCATTGTTAAAAAAGGATTTTATCAAAACTTGTAAGATTCAAAACTAATGTACATGGGGGAAAAAAAAATTAATTGGAAGAAGTCCTTCAGTCTCTTTTTTAATTCTGTCATAATTTGAACCCTGAAGCAATCATTAAGTAGACATTAATTCAGGAGCACAGCAAGTGAACCTCAGTTTCTGAGGTGAGTGCATAAGAAAAGGGATTTTAACATGACAGTGGACTGTGAAGTACTCACTCATCCAAACAGTGGAGTCCTATATGATTTAAAAACACATAGTGAAGGAAGGGAAGACTAAGTACTTTCTGAAAGAGCCTTATGGGCAGAATTAACAGGAGGTTGTGTTTCTAAACCCCCCCTCAAAGTAGTTTTAATTTTCCAAAGCAAAAGAAAATATGCTTGGTCCATTGCAAGAATCATCGTATTCAGTACTTCTGGTAAAACAATATATGTATGAGTAATATATGTATGAGTGCAGCTAATAAAAGTCAAATATTGGTAAATAAATTTCCAATTTTAGAAATCAGCCTGTTTAATTGAATGCTAAAAGTTTGAGTTCCTCACATCTGTTAATGTATGTATGTGTTAGGGTGGGGAACTTCTTGTTAAGGACAATATGCTGGAGAATTTTTTCAGAAGAAACTCCAGAAATTCAGCACATACTAGTGTGCCCAGAGGCTGTTTTTCCCCTCTATAGTGTTCTCATGACAGTTGAAAGAGGGAAACTCACAAATTGAAATTCAGACTGCCCTTGTTAATTGCTGTTGTACTTCTTTTTTTTATTTTCCTTTTTTTTCTTTTTTTTTCCTTTTTTTTTGAATCCTTTTGTTTTCTGTTATAGAATAAATTTATCAGAAGAACAAACTATTGATATAGCAATGATAGAGCAACTAAGAGAAGCAGTAGATTTATTGCAAGATCCCAACAGGTATGCTTACAAGTAGCTGATGTGTTCATGTAATGTACTTGAAATTTTTGTGAATGACTTCAGAGTTCTTTTTTAACTGATAACTGCAAGTTCTCTGAGGTTATGAAGTGCTTTGCTAATAGTGATGTCTTTTAGGAGGCATTTAGCTATATAAGGAAACTTGCATTGTCTCTCTGAGTATCTAGACAAGGTTCCTAGTAAATTAAGAAGGATTTCAGATATAAAAGAAACCTAAAATTAGAGGTGGAGACACCCCTTAACCATTCATCCTGTGTACACTACTGTAATTTTCTAAGTTTTTCTAGAATTGTCACATTTTTTCTGGGGACTATAAACTCTTCTCTGCTTACTCATGCTTGATGCATTTTGTGGGAATAGAAATGGTCTTTTGGCTCATCTTCATCCCAACTCAATGAAGCACACAAAGGAGGTGAATTAAGAGGTGAATTAGAGGTGGACTTTCTGTAGTCTCCCTCTGAAATCAAAAGGTGAAAGAGACAGCTAGTGAAAGTTATTTAGATTTCCCCTGACTACAGAAGGCAAGCTTTTAACCTTTAACTGCCTGTTTTAAGTGGCTAAAGTCAGGTAGAATGACTCTGAATAAACAAAGGAGTAAGTATTTAAAAGAAAATAAATGCTCATCCTACTGAAAAAGATTGACAAGAGTAGCTTAGGTAGTTCTGTTCAGATGCTTGCTATTGCTTTTCTTTGTGTAACCCCCTACAGAAATTAAGTTCATTACAAAACTAGGGTTTGTTTGGTTTGGTTTGTTGTTTTTTTATGGGATTTTTTTTTTGTTTTTTAGTTTGTGTGTGTGTTTTGGTTTGGCTTTTTGGTTTGGTTTGTTTTTGGTTTTTTTGGGGGGTTGGTGTTTTTTCGATTACTTCTGTGAGGAAGCTGGTTTATATAGTTCATTTCTCTGAAGACTAGAAACCTCCTTGTCACTTCCACTCTTAAGTATCCTTGTTTTTCCTTCCTCCCTTGGCCAGTTCACCATAGCCTTTTGTTCTTGCAACTACACTGTTCATTAGTTTAAATACCACTTTTTCACCTTGCAGACCTCTGTACTTTTTAGGACAGAAATTCGCTTCCATTAATAATACTAGAGAGATAATTGTCTGGCTTTTTTTTTTTAATCATATGAAGAATACCTGAATTTTTGAATGATACACTAAATACTTGATTCACAAGTATTTTTGCTTAATCAAAAGTCATACAAATTGGGAAAACTTTTTACCTTTTCATCTTTCCTGTGGTTTCTGTTAGATGGTAATCCATTGCTTCTGCACTTCATATGAGGCTTATTACTTTGTGGGAGAAGTGTTGCAATTAAAAAAGGAAAAAGTCTGGTTTGGAAAAGAAAGCAATACAAAAAAATTTTAGTTGTTAGCCTTACAATTTTTTTTCATTTTGTTTTTGTCAAATATTTCCCCAGTGTTTCCTACATATTCCTTTTTTTCTTATTCAATTGAAAAAAGGCAATCAAATTTAGAAAATTAATGCATATTCAGTTGTGCTTTCACTGGTAACACTATAGTGAATTTGAAATGCAGCCAATCATGTCATGCATGTCTGTATTTTTTTTACTATTTTTCTACATAATGGTATGAGGTGGGGTTGTGGTTGCACTTTCTTTTTCTAACCTTAAATTATGAGTACTTTTAATTTGCTGAGCACTATATAGGCTTTTCAATGTACGTCTCCTGTATGTTAACATCCAGACTTACCCCTGGGTGCCTAATACTTGCCAAATGATGCTGTAGAGTTTCATTTCTCCAGGCTATAGATTTCTCATCATTTAATTTATAATTACAGGACTCCATGGGAGTTTGTTATATACTTGCGTTATATAAAGCAGTGTGAGAAACTTTTGGTTTTCATACTGATTAATTTTTGTGTCTTTCATGTGCTTTTAACTTAAACTTAGAGCATGTCAAAAATCATAACTTTCCTTAATGAGATTTCCTTTGTGCATCAGTATAACTCTTAATGACCCTGTCATTAGATAACCTACTTGAAATAACTAATTCTGGCTGGAATTATCCTTATCTCCCACTGAAGGCCATTTAGGAGTAAGGAAGAGAAACCACTGTAGGGACTGAATCAGTTGGTGATGCTGACACACCTAACACACACTGACTAGAGTTCAGTATAGAACATTGGAGCTATTTTCACTAACAGATATGACTATTGAATTTGGAAAATGCTTGTCAAGTTACTGTTGCCCTAGTGTTCTGCAGAGTTTCAAACCTGCATACCCTGTGTGCACATAAGCAGCATTTCAGTTCTGGAAATGAAAAAAAATGTCAGATTCAACCTATTTCAGTATTTTCAAATGCTTGCTTCATATTCCTATATTTATTCCCCTTCCTATATTCACTGTGTTCTTTCAGATCATCATCTGTTGTGAATTTAACCTTGCACTGTTTTATTTTCATCTACTGTAAATTAAATTTTAGTATCTAACCCTGTTTGAACACAGAGTGCTAGAGGTTGGATATAGAAACCTACAGTCTTCTAGACAATGTCATTGTGGTTGATACTAAAAGGTCCTTTTGTTTTGATATCAGCCATTGCTTAGGGTGACATTTTGCAGATGAAAACATTAATCTGGCTTTGACCGAACAGGTGACAGTGAAGCATCAGGAGGCATATTAAAAAGTTGAGACAACACCAAGCAGGCAAAAACCATGACTATAAAAGTATTTCATATATCCATTTGTTTGACATTAAATACTGAAAAGAATGGTTACCAAATCTGTACCCCAGTGCAATGTTTTTATTTCAAACCTTGCAGATTAAGCATGGATATTTCTGAGAGCAGTGGTGTGAATCTGTATCCCATGGAACCAGCAACAGCTTTAGAATTTCAGGAGTCTACAGTAAAGTGTGTTTATCTACTTTTTTTTTTTTTTTTTAAGAAAAATAATTGCTTTGTTAGATTCATCATATTCAAGTTTCTATACAATGAATTACATTTTTGCATTTGTTTATCTTTATACATAGCAGTCAAATACAGATGGAGATGTCTTCCTTTGGTCAGGTATGTTATTGAGGGTATTATTACAAAATATCGGGGTGGGGGAAGACAGGAAGTATGCCAACAATTTAATCAACTATTAATCTGCCAAGAAGGGAATGGAAAAATTTAGTAGGCTGGAGGACAGAGCTAAGTCTTTTGTAACATGTTTATGAAATTGTTTTCGTTTTCTTATATGCATATCATTTTTCTGGGTTTATCAGTTACTTTTCCATCTTCGTT
>WUAM01000431.1:100309406-100320270 GCA_024336885.1 Actenoides hombroni | reverse complement strand
CCCTCTCTCCTCCCCCCCCCCCCCCCCCCCCCCCCCCGGCCCCGCTGCCTGTGTGTGACTTCCATATATTCCAGTTCCTAGTTCTGCTATCCATATTTGTCTACCACCTCCCTCCCCTATCTCCCTGTTCTGGTTCAGGAAAACTGGTGCAATGAAAACATTTGTTAACTCCAAAATATTTTGTAAACTAATAATTAGTGTTTTCCAAGAAGACTGTCACTCTAGTCACTGAGAGTATATAAATTGTGATTTGGAGTTTTACACTGTGATATATGCTGCTTATTATTTGAGCTGTATCCTGACTGGTGAACTGGCATTCTTTGTCAAATGCTTTGTTTGGATTTATGTTAACTACCTGTTAACACTGGAACTGCAAGTATATAGTATCTGCTTACTTTTTTGTTTGCTTTTCTTCATAATATTTGTAAGAAATACTTCTGAGGTAATGTTATGCAAAAAATGATGAGTTCAATTTCCAGTCATACACAGTCTAAAGAGTTTTTTGTCTTACAGAGAGAAAATGCTGAAGAGGAACTAGAATTTCAAAGGAGGAGGGATTTGATTATGGAGAAAGCAAAGCCTGAAGTGAGAACTTGTGAACAGGGTGAAAAATGGTCATTGAACCAGGTATGGAGGTGTCTAGATGCAATTAATGTAGAAGCATATGGAATGGATCATTGCATTCCATCCATTTGTGTGTGTAGATAATGGTGGAGTTAGTCCCATTGGGTTTGTTGTTGGTTTTTTGGGGGGTTTTTTTTGCCTTTTTGGCTGTAAATAGGAAGTTGATTAAGACCTATCTCTCAGGAAATAAAAAAAAATACTGGAAGAGAAGACTTTTAATAAAAAATATAATAGTTGCAGTGGTTGCATTTCCCTGGGAAATAATAAGCTGCTGCAAAGATAGATCTCCAGTAAAATGATTCTTCTTTCCCCTTGCCCCAGATACTCTTCTAGTTCTATAAACTGCTAAGTTTTCATTAACAGCAGAATTTTTAATGTGTTTAGTATTACAAACAGACTGTACATAGGCTGAGGTGATAGTTTTAAGGTTTTGAAAGTATGTTAAGCTTTTTGTACATTTTAATCATCCAATAATAAAGACTTATGAAAAAAAATTTAATTTAAATATTTGGTGCAGAACTTCTTTGTATAGGGATTTTTGTGATTGCTCTTGCAAGAAGATTCTGAAAACAAAATTATATAGCATTCTGACAGTATTGGTAGTACTGTATGGTCCATCTTACCCAGATATAGATTAAATCTGGTTTATCTTCTTGTTTTTCAAATGTTCTTATATATAATCATCATTACCATCAAATATTCCTGTGATATCCTTGTGACTTTGTTAGTCTTAATTTTGTCTCTGTTTTTTCTTGAAAATACCAAATTCAAAAAAAGTGATTTCATCTCTTTTGTTACATTGTTGTATGTTAACACACTTTATTTGGAACAGTTCTTGATAAATTGCTGAGATGAACAGATAAGGTTAATTCAGTGTCAAAATGTGTGTGGTCTCTGTATTTTGACAAACTGTTTAACAAGGACACTGCTAATTCACTTTTAAGAACCTTTTAAAAATCTTCCTTAACACACAGAAGGCCTGATCTGGACTGTGTTATGCAGGTGAAAGCAGTAAGCGTGTTCTGTGAAATGGAAACACACCTTGTGAGAGCCTTTTTTTTTATTGTGCTACATTCTGTATAGTACAGGAAGCACTTGTGTTAGTAAATTAATTCAATTGAACATAAATTCAAAATTCTGACTAGCGACCTGTATGCTGTGAGGGAGATTAGACCTGCAACATAGACAGAACTAGCAGATCTGTCACAAGATCGCAGTCCCTGAGCACACAAGTGCTCAAATGTGTGAGTCCCAAGGTAGAACTGGCTGGGATCAGATGAGTAAGATTTCTTTCTGTTCCTTCTAGATAATATGGTGGTTGAGGTAATATTGTAAAAGATGTCTAAAGCTAAGGAATTTTTTTTTAGGCTTGAAAAGTAGCCAAGGAAGGTCATGAAGCAATATGCGTGTGTAAGCTTCCTTCCCATATTGCTAACTTTTGGAAAGCTCTGTGACTGTTGGCACCAAGTGTTCAAAGTGGGTTTTTTTGTTGGTTGGTTGGGGTTTTTTTGTTGTTTTTTTCATTGCTGTTGTGTGGGTGTTTGTTTTTTGTTTGTTTGTTTTTGTGTTATTTTTGTGGGTTTTTTTCCACTATTTTGTATCTATTACAAAAAATTTGCCTTAACGAAATGATTTTTGAATCAAATTATATATTCTTTTTAGTTAGACCAGCTGTGTTTCTGCTGACTGAATTATTATTGATACAGAATTAATGGTTGTATTTCATATTTATTAACACAATTTACATGTTTCCAGTTCTAACTGTAGCAGAACTGGTAACTAAAGGTGTGTTATATTGCAATTATAAAATGAATTGCTTACAGAGTATCTCCCTTCTCTAATCTAATCTATATTAAAAATCTATATATGCATGTTAAACTCCTGGTGATAATTATTTCTATTTCACATATTTTGTAATTAAGAGAAAGCTTTTGAACCAGGAAATATTAAAATCCTATAAATGCAGTTATCACTTATGATTGAAAATAAAAAAATGAATGACAGATGTGTGAATAATTTCCACAAGGTTTCTATAAATGTTCAGCTAGCAATAAAAGTATTTAGTATTCATGAAAATTAATTGTTTCAGTGAAAAAAATAATTCATTATTATTAATGTGTATCTGAGTATCCTGCTGAGCTATATCACTAATATAGTTCTTGAAATGGTCTTTTTGTTTGTTTTTTCCCCCAAACATGCAGAATGATCTAATTGTTTGGAATACAAGTGGGCAAACATCTCACAATGAGGTAAAATGCTGATGCTATTTGTTTGTCTCTTACATGTTTTGTATGAATCGTTCATATATTAAATGAAACATGTAATTGTGTATCACAGAAAATATAACTGAGCTTATCAGTAACAGCTATGTGGTTTATTTGGCCAGTGGTTTATTCTTGTCATCCTAAGGAATTGCTAGGGTATAAAAATATACTTTCTGTTAAGCTTGTTCCTGAATTATGTATGTTAGTATAAAACATGCAACTTTTTTAATATTACATTTGTTCTGCCACTTTTTTTTTACTCTTCCCTGTTCCACAAGAGTTTCTGTTGATTTCAGTGCATTTTTTTTATTTTTTTTTTTTTGCACAGTTGTGTCACATCCGTGATTAGTGTTCAGAGAAGAGTGTGATTTTATTGGTCCTGTGGCTTTCACAGTGCAAATCTCAGCAGAAGGTCAAATGGGGAAACTGTGTGGAGCCCCTTATGGAGAATTTTTCTCTTCATATTTCCTGCGGAGAAACACGGCTTCTCCCTCTACATTGCACCTTGTAAATTCCTGAGCACCCAGGCACCTTCCACCAGTCTTGGTGATATTCTTGGAGGAATATCTTGCAGTCTTTGGTGGAACTCCTCTTTTCCAGAAAAGGAATAGGACACACACACAAAAAAAGGGAGACTATCATAGGTTTGAGGCTACATTGTGAACAGATTATGGTGAAATAATTGTAGCGTGCAATATTGTTAACTTTTGCAGTCAGTTGTGCTGAGCTTTTCTACACGTTGCTCTGACTTCGATTTATGTTCTTGAATTACACAGAACAAGGATAAAAGTCCAACAATGTCTCCTACTACAAACACCACAATCCCTTTTGGCCTGAAGCCGCGATCAGGTAATGTGGGAAGGAAAATGAACCAATTAGTGTATACAGTTTGTTGGTTTGTTTTTTTGGTTTTTTTTTTGTTGGGTTTTTTTCATATCTGTATTATTAATAGATAACTGTATTCTTTACCCCTTAAGAAGGCAGTGATGAAACATTTTCTGTACAAGTTAGAAGAAGATTAGAACATTTTGAGGCTATAGATTTCAATCAAGATTGAATTTGTAACAAGTATGTATTTGGCACATTATATATGGATCGATTCTCATCCCTTACTAGTAAATTAGTTGTTTTATAGATTATATGTATGTTTCAAAAATGTGTGTATGTGTATAAATACACACATTTTATACATGTATACATATAGATCATCTTTGCTGACATACTAATTAAAGTATGATTTTTGCTTAATTGGTATGTGGTGATACAGTTTAGATTTTATTGAGTTATATATGTGAATGATTAGGCTTGTTTGGAAAACACTTATGCATTGTTCCAAAAATTGCTCATTGCAATGAGTCTTTAAGTAGTTACACTTGTGTAAGGATCAAATGTTATAGAAAGATAAGATGGTTACTTCAGCCAGCAGCTGAGTTTAATGAATTTGCAATGCACTAAATCTGCACAACCATCAATCTTTAAATGAGCAGGAGTTTGTTTATTAAAAAAACAAACCAAACACCCCCCACCCCCCAAAAAAAATAATAAATCCCAACACCAAACAAACAAACAAACAAAACAGGAAAAAAACCAACCCAACCCCTCCTATTGATGTATTTGAGGGCTTTGATAACAGTTTCTTTTAAAATCAGGGTTAGCTACAGGATTAAACTCAGTTTATATCTGCTCCGTGCCGAGGTACTCAGTATTATTAAGTCATCTTACAGCACCTCTAGAGAATACTTGTGGGTTTTTCAGTATGTTTCAGCATCCTAAGACTAATTCTGGTTTCTTGCATTCACCACAAATGCTTTTAATCAAATGCTGGTAAACCACTACAAGCTTGTACTTTCCATAACAAAGTATCTTGGCAATAATAGCAGCAGTTTCACATTTGAATGTTTAAGAAATTGTACCCATAGATTTGATTTCTTTAAAAAAATAGTTTTAAAAGGAAAAGAAAATGATATTGAACCAACCTTGGTTCATGAAGAGGATAATTTTAAGTCTCTTGTGTAGTTACCGTATACAGTTTGACAGATCTCTTCAGTTGCATTCCCTAGTTTGCTGGACTCTTAAACTCTGGCTCTATTCTTGTGTGTTCCTGATGCTTTACAGATGTTGTTATTTCCCTATATATTTAAAGTATGAGTTTAATGGTGAGCAAATGGGTCCTCTCAGGATTTGGAAAAAAGAACACATTGAGTAGCATTGCACATTCCAGTGGTAACATTGCGGTAACACTGTTAGGAGAAGGATGTGAAGGCAAACCATGCCACCATGCTCCTTTCATGGGATGTAGCCTGTGTCCTGTTGAGTCGCCAGTGAAATCTGCTGATAGGGACTGGGTGCAGCATTGTGAGAGAGAATGCAATACTGTTACTTCTTGTTCACGTGTTAGTTTAATGTACACTTCCAAATCTTAGCATATCCATGCGCCAAGATGTCCTGTACTTAATGACTGTAAAAGGGTAGGGCAAAATAGCCTAATGAATCCTTTTTTTAGAGGCCGGACTGGCAATGGTTGCAGTAATTTGCAACAAATCCTCCAAGTCTCATGATGGAAGACCAGATGTGCACAGCTCCTCTAGTTCTCCCCCAGACTATATTGCAGCTGTGTATAGCCTCGTGGAATACCAGTCAGTTGGATACAACCTGTTGATTTTCTGCACTGTACTAATTCATATTCATATATTTGAATCCAATACTGTGTTATGTTCTCAAGTTCTCTGCAACATGCAGTTGTGACTAAAAGACACATAGTACTGTCTGTCTTTGGTCACAGCTATTGGTTGCAGAAAACTCAGTATTTTCCTTTCGATATCATACACAACACAGTCACCAAGCTAAAGCCATTACTGCACAATCTCTCACCTCATCACATCCAGTTTCAATCATTCTACCTTGCATTTATACCAAGGTAAGACAGAGGAATTTGGCAATAGTAAAACTTTGGGTCCGACTTCAGATAAAAAGACAGTATATTAGCTCTGTAGTACAATGTAACAAAATGAAACCTTGCAAAGGAGTAGTGAAACTGCATATTGTTTCCTCCCATGCTCCCACCCTAGCATTACTCCAAAATAGTATTAAAATTTGTTTTGCTAACACAGAAGAATAATTTACAGATAGAAGCAGTACATGACTGAAAATCCTGGCATGTCTGTGAATCCTGCATGTTTTTCCCATTAAAGCTGGTTAGCTCGCCATGTCTCTAGTTTCTTCACTGTATTTCCTTTAAAACTTTGTGTAATTTTTATGGAAGTTTGAACCATCCTATCACTGTCTGAATTTGTACTTGTTAATTTTATACTGCTTTATCTCCCTAGAGGTGAGGTAGTCTAGGGGCCCAGCGATTCTGTGATCCAGGAAAGTTTTTCAGCTTTTTTTCATTTAAATTCATCGTGGGAAACCTTAAAACTCACTGGAAATGAGTATCAGCTATTTAACTTCATTAGAGCTTATGTTTGAATTTCTTCTACAAATCCTTTAAATCTGAGTGCAAGATTAAAAGAACATTAAAGTGTTCTAACTAAAATGTGTACATCATGTTCTGTGGCAAAAACTGGGTAATTTTCAGCTGAGATACATGCAACCATACCTCTCTGAAATTAGAGTTTATTTGCACTGTGTTTATTTTAATCTATTTTAAATGAATGTTGCTTTCTATTTGACTTTTTGTTTTGTTTTGTTTGGTCCCCCCTCCACTCATAATTTCATAATGTGCGTTGGAAGGGTGAAAATAAACTTGTTATAGACTTTTGGTAAGGATTCCATTTTTTTGAAGTATGTACACAAATGGATAAAACAGAGGATAAACCACAGTGGCTTAAACTTCTATGTTAGTACATGCCATGTTAGTGCATACTGATATGTGTTCAGGCCTGGAGGTCCTTTTAATCTTTCTTGTTAAAGCTAGGGCAAAACTTGGGAAAATTTCTATCTGATGGCTGACATGGTACTGAGTGAAAATATTTTGAAAGGTAATGATTGTGTTTTGACTTCTTGACTGAATCAAGGGTCAGATATTTTGATACAAGACAAAAAGAGAGGATTTTTAAATTTTTCAGAAGGTTTCCTCCTGTATTTTAAATACTTTCTTAGAGTATGGGCTTCTCAAATTCACATAAATTTTGAAAACCTTAAAAAATTACTATTGAAAAGAACCAATAATAAAAAGTTTTCTTAGAACCATAATTTTGCTCTTGGGCAGTGCATTTGCTCTCTGAAAAGTAATTACTCCAAGTAGTTAATAAATTTAAACCCTTTGTGCTTGATTAATGAATTCATTAAAATGTTCAGAGTGGTGCTAATTGTCAAAACTAAATTTTGCAAAATTCTTGTATCTTTAATATGCCAGACCTTGAAGCCTGAACATCTGATAGCATCTTGCAGTACTCAAGGATATTTTTTGCTTTTGTTCTGTGCCATTTTGAGGTTGCTGTGTTTCATACTTTCTGCTGAAGGTGACAGCAACACAGACAAACAAACAAAAGAATTATACCTTTGGAGGCAAAAAGAAGTACTGACAAAACTCAAAATCCCAAAGCAGTTTGTAAAGTGAAAAATTGTTCCCTTGCAGCTGTTTACTGAGCATAATCTTACTTGTGAATCCAGCCTTTGGTAACTTGTTAGAGGATTTGAAGCATGCTTCCCTCACTGTCTTTCAAGGTTGGTGGAACACATAATGATCATTAGAACTTGACAGCATTTTTCCCTCTTTAGAGTGATGGTTACTGTTGTCATAATCTCTGGATATTTATGCCTTCCATTTGTTTGCTTCCCCAGCTGCCTTATCTGTGTGCTTTGGAAAGTAATGAGAATCCTAATTGCCAGCGTAATTAAAGACTGTTTATCATTTGCCATAAATCTTTATTCTGTTACCCAATGTTACCTCTGCTCAGAGTTGTAAGTTGTGCTGAATCTCAGGTTTATCTGATCTGATGACCCAATAGCCAGTAATAGAGTAGAAATAGTTTATAATCTTCAGTTTAGATTAACGAGTATGAATGTTGCTTGTATGTGGGATTCAGTAGATAAAGCATGAAAATACATGTAACAAACAAGAAATGAGTGACTTCATAATTTTTGTGGCAGAAGTGGTTAAGAACACTGATCAGAGAGAGGAAAAACTCATTAAGGAGTGAAATCATTGTGAGGGGTGGAGAAGAAGAGATTTTACTTTTGTGTCAGGAAATAGGAAACCAGTGGAAAGCTTTGAAAGCATGGATCATGTGCTGAAGGTAAGCAGGGAGGAGATATTTTAAGGACATCGGTGTCTAGTTCTGAAACACTGTAGAATGTAGGTTTTCAGTAAGCTTAAGTGGAAATCTTTGCCACAGAAAAGACAGAAGTCAGAAGCTTAGAGTATATGTGGTGTGGAAGGAATAAAACCATCCACTGAAGGATTTGAGGTACAAATTAAGAGGTGTTGTCATGACTAATTGAAGGAGAGAAGGCAGAATGAATGGAGAATAGGTCATGAACTGTCATCTGCTGAACAGTCTCTATAGAATAGAATAAAAGAGAATAGACTCTGACACAGTTTCTGTGGAAATGTGCAATTTTGCATGCTTTAGGGAGCCCAGTTGGATCACCACTGAATTTGTGTTTGTTAGAAGGCTGTCTACAGTGCAGGTTTGCCAAGGTTTGTGGTGCAAACTCAGGATCACCACTTGGTTCTTGTCCTTGGATAGCCTGTTAACATTGCGGACGACCAGAACTTTCCTGGAATGGTGGGCCCATGGTAGATTTGGACTTAACTGCTGGGGAAGTCTGCAAGAAATAAAAGTAGTGCTGCATGTACTATTAAGTGAATTAAACCAGAGAAGATCTGTAGCACAAGCACTTACAGAACATGTTTCAAGAGAACGAGAATCCAAGGGATAAGGTAGTTTCTACTTACAATTTCCTAGATGGTTTGGGTAGTGTTTGTTGTAATTTTGTATTTTCGTAATAGTTTCATATGAATGTGTAAATTTTCTATGTCTTTGGGGGAGGAGGTGTTCTTATTACACAGAAAAAATACTGAAATTCTTATTCTCTGAACTCTTCATTGCTGAAACTTCACAGCTGATACATTTACCTTCTGATTCACAGAGTTAAAGTTTTTGCTAGGCTAGAATTTAAAATCTATGGGTACTTTTTCTTAAAACTTAATTGTAAACAAGTTATGTGAAATGCTATGGTTACAATGATCTTGCTAAGCTTAACAGCCTTATCTGCGCATATAATGTGTGATTTGCAAGTACTAATATATAACTTTTCATTCTTTTTATTCTGCACCATCTTTCATTCTTTTCTCAAAAATTACACATTTTGTATTAATCACCTTTGGATTACATCTTTGTCATTACCATACAATCCTAATGCCATATATGAAATGCTGCTGCCCCTTTTTACCCCCCAACCTCCGGTCCTTATACCACCATGGTTGGACTGGCTATCACTCCCCTCCAGCAGACCCATCCCTCAGTCTTCCTCCTATCTCCTTCAACACACTTACACAGGCACAAACATGGGACAACTTTAGCTACAGTATCCCATCTGAAGGAGACAGTGACAATGGTAGGTGTTCCATACATTTCCTTAATTTTGTGTTTTCAGAAACCTGACTATATGGGAAATGCCCCATGTGGCAGAGGATGACAGACAGTACTCTTGAGAAGATGTTTATAAGACTAAAAACCTCAGAGGATGCACGTTAATTTACTATAGAATATGTCGTATCAAAAGTAAATGAGTGGAGACTGTCACTATTTTCAAGTCTGGCAAAATGACTTTTCCCATGATATCCACTCCAAGAACTATTTCCAATATAGGTTTATTTATTTGCTTTGCTTTCAAAGGTTTATAAAAGTTGTACTCAAACAACACTTAGTTTCGCTACCGTCTTTGCACATTCTTGTATTTATTTTTTTGATAAATATGTTAAGGAAAATATTGTTCCCATCTGCAGTTATTGATGCAGGTGCATAACTAATTTAATTAGATGAGGAATCTGAGAAGAAACAAAGCTGAAACAATCAGCTAAGCAAAAATAGTGATTTTTGTCCAACAGAAACTGTTAGTAAGCTGTCAAACTTATCTGTGCATAGTGAAGATTGGGTACATTAGTGGACTTTGTTACTCTTGGTTTGGGTTTTTTTTTTCCTTCTTTTTTTTTTCCTTCTTTTTTTTTTCCTTCTTTTTTTTCCTTCTTTTTTTTTTCTTCTTTTTGTTGGTTTGGATTTGGTTTTGTGTGTCTGTGTTTTTGGCACTAATATGCAAAGTTTGCCATGTTTGGGCTATCAGGGTTTTATACTGCATTAGTAGTTAAATGTCAGATGGAAGAAACAGAATCTAGACAAAGTAAACTGTCTATAAATATTTGATTGGCAGATGTATTTTTTTAAAGTAGGATTGTTGTTCTTGCAGTTGCCCTAAGTGTTTAGGTGTCAGAAGGCAGTGAAACTCTCAAAAGCAAGACCAGAAACCTTAAATGATGAATGCCAACATTTAGTTTACAATGCCTACATTCTTAGTTCGCTTCATTATTGGCAATACTCATGATTGCCACGGTGTTCTTGATTATAACACCGTGAAAGAGTATGGAATATAAGAATAGTGATAATGATAAGCTGAAAAACTGAATGTAGTTCATGATGTTATGATGCGAACTTGATGTTTTCCTGATGAATATTCTAACAGGGAAAGCTAGAGGTTCTTCTAGCAGTGCAAAATTTGATCTGTGTTAATCTAGATTTGTTACTGGTTTGTTCACTCTTCTAAATTAAACGAACAGTACAGACTTGCATGTACTTGTGCATTGGAACAGATAGAATCATAGAATTATAGAATCATAGAATTGTCAGGGTTGGAAGGGACCTTAAAGATCATCTAGTTCCAACCCCCCCTGCCAACAGCAGGGACATCTCCCACTAGAGCAGGTTGCTCAGAGCCCCATCCAGCCTAGTCTTAAAAACTTCCAAGGATGGGGC
>WUAM01000431.1:100281798-100309306 GCA_024336885.1 Actenoides hombroni | reverse complement strand
TTACAAAAAAATACACCTTTTATAACTATCTATATATATATATATATATATATATATATATACATATGTTACCTTTCTGTTTAGAGTTTGTTATCCGGGGATAAGTTCGTTATCTAAGGTGTATCTTCTTATGGTATAGGGAGTGAAATGGACCATTCTCTGGCACCAAGTTTAGTTGGCACAGCATGATTCCAATCCATACCTAAGCACTCTTACTTTTCAAAACAGTATGGCTTCGTTTAAGCAGCCTTTGGGGAATGTCCTTTATGCTATTCCTCAAGCTGTACCAGACATGGCATAGAAGTGGGTTTTCACTGACTAAGACTGTACCAGGAAGCAGCAACATTAACAGTATTGAGGATCCATGCACTAGCCCTGGGTTGCTTGCTAGTATAGGTGTAGCCTTGGAGGTAGAAATACTGTGCATCAATTGTATCATCTTAACACTTCATATCATCTTTAATGTAACTATCTGGCAACAGCTCTGTAAGAGAGGATGCTCAGCTCAGAATTCCTGGGAGGATGTAAGGCTTCAGACGGGTCTCCCAAGACTGATGTCCATACCATTGTGGAGGCTTTGGTTTAGCAAATGAGTCTGTGTAGTAACTTCACTGCTATTAAATCTGGGCTGAATAAATCAATCGAAGAGAAATCTAACTATAAACTTTTATCCTGACATCATCTTTGCCTGACATTAGTCCAGCCTTCTTCTTGCCTATTATATTTTAGAGTTAGGTTAAATCCTTTTGTTGTTTACCTGAAGGATAATATTGACAAACTACATACTCAGAACACTTAATTCCTTGATGTGCTGCAAACAGTGCACCTATGTGCACTGTAACTCTACAAAAAATGAAAATTTTCATGTCCTTGATTGAGGTATGTCAAATACATACCATATTAAGTATTACCCATTTAAATTGTTTAGACTTGTGTAAAATACTCTTAAAAATTATTTGAGCTGCTACTACACAATAAATAATAATAAGCAGAAATTCGCTTTTGAAAATAGTGAAAAATAGACCTTCAGGTGTGTGTGAAGTGTGGGCTCCCCTTGCTGGAAAATGTGTGTAATGCAGAGAAGTAAGCAATAGTCAGGACTGCAAAACTTCCTGGATTAGAACTTTTTCTTTTTTTTTATAAATTCGGTATATAACAGAAACTTCTATAACTAATGCGTATGAGTGTGTGAGGGAGTTGGTTTGTTTTTGTTTTGTTGGTGTTGGCTTGTTTGGTGTGGGGTTTTTTTTGCTTGTTTGTTTGGTTTGTGGGTTGTGTTGGTTGGGGATTTTTGTGTTGGTTTTTTTTTTGTTTGTTTGTTTTTGTTTTAATTAATGAAATTTATTTTATGTTGAAAATCTTAAATGTAACCAGTTTCCCACTGCCTTGAGATTAGCCTGCCTCTTTCCTCATGGTGGAAATTCACAATTGGAATTCATTCACAAATGGAATTGAATAAGTAATGTTGATATTTTCTTTTCATTAACAGATGTTTGTAGTCTGAAATTGAAAGGAAGTAGATCTTGGGGCATTCATATTGACTTAGCAAAGACTTAAAGATAGCTGTGGCCAAACTGAATAAAGTCCGTAATAATACTTCAATACTTGCAAAATAGATCATAAATATAGACAAATGATTTTGTAGAGAATTGTTTGAAATACTGCTGCTAATAAAGTGGCATTTAAATATGGTACTACTCTTGAAGCATTGATTTATCTAGGTATTTAACCTCTTGGGAGGTAGCAAAGCTCAGTTATTGAGTTGTACAGTGAACTATTACTAAAATGCAAACCCTATAAATCGTAACTACAGATTTTAATAAATGTGATAGGAGATTTCTATTTCACCTCTTAAAAATTTAGAAGCAGCCTCCAATAAATTGTTACAGAGTTGCTAATGCAGAAATTTTAATTCAGTGCAATACTGGAGTTTAATAGAAGCCCTGGGAGAGATTTGTTAAGTAACATTTTAGATATTTCTAATTGTTTAATTTTCACCATATGTAAGTGCTTTCATGAGAAATGTACCAGTTTATTAATTAGTTAAAAATTCTCAAAATCAGCAAGTAATGCATTTCAAATAGTGTAGTTTAATCAGGATTATTAAACATGGATAGTTATACTTCATAACAACTAGCTACAGCTGTTAGCAGACTTTATGTTTGGGTATGTACAGTCATAGTTATACATATGCCTCTCTACAAATGTTAGGCTCTACCTATCTCTTGATACACTGTGCTTTGGAAATAGAGTTCTATTCTGAGCTTGCAGTTTGCCTTCTACAAAGGTAAGGTCAGTAAAACTGAGCCTATTTCATTTGAGCCAGCAGATTGCCCAGGTGGCCAAGAAGGCGAACAGCATCCTGGCCTGTATCAGAAATAACGTGTCCAGCAGGACTAGAGAAGTGATCGGTGCCCCTGTTCTTGGCACTGGTGAGGCCACAGTTTGAGTACTGTGTTCAGTTTTGGGTGCCCCAGGATAAGAAAGACTTGGAGGTGCTGGAGTGGGCCCAGAGAAGGGCAACAAACCTTTGTAATTAACACCAGTTGGTACTTGAGTTTTCATGTTGCTTTCAGCAAAGAGGTGGAAAAGTAGTAATACAAAACACTTTATTGCAATGGTCAAGCAGTATCATTTTCCATAATAAAGATGGCCTATAATTTGAGTTGCATTTTGTGAAACAAAATGGCAAAGTGGCAAACAAGTGACAGTGCTGGGGCATAATCATCTGACAAAATTTTGCTGTTGTGATTAGTATTTGGCTGAAAAATTGTCCACTCCATTGATGTCTCAAGGTGCTCTTCAGAGAAATATCTAAAAAATATCCATTTGCGATTGTAACGCAGGATTAGATTTTTCTGTCCTCCTAAGGGCAGAGAAATTTTCTAACAGTTTTTTCTGTCTAAGGATATTGCTTTATTTAGAAACTAATAAATCAAGATGTTCCTTTTTGAAAACTAAAATCTGTCTTTTTTAAAATCATAGTGTTCTTAAGACCACAAAGAAATTTGGAATCGATAGACCCACAGTTTACAATTCGAAGGAAAATGGAGCAGATGAGAGAAGAGAGAGAGCTTGTGGAACAGCTACGTGAGGTACGTGACTGTTGGTAGAATTAATGTATGCTAATGGCATGTTTGGGTTTTTTTTTAATTTTTCTTTGGAAAAATTTTCTCACTAGGAGACCATTAAAAAAAGCAATATTACTTCTGCAAATCACATTGATGACACTATTCCTGGAGTGCTTTATCACAGTCAGATCTTTGTACTTCAGGAAAGGTTTTGTAAAAATGGGAAATAATAAATGGGAATTATTTGAATGACATACAGTTAAACAGCATGCCTTGCATTGGTGGGATTAACAATTTATTTAATTTCATCAGAAAGGATGAGATGATCACTTAGAGGTCTAGAAACTACTTCCTAACAGCTGGGGTCTTTAGTCCAGCAAGTAATGAATAGGGATAATGAAACCTATTAGTTAAAGCTGAAGTTAGCTTTTTTAAAAAAAAACAAACCAAAACCAACAGATAACTAGTGCTTGAAACAGCTTTCTTAAAAATGAAATTAATGTTTCATTTTTTTTCCTTGAGGATCTGAATATACAAGATCATTTCCTGATATACTGTGTTTAATATAGAAGCTAGAGCCAGATGCCAAAATTGCTGCTGCAGTTACGTAGGGTCTGTGTTACACAGCTAATACCTAGGTAGCACTGTTTGTGTGACACCCATTTGTGTCAAAAATAAAGATGACAGCCTTTGCCACAAAGAGCATTGTGAGCCTGAACCTGTCAAGATTTCCAGTTACGTCATGCTACCGACAGAAGAGATGGCATTGTTGCATTCCTAAATGCAGTACAAATCCTGACAGTGTGGTAGAAGACTTTGATATCACAACCAAATTACAGGATTTGTTCTTAGGTTATTAGCTTCATGGAATGGCGAATTCCAAAATTACTCATTTATTTTAAATAACATGTCTTCTATTGTTTAGTTTTAGAGCAAGAGGATTCACTTTTTCCCTCCTTACCAAACAGTGTTTAAAAGGTGGGTTGTTTAATGTAGAACTAGGAGGACTTTTAGGTTTTCATTCTCTTACCTCAGGCCTTTGCCTGTATTAAGTCTGGATTAATCTTACTTCATCTTGCTGAATTTTTGAATAGAACAGATGTTGTTGCAGACTCAGTGTAGTTGATTGAATATAGTATATTGCCAATTCTAAACTTGGATGATGCCAAAAGGCCGAGATGCAGGAATTAAATGAGACAGACTGACTGGCAATGGAGAAGAAAATGGAAGCTGTAGTAATAAACTGCACTAGGATGTAGTTCTTCTGAGTGTAATCTAGTCAGCATCAATGCAGCTTTTTACATTTCTTTCAAGCGTTACCACGAGTATGTTGCAAGTCCCCAGGTAATTGTTCCTAAAAATAATCTCCTCAAGGCTGCTGCCATGTGCGTTAGTTCAGTTAATCCTCGCAGTGAAAAGTAGAACAAGGTTATTCACTGTATCAGGCATAATCAAGGAGACTTAATAAGGATCTCTCTACACTGTATAAGTATTAGGTATTACCAGTAATACTGGTTTAATGCATTACTGACCTTCAGCTCCATGCACTATCCTTCTTTGCCCTCACCCTGAAGTATCATGTCCTGAAATTCAATTTCTGTTGTTTCTTGTGAGAAGTTTGATTATAAGTCAAGGAGTGGTGACAGAAACTGGAAGATTGGTCCTGTTTGGAAGCACATAGTGAGATTTTATTTTTCTTTAAATTAATAAAGTTTGCTTTGGTATACTAGGTCCTTCAGTGAGAAGGACCAGACTATCTCATTATTTAGAAAATATCCCGAAACATTTAAGTCATTGAGTTCGTGTTTACTGAATAAGCATAATTGTTAATATATTTTGCTTTTGAATTGTTTCATGGTATGTTAGAATTTAATGAGAGTCCACAGAAACTACAGCCTTAATCAAGTTGGTCACTAAACAAGAAGGATCAACTATTACTGTACTCAGGTTCCTTTATTACGGATTTAAAAGCACAGTTACCTTTAGCTCAACCACTTCACCTTAGCTGCAGATTGTGAGAACATTGGTGTTTCTTCCATATGTTCCCCCTCCCCCCTTTTTTTTAACAGTGATGTGATTATACATAAATTGTTCAATTTTATGAAACTTTTTGCTTTAGAGACATACTTATTTTTCTTCCATTTGATTTTGTCACATTCACGTCACGTCGTCATCTCACAAGTGATGAATCTACACTTCAGCAACGTTGTCTAGCAAGAAATATGGTTGATTTTTGTCACTCAGTGTAAATTCAGTAGTTTTTATGTGCTAAGTGGAACAAATTATCTGCTGTTGCTGTAGCATGGATGATTTTTGAATAAGAAAGCAGTTCTTCAATGGTGACAAACTTGAAAGAGAATTGATCCACTTCTTAAAGTCTTCAGTTTTAATTAAAACTACTCTCAAACCATGAAATCCAACAGGAAATGGCATTGAACTAGTGTTATAGGTGCACTGTGCTCTTAAAAAAACCATGCACCCTGGGACTGAATAGTCTCCCAACAAGCAAATTGGTGTTTTAAAAGAAGGAATTTTTAATTCATCAATTTATATAAACTTTATTGTAACAGATTTGGAAAAAAAGTCTCAAAATGTATTCTTTACATGTCTAATATACCAAAAATGTTTTCCAATTTATTAATTAATCCCAGGTGAAAACAAAACATTGTATTAGTGCACATGATGCACTCACCCATTTGGCAGTTATGAGACCACACATGTGAGTACTTGAGTAGTGTGTCTAGCAAAAGAAAAACTGGGAAGATACAGTGAAACCAGGTTGAGTTCAGTGGAAGCTACTTCATGGTGAGGGCACCCAAACAAAGGATGTATGAGGAGGAATAGAAGAGTTGGGTTTCTTGGAGAAGAGAGTGCTGAGGCTATCATATGAATGTCCTCAGCTGCCTTGACTAGAGAAGGACTAGAGAAAATAAAGCCAGGCTGTTCAGAGATTCACAGTGAAAGAACGGGAGTCAGTGGCACAAATTGCAGAGAAAGAAATTTCAAGTAGAAAGGAGAAAATTCTTACTGCATAAAGCTGGTAGAAACACTGAATAAGGTTTCCTGGAGATGTTGTGGGATATCCTTCCTTGCAGATATCCAGAACTTAATGAACCAAGGCTATGATTTCACTTGAGATTTGTTAGACCAAGTGACTTTCAGAAATCATTTCCAACCTACTCTCCTTTGATTCTAAAGTGAATAATCTATTTTCATCTAAAACACCCAGAACAAATTGAGGTAATGTATTAATAGAGAGTAATGACATTAAGGAGGTTCAGCTAGGAGTAAGAAATACCTACTTTAAGATAATGGAATTAATTATCTATGAGAGTTAATCTAAGAATTATCTCTAAGTATAGTGTTGGGATGTTTTCAAGTTTGGAGCACAATTTAAGAAACTATCATAAGTAACAATCTTATTGTAGTGGGGTTTTTTTCTGGAAAATACTCAAATATATTTGAAGTATTTTATTTTGCTATATCAGATTGTTTTCAGTGAGACTTCGGTTTTACTTAAAGTATCCAAAAAGTCTCTCTCAAGTCTGAATGTTTTGTTTTGCCTTGCTTGCCTTACCTGTCTTTCTGATCACTCTCATGCTTCCCAAGTAATTTTTAGGCTACTAGGGAAAGATTGCATTTTCCTTTCTGCTTGTACAGTGATTAACGCAATGCAGTTCTGATTCAAAATGTTGATGATAAAATTTGAAAGGGATAAGTAGAAGAATTAAGGGAATGGTGAAAGGACGGAGTCACATGCAGTGCAATCACGTGGCTAATTGCATGTGTGTGTGTTTTTTATATGTATATATAAAAATAAATGCTTATTATGAAAGCAGCATTTGGAGTGTAGAGTTCATTTAAAGAAGTTTATGTAAATGATAGGGTAGAGGAAGTTAGCTTTTTAGAATCAGTTATATAAAGGAAGTGTGTTTCTTGGTAAGCCAAAACAAGCTATGTGTTCTACAGGATGGGAGAAGATGAGGATATATATTTCTTTTTTTACCCCCCTGCATCCATTTCTATATTAAAGTGTGCTTGTGTTATTCATTTGCAGAACATTGAAACAAGACTAAAGATTTGTTTGCCAGAAGACCTGGGGTCTGCTCTGATGGATGGTGTAGTTCTCTGCCATCTAGTAAATCATGTGCGTCCTCGTTCTGTAGGAAGTATTCATGTACCTTCACCAGCAGTAGTAAGTAGAATATTTCTTTTTTCATTGGAATGAGGGTGAGGAATATTGGAAAAATCACTGCTTTATTGCCAAATGATGCTTGGTTACATAAAGCAGGTTGCTGTTCAATGAATGCTCTTGCTTTTAGGGGCAACACTTAAATTACTACAAATTCAAATGTTCATTAATTCTTATGTATTTTATATATATTGTATGTATAGTCTATAAGTGAATAAAACTATCCTGCCTCTCTCTGATCTAAACCAGATTTTTTTCACAATGGCCTTTTTGTTCAGTACAGTATGAAATTTTATGATTGCAAAGTTTTATTCTAGGAGACCCTTTCTAAAAGAAAATTAAGCCCCTTTATTGATTGCTAAAATTAACCTCATATGTTTTCAATGTTTGGCTTAGCAGATGTCATATTACTAAAGCACTTACAGCACTCACTAGCATACTCTTTTTCTTGGGTTAAATGTAGAAATGACTCCTTTTACCTGAAGACAGAATGCAATAGAGACATGCACTGTAGTCATTTAATATCGACTTGCCAAACCTAAGAACCTGAAGATTTCAGGACATAAAATCAATGTAATCTCTTTGTGTGCACTTCTTGAAACTTAAGTTTCTTAGTGTTTTCACTGTTTATTGATGTCTTTTTCTTGGACAGATCATGGTTCCACATTTCTGATACCAGTCTGGTTCTGAAGAGGCTTTGTATGTTGTTAGACTATCTGACTTTTTTTTTATTATTATTATTTTTTGGGATGTACTCATTGGGAAAAATTTGCCATGTACAGCCTGATACTGGATTCTGTGAAGAGTGGGTGGATTTTAGAGGCAAACTATAAGAATTTCCAAGAAGATAGTTGTTAAGAAAAATACATTTTTTTTCACATGATCTAGTGGAGTTTCTTTTGCTGTTGATTGACTTAAAATTACTTTTCTCTTTGGTAAATTGTGACATTACTAAAATAAGCAAACTTGAATTTCTGGGGCAAAAACTTAATTTTTTTTGCTTTTTTTTTAATAAAGATAAAAATCTTGTGATGTTTTCTATAACAAAAAGCAAATATTTTAAATCCATTTTAATTTTGTTTCAACATTACATTTATGATGTTCTCTTGCTTGGAACAACCTTCAAATTACTTTAGACTAGAAAATTAGTTCTTTTAATGTCCCTGCTACTGTACTGAATTCTTGGTTTAAGTGGTTATTCAGGAATCACCATTGTTTCACATCTTGCATTGAAAAAGAAAAATAGTGAGCTGGTATCATTTTACCAAAAAAACCCCAAATATTTCTGTAAGTATTTGGTGAATAGTCCTGAGTGAGACAAACTGTGGAAGTATTTGAAATTCTAGAGTAATAGGAAATTTCTTCTTTGAAGGCATTAAAATTATGTATAGTTACTATGTCTCTGAGTACATAAAAAAAAAATTGAAAGAGCCTGTTAATTAGAGTTAAGTCTGATTTCCATGATGTATTTTGAAATCCTTCATCAGTTTACTTTCTGTCCAGAAAATCAATTTTGTCTATCACAAATCATTGTAAGAGGCAGGTTTTAGAACCTCACAATCTGGATGTGAACAAGTAGAGATCTAAATGTGCTGATGGCTTAATAGCTAATTAAAAGCCCAATTCATCCACAGTTTATGTACTCAGATTGTATTTGTAGGCATGATGTTTTTAGAGCAGTGGAAAAAAATGTTTAGCAGAATTTTATGTGTTGTTTCCAGGAGAAATATGGAAATGGAGCATCAGTACAAGAATAATGCAATAGATTAATTAACTGAACTGAATGAAGCTTGCCATAAACTACTTTTTCTTGTTTTTTTCAGCCTAAACTTAGTATGGCCAAATGCAGGAGAAATGTGGAAAACTTTCTGGATGCATGTAGAAAACTGGGGATACCAGAGGTAATTCAATTAAGTCTGTCATTTTTAGATGAACAAAAATGCAAAATTGAATTATTTTAATAATTCAAAACATGAATTATTTTAAAGCTGAAGGATAACTTTATGAACTACAGTTTTCAGCCATATAGACACATAATTAAAAAAAAAAAAGATCGAAATAATGTGATTTAATGCTACTTTAGTGCATTTAAGTGTCTCATGTCAAAGCACTTACAAATTGCAACTTTTGTCTTAGTCATTCCGTATTATCCATAATACCTCCTTATCTTTGCCATGGAAAGTGAAAAAGAAATGTGGTTATTTAAGGAATATCTAATTAGGCAAAAGTCCACTAATTTTTTTCATTAGACAACATAACTGTTTTTACCTGGTGCTTTTGGAATATGAACTTCATTCTTTTTAATGATTGATTTTTATTTTTTTACGATATTAAATACTATACTGTGTGCTTTGTAAAAGTGACTGATAACACACTCATCTCTTGTACTGCAACATTTCTGCAGAGTTCTGAAGAAAACTGCCATCTGTCTTCATGATGGAAATTATGCATGAGTAAGGTTCTATAACGTAGATACAGTGTTTCAGAAGTTGGAAATTGCAGTGCTAGATGTTTTCTGCTTTTCATTTAAGAATGACAGTGTTCATCAAGTGACTTATTCTCATATTAATAAGGAAAAATATCTTTCGAACTAATGTAGTGGATTCTGGAGTTACATTGGGAATATTTCAAAGGTTCCCTTATGGTGTAGAAGGGCCCGTTAAGGAAAAGTTAATTTCAAATACATGACCCTCAAAAGAAGGTAAAAGTGCCATACAAGGGCTTTTTAATCTGAATACATGAAAATTGCACATTGTATTTTCACTGTCGCCTACATATGACAGTATAATGAAGACTGAGTTCTTTTTAGTCTGTGTTTCAAGAATGCTGAGAAATGGATATTTTGTGTATATCTCCCCCACCACCCCGTTGGGGAGCAGATGGTAATGCAAAGATTTCACACTGGGAAAGAATTCCAGTTTGAATTCTTTATATTTTATCTGTATTTTAGCATTTGATTCGGAGAACAGCAAAAGTAACAGATCATTTTTGCTATTTGTAGGAATTTTGAGGGGGAGACTTTATCTTATAGCTCCAATGAATGGTTCTTCATAAATTTAATTTGAGAGTTCAGTGTAATGCGCAGGGTGTCTAAGTTGTGATGTGGTTTAGTTCTTATAATTACGTTATTTATTGCATTAAAATTGTTTCATATTAAAGGTAAAATTTCACTTCAAAGAAGATCAAAATCTCAGTGCAGTCAGCTTGTAGATATGGAGTGTTTGTTAAGCTGCCCCAAAATTCATTGTCTTCTGATAAGTCATAAATTATTCGGTGAATTAGAATATAAGACAGGTTTTTCTGGATATAACCTTTTGGGAAAGAAAAGGCTAAGAGCCATTTTCATTGTTGTCAAGAGATTTTTCAGAGATGTAAATAGAACATATTTACAAAGGTCCTTACAAATATTTACAAAGATCCTTGCAGTGCCATGTTACAGATGGGCAAGCTAAGCCTGTATTCTGATTTTTTTTTTGTATTTTGGATTTCTGCAAGTAAGCTTTCTGGAAAAATACCTTTTTGTTTTCTGTGAATAAACTTTTTTATATATGTATTACCTCTCATTTTTAATGCTGCCACTGAAATTAGTGTAGAATTTTTTAGGTTTTTATTTTATTAAAGTATATTTGTTTCAGCGTTGGGCAGAGCCTTTAGCACAAGGCTGGACCTTACCAATCTGATTTTAAACTAATCATCATTATAAATCTAAGCATTAACTTCTCTTGAGGAGAAAAATTAATTCACTTAAACATTAAATGAATGGTTTGCAATTGTAAATTTGTGGTAGATTTTAAGTACTCTAAGGATACTCTATTTGATTAGCTGTCAGCAAAGGTACGTTTGCTCTATATTGTGAAAATCCATCTTGTTGTGGAAGTAGTTGGTAGAAGATAGAACTTTGCTTTGTGTTGGAGGGATGTGTATTAGGAATACGAAGTTGTACGATAGCAAGTATGACAATCAACTGTCAAAAGTTTTTAAAGAACTACAGATGGTGTGCTTAATGTCACTTCAGATTGATGAGTTGTACATGGCCTAACTGTCCCTGGACAAACCTGTATAAGGAAGGCAGCAAATTATTTCCTTCTTTTTAAAGCAAACATCTTATGGTAAAGGGTTGGGTTTCACTTCTGGGTCCTAATACCCACAGGCATTAGGCTTTTGTGTGATACTTACATCCGTTTTTAGTTCCTGAGAGTTAACTTGAAATTCTGCTGCATGGGGTTGTTTAAGGATTTAACATTGTCATAGTTCCTGTTGGTTTGTTTACAGTTATTTATGGAATACGATAGAGTACATACTGTATCCTGAACTCCACAGGTTTAGAATAATATCCTGTCAAGTTATGTAAGATGAAAAGAAGAAAATAGCTAAGTAGTAACTGTCGTATGCTGATGTGCATAGTCTCTTACTCCTGTGGTTTTCAGCATCCAATTCTTGGGTCAAAACTGCTTTCCCCAGAATGATCCTGGGAAATTTCATCCACATGTGGAAAAATGCAATTGACATCCATATCCAGATGTGTTGTATTAAGTACCAGGAGTTGGCATCTTGACCAATAAAAACACAAATAGGAAATTTAGGAACATGAGCAACTCTTAATAATGTAGACAATTCTGAAAGCCATTACCTGCCAGGTGATAATTTCAGTACAGTGGTATGACAAGTTGGAATCACTTTCTGTTAATGGCCTTATGATACTCCTGATCATATGCAGAAGGAACGTGCTGGATCATGGCATGTTTAAGCATGTGGTTCTGAAACTTTTTTAAGAAACTAAGTAGCCAGACCCTTACTGCATTGGTAGCCTATCAAAACTGTGAGAACTAAAGGGCAATTAACTTGTGCTCGGTTTTGCCGCTAACTTTTCTCGCAGAGCCTTCACAGAGATCTTTGTAAATGATAAATTTTTGAGACCAAACAAAAATTTCATTTGATGTGAGAAAAAGAAAAGTTCAAGAGAAGACTTTCTTTTACACTGTTAACTAAAAATGTTAAATTGCCTAATCTCCTCTGTAACAGTGACAGAATGACACACGCTCCTACTTTTTGCCTGGTACAGACTGAATAAGCAAGTGGTAAGCAAGTGGCAGGAGATGTGTGATAAGTAGGGGGTGCCTGTTCCACTGCATTTTTCAGAATGACGTGCAGTACTGGGAGGGTGCCATTCACTGGAGTAGGTTATTAATGTCACATACACCACTTACAATGCTTACCCAGTCCACCTCTATTGCACCCACCCTCTCACACTATCTGGGTTTAAAAAATAAAGCTATTTTTTAATTTTTTTCTCTCGGTGTGTTAAGTGTGGCCTCTGAAGTATCAAACGTATCAGTTCTAATGCAGTTTTCCTCTTAGTGACGTCTCATCTCTGAAGTGTTAAAAATTATAAGGAGAGTCTGAATTATTGTCATACAAGTATGTATGTAAAGTTTTGGAAGTATTTTGGTTTCAACTGCTCTTTTATAAAGCTAGTAACAATATATGTAAAAAAATACAAACATATTCATTTACTTTTCTTCAGCTTGCAGTTGCCACAATAGAATCATTAGTCATACCAGTAGCAAAGAAGTAGACTTTCCCATTTTAACCTGCAAATCAATACCTTAATTAGGCTTTAGCTTTCATTCTTGGTAGGTGTTATTCTTGGTAATCCATATTGCGGAGTATTTTTTCATACGCACTTTCAGTAATGTTAACAAGCACTCCTGTCAAAAGGAAAAAGAATCGATTTGTGATATGCTGAATGATACTTGATTGCAAGTGAGACTTAGACCAAAACAAAGCTGTAAATGCTTTGTAAATATATTATTTGAAAGGCAAAAGTTACAAACTTTGGTCTGTGTTTCTTGAAGTTTCCAATTATGAACAAATATTGGGAGTAGGACCTTTTAAGCATTGTGTCAAAAAAGAAATGGAATGAAGTATTTTCAATGTTTATGAGCCAAAATGTAGACATCTTTTTACAAAGACATAAATTAATTTTTATGATCTGCAACTTTACACTAATGTAATATCTTAACAGTTTAGGCACTTGTGCAGCTTTAGGCCCTTTATGAGGCCTCTTCAGGTCAGAGAAATTAGTTATTTTTTAACAAAGGAAAGTAAGACTTTCCCCACATACACAGACATACTTTGTCAATCTTCATATAACTTGGAAAAAAGATAGACTTAACTTATCGAGATTAATACTAGAATGATAATTTCTGTTGATAAAAGGTAGTGCTACAATGAAACCTTTCACAGCTAGTTGTTACCACAGGTTTACTGAGCTTCTCTGTTCCAGCACGTCAGTGCTATTGGTGCAGCACGGTTTACTGGGACAAGTTATTTCTAGGGTGGGAATGAAAGACTTCTGCCCTGTCTCTCAAATTTTCAGTCAGCTACTTGGTATACTCGTGCTGAACAGGAAGGAGTGTAATGGTAGGAAATGGGTTTTTTGGATCTCAAGTCATCATATGAAGATTCAGATTTTACAAAAGGCTTAGCTGTGCCCCTCCTCGTGACTGCACATGAGAGTTATTATTGTGTCTCACTGCCTCCTCTGAAAAATTAGGTGCACTATGTTGCAGCGTCAGACAGAATTACTCCAAAAATCGATATGATTTGTGTTTGAGAAGGAACTGCTAATTAAGTAAAACAAACAGGAAAAAAAGGGAGGCTTTTGTACACAAAAACTGGTAGAACAAAGGAAATGAAGCAACTGAGCAGAGTGTGTCAAGCGTTTTATCTTCTGTCCACCTAGTAGTTGTTTATCTGGTAATCATGTTTCTCAGTTTAATGCAAGGTATATTTTCATTACCATTTACGCTTGTTTTCTGATCAATTCACATAATCAGTTATTCTCCATAGTTTCATCATGAGACATCCATGAAGTTACAGTAAGTTTTATCAGGTACGACTCCTTGCTCCATCCTTTCGCTCTGGGCTCGGTAATGTACATGTTTGGCCTACAGTACGGAGTTAAAAGGTTCAGTATGCTGTGAATTCCAGTACTGAAAGCATAATTCTGAGATTCCTCTCATTTGTGTTTTGAGTATAGTGCATATGTGCTGCAGATTTCACCCTTTAATGCACTTCTGCAAACTTACATTTTGCTCTTTTTTCTCCAGAGTCTAACTTTGAGGAGGTTGGTTTTGAAATGCTGTGTTTGCACAGTCACTGCAGGAGCACGTAGAGTTCAGGGTGGTTTGTGCCCACAAACAGCTGGTTATGCTTTTGTCTTTCCATTTCTGTCTTACTCTGTTTATTCTGCGTGCATGATTTTGGCAGCTGTATGATTTAATCACGTAGCTTCATGGACCAAAAAAAATTAGTTCATAAATTTAATGATTAAGTATATGCATCTTTTTAGTTCTTCCTAGTAATAATTTTAGTCTCCTAAATGAGAAGGGCAGCACTTGTGATGGATGAGTGGGTGGTTGGTTGTCTTTGAGACTTTCAGTGGGAGTCATGTACTTTTTCACTATTTAATGATGTCGTGTTTTATTTTGGTACTTCATTTTCACAGCATCTGTAAAATGCTGGTAACTTAAGTGGAAATAAGTTCACTATTAATGAAAAGCTTTATTTATTTATTTATTTATTTTAATCTTAAGTTACATTACAGAAGTTTTATATGTATAATTTAAACATTTTACTTACTAAGGCATGAACATAGCACCAAATTATCCATTGTCACAGAGCACACAAAAATAAGCAAATATCATCTGACACTTCTCAGGCTTCCCCAGGATTCATTGAATTTCCTTAAAGCACAGCATGATGGTTCCCATAGGAAGTTTCCTCTGCATGTGTTGGCTGTTTTGTACACTTTGGCTTCTCCTGTGTACTGCATAGTATGCTAATCACTGGTTAGCAAGTTCTTCAGTCTCTGTTAAAATTCAAACTACTAGCAGCTCTCATTCTCTAACTCTGAAATTACTTCCTTCTCCATTTGACTGCAGTAGGGACTGTTGGGGGTTTTTTTGGATAAAAAAATTTTAAAATGTCCTTGTTTTAAAGCTCTGACAAATTTTTAGATATAAATTTACATTCAGTGTATCTTAGATATTTATTAGCAAAAAGTAGGAATTGAGTCTTGTGTGCTATTTTAAAATTCATCCAACATTTGCTGGGTTTGGTGTCTTTGGTGAAATTGTAATATTTTACATAGTTGATAGTCATGAGTAGTTTGTTTGCCCTAAAACTAGTTTCTCTGGTAAGCAGCTGGTGGATGTAGATGTTCTTGAATACAGTAATAGTCCTACCTCATTTTTAAGCAAGATCAGCATCTTTTGTTCTGTCTGTGATTTTGATTTTTTAATTTTTTTTTAACTTTTGGAAAAAGCCAAATATAATTGCATTGAACTTTATTATTGCACTACAATTTCAAGTTGAAAAAATTCAGAAGATTTATGGTAAAAAAAATGGTGTTGTTCCTAAGCAGGGTGGTTTTCCCTCTCTGTGTAACTGCTGGTCTACGTAACAAAATTTTGCAGCTTTTACCTCCTGTTAAAGCTATAACCAGTTACGGTAAGAAAAAAAAAAAAGAAAAAAATAATTATAGTAATTAAAATTAAGTGCCACTTTTCTCTTTGGATATGAAAGACAGCTATGACTTCTAGTTTCACCACTTGCTTTTCAAGATAGAAGGACCTTTAAAGTATTTAAAAGTTTAATTTATTGCCAACTAGACCTTCAAATTTGGCACTAAGAGAAAACAGACATCTGAACTTCCATGTCTTCTTTTATTGGGGGTACTGTCAGTTCATTAAGCAAATGAGACTGAAAAGCTATTAAAGAAACAGTGTTCCTCTGAAACAGGGGATCTCTTTCTTCATATAATGTTATTCAGTAAGTATTAACCATCTTTGTTGATAGTAAGGCCTCACTTGCAATGTAAATGGTATATCTTAGATTGTGTTTTGAAAGTACTAGTTACTTGGTTTGATTTTAATGGTAAATATTGTCTGTGCATATTGATATTATTGCATATTACACTTCATTTTACATAGCTAGTCTAGAGTAAATTGCTACATTAAGCCATTGATACTTTTCAAAAAAAGTATGGGAATCTAACCTGCCTAATAACTTAAAATGCTACCAAAGGAATTTAGTGTGAAATTCTTCAGCTTAGAAGCTTTATTAAAATTAAGGATAGTTAGTGCTGCATTGACTTGTTCAGTCTCCATCCCACAGTATCATTTAAGATGATGTTTGAATGCTAAGTTTTGAGATTATTATGTTAGAGAATTCTATATGCTTCTAACAATTTCTTTAAGTACTTTTCCTTGAGACTTCGTATTGCTGCTGCTTGTGCTTTTAACAGCTTTTTAACCCACTGTTTGCTGTAATATAAGTTAGAGTTTACAACTGGTTCCATTTAAACATTTGGATAAAGCCCAGATGGACAAAGGTGTGCAGATCTCACTGAAATACGAAGAGCACGCGCACCTCTTCACCCTTGTGAATCTGGGCATGATTTGGGAAGGATTTGAAGGCCTGAGCTCTTCTGTCTTAACATTCTGATACTATACGATAGCCGCAGTATTTAGAGGAAATAAACCAGAGATGGAATGTCTAGTGACTAAGGCGCTATTAGGAAGAAACTATTCCTAGATGTTTATGGTAGTATATTGTGATAATTTACTTATCGATATCTTTTCTCCTTTTCTATTTTTAATTTTATGCACTTTTTTTCTGTTCTGACGGCTGCCCTTCGGGATAGGCTGACCTCTGCTCTCCGTATGACATCCTGCAGGCGGATATTCGTCACATTCGAAAGACTGTTGACACTCTGCTCGCCCTCGGGGAGAAAACCCCACAATCAACTTCTACCTTTCGCTCCTGGGATCTAATAGGCTTTTGTCTTTTCCACATACTTTTTATAGTCTTGATGTATATAACTTATCACTGGAATGTGCTAACAGCATAACCTGTTCGCATGTGCACACAAACATTCTGCTTTGTCTCTGACAAATTACAGGTACTTAATTTCCTTCCTTTGCCTTGCAAACTTCTCCCTTTCCCTCGCTTCCCTTCCTTGTAATATCTTTATTAATCTCTTGAAACAGGGGAGAGAGGGATTAGCATCTTGAAGGGAAGTCCCATCTCTTCTCTCCCCTCCAGATATAGTTTAAAAACTTATGTACCTCTTCATAGTTTGTTTTCTTTTATGTTGCCTAGACTCCACAGTAAACATGTTAAAGCAGTGAAGCTACTCTTATCCCACTTGTGGGTTTATCACAAGCTAAACAGAACTGAGCCTCTTACTTTTTTGTGAAAAACCAAATATGCTGCAGATATTGAAGCATCTGAGGTGGCACTTCAACAGATGATAGTATTTTCTGAGTTGGTGCCACTTATCTCAACATACATTGTTAAAAGCACTTAGAGAACTATCTCTCAAATTACTGTTATTTTTTAATTCTTTCTATTAACAAGAGTACTGTAACTTTAAAGATTGTTGGTCATCTCTACTGTTCTGATTAAATTCCATACTGGAGTAGTTAACGTTTTCCTACTCATATTTTGTTTTTCTCAAGATTCCATGCAATAATCTTTTTCTTCTGTTGCTCAAAATGGCGTTGAACTGCTTTTAAACACTTGCTATGTTACACTTCAAGATGACCATAAATTACTAGTGGGTATGAGCAACCCGTAATATGCAAGGGACTTCAGAATGTTTCAGGATGAAGGTCCTGGAGTACAGTGTTGTACGATAAGATAGATTGAGAATAAGCTGTTAGATTCCTGTATTTGCCATTCTTATGTGTGACATCAAGCAGGTCACATCACTATCTTGTCTGCTTCATCACCTGTGAAAACGCAGGTAATGTTTGTTTGTGTAACGAATGTAACAAAGACAATGTAGCTGGGAAAACAGACCATCTGGGAAGACTCTAGATATTCCATCCTAGGAGGTTTTAATGAGTAGGTTGGACAGACATTAGCAAGGAAATGTTTTGGGATGTCTGAACTCAGCCTTTGGTAAGAGTGCTGGACTGATGACCTCCATTTCCCTTCCAGTTCTGTGTTCTGTTCATCGATTGTAAATCTTGAGTAAGACATTTTTGTTTGTTTTATTCCTTATCAACGTGAACTATCCAAATCAAAAATTGATTGAAAAATAGAAAACCTGAAATATAAACCTGTATTGACGTTGCAGTGTTGGCCTAGATGCTGTTCACTAAATTTGTAATTCAGTCTCAGGCTAGCTAACCAAAGGACCCCAGTTTCATGTCTGTGAAATAAATACATTCAATTCTTACTGCCTAGTACGTAGAAAAAAAACCTAGAGACTTTTAGAAGATAACTAGCATAAGAACTTGTATGCTACTGATTATTTTGGCCACATGTTTATGACTTAGTGTTACACTATAAATACCCCATTCCATACTATATAAAAATTTATTTTAAAAATTTGTAAATGCAGTTCTATATCTGCTTTCCATAGTTCAAATAGATAAAGAGATATATAAAAAAGATGAAATGTATCATTAAATATGTATTGTAAGGTGGAAAAATTAATTTTAGGCTATGGATAAAACCAGGGTTTTTTAAGGGCCTAGTGTCTATGTCTAGCAGCTTCCATTGCATACTTAAAAGAACTCTATTGTAAAGAGTGTCTTCTGTGACCAAGCATGAGTTCAGTGAGTGCTTCTAGGTCTTTATACTTGAGGAACAAGTACTGGTTATTTGGGTGTGTAGCTATAGTCTTGTGCCTTCATCCTGCACAGGCCTGTCTTGTAACTGTGTGCCAAGTTTCAGCAATTCCAACACGGGACACTTGCTTACTCAGTTGGAGCTTGACATTTAAGCTTCTGCTTTTAGCAGATCTTTGTCTCGAAACGGTGTTGCTTTTCTAGTGAAACTGGGAAAGTGACATAAAGCATGAATAAGTTGGAGAATCTATTTACTATATGATCCTTTATAATCCAGGATTGGTATTTCAGACAGAAGTGAGGTCTTCTCCAGGGCTAGGATTTTAGTCCAGCTCCCATAAGGGGTAAACAGGTCTCCTGTCAATGCTTTATGTTGTGCACCTCTTATATATTACCGATCTACGTGTGTCGGTGTGTGTTAACTTTTTTTTTATATTAGAAAATCAAGTGGTGAAAGTTGTTGCTACTGTCTGTCTCATTGTCTAATATTAATGTCTGAATACTCACTGTATCCAATAGCTTTGGGAGGGAGGTAAGAGAAGGAGTAGCTCAAGGTGTTTTGCATTTCCAGTGTGCAGAAATGGAAGCTCCTGTCCTCAGTGTTTTTGAGTGTTTTATCAGATTAGACACTGAGTTAGAAACTGAGCTGCTGTGGTGCCAAGGCAGACCAACTGAATGTACCCCAGTCATAACAACGTGTAACTCCCAAACTTGTCCAAAGTTTTAGTGGTGCATGCAAACAGAGTTGTCTTGTAGATACCTACAGTACCTTTTCTCACTATTCACAACTATGACAATATGCAGTAATTAAAGTGTAACGTTACAAGCACTTCCCTGTGGTGATGGAATTGAAGCCAACTTGAACCGGACTATGAAAATGGAACACACTTGCTTCAGGACAAACACTACCTTACTACCATACATATATCTTTCAGGGAAAGGAATAGCAAAACATACCCTGACATTTCCCTAAGCATGAATATAGTAATGTTTCTCAAAATTCTCTTTCAGACAATGCAAATGTGAAAAATACCTGTCTGCACATCCTTGAAGCCAGTAATTCTCTCACTAAATAAGGAGGTGGAAACTAAAATATATAGGTAGCTCATGAATCTAGTATAATGGGTTCTTTGCTAAATTCAGAGTCCTATTTCTGTGCTGCTGTTCCTGTGGCTTTAGTCCCTAAGAAACCAGTGGTTCAGCTGACTGGTGGCTCTTCATCTTTGAGGACATCCCAGTATTGAGACGTTCAGTAATATACAGTTAGTACTTACTGCTCACAGTCAGTCACATGATTAAGTTGATGACTTGGGTTTAAAAACAATGTACATTGCAGTTCACCCACATATTCATCGATAATGTGAATTATATTTGCTCCCCCATTTTCCCTATTCAGATTTTTCCATTTCAGTAGTCACCAGAGATTGTCAAACTGTGATTTCTTCATAAATTGGTCTACTCCAATCTCTGCTGTGCCCATCATATTGATTACTCTCTCATCCTGTGGAGATCATCTCATCCATACTGCAATGAAGTAATAAATACAAGTTGTAGTGGATATACATGGAGGTAAAAGGTATTTGCACTGAATTACAAGTAGAATTTTAATGTGAGGATTTGGCTTTCTTTTTCCTTGAGACAGTAAACAGAAAGTTTTTTCAAGTGCAGCATAATGCAGCATAGCAGTCCTTCAGATGCCTCTTGTATATTAACAAGCTTTTACAGCTGAAAGCTGTCTATGGAACCTGTTGTATTCCAAATAGGCTTTCTGGAAGTCACACTTAATGTGCCTGGGGATTGCATTAGACCTGAGCAAATATTCCATCCAGTTTTCTACTACGTATGCATGAAGTTTCAAGATTGCTGCACCTAATTGTTTTTCACAAAAAGAAGTACTCCTATTAAAAAAAAAATAAATGAAAGCAGTTACGTGCAGGTTTAGAAAAAAATGGTAGAGCAGGTTTGTGGAGCTTTGCTATTTCCTTCATTTCTAGCACATAAGCTGCATTATGCAGAAAGAGCAATATAAAAATACTTGAAGGCAATGACTCATTCTGCTTTGATACAAACCACTCTCATTCCTTCACTTTACCTCTTGGAATTCAATGTATAAGGCTATGGTATAATTGATATTTCCACTGTAAGTAGACATTTTATCTTACTGTTTTATATGTGTCTGTCTTTATCGAGTTTTTTGTTCATTGCAGTTTCAGGCCACTGTTTTCTTAGCATGTTAGAAAGAAACCATGAGGCATCTGGGGAAAATATATGGTCTACTTTTAATATTTTATGGCTTTTTTTAAAAGAGTCCGAAGCCCAGGATCTGCAAATACAGTTTTGTAAATCTTTGCCATTTATTACATGTTCTGAAGGTGCAGATACGGAGACACATCTAACTGGCTATGCCTCCACATACAGAATTGCTGCAATTCTGAGGGTCTGGGGTTTTTTTTTGGCTTTGTCAAATCTGATCATAAGTATATACTTCACAAAACATACTGATGTTTCCATTGCAGATTAAAAGAAAGAAAAAAAAAAAAAAAAAAGAATAAATATACTCATGGCCTGAATTACTGTGCTTTTTTTTATCTTCTGCTTTTTTCTTTTGTACTTCAAATGGTAACTTCGGGCCATTTGGACACATGCAGGCATCAATAGGAATACTGGATAAGGAAAATATATATAAAAAGACACAATTTCATATTGCCTTAGATACATGGAAAAGTAAACATTTGCTATAGGCTTTTCAATTCTGTAGGAAGAAAACTGGTCCTGAGCTAACAAAATTTCAAGGTTTTGTGTACGTAGCATAAGTTTGGTTAAATGTGAGGCCCTGATGTTTCTATTAATGACTTGCCATTTCAAAGTACTTGACTCTAAACATTAAATGGTGGGCATTACTTGGACTTAGTCTTTTCCTTTGCCCTTGGAGAAACTATATGTTTCTGTGTTTCATTGCTTTATGAATATTTTTTTTTCCCCTGTAGATCTTAAATCTCATATTCTAAAAATACAAGGAAGAAGGAGAAAGGCTCTAGTCAAATTGTAGAACTTCATTTCTCTGTAGGTTTGCTAAGAAATACGGTTTGGCCCTGCTGTTATCATGATGTGGTCACTTCACTGCTTGCCCATATGATACAATGGCAACAGTTACTTTTTTTGATAAATACTTTGGTATCTCTTTTGGAATTGCCAAGCTGCTCGCCCTAGCATAAAAGAATTCAAACCATTGCCTTCACTTTGAAGTCATCTATGTCAAAGAAAATGGATATGTATGTGTAGTGTGTCACATCTCCCTGTGGGATTAGTGTCCTGCTGTATTCCTGACTTTCTTTTACACTGTCTAAATCAGACAGTTTGTTCCAGGATTAGAAACTTGCCCTGGCAAGCACATGCAGAGGTGTGTTTGTGGGTACACCTGTTGGACTGTCTACTTGTGTGGCTTTGTGACTCAACCTCCTGGCTTCTGCCTCTTTTTTTGTGCCTTTTTTTTTTTTTTACCTACCCCATCGGAAGAAGTTTGTTCTTTTGCTTCATGATGAGTTTGAAAACATCTTTATTCATTCAAAATAACTATGTATCTGTAGTAAGTAATTTGCTTGCAACAAGTAATTAAGGTCCTCTCTGTTCTTAGGGGGAAAAAATACACACAAAATTAAGATCTTCATTTTTTTTGTAGTAGATAGAGAAGAGAGATATTCATGCTGCCAGGAGGTGGAGAGGCAGCCATTCCTTCTGCAATTGTTTTTAAGTATTTTTAGACAGATTTTGAGAATCAGTAGCCAGTTGTTATGCCTGTTTTTCTGAGGTTTTGTTCAGTGATGGTTTCAACAGGGGTATTTTTAAAGAGGCAATCCACACAACTATACTGAAGTGTTTTGGGTTTGATGCTGCTGCAAAAGAGACTGAAATGTTATCAGAGGTGGTGAGAAGTGGGTGAAGTTGAGTGTCCTCAGAGTCATGGGTGAGTTCTTCTCTTGGTTGGTCAGGCATATTGTTTCAAAATGCCAGGATTTAAGAAAAAGTTTTGAAATCTTCATGGCTTGCAGCTTCACAGCTCTGCTGTCAGTGTTTCCTAGATAGCTGTTGTAGCTGTCTGGACAGCAGCTGAACATAAGGATCTTGGCCCAAGGTAACTGCTGTTATTTGAAAGGCAAGCTGTGATTTGAAAAGCATGTGAGGCAGGGGTAATGAAAGCCATTTACAAAGCTTTGAAGAGCGTGATTAGGGCTTAGATAAGAGAATTGATTCCTGACACATTAAGATGAAGCTTGTCATTTTTAGGAGATGACGTAGATCTCGTTGTCAGTATTTGAAAGTTCATCATAGCCACCTGTTCCACTGCAGATCTATAAAATATTAACCAAGTTCCACCTTCTGCTTCATAAGAGAAGGCTGTCAATTGTATACATTTCAAGCACTAATGAAGAATGATGTATAGCATAAAAATGTAACGTGCTGTGAAACTTCTCGCTCCTAGAACGCAGTTGTACAGTCCTACATTTTTATAGATCCCCTTAAATAGCTTTCCTTATTTGAGTATGCAGCTTGTAAATACAGCAGGGGAAGAGAGGTTTATACGAACTGGATTAATATATTGTAGTTAAAAGAATTAGATAATGTGTTGTCTTTAAAAGGAGAACTATTATATGGGATGCTGTTTTGATATGAAATGGGGGGATGCACTCCTTTATGCTTTCCGTACAAGTGTGCTTATAAGCAATTGCAAATTTCCTAACAAGAAAGAATGACAGGATAGTGCTATAAGGTGCCATAAAAATTATGTTTAGAATTTCAATTTTTCTAAAGGAAAACATCCTTAACCATGGCTTTTTCAGCAAATTTGGCCTCAGAGAAGAAATGTAGAATATTCTCAAACATAAATATTTGCACGGTAGGTTGTTTGGGGGCTGGGTTTTTTTGATTCAATCCCCCTACCCTTCAGCCTTGAAACATTAATCACTTAGTTTTCAGATATTGAACTGAGCAGGCATTATTATTTTAATGCCTTTTGTCTCACATGGAGGACTAATGAAATACTGTCATGTTGTGAGCCACCAAATCTGTGAAACAAGGGCCTGCTGGAAAGAAGTAGAAGAGAGAGAGCAGAGAGAATAACATTTCACTGCAAGTGCCTGATTTGCATTCTCAATAAAGAAGATGAATATGTTTTTTTTTTTAAATTATCAGAAACAGAGTATTGTAGATTTCTACATGAACCATGTCCCAAGACAATAGATTGGCAAATACATTTTTAGTAAAAGTCATACATTAGAAGTAGAATGATTTCGTGGTGGTTTTCATTTTGTTGGGGTTTTTTTAATTATTATTTTTATTTGATACCACTAGGTCTCCTTTCTTTTGTGGCTATCCAGTGCTAATCAGGTATCAGTTTAGGAGTTTGCACCCTAAAATATAGGTATAGATTTCTCTGGAAAAGATACTCTTTTTTCCAGTGGACTATAAGCTGGGGAGAACCATCTCTGACAGCTTTCAGGGCAATTTCTCAGTCAAGAACAAACAAGAATGAACTGCAGAACCCAACGCCTTAACATAAATGAGCAGTTTAGGGTAGGTTTGGAATGGAAATCAGGGTGACAAACTGGAATGGCTGCAATATGGAGATATTGCCTTGTGCTGACTGGGCAACTAGGTCCAGCAGAGAGGGGCACAGTAGCAGGCCAGAATGGGAGCAGTTGCTGTAGCTCTTTGGTCAACGTGCGTCAGAATCCACAAACTCAATGGAAGTGGAAACTCAGCATTAGCAGATGGCCAGAATGTTGCAGCATCTACCATGTGGAGATATGTATGTTGTCTGTCTCTTGCAGACCTACTCAGCCAAGCTCCTTGACAATTACCGGTTTGAAATTGTTTCTGGGGTCTCTTTGTGCAAAACATATCCACAGTGTTCCTTTGGTGTTCTGGGCTATAACCACAAACCTTAAAAAAAGTTACAAATTTAAAAAAAAAATCTTATAATAATTAATAAAACATGTTAAGTAGTACATATGAAATGTAAGCATAAAACATAGATGAATCACCGTAATTGGTATCAGATGCCATGATTGTAAATAAAGTTTGGCTCTGACTTTTTAGGTTCAGTAGTTAATAGGTAAGTTTTGCAATTTCGTTCTCATTGAGGCTGTGGTGAAGTGGAAGGAACTTCACAGAAAGTTCAAGTTAAGTGTTGGTTGTGCGTAAAGGAAATACTCATCAACTGAAAGTCACAAATATCAGGAGCAGCAGTGGGGCAGCTTTTTAATACTGATACTATTCTAATGCAGCTATGGCTTACTGGAGTCTTCCTGAGCAAAGACTAGACAACTGTGGAGGCAGATGAAAGCAATTAAACAGCTGCATAACATGATAAGACCTGTATCAATTTTTCTTGCATGTATAAACTTCAGTTCCATCATCCTGAATATTCTATTTAAAGAATTCATAGGGATCAGGGAAGGGACTAGAGCTGAATAAAATGTGTCATGAGAAGAGACTGGTGATTGGTATTTAAATTGGAGATGGAATCACTGTGAATATGAGGAACTGTGACAAAGGACCATGAGTTGCATAAAGAAAGAGACCCTGAGCTGACATTAGAGAAGCAAGAAGAATATTTCGTAAAAGAGAGGCAATCAATTGTAATCTCAAATGCATCAGTAGTTTTAGAAGCTAAAGGTTTATAGAACAGCTAAGAGATTCAGTCTTGAGAATATCAAAGCAACCCTCTGTTTTCTGAAAAAATCAGTATCCCATGTCTGCTGATGGTCATGTACAGATGCTTAGGGAAAGAAGAGAAGGTCAGATCACAGAGATGGTGCCTTTTCAAACTTAAAACAATCTGACATGTGCAGCTTAAGGGCTTCATGAGCCAGACATTGTACCCACGTGTTTGTGTTAAACAGCATTGTTCGGGGTTTTTACTATCTGTGTATTTTTGTCATCCCACTTACACTTTTGGCTTCTGTGTTGTGGCAATGAGTCTTGCAGTTGTAATTATGGCTTATGTGATGGAGTCTAGTCTTTCCATTTATTTATTATAAACGTGCTGCCTGATTTCATAATTCCATGGATTTCATTAACGGGAATACCCAGTCGCATTAAGAAAAACTTCTTTTTAAAGAGAGTGCCAATCATGACAGAAGGCTACCTCTCCAAGCAAGGCTTTCTGTAATTACTCACTGAGCGGCTGTCTTGTTCCCTGTGGGAGATAGACTATTTACTGTTTGACTGTCTTCTGGTGTAACAGCCTCTGTGGACAGCTGGTAGGTCTCATCCTGGCCACAACTGATGTGTCCTTATGGTGAATCACATTGATTCTTGGGTATTTCAAAATAAGCTGCTAATGAAACATTTTTGCCCATCAAATGCACAACCTTACACGTGCTTATTCTGTGAATGCTAGCGGTGGCTTTCGAGGTGCATATCCCGGGACCAAGACCTGTCTTTCTAGAGCTCAGTGGCAGAACATTTTGTCTACAAAACCAGCCTTCTGTCCCCAAATTCACTCATAGGTAGTAACAGGCAAATGCCACATTATCTCACTTTGTAGGTGAAAGTTAAGTGTGTATTTGCTGGCCCTCACACTTAGTTGAGATGCTCACATACTGGAATGACCCCAGAACGGGTTGGTTTCTGAGACCCAGAATATTAACATGTCTCTCCCTATTTCATAGGTATAATGAGAGCAAAATTGGAGACTTTGTCAAAATCTTAGGAAGTTCTTGTTAATTAAAAATAGGAAGCAGCTCCTGCTTGCTGGGCTTTGTGTTCCAACTGTGATCATGTAAAGCAAAGTTTTTGCACTGAGTATTGAATATCCTAATCTTTACTCCTTTGTTTCTCTCTTTCTAGGAGAAGCTCTGCCTACCACATCACATCCTAGAAGAAAAGGGCTTGGTAAAAGTGAGCATAACAGTTCAAGCATTGCTAGATGTAACCACAGTGAAACAAGCTTTATTCACATGAAACTACTCTCTCTGCTGTTACCAGCTCCACTGTGCCATCAAAGAAACAAAATACCACCCGTCTTTTCAAACTGCATTGAAAAAACCAAAACAAAACAGTGCTCCAAGAGTATTCTTACCCTTCTGATTTTAAAATCAGCTTTCAGACTGTACACGTGCGTCGAACTACAAACCAGAAGTTAAGTAGAAACGTTTTCTAGAGCAAACTGGCACTTCACTGCTTTTATAGCTCACTTTGTACAGTGCTTACTAAATACAGCCACCTCTCTGCCACTGAAAAAGGTGCGCAGTACACAGCTGTCTTGCAGCAAGATACCTTCTTATTATTAAGCTAAGAATCATTGTAATCATTTGAGGAGGGGCAAGGGAGCAGGGAGGGTAAATCGAGACTTCTACCACGTTAAGTTTTTCTGCAGTTGCTTCAGGCCATTGCCTTTTAAAAATATCCAGACATAAAATATTTATATAAATATTATTTATTAGTGAGTTGTTATTCATCCTTTGGATGCAAAGTGTAAATTAGGAAACTGTATTTTATTACTGCTTTTTTGTGGTTAAACACTTTATTTTAATATAAATATTTAGTTATTTTTTATTCTACTTGGTTTGCAGTAGCTCTAGATCTCCGTAAATTGC
>WUAM01000431.1:100271679-100281698 GCA_024336885.1 Actenoides hombroni | reverse complement strand
TGGTGTGCAGTAGCTCTAGATCTCCGTAAATTGTATTTTCTAATCTGTAAGATAAAAAGCAAACAAAATAGGTGCTTTTATTAAAAGAACAGCTAGCTGGAATGGCATTCTTTATTTCTTGATTTTTGCGGAACATTGGTAAAAATTTGTCTGCATTCCATCGAGTTTCCAACATTCCGGTAGCGCTTTTCCCCCCACTAGACTAAAAATTGGCCGAAACTGAGAGCACACCCATTTTATCTGTATATAGATGTTTAAATAAAAAAAAAAAAAGAAAAGAAAAAAACAAGGGAAAAAAAAAGGGAAGATGTAAACTTGAAAATTAAATGTGAACAAATATTTTTGATTGCTTATTTTACTATGCACAAGACATTTAACTTTTGCCACAAGGAAATGAATGATGTGCATTAGGATCATGTGTCTTGAAATACGATTTTGCACTGTAACTTGATTTCTTTGAAAGACTACAGCACTACAGGACAAGTAATAAACAATAGCACAAGAACGTTAATCAGAAGATTTACCAGGTAGCCAAAAAAAAAAATGTTGTTTCCTTCAGTGATTCCTTTAAGAGGAGGTAAAATTATTAAAATTGCCAAAGGCAGTCTCAGACCTGATCTTCCACAGGCAACGGGCTGGGTACAGTGCTTCTCCTTATGGTCTCCACCGTTTTCCCACAGACTTAAGCACAATGCTCTGTAGTGCACACTTGCAGGATCAGACCTCTAACCCTCCCCCTCAGCAAAAGGAAACAAGGTTCTTTTTCTTATCGCTACTTTGGAAGAGAATTTTAAACGCGTAATTTATTCTTCAAACATCCCCATGCTTTAGATCAACAAGTTCCAGCGTAGCAATTCTCACAAATATCTGGAACATCCATTTTTCTTTCAGAGGAGAAGCTAGGGGTGTAACTTCAGCAAGCAGGCCAGGAAAACTGCACGTGGTGAAAGGGTAGCTGCTGGGGGTCAGCGATGCACGCAGGCGGGTCCTTGGAAATACGCAATGACAAAAAAGAGGCAGTGTGGTGGGAGGACTCAATGTTTGAGCAAGACACTGTGGAGAGAAAAAGTCTATAAAGACTTTTGGGAAGAGTGGTGCAAACTTTGCCCGTACTACCTGTATCCTGGTAGGGCTACAAGCATAGAATCACTCGGGTTGGAAAAGACCTTTAATGTCATCAAGTCCAACCACCTGTTCCTAGACACTGCCTTTAAACCCACGGGTATTCCCGTGACAGTTGATAGGGTATTTGAACACAGACCCCGCGTTTTAATACCAGAAATTGCCAATGTGCTGGTGGGTAGGGACAGCAGCGTGGCAGGAGGGGGAAAGAGGACTTGCAGACTATGAATGGGACACACAGGATGCGTGGAATATTCAGTTACTTCAACCAAAGCGAAAGCGTTTATTTTATAAGAGGGAACACTGACTTAAATTGTAATTTTGATTGGCAGCTAGCAGATTGTTTCCTATAAAATGTACTGTGCACTTTAACACTAAAAAAAAAAATATGTATTTTAATATTTTACAGAGCTGCACAAATATCTGTTTTGTCAAAAAGCACGAGCAATGTAGAGAAAAGAAGTTTTCAAGTCAGAGTTTATCAAATTTTAAAAGCATTCAAAGATTGAGTATAAAAATAGGAATATTGATTTCTGCATCTTGAGGGATAAAATGCAGGTTTCCTGAGTATTTTTTTATAATGTATATATGGCAACATGAAGCTTTGTAATTATTATTTTGACAAATCTTGGGTTTTTTTCATAATTAAAAAGATTTTGGTTTCCTCCCGACAGTGTCTTTCAGTATTTGCTTGAAGTTGGCTGTAAATAAATAGCTCTAAGTATTTTGTAATACGGCTTTTTTTACGCAGTCTTAACCTGTACGGCTAAAAAGAGAATCTTCATGAATCTTTGTACACTATTTCTATGTGCAATAAAACATGCATGGCCAATCTACACCACCCTAAGCAGTGAACATAATGTATATAGAAAATCTTTAATGTAGTTACAATTAAACTATATTATTTGTAGAAACCCTTTACTGACTGTCCCTGTGACTGACAGTTTCTTGTAAAAGAGAAGAGTGTTGGGATTGCTCAGCGTGAGGAGTGATGGATGAGGGTTTGGGGATGGAGAAGGTGAGGATGTGACACAAATAAAGGAAGCGTGCAGCTCAACTAGGAATAGAAGCCAGCAGGTTAAGTGTTGGGTTGGCTCTCGGGTGTTGGTTCCTGCAGCTTTGTTTCTCCTGTCACTGAAGATCTGCCAGTTGTGCAGTGAAGAAAAGCAGTTCAATTAACCACCCTCTGCTCCCAGGGCTGGGCAAGCCCCTGGACTCAGCTCAGGGACAGGGTACTCCACCCTCACTTTGCTCCCCCTCACCTTAGAGTCATTCTTTTTACTGCTTCCCATTTCTCTGCACAGTGCGGCTTTTTTTCCTCCCTGCCCTCCTGAAATGCTGAGATTATTCTGCAGGCTTTTGCTTGAGCAAACCCAAGCTGATGATTTAATTCTAGTGAATCTAAGCAACAATACAGTAGCATTTTTGTGACCTGGAGATAAGCCACTGTGACAGGGCCGTACCAAGGTGCTGTGCCCTTCTGTCTGTGTGCAAACACATAGTAGGGACTACTGCTTGCAGGTCATACACAGCCTTCTCTTCCCCATGCAGGATTCTGTTGTCATCTAGGTACAGATTCTGCTATTTTCTCATTTCTCTACCAAAGCATCTTTACCTTAACCAGGTGTTTATTTCACGGCTGTATTTGTTCACTCTTGGTGGTGGATTTTGGAAGGAGAGGATCTTTCTGCAATAACCTCCTGGGGAGATCCTGGTTGTGATTGCCAAGGAAGCTTGAGCACCTTTGTGGCTGTTGCGATCCAAAGCCAGGAGGCCGCTTGCATCTTTACAGTTGGCCTAACTGAGAGTCCTGCAGCAGCCTCTGGTGCTGCTCCTCACCCAGAGCAGAGACTGTTTTGCAGTGGGCAGCTGAGGTTTGAGCATTATCAACACTGGAGATCTGGCAGCCTCACACAATTCTCAAGATGCTGCAGTGACACTTGATGTCTCCACTGCTGATTCAAGCACTCCTAAGTCTTTTCATGGCTTTGCACCATCCGGGACTTGCAGCTTAGGGAAGGCTCCTTCCTTGTCAATCTTCCAGAACTGGTTCTGTAAGAGCTCAGGTATTTCTATAAAGCCTTTGAGGTTACTGACTTCCAAAACAAGTTCTCATGGACTCACAAGAGCCTGTCAGTTGGTTATCTGAATTTGCTTCTGCAGAGAAGCAAGGCAGCTGGAAGTCCCTCTCAAGGAGGAAGGCAGCAGTGCATGTACATGCTAAGTTTTATCAAGTAAGCAAACAGTGCAGGAGGGCAGTCGGTCATTAGTGCCATATGGAAAATCTGACAGGTATTTGTAGCTCCAAAATTGTAGTTGGGCAGTTGTTTAGGGAAGCTGATACAGTAACTGATCTCCTGCTGGACTAAATTAAGTATGCAGGAAATAAGCCTCCCCCCAACTCCCCACAGTATAATGGGAAACTTAGAATTATGCCATATAAATTTACCACATATGAAACAGCTTTTCCCACTCATGAAGGGCAAGCTCTTTCCTACCATTAGGAAAGCAGCATCCAGCAGCTTTAAAATGATGGTTTAAGAGCACTTAAATTACAGGGTTAAACCTGCTTTTTTAATCTCCTCTAATAAAACATGCAGGTGCATACCCTCCTGTTAGGGAATGAAAAAAAAAAAGGCATTCTCCTTTCCCTTAAACACAACTCTCAGAATGCATTAGACAAAAACTACCAGCTGTGACAGGTAACAAACGGAAAGTTTTATTGTTACAAGTACCTGTACCAAGCTGAACAGTCTGACTCCACTGGCCGTCTGTTCACAGTCCTGGGCACAAGGCAGCAGTACAAACACAGCACACTTCCACTCCAACCCACTATTAAATACAGCCAGTAACTCACCTGCTGTCTATGGAAACCAGTTGCCTGCTTGTTGCCGGTGGGAGGAACAACTAGAAGCAGCTGCCATACATTAAACAAGCCAATTTTGCCCTTGTGGGAGTGGAAAAATCTAAATGTTTAGCACTTGTGGCATAAATTTATGTCAGTGCCCTGCTTTATACGAAAGGAGAAGTTAGTGTCTGTTGTGAATCCACACAGCATGGAAAATTCATGTTCAGCCCTTCAGAGAACTCTTGCAATGCACAGTCGTGTCTTCCCAGCCTTCTAAGCGTACTTCAGAAATAGGTAGATGCCAGATTGATCAAAGTCAATACATAATTTAAACCTGTCATCACCAACAGAAACTTAAGTTCCCAGCATCAACTGCCCTGCAAACCAGAATCTAGCAGTGGCCAGAACATTCAGCTGAACCATGGGAAAGCAGAGTTTACAAGTGACTGCTTGAACGCAAGATAAACATCTCACTGGAACAATCTGTGTTCTTGCCCTGCACAAGGCAGCTGGCAGAATTATACCACTAGGAACTACTGTAGCTCTACAGCTGTAAAATAAGCACACTTGTTTTCAACAATGGAATATCAGATCATCTATAGATAGGGATTGCTTTTGTCAGGTCTATTTATCAGTTTCGTCTCAGTCTCATTAAGTAAGTCTAAGAAAACCAGAAACAGCATAAACCTTTCAGCAGCAATCAAAGGTAAGTGGAGAAAAAAAAAAAAAAATCCCTCCTTTACTACAGACTGCTTCCTTCACATGGTTTTTAAGACATCTTTGCTTTAAGTATCATCCATGAAATCCTCTTCAGATTGTTTGATGTTAATGCATAGGACAGTAAACTGCTCTGCACAGCAAGCTTCCATCTCTATTCTCCATCAGACTTTGTTCTCGGAATGTATTTAGATAGGCCAAGGAAAAATACACCAACCACCTCAGATTAATTAAGTAGCTGGATTAGTTGTGCCACTAACAACTTCTTTCACCACTGAGTGAAGCCTGGTATTAATGAGCTGAAGAGGCATGCTGTTGTTCATCACAGTCTCTGCATAGTTGCTCTAGAAACAGTTTTGAGGTCCCAAGTACATAGCCATGTTCATAGTCCGAGATGCACTCATCTGCTCGTTTTCATTTTGACCTGGAATGCAGCATAAACCTTTGTGGGGTTGAGAGAGCTTTGGAAGCATCCCAGAGCATTCAAAATACTTACTCTAAAGCACACGCATCAAATTAAGTGGGACTTTTATTTTTTCTTAGCAGTACAATCAGAAGTGCTCTGTTTTACAGACACTACTTCAGGAAATGATTGATTTTAGTTTAGTTCACCTCTATCCTTTGATTCTTACTGGACAGATGACGCTCCCATCCAGCTGGTTCAAGCATTGAGGTATTTTGCATGGTGTTTGATGTGGTCATTAATAAATGTAGCAATGAAAAAATAGCTGTGATCATAACCCTAGAAAAGAACAACAAAGAAATCGGCAAACACGTAACAGTTCAGGATAAAACAATCATACTGAGCTCTCTTCTAAGAAAGTTAATGACTCTTCTGCACTCAGCTGTTTTAAGAAATGAGAAATACCTGTATTAGATACAAAAACTGTAAGGGATATCTAATTAGCAGGTTCAGTATATATGAATACTAAGAAGCTGAAACAAAAGTCTTAGCTTTAGGAAACTTTAAAATTCCTGAAGTTTTAACTTTAGAAAAGTACCTTAACCTGCCCTAATCTGTGAATGTAAGTTAGAGATGGGTAACAGCAAGAGTCAGCTGCAGAGCAGGATGCAATCTGAGAGAACACCAGGTCTCCTCGCTGGCATTGCCCTACTGGTGAAACATTGCCCAGGTCTGAGTTTCTGCTTCAGCACTATGCTAAAATGACAGCGAAGCCTCTGAACTGCTCCACAACATCAGCACTGACTACATATGTTGGTGCCCATATGATAAATCAGAGAGGACAAATCCCTCTCACTCTCTCCTAACTGGGCCTGGTGTGAAGTCATCAGTTGCTTGCAAAGAGTGCAATGCTCTTAGGACAGTCACTGCACTACAGGAAAGAGCAATCCTTCCACCTGGGTCTCTAAGATTTCAAGCAGTTCCTGATTTACACAAAGTAAATCACAAAGTTTTATGCTAACCGCAATACCCACTGTACAGATAAGGAATCCAGCAACAGTGTATCTGTCACTTTGCTTGTGAAACTTAAGAAAAATCATTAACGCTGCTTCTTCAGCCAACCCCTGGCAGCTTTTGAGTTATCATCCACAGACCATTCTGTTGAAACTAAAAGCCTGACTCCACCTAGTGGGGAAATGCAGCTGAATCCGATGGATACTGCACTCCTTGGTGGCTGATAGCAAGGAAAACGTCACTTCTCACCCTCCTCCTCACTTGTCCAGGGACAGAATCACTGCTAAGCGAAAGCAAGTCCCATGAAGAGACACTCTCTTCACTACCTGTCACACAGACCCCACAAAGCAACAACCCAACGATCATGGGATAGCAGAAGCCACTTGCCTGCTGCAGTCTAAAGACGACTGGGATTTTCCGCTCTGTGCAGGCAGCAATGAAGTTATCAGGCAGTAACTGGCCTGCTGATAGGAACTGGTCATCTTTGCCTTGATCAATCAAGATGTCCAGGTGAGAGTCTGGATAGGACTTCACAAGTTGTGTAGCATCATATGCCTGCAGAAATAATGTGGAAACAACATTCAGTTACATACGTTAGACAGGTTCAAATCTGCTGACTGCAAGAAGAGAATGGCACATGTGGAGTACTGGGTGATATAGATCAGGACACCTCACTGCACTTTGGAAAAACAAACAAAAAAAATAAAGGGGAAATTCCAGACAACTGAAAAGTAACATCCATGTTTTTAAAAGGGCAAATGGGATGATCTTAGTAACTACCAAGCTGGCAGTTTGTCCTCATTTCTGGACCAAACACAATGTTCAGCCCAGGGCTAAAAATTCCTACGGAATCAAAGAACAGCAATCTAATCTAGTACCAATTCACATGCTTGCAGAGAAACTAGATCCTCCCAAAATAACCTGGTATCTTGATGTAACTATTTTGGCATCTAAAGGTTGAAACACCAGTGTAACACATGGCAGTTTTAAGTAGAAACATGGAAATCAGTGGTTGTGTATCTGTGGAAAGGAAGGTCTACATTTATTCCTGAAACCTGCTGTTGATCTACTGGCCTGGGTTTGTAGAAAAGCTCCAAAGTTAAGGGGCCAGCAATGTGGTTTGTTTTTTTTTTTTTTTCAAAAGAAATGAAGAATGTTAAGTGTAAGCAAGTTTAACCGGTGATTTTTAAATACACAAGCTATTAATAACTGTGAAAGTAGTTAATGCTCTCCACTCCTATTATGTTTTAATCAGACATAGATGTCTTCCTAAAAGATACTTTAATCCCATTTACAAGGGATTTAACTGCAACTTGTGTTTATTTACAAGGAAATTGGAGTACCTGGTCACAATGATCCCTCCTAACTTAATTCTAGGGATGCAGTGCAATGTGTGAGATTAAAAATACTGAAGGGCTGCCCAAATAATACAACAACATGCATGCATACATGTTTGCATCTTAGCCATTCATAAACGACTACGTAAGTCTCAAAATCAGAGCCCTGGAGCTAAAAACCTAACTTTGGCTGGTTTAATCCCGTACTAGGGGGGCACCAATTTCCAAGTGCCCTGTGGAGTCCTCTGCTAGCTGCCTCCAACAGGCTGCCCCTGCAGATGCCATGAGCCTCATTGGTCTCAGAAGAGTTTGTACCAGTCCCTCTTTTCAGTCTACTACAAAAACCAGCTGGTTTGTATATTGAGAACTGAGTCTAAGAAACAGGCCATAACCTAACTCAACTGTTCCCTGCTTCCATGCAGTACAGAAAGTCTCAGATTTCTCATAATTTTTCTTAGCCCAGATTTTAAGATCTTCATAGAAGAGAAAGGAATTGAGTCAATTTGATGAGAGCCTTCTATCTCATTACACTTGTTGTAAGCACCATCAGGCAAGAGCAAGTCATACCCATCAGAAACACACAATGATTATTTCTTCCCCATGAGGGTGGTGAGACACTGGAACAGGTTGCCCAGAGAGGTGGTGGAAGCCCCATCCTTGGCAGTTTTTAAGAGCAGGCTGGATGGGGCTCTGAGCAACCTGCTCTAGTGGGAGGTGTCCATGCCCATGGCAGGCAGGTTGGAACTAGGTGATCTTTAAGGTCCCTTCCAACCCTGACAATTCTATGATTATGAATGCTTAGGTGTGTAGTAAAACAGTAAAGGGGCACCCCAGAGTTTTGTTCCAGACTCCTGCTGTGATGTATCATTCACTCATTATTACAGGACTGCAAATTGCAACACATACCTCCCATTTGCTTACATCTGATCCCAGGTATCCACCAAGGGCTTTCTTCCCCCACTGACACTGAATAGGGTTGCAGATAGGAGCAAATGCCGATACAGACTGTTCGGAAATAAACCATGGGAAAAAAAATGTACAGATTAAGAAAAGTGATCTCTGTTAACTAAGCAAACCAAAAGCCTTTTCAAAAATTATTCTGAAGTTACTGTCAGAACCCAGGTCTCCCCCACCAACCCTCTTAGGTGCCCTAACCATTATCCTCCTTCCCTCTTACATGTTCTTTCTAGCCCCTCACTATCTCTTTCCTGTTTTGCACATCAGCCAAGCTTCAAAAGGCAGGGCTAGATGCCTCGTTCCTTTTCTTGTTGAGATGTTGACCTGAATTCCCTTAAGCAGCAGAGAAGAATCTCAAGTCTACTGTTGGGTCAGCGTGGTCAGAATGTGGGACCATTTCACCTCCAACTGGATTTTGGCAGAACATAACAAAGGCCTGAGGCGTGGGGCTGCTCAGACAGTCTAAGCATGCAACAGTGTCTCGTGAACTTAGGTACCTCCAGAATTAAGGGGTCAAGAAAAGCACATTTCAGATCACAATTCCAAGTACTGGTGTCAGAAGTCCAAGCCCTATTCTTACATTCTTCTTGTGGATTTGGCCCTGGGACATCAGTATTTCCACTCCTGTATCTTGGAAGAAATAGCAACAAGCCATCTGAGCCACTGCCGGTTCTCCTGGATTTTCATATTTTCAAGTTAATGTTTAATTCTTTTAGATGATACTATTCACAGTTAAGTGCCAATGATGAAAATGGAAATTTTTGACCTACTGGCTCCAAAAGATAAAGAGGAGCAATACAAATTAAGCTTTGTCTTGCATTCTGTGACACCAAGCTAATGACACTGAGCAAATGTTACGCTACTTTTAAAAATGCGGTTGTATTTTTACAGCAGCAGACCTCAAAGTGAAGGGTCATGGCAGACCATGAAAGAATTGATCCACAAGGGCAGAGTCCCTCATCTCTCAAACACCAATGTCTGACTGTCCCTCAGAAATGCATTTTACACAAGCATATCTTCAAAGAGAACAAGAAAATTTCTCACCTCTCGTGAGTACAAAGGAAAGGTAAATCAGGTTCAGCATGTTTGATTTAGGTTTAAGTAGAATATAAATGAACCCAACTTCAGATACCCCAAATACTCCAAAAAAAATCAATCAAAAGTTGACATGCATGCCTCAGGAGGGGTGGGAAAGAGAGGGAATGTTCTCCAGATACTATTCTGTGTGCAATTCAGGAGCTTATAGTCACACTTGCTATCAGTTGGAGTTAACAGACTCCTTAGTAAATTCTAAGCAAACACACGTAAAATAGTGGCAAAAAGGTTTACTAGTGAATAAAACTCCAAAATGAACTGCTTCCTGCTTCAGCTCTGTTACTCCCTCCTCCAGTCTTTCTGTTGAGGGTCCAGCTTGTTGGTCATATGCTCCCTTCCCTTCCTCACCCCTTACTAATCGAGGGTAGGGGCCTGTTGTTTTCCTTGTCCATTGCTTCTTTTTCACTACTGGGGCAATTTCGGCAGTTGCAGTTGTTGTAGTCCCTACGTCAACTTGGATGTCTTCGGATGTAGTTTGTGTCCCTGTCTCCACCACAGTCCTCTGAGAGTACTCAACTGTAGCTCG
>WUAM01000431.1:100260018-100271579 GCA_024336885.1 Actenoides hombroni | reverse complement strand
AACCTTGGTGGGGTAACAACACCCTCCAGCTCCCAGTACTACAGCATAAGGGCTGGATGGGGAAAAGCAGCTCAGCCAGACCCACTACAACAAGATTTGAAAAGATCTAGAAAAATCACACAGCCAGTTTCTAGACAATACTGGCAGCAGGAAATATTTCCAGAGCTAGAAGGAGTCCCTTTATATTTAAACATAACAATTGGCTTGCAAGAGCTGTAGTGTCATCCAAAAGAAATTGAACTTTTCTTAACTTCAAAATTTGTAGAATTTTTTTAATTTCACTGATACTCACATGTATGAGTAGAGTGAATTTTCTGGCAGTTTTCCACATTCTAATACTAGGTATCAGTGAACTGCTTCAAGTAAAACTATTTATACATTTAATGCTATAACAAACCATAGTATGATGTTTTCTTTCTTCATTTCTATGGAATTATGTATAAGCCTTAATATACCTCCTATAAGCTGTATTATATCTTACCTTGTACTTCCCAGGATTCTTTAGAGCAAGAATAAGAGCTCCATGACCTCCCATAGAATGCCCAAAAATTGACATCCGTTCAGGGTCAGTTGGAAAATTGGCATTTATTAGTTTAGGTAGCTGTAAAGACACAACAGTGTAATAAGATCTTTAAAGCAACTGGAGTATGTTTAGGTAAAAAAAAACAATACAAATAAATAATGTGTTTTAATGCCAGGAAGCCACTGAAATCAAAGGCGTATCTTTTAGTTCTAGCCTGACATCTGGGATCACGGCCTGAAAGCAATTTGAACAGGGCTGTAAAATCAAAAGGAGACAATTCATCTGATAATAAGTAACTCAAAGTATCTCTGTAGAAATTTATCATAACCCTGTAAGACAAGATGTGGGAATTTTCTAAGAAATAACCTTATTTTAATAGATACATAAATAGGTATTTGCTCCTGTAAGTAACCAGAATGGCAAATTGTTCTTGGGAGATTATTTGCTCCCCATATTCCCATCAACTTTAGTTTTAATCCAGACCACACAAACCACATGCAGAGTAAACTGGACACTCACCTTTCTTATATATATCTCAAGGATCAACTTTTACACCCACTTGAAGAAAACAGCAATGCAGCATGCTGTTTCAGAGACAGCAAAGCAAAGATTTTACAAGAGCAGAGATCTGTACAACTAACAAATGAGGCTTAGAAGTGTGGGCCAATCCTGTGACATCTCTGTCAGGAAAGCAGACTGAAGGAGTTTCTGCTCAAGCCCTGCTAGGTGTGACCATCTCTGTGCTGCAGTTCTCTCCCTCCTCAGTTCTACAATATCTGTTTGATGAAGAAAGGCCTCACAACTGGATAAATGCAACCACTAAGATAATCAAGGATTAAAAAAGAAATAATACATTATTTTTATAAAAGAGGAAAGGAAGAAAACAACAAACCACCCATAGGCTACCAAGATCACCCTAAGCAAGCTTCAGTGCTAAGAACAAAGAGCAAAACTGAACCACACCCCTTCTTTATCTTACCCAACACCATCAAGAGAACCCATAAGCAAAGTTACCTCATCTTTTATGTAGGAATACATCCTGTAGTTTGTTTTCCAAGGATCTTCTGTGGCATCCACATAAAAACCAGCACCAGTGCCAAAATCCCAGCTTTCATCTTCCCCTTCAATATTGCAGCCACCTACCATGAAAATTCTTTCTATAGTTACTGTCTTTCCTTTACTAGATGTTCAGAATTGGAGAATCTGCCATATAAATCAGACTTGGGACAGGAGCTTCTCAATCAACATGTCTCTACCGCTTCAATTATAAGACGATTCAGATTTTCATTCATTAGTACAGTGTTTTCAAGTGTTATTTCAAGAAGGCTTTCAAAAAGCCATTTAGATATCACCTACAGATGTATCCAGCTTCTAATAACCTGTTCAGTATCCCTTCAAAAATAAACAGAACTCAAAGATGTCTCCTAAACTAATTCTGTAAAGCTTCATTCAGCTTACCCAGGGACTTAGTCAAAAGTTGGCACTTGTTAATTGGTGTTATCAGGATGATGTCTAATAACTGAAATAAGCTATCAAGTACAAGAAACTATGTGAGAAACAGAAACTGTAGAAAATTTTCTCTCCCCCTGAAGGACAGAACCATATATCACCAAATGTTGTGCCCAGACCAGTTTATGTGCTTCAAATATTGTCTGGTACACCTCCCTTTTTACAGTTCAACAGCATAATAACATGTAATAGTTCCTCTCATTTTTAAAGTATGTAACTCTACTTTTTCTGCAATTTATTTCATTGCTTCTACCTATAACTCCCCAATAAATGTAAGTAATTTCTTTGAATAACTGCAGGGTTGTATCCTCTTTTCAAGGCTACACTTCCTAACTGAATTTGCAACGTCTCCTTCAAAGTCAATAGATCCCAGCCAGTCCTCTCTCACTCTCTCTTTGATTAGCCTGTGATTTACCAGCCCGGTTTTCAGAACAGAATGTAGTATTTCAAGGTATATGTGAAATGATCCTAATTTCTGCAATCCAAAATCACCTAGGCTTTCACCACTGTCAGATCAAACTGCACACCGACGTGCAACTTGACAGTCGCTGACAGTTTGTGCAGAGATACCTGCCACCCTGTCACAGTGTGAAATCAGAGTTTTTACAAGGATCAAAGTTGAGTTTGCTCCAGTGACGTGACCTTGAACACTTGAGTGGTTTTGTAACTTAACAGTCCAACAGTTGCAGGGACTGGGGGTGCTTACACAACATGTTGGATATAAAAGTCTATCTTTGGTGCCTCAGAGACAGACAAAAACTCAGAAAGTCCTGCCAGGCAATGAAGGCAGTGCCAATTCTGCTAAAAGAAACTTAGGGAAGCCTTGAAAAAAAAAGAAATTTGAAAGGGAACCTGCAAAATTCTGCTCAGCAAACCTGTCTGGAAAAACAAACCCCTATGAAAAGGGAGAACTGAAATCTATCAGGACCTGGCAGAGGGTTTGTAATGACAGGTATTTCATATTTTCATGCAGTCATTTTTTCCCATCCAGATAACATCTCCTGGCTTCTGGAAGGTAATTCTCATGTAGTCGTAACTACACAGTTAAAAATCACATATAAGCATTTTCATTACATATTCTCAGATTTCTTAATTTGGGAGTACATTTGAACTGCTCTTCAGTTGTTTCTTCAGACAGCTCAAAGAGATTTAACAACACTTGGAGACTCCGAGATAAAAATCTAAGAGTATAATATGAAACACATAGTGAAAAGCATTTAAGTAGCAGAACTATCCTGATGAGTTATTAAACTAAAAGGCAAGAAAGAAGCTGCAAATAATGTTTTAAAAGAAAATGGGACAAAGCAACGAACTATGCAAAGGCAGTCAAGCATTGCTAGAGACAACTTGGAGAACACTAAAAACAAGTCCCACTATAACTACCCAGTGTTAATAAAGCAAAGGCTAATGGCCCATCTCTAATCTGCAGCAGATAGCAACAATAAGTCTAAAGTTAGTTCATTAATACACAAGTCTTGCTATTCTGTCCCTCTTCTTCCTTAGAACCATGCATTTCTGTTCATTGACTTGACACAGTTTCAAAACCTAGACGTGAAAAATATTTTCTGGAAAGACCATCACTTCATTCCCATATTACCCGTGTTCAGATCTGACCCACTAAAGCCTGGGAAATGCTAGAAGACTGCCACCTTTGTATACAGTGCTCATGAGACTTCAGCAGAATCCAGCAAATACTAAACATAATACACCAAATCCCCAAAAGACTGTACTTCCAGTAACTGCAGATCCACCATTATCAGGTTTCCCATACCACACGTAAGTTCAGCCTTATACAAATAACAGCACATCATTTAAAAAAGCCATTCATCAGCAGTTTATTGCAGCTGCAGGGGGCAAGGGCTTCTGGTTTGCTTTTCTAAGTACTGGAATCCTCTGGAGACCTGTATCTAACTGGCTTTAGAAGACAGAACACAATAAAGAGTAAACATTACATCTTCATGTGACAACAAAGTTCTGCAGGTTTTTTAAAGTCTCAGCAAGCCACAAAGTGCAGGCAAGTGTTTCTAATAACACATGACTCTTGTTTTCCTTTTTTTCCCCCCTCTCCTCATTTGTGCTGAACTCAATGGCCCCTTTGTTCTAGTTTTAGTGCCACAACAATAAAAAGAGTTGAAAATGTCCAACATTCACTACCACATTATTAAGAATATAGTCAATATAATCTAGCAAGCAAGGCAAGATAGAGAGGTGAGGTTGTATTCTGACTCGGGTGGGCAGCACACCTTGTAGCAACCTCCATTCTTTGAGGATAAAGAGAGTGCCCCTCAGTGCAACAACTGTTACCACCACTCTTGTTAGAACTTACGTGGGCTCGTGTCTGGTGCGACTACAATGAGGCCGTGTTCAGCTGCAGCCTGCTGAAAACCAGCTTTCGTTATAAAATTCTGTTCTGTGCAAGTTAACCCTGGAGAAATAAAAATACCATTGGTTACACATTGCTCACAGCCTACCAGTTTCAAAAACCCTGGACAGAAAAAGTTTGGAAAAACAAGAGGAATTCCTGTCTCCATAAACATGGAAAAATCTTTTCACTAGGTTCAGCAATACTCCATAACCCACAGAAACAGTCACAGCTGCACTTTCACATCTAGCCACACTAACATTTGATCAAAACCAGGTCAACACGTACCCACACCCCCTCCAGCACCTACTCATGTGGCATATGCAGTTCCTTCAAGTGCCGTGTGTTTAAATCCACTGAGTGCAGACACTGTGGCTAAGGTTAACATTGCTAACTTCCGACATTGAACCCTGCAACTCTATTTTTCTCTCTACTGCCATTTCAGCTGTTTGCATTAGAGTTATACATGTGGTCTGAGAAATCCTACAACCTTTAGACAGGATAGAGGCCCATAAGAACTCTGGCTCCAAATCCAGCAGCAATCTGTGTCTTTTATACTGAAGCAGGCCCAACTGAAGTCCAATAACAAATAAATAATACTGCACACCAGTATTTCCATTTTTCTTCACTGTGCCATTTGAAAGGGGTTAATGATTCTAGTTTTCTCTGAGGACAAGTTGCAAATAATCTAATTTGACCAATATACTGGCCAAGACATTATAGTTTAGATTAAAAAAATAAATGCGCTGCATGAATTAAAGCTCTTCCGAAAATTCTGGTGTTTCCAGCTTCAAGGGTAAATATTTTTACACAGTCCACTGTCATCCTACAAATCAGGCCTACTAGCTATTTTGTGAAACGAATACATACAAAGAATACAATCTCCACACTACCAGTCAATTCTTCAACTTTCAAAACACAAGTCTCAATACAGCAATTCCTAAAATCACATAACGCACCGAGCTTCTGCTTTTCATTTTGAATAATAGGGAAGAAAAAAAAAAAAAAGAAAAAAAAAGATGTAATTAATTAATCATGGAGCCATCACCAACATAAATCTGAACACTTGGAAAGTAAAGCCTTAACGTTATTTATGCACTTTTGGTGCAAGACAGCTCCGTGAGAGATGACAGGAATAATGCAGAGGAACAAAGGCAGGATAACTGGGAGCACGTTTGTCCAGACAGTCTCATCCCAGCTTGCCTGACGTCCAACAAAACAGCAGCTGGGTAGGACACCGCAGGAGCTGGAGAGATGAAGAAACGATGCTGTGGATGAGACAATTTCACTCCTGCCACACAACCCTCTTCAGCTCTGGCCCCTTCTGATCCTACAGGGTTACCTCACTCTGACGTGCTAGTGCCAAGGCAGTGAAGAGCACCTCCCTTTCCAAGTTCACTAGTTGCTCCCTAAGAAATAGCACTCAGAATAAGGTGAAGTCCAGAGGACAAATTTGCTGGCTCCTGTGGGCTAGAATTTGCCCCCTATCCTGTTAGCTGAAGAAGTCTGTCATAGGTAAACGTAAGCAGGAGGTGTTCCCAGTGGGCAGGCCTTTCAGGAGAACCTTTATGTATGTTCCAGAACAAAAAGTATGTACGTTTTAGAACAAAAGGGTAGAACATTTTGAACACTGAGCATTTTAGCATACAATCTATCCTCTGAGGCTGGCTACATCCGATATTATCACAACACACTCAAAGGAAATGCATGTTCCAGAAGATGATCTTCTGTAGATCACAAGAGCTGCCACTGTAGCACCTCTACATCAGGTTTACAGTAACTAAAACATGACTAAGAATATCTTTTTTAAGTTACTACAGTTCCAGTTACTTACCCGAGAGCCAATACAGCACAGGACACTTTGCGGTTTCGGCTTTTGGAGGCAAGTAGATTCCAAATTTCATTTTGCATTTTAGCTCTGCACTGTATTAATAAAATACTCCTTGTTATCACCACTACTTAATTAACAAGGTCACTAACATTAAAAGAAGAACATTCTTTCAAAGAGGGATTTGGTCAGTGAATTATAACAACTAAGTTTTTAAAAGTCAGACTCTGAAAACTCTTGAATTGACAACAGCTAACTATCCTACCTTGTTCTGAATACACTTTAAAACAAAGACTGACAAACAAGTCACACTTATTACAGTGCTGCTAACCAGGAACAGTTTGAAAACTGAATTTTTAACCCTGGCAAAATTTAACTTGAGCTTTGCCTCTTAAACTGGAAAGTAATTTTTACTGAAGAACACATCCACATGACTAGCATGCCCCAGCAAGAGACATTTTCAGTCTGCTAAGTCTACAACCAACCAATTGCCCAGTTAATATTGAAGCATAAAATTGTCAGTTAAAAGCTTATCTAAGTATAACTAATTATTTTTTTCCTTTGGATCAGAAGTGACAAAAAAAAATAAAAAAATAATGTTTTTCTGTTCACCTTCATCAAACACAAATCTAACTATTGGGTCTGTCTGCTCACAGAGTTTTTTAAAGAATGCATAGAAGTGAAATATCCAGTAGAGCACATGGAACTTTGTACACACAGAGGCTCTTTGTGCTGCAAAGAGAACAAACCAAACTAAGGCAGCCTGTAAAGGTAAAAATACTGACTTCCCACCTCAGATCTGCAGCACTAAGTATACTACTAGACATGTTAACCACTAACATCGAAATAGAGGAACACAGCCAAAGCAGCAGCAGCAGACAGCACTCCTTACTGAAATATGGATGTTAGGGAAAACACACTATTTTCCTGCAGACTGAGAATGCTGACAGCAATGATAGGATCGATTTACTGCCCCATCCTAAGCATCTAGGTTGCTTTTGTAGTATTTACCTGTCATGTTCAAACACCTTCTGGAAACCCTCAAAGCATTTGTTGCTGGAAACCTGTTTCAATGCCATGGCTTTAACTGAAAAATAAATAAATAAATAAATAAAGGAGCAAGTTAAATTTGAAAATAACATTCCTGGACTGCTGTTCTCATAACTCCCTGTAAAAGGTTTAATACAACTTCAATCATCTTTGTTTAATGTCACAGTTTTTCAGAAGAATCTCCTGCAAACACTTTCTGATCTTTCATAAACTTTCTATAGAAATACAGGGCGGGGGGAGCTGAACTCTTAGAAGCAGAACTTACAAAACCTTGCTGCTTTCCTACAGACCCACATCTTCAACCACCTTTACCTCTGCAGTAACCATAGCTTGCTCTTTGTCTACCAAGGCTGCTACCAAAATCTCACATGCTGCCTGAGATGAGGGGCCAGGCTGCTACCTCATGTTAACCATACAGGAGATAAACCTGGCCCACCTTTCCTTCTCTGTGTGGCCAATATCCAGCCACTAATTACCATAATACTGAGAACTGTAATCATATTTGGTGGAAACTAATTACCTCATTCTAAAAGTCTGGCGGACAACACAGGCCTCCCAGGAAAGCAGAAGGCTTATTTCCGTGGGAAACAATAGGAAAAATACAGGCCAAGAAAGGAGTCATGGGAGGGTAAACCTGCAAAGTTTGGGAAGGTTGACACAAATGGAGATGCTGTCAGTTTGCATGAACAGTAAGGCCAACTAGACAGATGAAAGGGAGAGGCCTGATGGGTCAGCAGACAAGAACATGCTGAGGAGAAACCAGGTAATACCTGACCAGGTAAACAAAGGTCAGAAGGAAAGCATTCCCTCCCTCATACCTATGCACTCCTATGGTGCGTCGGGCAAGTAAAACCACGCACCACGGCCAGGCCTCAGGGCCTGCTCCTTGTCTTCCACCACCCGCGTGGGGCTGCAGTCGAGAGGGGTCCATGCAGAACCCACCCCGACGGCAGCATCAAAGCAGAGGCCGCTGGAGCAGGGCCTGGCCCGGCTCCGCTTGCACAGCACCAGCCCTGCCCGCTGCACCACAGCTCGCTCCTGTCCCTCCCTTTTCACCCTCCCGCCCTCGGGTATGCCCACAGCAGGCGATCCCTCCCCCTCGGCAGCCGGCTGGCTGGGCCCGAGGGCCCGCACGGGCCTGCCGCTGCCGCCGCTACCGCTACCGCCCGGCTCTGCCTGCAGCGAGGTCTCCTCCGGGCCCCAGGTCGCCGCGCTTCCCGCCCCGAGCTGTCCGCCCCGGCGCCAGCTCAGCACCCCCTTTCCCTTGCTCCCTTACCGCGGAGGAGCGGCAGGGCCGAGCAGCGGACTGCGTGGGTGAGGGGGAGGCCCCTGTGAAGGCGCGGCCTCCCGCCGCCCCGCCTGCGTCCCCGGCCCGCCTCCGGCCGGCCGCGGGCACCTCCCGCCGCCCCCGGGCCGAGGCAGCCCCGGCGGCGCGTCGCCGCCACCGCTCCGCTCCCCGCCACACGTTCCCAGGCTGGATTCGCCAAGGGGGCGGGGAGGAGTCGCCCGGCCGCTGCGTGCGGGGGCGCCTCTCGCTCTTAAGGTGGCCCGGTGGGCCCGCCGCCCTTGCCTGCCCGTGGGAGCTGGCTGTGCCGAGGGGCTGGCGGGGCCGCGGCGCTGGCGGCAGCGGGGCCGTGCGGTCCCTGCCCAGGGTGAAGAGGGGCGAGGTCCCGCCGCGGGAAGCCGCGCGGTGAAGGCGTCAGGCTGGAGCTGCCTGGTGTGAGGGCGGAGGACGAGGGCACCTGGCGGCTTCACTGCCCCCGCCGAGTTCCGGGGCGGGGGCGGCTGGGAAGAGCGAAGGCGTTTTACTGTCGGGGGTGAGCGGGTCGGGAGGAGGCCGAGGTTGCTCCTGGCTCTGCGTAGCGGGAGATAAGAGCCTGTCGCATGAGGCATCCCGTTGTGGAGACGGGGAGCTGCCACACCGAGGGAACGGCATCTGGAGACGGAGTGTCTGCTTGCGCAGGTGGCCGAGTCTGGACCGGCAAACATCATCTGTCGGTGCTTGGCCAACCTTTGGAGCTCGGGAGCTCCAGGCAGGTTCAGCCGGCGCTAGGAGAGACGGAGGACACAGAGGCTTTGTTGTAATCAAGTTCCTAAATATGTATTGAAAGCACCTAGTTTTAAACACACCCAATGTCAGCCGCTTGATTTTAAGACATCATTACATGGGACTACCCTAAGAAGGGGGCAGATAGGTCGTTTCCATGTAGTCATCTGACAAAATTATTTGGGGGACGTAGCACAAGCAACTAAAGTAAACTTTATATATATATATATATTTGCACACAAATATAAAAAAGATTTTCCTGGGTAAGAAAAGGTTTTGGTAAAACAAAACAAACCGCAAACCAACGCACTCTACTCATGAAGAAAAATATGCTAAGACACCTGTATGTTACACAGGATTGCTTAGATGCCTTTTTACTACTAGTTGCAAATGGAATGAACCGTCCTTCAGCCAGAATGTGGAAGAGAATTCCTTCCTGAGTACCCTAAGTTTCAATGTCCTAACTGCCAAAAAACAAAGCCACCTCCTACACCTTCCTGGATACCAGAAGCCCCAACTGCCTGATACCCATCTGTCAAAATGTATAGCTTTCCCTAGGAAAATATTAGACAGCCATGCACAAAGTCAGTAGCATCTTGAAAAACCGGGAGAAAGATAAAACACATCAAATGTAATGTAAAAATAAGCTGCATGGTGACTTGTTTACTCTTTTCCTCATGTCTCCATATGCTGTCTTCTACTTAGCTTGCAGAGGCTTTGGGATGATGGGTCTTTCTGTTCTCTGAATGCTAAATATGATAATGGATCACAAGTATGATAATGGATCACAATCCATTCGCTTCTGTGTATTTCTGCAACACTGTTCTTTGGCCTGCCTCCCGAGGGTTTTTTCTGTGTTGGATGACATTTTTGAATGTATGTTGTTTCAAGCAGTGGAATAAGTTAGTTACATCATAACTTTTTGTGCGTGCGTGTCTATAAAAGGCAGGCGATATTTCAGACATTCATTTGGGAGAGAAGATCCTTAAAACCAAAAAGAAAAATGAACAGGGTACACACCCTGGATGTCCGGCATGTGTTGAGTCCAACCACAGTTTTCTACCACCTCTGCAGTTCACTGTAGATCAAACAACTCACAGATACCACTCGTCTGTGCTTCCCGGCACAATGATGCTTCTGCTTTGTCTCTCAGTATGGTTAAGATGAGCCTATGCACAGTATGGACACAAATCCTAGAGGGGAACTGGAGAACTTGGTGTGGGAATAGCAGGGAGAGCCAAAGACCCCCTAGCCCAAAGAAAAGTCTAAGGAGAGGTAGAAGGCCAAGGGAACTGGAGCAAAGATGTTTACCGAGGACTGGATTGAGGCTGGGGAAAAGACAGAATAGGACAAAACTCTGCTGTGGAGGTGGGAGAGAAAGAGATGTTTGTTAGCCCGTGGTAATGATTAAGAACACCGTAATGGGATCTGTGATGAGATAATATGCATAATATGGGAGAAGGGGCAGGAAACCCTCCTTGACAAAGAGAAGAACAGGTAGTAGCATAGGGAGAAGAGCTACAACCAGAGCTGTTGGCACAGGAGCAGAAGAAAAATTTTGTGTGGGAGAAGAGACAAAGAGCATCCTGAGAGGATGGAGGTTGAGTGGTCATTCTTGTGACTTCCTGAAATGAAGGCATGGGACTAAGTCCTGTCCAAGACTTAACAACATTTGGAGGAACGCAGATGTGAAACTACCCACAGAAAGAAGAGCTTATCAAATACAGGGAGTCTTCCAGATAACTGGGGTAGGGACACTGAAGGAGGCTGTTTCATGGTCGTTGACTAGGGAGAATCTTCATCCTTTATTGGATGGGGGGGGGGGAAATATAGTGACCAAGGAAAAGGGTGAAGTATTTAATGCTGTCTTTGTCTCAGTCTTTAATAGCAAGACTAATTGTTTGCTGGGTAGCCAGACCCTCGAGTTGGAAGACAGGGTTGGGGAACAGAAAGAGGCCTCCGTAATTCATGAGGAAATGGTTAGTGACCTGCTGTACCGCCTAGGCATGTGCATATGGGACCAGGTGGGTTACACCCGAGAGTACTGAAGGACCTGGCAGATGTGTTACCAAGCTACTTCTCATGATTTGTCAGCAGTCCTGGCTAAGTGGGGAGGTCCTAGCAGACTGTAGATTAGCAAATGTGGCACCCATCTACAAGAAGGGCTGGAAGGAGGAACCAGGGAACTACAGGCCTGTCAGTCTGATCTCGGTGCCAGGGAAGGTCATGGAATAAATCATTT
>WUAM01000431.1:100221658-100259918 GCA_024336885.1 Actenoides hombroni | reverse complement strand
ATGGACCCTGCTGGGCTGCGGCTTCGGCCGAGCTGAGGTGCACGGCTCCTGGGTAGAGCCGGGCGGGTCCCAACGTGCCTGCGGGGGCCGCGGGTGCTGCGCGGCTCCTCCTCAGGCGCTCCTCCCGCTCTCAGAGGGGCGCAGCGGCCCGCGGCCTCGGCACCGCCCTGGCGGGCATCTGCAGAGCTGGCCTTCCAAGCGCTACAGGAGAAAAGCTTGAGCTGTACAATGAAGGAAGAAATAAAAAGTTAATGCAAAGAATCCGGTAACAGTGAACTAGTCAAGGCAGCAAGTATTTTATTTCTGTTAACATCATTTTCTCTCACTCGAGGGGAAAGAAAGTTGCCAAAACAGCCTGAACTTGGACCAGCACATCATTACATTTTGAATGTTTTACCTGTCCTCAGTATTTCAGTATTCTTCATAGCAGCTGCTGCCTGACAGACTCCTGATTTTATAATAAAACCGAAATCTAGTTTAGGTAATTTTTGTTGTGACACATCACTTGCAAGATCACAAAGGAAAGAAGATACTCAGCAGTGCTTTCATCTTATTAATAACCCAAATTCTTCACACTTTCTGCTGTTAAAGGTTTGTTTTGTTTTGTTTTGTTTTTAATTCACAAATAAACATGCCCATCAGTTGCCAAAAAACTGTCCTCAGCTAAACTCTCTCCCTTTTTTAGTCTTGTACCATGTACTGCGTTAGCAGTAACGTATTTTTGCCCATAACATTTTGCAACCTGATCATTTTTTACTTTGCCGATGTGACAATAATTTGTTTCTATTTTTAATCCCTAATTCTATCAAAGTGCAGTACTGACAATTCTGTCACCCAGCAAATCCATTTGGAGTGTGGCTGCTGGACCCTGGAGCTGGGCCATCCATCCTGACCTCCAGAGCAGCTTTCCTATCTTGTCTCTCTACTTACATGTAGCTGGTACAAACAGTCTGTCTCTCAGCTGCTTAAACTTTCTTCTCTCAGTTTTTCTTTTGCAAGTCAGGTTTAATTTGCCATTAATCAAATTAAAATGTGTCTCTAAACTAGTATTTCTCAAACACTCTTCAGGCTCTACCTTCCATCTCTACCTGTGTGGTTTGTATCTCTCTTAATGTCATTCTCTCATGAGGAAGATACTGCCCAGTTACTTTGTTACTTGATCTAACCTTTAGCCAGACTGTTTTCTTGTATCCATAGTCAGCTGTCACTACATGCATCTCATTTTATATGGTATCTGCAATTGGTTTTAGTTATCTCCCTTCAGTGTAAAACCTGCCTACCTCAGCACTGCTGCTGTTAAGGTTTTGATTTGTTCCTGGTCTTCCTGTCCAAGCCCTTTAGATAACCTCTGTCCAATTTGCTCCCATTTCAGAGTGACAGAAGCATCCAGCTAGTAGCCTGCTGATGAGTTTACCTGGCCTTTCCATGTCTCCATGATGTCAAGATACAAACATTATTTTGTATGTCTTTTCAGTCAAAAATGACTGAAGTAAATGCATAGGTAAAAAATGTAAGAGCTGAGTCACAGCCCTCCAGAGAGCTGTTTTCATGGCACGCAGCTGAGTGTGTGTTGTGTGTAAGAAGGTGTGAAGTGAAAAACACACTAGGGTTGTGTTGAGAACAGCGTAAGTTAGAGGGAGCCATGCTGGTACTGTCTCTTCTGTGTTGTGGTATAGATCTACCCAGTAACTTTGGTTATGCACATTTGTTTAATCTTAATGCCATTTCTGTATCCTTCAAGACAGTGTCTGCAGCTGTCACCAGAGCATTCATTTTGGTATCATTCTGCATGTCATTTCAGATTATCTATAAGAAAACAGATGTGAAATAGGCTTCCTATCCTTCATCATTAAATGGCTTCTCCTTATATGGTGCAGCAAGACAAGGAGTAGAAACCAGGATATTAAAAGAAAGACAAGTACTCGCTTTGGAAAATCTCTTGACTTATGTACTCTTACCTTTATGTATTACTTTATCATTGTATTCCAGGCACAACACATACTTCTCCAGCTTACTTTCTATATGTCCATCCTACACAGACAGTACTTTCAACCCGCTGAGGTAATCCAATGGTGAGATATGATTTCACACCATCTACCTAGAATTTCTTGTGGCATCTGTAAGAATGACTTTGTATTCTGTCAGAAGGGTTGCTTTTTCACCACATTTTTTGCCATCCTTTCTGTGCGGAGGGAACAGACCATTAGCTTCAACCCACTCAAACACATTTGCTGTAAAGTTTCCTGCAAGAAAATTCCACGTTGTAGGCAAGCAACCTACGTGTTTTAAGCTCACAGTACCAAATTCTTCCTTTCTCATTTTCTTTTTGATGAGTACAGTCCTTCCTTCAACCATGCCCCTGGGTATATGCTTTTCCAACGTTTTTGTCGCAGTAGGCTGAGTTAAGGATGGTAGTTGCTAACCTCTTTTACCTAATAGCTGTGGATTCCACCTCATGCTAGTGCTTTCCAGTCATTTTTTCTCAACATTTTGTGTGTGATTGCATCTTCACTTTGGTTATTCGGAGCACTAAATTCACACTTCACTGTCTACTTTGCCAGGAGACTATTTCTATGTTGTTCTTTTCTGCAAATAACTTTTCCAGTGTTCTTTATCATAACTGTTCATAATTTAGTAATTTATTATTCTAATGTCAGATTTATCCAAATTGTCTCAAACTGTCTTATACCATGCTATCCACTATTTCCAAGCAACATATATGGCTGGTAACAGTACTGTCTCTCACTGTCTTTCATGCTGACTGTATTGACACAATCTGCTTCAAGTCTTTAGCTTTCCAAGGGAGAAACTTTACACAGGAAGGGGGAATTTCCTGCCACTGTTATTGATTTATTTTTCTATTTCCTCTTCTTTACCACGTCCATCTATCTTACTTTTGTCTTAGATGGAAGTTAGATCTTCCAAAGTTTCTTTTCTTTCCTTCCATACTATCAGGATTTCACCTGGGTGCAGCCTGTCATGTCTTTAACTGCTGTCCCTTCGAGGTATTTACTTACTTTTTCTGCAGGTTGCCCAAGGTGCTTCTTAACCAACACAACTCATGACAGAGGCTAGAGACCCTCACTTTTTTTATCAGTCTACATTGAGGGTTCTTTTTCTTCTTTGCTCCATTTCTAGCTTTCATTATTTCCTTTTAGTTTGTTAGGGACTTAGTGTGTCATTTGAGTCCATAGGTCTTTTTGGGAAGCAACATTGTCCATTGGTTTTGCTTGCACTGTAATTCAAGTCACAGTGGTGTCGATGCTAGCAGTCTCCTCATTTTGTGTTCTGTACAAGTTTTCTAATTCTAGAGGAAAAAAAAGCAAACAACCCAGTCTGCAATGAGAACCTAATTTGTTTAAACAGATTAGCAAATGCAAGTTTCCCTCGGCAGCTTTGAATTTACCTTTGGTCAAGTTACACAATGTGTTCTGCATCCAGAGATGATTTCTAGATCAGCAGTTGTCTTTGATCATTCTGATTACCAGTATAGCTCCCCTGGCCTCTCTTTAATTTGGCCATATCTTGTATTGGTGTTTCTGCAGCACTGCACTGGTAATCTGGAATAGCCTCAATTCTCTGAAATGCTATGAGGTTGAGCATGTTCATGAATCCTCTTTTCAGAGAGACTGTGGGAAATATATACATAGAAGATTTGCAGTTGCAGCAATAAACCATTTGTGATAAGAAATTAGAAAAGGAAAAGGTTAGTGGTTTTAAAAAAACTATTTGTCCCTGGAGCAGTCAAAGCACTGAAAACTTTTCCAAGGAAAAAAAAATAAGCATGCTTCTGTCATTACAGTAATGTGAGCAAGAGCCATTAGTAATACATCCTTGTGATTTCAGAAAGATGCAAAATTAAGCACACATTACAACTAATACTAAATCCAGTGAGGTATATGTGTCTGATAATTCTGACAGAAAGTACTTTTCTCTGAATGCTTTGTAATTAAGAATGAAGCAGTCTTGCTTTTTTATAGTAAACTGACTGCATGTATTTGTATTGTGTCTTTTGTTTTCTATTTATTTTTAGTACAGATCAATTTTGAACTTGCAAAGAATCTACTTGTTTAAGAAATTTTTCCACATACAGTTTTAAATTCCTCATGTTGCATTTACTGAGCCTTTGAAGCTGATACTTTGAATTCAGGTTTCCAAGGAAAATTTGAGGTTTAATTGCAGCTGAAGAGAGATATTGGCTGACAGGAATGTAGTAGTTAAGATCTGACTTAGAGAACACCAAAGGACAAATTTAAATTCCATTTCAGCCAATAAATCATTTAATAGAACATTAAGGCTTGCCTTATAAATGAGAGCCCTAAGGAGATGTGGAGACATACATGCTATTTGTTTAGGCTTATAGTTGTCTTTCCCCAGGAGACAGCCTTTTCTTTAGGTCTGAGGGAATAAGATCAGCAACACCAGATGGCTTTCCTAGGATTTCTTGATCCCTACATGAGCCTTGAAGTAATACAAGGACAGTGGTCTGTATGGTTCCTAGCAGAAGTACAGGACATGAAAGAGTCAGCAGATTTCAAACATCATTTAAGATTAAAAAGTAAAAGTAGAAGCTCACATTGCCCCAAGAGAAAGAGCAAAAAACTTGATTTATTTGAATGTTACATAAGATAGTGGTCTTCTGAATGCCCTCATTAAATTTTATTCAGGCTGAGTAACTGAAATAAGAAAAGAATAAACCTTAAAAGGAAACAAGTTTTCACTCATTAATATGTGGGATTATTTAGTTATAATTAGTGCCTGGCAGTATAGTAAAACAAATAGAGTCATAGTCCCTGAACTTAAGGAGAGCAAATAGTGGCTGTTGGCAGGATCCAGTGGGAGACTTCCATGGCAGGCATAGGAGAGCCCAGGAGAGCTGGCTGATTTCAAGAACAACCTTCTCAAAGCACTAGAAGAGTCCATTCAGTTTGCAGAAAATTAAGCATGGTCCAGCATGGCTGAAGAAAAGCCTCCTAACTGTGCCAAATGCAGTAAGGTAGCCTATAGAAAGTGCAAGCAGGGATGGGCTACCTGGGGAGAACACAGAAACATCTATAAAGAAGAATGGAGTTAGGAAAGCCAAAACTCAGTTGGAACTGAAACTAGAAGTGGTGTGTAGGGCACCAAGAAAGGTTTCTTTAAGTACACTGATAGTAAAAGGAAGGCTAAGGAGACTGTGGGACCTACTAATAAGGAACATGGGAAAGAATGAGGCCCTCGGTGGCTATCGGTTTTGCCTCAGTTTTCACTGATAAAGTTGTCCTGTCAGGTGATTCTTAGCCAGAACAAGGGACAATGTTTGGGAGCACTTAACTCAGGTGGATAAACACAAGTCTATGAGAGCAGATGGGATGCATTAGATGGTGCTGCGAGAACTAGGCAATGTCATTGCTCTGCCATTTTCTGTCATCTTTAAAAGGTCAGGACAATCCAGAAGGTCTTATGGACATTTGAGAATAGGTAAATGTAACACCCACTTTCAAGAAGAGCATGAAAGAGGATCAAGCAAACTAAAGGCAGGTCAGCATTACCACCATCCATGGAAAAGTAATGGAACAAATCCTCCTGGAAGCCATTTCCAGGCACACACAGAACAAAAAGGTGATTTGGAATAGCCAACATAAATTTAGCAAGAGCACAGCACAACTGACCAATCTAATGGCCTTCTGATGAAAAGTCTACCTCAATGGACAAAGCAGGAGCGGTGAAATTTGTACACCTTGGCTTTAGCAAGGGCTTTGCAAAATTTCTCTTAGTCTCCTTGTCCCCTTTTAGCAAGACTGGCAAAATATGGGCTCGATTAGTGGACAATAAAGTGGGTGGAAAATTGGCTGGATTTCTGAGCTGAGAGCATATTGACCAGCAATACAGAGTCCATCTGGCAGAGTGACACCCCTCATGGATCTATACAAGGGCCAAGACTGTTTAGTGTGTTCATTAATGACCTGGAAGGTTCAGGTGGAGTGCAATTTGAGATATATAGCTAAGAAAAAAAACCAGATTATTGTATTCCCTGCAGTAAAAGAAATAAAGAGAGAATGATAATAGATCTTTGTGAAAAGAAAGGGCTTCAGTTCAAAAACCTGTTTTGGAGTTTAGAAAAAAATCTAAGCTGCAGTAAGGAAATTTGCTGCTCTTCTACACTATTGATAGTATAGGTCACTGAAAAAAAATGAAGGAGCTTATTGCCATTGACAGTGATCAGGTTCACAGTGCAAAGTACTGTACAAAAACATATTGAAACAAACGTTCTAACTTGAAGAGTTCACTGTCTACAAGACAAAAAGAAGAAAAAGGGTATTTTCTACACTTCACACTTAAAGAATGGAGATACAGATTTCCTGAGTCCGGCCATGATGCATACTGTTCATGTGGAAACTTGTTCCAGGACTTTATGCATAGTTATATTCAAAATATAACACTTTCAAAATAGTTTTTGAGTATCTGTTGGACTAGTCTGCTTCTAAATCCTGAGTTGTTCCACCTTCATTTGACCCTGAATAGTTTCATCTTTAACAAGCCACTTTCTGAAGCAGATGTCCTGCCTTGGATTTATTTTCAGGCTCCTGTGTGCTGCTTCCCAAATGACTACCATTACTTTCTCATGGGAGGTATCAAAGAGGAACTTTTGGATAATCTGTCTGTCTTCGGGTCATTCAGGGTCTCATGGCTGCTGTAATTCAGCTCAGATAGTGCCTTTATAAAGTGCTTACGCTTCCTAGTATTTCTGGTTCCTTAAAGTAAGTAGACCTGACAGATTTCAAACAAGCAAATCTCAACTGCATTGCTAAGATTTTTTTATTTTTTTTTTCATGTGTTAATAAGAACTGCAGATTTCCAGATGTCCTCTGGAAATCTCTGTTCCTTCATCATTGTAAAATAGATGCTTACAGGGAAAAGACACTCACTCAGGTCTTTTAAGTTCTGGGTTCTGCTCCTGGCTCACTGAGTGGCTTCTTTTGCTGATTTTATCTCACTGTACCTCAGTTGCCCATCAGCAGATAGGTCCTATCATTAGTTGCCTTTTCCTCAAAAGAATTTTAAGGGTAAATAAATATGAATGAAGTCTGACAGTGACTGCAATAATCTGTTTAACATGTTTCTCCTTTCCCCTTTTTTTCTTAGATGTAAGTCTGCAAGCTGAAACCTCACTTAAAATGGCACAGTGTGCTCCTCTTTTGTCAGCCACCTGCTTCTCAGGCAGATCAGAAGATGATACAGTTTAATCTTTTCACCTTCTCCCAGGTGATTGTTTCTCAAAAGACCCATTCAGAAAATAGTCTGTGTTCTCCCTCAAGCACCCCAATGTGACTGTTAATAGTCCTCTTAGAGTGGAGAATTTATCCCCTATATCATATCTCCAGACTTAGCCTTCTCCCCATCAGCCTCAGGTATTTATTCCTGAAAAGCAGTGTTATGTGGCCACATAATAGCTGCTGTTAGTTGTGAGTGAAGCTATTTTATGCTCGTGGGATATGAAGGCTGGGATTTTCTCCAGTAGACAATTCCAAAGGGCGATTCTTTCCACTTGCCTTAAATACTCATTTTAGGCTGCTTCTCTTTCTCCGTGGCCTTTAGGAGCTACGTCAACTGTCTTAGACCTGGACGCTTAACCAGCAGACCCTTAGTCAATCCCAGCCTAAATGACTCAGTGAAAAATGAGTTTTTCAACTCACACCCCTTCTGCTTTTTCTGCAAAGAGACAGGGATCACCACAACATCTTTGTCATTTCAAATCATTTATCCACAGAGAGTTTATAAAAGAAGCGTGTTGTAAATTTGCTTGAAAACTCAGCAACCACCATTTTAACCACTGCTTGCTTTGCTTCCATTTCTGGTGGCAGTTTTGTGGTTGCATGAGCATAATTTTTATTAATCGGTTCCTGAGAGCAGTGAAGAAGCATTTAAGGATTTTCAGACTAGCAATCTTTTCTATAACAGGAAGAATAACAGTGAACTCACAATATGATAATATTTATATTGTCAGTGACCTAAGAATTCACAGGTTAACTCCTTGAGATTTTTAAAGTTGTTTCCAAACACACTTGCAGAAATACTTACGGAAGAGCAAGAACAGAAAAAATGGGGTATTGCCTAATTAGATTAATATACAGATCACTTTTTTGTTTGAAATCTAACAGAAGAGCAGCTGTAGTTGTGAGGACCAAAGACCAACATTCATCCCAAAACCCCTTTTGAGGATGAACTGCAGCACAAACTGGTAGAAGGAAGAGCACAAGCATTTGGCAAGTAGCTCCAGAAAACACCCGCTAACGTCTAGCAGTCTGAGATCCCTTCAGTTGTCTGGCTAGAAATGTCTGTCATCTCTATGTTAAAGAGCTCTCTCTGTCTTCATGAATTTGCCCAATCTTTTAAGACTCCTAATCTATTTAGATATTTTCTTGTATGGAAGCCATCCTATAATTTGAATCATTCTTGTTGCCCTTCTCTGTAACCCTCTACAGTTGTCCTCAAATACTTTTTTAACTACTGATGATGATTTTTTTCACAGTACCATAACACAGAGATCACATTCCCATGTGGTCAAGGTCAGCTGGAGCATACTATTGTGTGTGTAAAGCTAGAGTTTATTTTTTTACCCCAAAATGAGTCACCGTACTTTTTCTACTTTGAGTTTCACCAGCCATTTTCAGAGTCATCACAGAGGATCATGTGGCCTTTGCAATCTGTTCTTCTCTATACACACTGTCACTTTTGATATACTGTTTTTCCAGAGGCCCCTGTAGGACTCATTGGTGTCCTGCCTCCATGGTGAAGACTTACTATTGCCTTGCCTGTTTCCTATCTCCCAGGCATTCTTTCATCATGCAGGAACCTTCTGTCTTAACTTGTGGTTTGTTTCTCTTGAACCTTTGATGAGGGACTGTGTTGATGCCTATACATGCTAAGTCCCTTCGGAGAAACCATCCACAGGTTGATTTATGTCCTTTACATCATCTACGTATGGTTTTCTCTTTTGTTTCATTACCTTTTTACTGACAATTTGATTTGAGGCAAATCATCTGACGTGACCATAAGGAAGTCTACTGACATAAAATAATTACCAATCATCCCCACTGTGAACATAGTTTTCATTGTTTGTTTGTTTGTTTTGTTGCTTCATTTCTTTGATTTTTGTTTTGTTTTGTTGTGTGGTTTTTGGTTTTGTGTTTGTTTTGGTTTTTATTAAGAAAGAAAGCTTTTCTGCTTATATTTTAAGATCTCCAAAGGAAATATCCTAGATCTGATTCTCAGCACACTTTATGTGTGCATACCCAGGGTAGCAAAGTAGTCATATTTAAAATATATTACCTTGCATATTTAAGATAAAACCCAAACAAGTCCAGAACTTGAAAAATTACAGTACCTGGCCATGATGTATGACCTATAATTTTTCTCCACAACCACTTAAAATTCTTTGCATTAGTTTTTAATTTTTCATTCTGATAGGAATTCGGTAGTTAAAATATTAACACAACTATAACCATCACATATTTTCCATGGCTTTGTACTGGTTACACAGTGATACAACCCAAGCAATTTAGATGCAGTTACTCCCAACCGATGTCTGCAAATGTTAAGAGTATGAATAACTTTGAACATGTAAATAGATATACTGAATTTAAATAAAACTATTGATTTTGTCAGCTCTTCTTTATCCTAAAGTGAAGATTTCAATATGACTGAAAAATGTTAAGCTTTGGAGATAATTAATTTTGGTTTGCAGAACCACTGTTAGAACTACTTCAGGGTCAGATAACATGGTATGGTGATTAAATTACATCAAACGGAATAAGATTTACTCAAGGAGGCTTTCAAATTGCTGTGGCTCTTTGACAGGTCTCACATGTCAAAGCTGCAGGCATATCAAAGAACTTCACTGCATTATACAAAATTTCCGAAGACCCTTTTGACATATTTCAGGGAGTGTCCTCAGAACTGTACTAAAAATCTGAAGACCAAGTATCTTCTTTTTCAAGTATCTTGTTTTTATGGCTTGAAGTACCAGATGGATAAACTAAATACATTCTCTTTCAATGGTCAGTGTAAAGTATGCCAAAACAAGTAAATCTGGCAAGGAGTTTTCCAAGGAACGCAAGAAATTACAATACCCTGGAGCCTACATACAGTGGTCTAGTAATATAGAGGTAAAACTGAGTCAATTTTCAATTCAGGGGTCTTATCTGGCACATTTCACCTATGGTGCTGTACAGGTTTGTCACTAAAACAGTCTGTTTCCCTCAATTTGATAATTTCAGAAAAATATGCCTTTGTCACCTTCTGAAAAATATGCTTTTCTCTGTGCATTATAAATTTGACTTGATTAAACCTTAAGATTACAAGTTTTGAAGGGACTTCTTATTGACAGCCGTACTACTTTGATATGTATTCCATCTGTAAACAAGAGTGTGGATGATGTAAGATCAGCTGGAGGAATAAATTTATTTTGTTTTTAAGATGGAAAAAACCAAAATTGTAAGAAAATCCATTTTGGGTTCTCATTTTAATACTCTGTGAAAGGAAATCTTACCAATAGATGGCACTGTGGTTCTGTGACTCAGGTGGTCTGTGCGGCTATGCAATGCTAATTACTTAGGCTGCTTATTAATTTTAAACTTATAGTGTGACTTCTTAGTGGAATTAATTTAATCAACTTATTTCTATATTGCAAGTACATTGTTCCTTAGACTGAACTGTTTTAAACTATATGTACTTATCCAGAGAATATACCTTTTCAGTAGAACTTTTCAATAGTCCTTAGAAAAAGAGAATAACTGTAATGGCTCAGTTTGGACCAGTTTACTGAGGTAGTTAAATTCTGCAACATGCTCTTTCTCTTTGTCCAGCAAGGTATTTAAGATTACTTAAGATTGCCTTCAGCAAATATTGTGAATGCGTATGGAAGAATTTAAACCAAACCAAAATAATTACTTAAGACAAACCTCCAGTTTATATAAACAACTGATGGTATTTAAATATTTTAATCTGCTTTACTAGCAGTGGGATCTGACAAAACAATAAAGCATTATAACACCATTTTACGTTAACTTACAAAATGCAGCAAACATTTTTCTCTATTTATTTACATAAGCAAACATATAGGTATTCAAAATAGAATGCATCTCACCGTCTGGCAATAATTACATAAGTACAGTGCATGGTTGGCTGGATGGGATAGATACATAGGATTTTTTTACCCTGAAATATATAAAGGATGCACACCACCTTAGGAGATACATGGTGAGCTTCATGTCTTTGGACATTTTTCAGATGCAGTCTTAACAGGAATAAAATGTCAACCTACTTGAAAAGTTGTTGAATAAAACATTTTTTTTCAGACAGAGCAGGTTTTTTGGATGCAGATATGACAAACAGACTCAGCATGCTTTTCCTGTAAAGCAGGGGAAGGCCCTAACCTCTGAGCTAGTCTGTGTTCATGTTTTCTTTTTTTTTGTTTTTTCCCCTGGAAAATTACAAAAGTTTCTATTTCAGTCTGGTGCATAATGAAAACACAATTTTTTTGCAAGATAGAAGTGTTGCTCTGAGGCTAGTCATACTAAACTGTAGTATTCATCCCAAGCGTGGGCCCAGTGCTATAAATTCTGGTTTAAAACGGCTAACTTTGTCATCTGTCTGTAGCATAATGACTCTATTAATTGCTATCTCCTGATGAATGACCTCCCGCAGATCTGGCATGGTGGGTAGAACAAACGCGGACGCTGACTCTGTCATCCTCACTAAGGCAAAACTGCACAAAAAATCTATTAACATTTTGGTGCAAGGTGGCAGAATCAGGCCTCGCTAAACTGTCAAAGATGTCCATAAAGAGCTGGAGATATTGGTCTTTATCTGCTATGCATTCTTGGCTTTGAAAGGCTTCTTAGGCAAAAACTGCTGATTGCCCAATAAAACCACCTATCTGAGTGCTCACATAGTTAAGATGTCAGGCATCAGATATCCCTGCTTCTAAGCAAAAAATAAGTCTTATGTTACCACCAGCTGTCAATTAAAGAAATGCTGTCAAGTGTCTTAGGTCCAAAACATAGGTTTTATTGTAAGAAGCTGGGAAAAAATATTGTTCAGAGTCTTCTTCTAATGAAACATTAAGCAAGTACTTGAAACCCTCTCTGTAGTGAAACATTCCCCGTCAGTATTTTCAACCTGAGCAGTTTGACATTGTGAAAGAGGAACAGAAGGTGAAATGAAATAGAAACAGGGAGGGCTGATTTCTTCTGCCACGTGGGCGAAATGCAGACAGTAAGTGGAGAGCATAAGCAGTGAACATTAAATGCTCAGTAACAGTTTATCAAGTGCAAGCTGGTGAAGGAGACTTCACAGACCAGCAACCAGGCCCTCAGGAGTTTTGGAAGCAATTGAGCTTCGGAGAAGCGCAGAGTGACGTATATATCCTACAGTAAGAAAGCAGTCGCTGTTCCCTGGCACAAACTGTCAGTAGGCCCCAAGCTGTCTGTTCTGTCTGCTTCTTTCTCTAGCAAGGCCACAGACACATTAAAATGGACACGATTTGCACAAACTATGGCAAATTCCCTCCACTGGTGGAAGCATTTGTGTTTCCCCTCGTACGCAGTGTTAGAGACCTTTGATCCTGTGTCAATATTCATTCTATGAAGGCAGTGTAGTTTGGTGGCAGATCCTGAGCCTCAGACCTCTACTCATGAAAGATATTTGGTTTTATTACTGCCTACTTCTTCCCTGGGGTGTCCATTTCCAAGGGTGAATCCTCAGAATCATCACTCCAGTTGTGAGTGAAGACATCTGGACACCAAGAGGTAACGGAATAGCCTGTTTCATGGGACATCCTGGACCACTTGTGCTCCGTCAGTTCTCCATCCCTCGCCTGGATGATCTGTGTGATAAGAGTTGGTCATTGTCCTTAGCTCAAACTCCCTGTTGTAGGGTCTATATCAAACTCATCAGGAAAGAGTGGAAAGTCACTGCTCCCACCTGCTGCTGCAGTAGTCCTCATGCCCAGATGCATTTATCAGATTCCCCCTGAAATTGCTTCCCTGCCTGTGTGACACTCCTCACGTGGTGTTGTGTGCAAGCCAGGTGTGCATTGGGAGGCAGGAGCAGTGATTTTGGTTTTCCTTCTGCTGAAGCTGTTCAGTTTGGTTGTGGTGATTAGGTATACCCAGAACAAGAGAGACCATACAAACCACCTTGGTGACCACAGTATTTACACCACGTGATTTATCAGTTGATTCTGAATTCCCAGTTTTGGGGGAGGGGACCATTAATGGCCAGAAGTCAATGGATGAAATGCATGGCATTGCTGCAATGGGGCTACAGCTTGACACTTTGACCCAATGGAGTCTGAGGGCTGTGGAGTTAACTCAGTGTCACCATGTGCACACAGAGCTCCAGTGTGACCTATGTGCAGTGGCTCTGACCTATCCCACATTGGAGGAAACGGCTCGCAAAACTGACAGGTTTAGTTATCATACTGGCAAAAGAACAATAAAAGCAGTTTCTTGGAAGTCAGCCAAATACCCAACAGAGTTTTAAGTCCTCTTCTAGCACAGATCAATATTTTAAGCTAAAAGCCTTCCTCTTGCAAAGACCCCCAGGTGGTGGGCTGGAATCACGTTCAGTTCCTCTGTCTTTTTCTTTGCCTTAGTGGAAATTTAGTGGGTCTGTGAAAACTGAACAACTTCAAGAGAAGGACTGATGAAGGCTTATGGAGTTTGGCTTCCGGGTAGGCAGTGTTTTTTTCAGAGTGGACAGGATCTGAAACTGGAATACATCCAGACTCTGATGATTGTGGCTGCAAAATTCATAGAACAAATTCAAATATTGGATTTAGGTTTTGCAGGTGGATGCAACATTTATATTTCTTCTCTCCAGCAGAGTCCCGCTGGCTTAAGTGAAATTGTGCATGGTGCCCAAAAGGAAATGGTTTCATGAGTAGGCATTCCTGTCAAGCAACGTGTTTGATGTTCTTTGTGTAATGTATTCTGCCCTTGGAGCTATGCAGGTGAAATATGGTGCTGCTTTTAAGTCCTCTTATTCTTCAAGTGGGCCCTGTTTGCCCATACATATTTCATTAAGGCTGAGTCCTAATAGTGCAAGCTACCTACCGTTCCTGAGCAACCAACTGTAACAGCAAAACAACAAAACTAGGGAATACAATTTTGAACAAGTAACAGCTTTCTAATAAACCTGGCTCTACCAGGCCTGAAAGAAACCCATAAGGACACCTTCACAATGAACATTTTAACCAAAGAGAAATGGTGAGAGAGAATCTGCTTCAACCTTTTACAGAAGGATTTACTTATGCAAAATATCCACTCGCATTAATTAAATCAGATTCTGTTGGAATCAAACAGAGGCTTGGATGTGGAGTCATTCCTGAAATTATCTAGCAACGCTGTGACTGGTTTTCCACTCTTGTCTCACTTCACTTCCCTGTCAACACTAGTGGGAAGGAGCAGGGAATGGAGCCCAATAATTACATTTGAAAAAATTACTTTCAAGTTTTAAGCAGAACAGATGAAAATTTTGGAATGGAAATAAAACACAAGACATGAAATAAAGATTAAGAACGGTGGTAGAAACAAAGGATCATTCAAGTATAATTTATCTTTAAAGATCGCTAATTTGAACTATAGAACAAATGGCAGGAAAGCCCGGTAAGATTTCAGAATGGTCATTCAGAAGAAAAAAATAGCCATAAAAACACTGTTACCAAAATGTCCATATAATTAACCTATACAGATTTGAATATTTTTATTTAATGCTTTAAAATTTATTTAAATATATATTAGTAAATTTACCATATTTTTATTTAAAATTCCATAAAGTGCTCATTCAGTTAATGATAACAAAATTCCTTTGTAGCAAGACAAACTAGCTGGAGCCTGCTCTGCGAGGACATCAAAGGACAGCTTAGCTTTCATTTGCAAAGGGAAAAGAAATGCGTAGGTTTCTTCACAGCCCATGTTATAATACCAGAAATTGCATTTTTTTTTCTTTAAGAAATATATCTTTTAGAATATTAAAAAAATAAGTTTAATAAAGCCTGTGCTTAAAACAGCCAAAGTACTGTATGAAAAAAAATTGCACATTTGATACCATTTCAACCCTGCTTTTCATCCACAGGATAATATGAGGAGTACTTGATGTTATTGGAGGGTCTCTTGAGCAGAGCTGATTTTCCTAAGCTTTCAGAGCTCCTCATAGCCAGGTGAAATTTTCAGCATACACACGGTGGTTGTCATGGCAGCTGCTGACCATCACACACCGCTAACCTTTTCATTCGCAGGGCTGATACTTCCCTTGGAGGTACCATCCAAATGGTGTATTCCTATCGTGACCATCGAATAATCCTTAGCCATCATTTTTGCCTCTTTTTTCAGACTCTTCATCTGTGCTAGCTGGAGCTGACTGGAATTATATGCAAGTGCTGGAATAGTGTTCACTAAAATCAACTGGAAAGGTTTCTTCTCCTCCTTGTAGCGACACTGAATGTAACGAGAGAAAGCTGAGCGGTAGGTTTTATTGAACAACGTATATACGAGTGGGTTGACAGCTGAAGAAAGGTAACCAATCCAAACAAATACATTAAGTAGTTCTCCAATGACTTCTTGATTGCATGACTCCTTGCAAATTACAGCCATCACATTGGTGATGAAAAATGGACACCACATCACGACAAAGAGAAAGAAGACAATGCCAAGAACCTTGGAAGCCTTCTGCTCATTGCTGATGGATTGCATGGTTCTCCTCCCAGAATTCCCCACATCTCTGTTCAAAGAGCGCTGGAAGAGTTTCTCTGAGGACAGGGAGCTCTGAGGGAGGAAGCTAAATGAAGCAAACTTGGTCTTTGGGCCAATGTCATTCACGCATAGCATAGCTTCCTTCTGCAGCGTCTTGATAGTTAAAAAGTAGGTGACCACCATGATGGTTAGAGGGATGAAGAATGCCACAAAAGAGCCTATTAGGACAAAACTTTCATCTGCAAGTAAGCAGCTGTCTTTCTTAAACACTTTGGAGTCATCTTGTAGTCCAAAGACAGGTACAGGCATGGAGATACCTGAAGGTGGATTAGAGAAAGAAGAGGTTAAACACAGTAATAAAAAAATACCATTTCCAGTCTCTGAGATAAAATGAACAAAACACTTTTAACTATACACATATCATTCCTCAAAGCATAAATGCTTATAGGACACAAATGAACAGTAACAATAGAGCCACAATTTATTGACATCCCAAAGTAAACTGAATTTACACAGGGGAAGGAAAATTATTGCATCTCATATTTCAGCAGCAGCACAGTGTTAGACCTGTTCTTGTAACATTGTACTGGGGCCGTGCTAAGAAAGTACACTCTGTGAAATATTGGTCTTGCAGATGTTGAGTTTTGTGAACTAAGCTGTGGTCTGCCAGGCTCTGGCATTTGTGCTGCCACCACATTTACAATGCCCCAGCAAAGAAAGGCAATGCAGCACTGGTGTTACTTGGGATTTTGCAGTTGCTCTAATCCTCTCTCCTTCAAAAGAACCTCAGCCACAGGTAGAACACATTTGCTTCCATCCAACTGTGCCGTAACACCTGGTAGTAACAAAAGCATAACTCCTTATATTTTTTGATCTTGGCACCCCTGTAATGATCGCCAGATATGCTCCTTGTTTCCTACCACCTTGGCAAAGGCTTTTATCAACTGTGATCAAGATGATATCATGTCTTTCTTTTCTGGTGTGGCTTAAGATTGATCTTGAGGTGTTTTTTTATAAGAGGATTAAAAGTGGGTTTAGTACTGGTTTCTGGGGAGGTTGTGAAATACTGATTTTAAGAGGAAAGATAAATTTTTGTCATAGGTCTGAGAGTAATCTTTCACTGGATCTTTTTCTTTTCTCCCCGTAACTTCCATACAGTCAACACAGTCTAAATGCTACAAAAACTTTCCATAGCAACGGCTGGAGGAATGATCGGGACTAATTAAGCACTGAGAGACACCAATACAAGGCAGCCTGAGATACAGTTCACACTGCAGGACTGAAAAAGTCCCTGTACAGTTCTGCCAACGGCTACAGGCTGCCCTCTCAAACCGCAGCCCTGAGGGCAACGACAGCCGTGCAAGCCTTGTCTTCCCCTGGAGCTTGTGCTGCTTCCTTGCCCTGTCATGAACTGCAAAGCCAGGTGATGATGTCCATTTTCCATGGACTGCTCTGTCTGATCCAAGTGATTTCCTCAGGGACTTCTGCCAAAGCTGCTGCCATCTGAGCAAAATCAAACAGCTGCTGATTCTTTGGTTGTTGGTTTTGGGGTTTTTTTCCGATATTTGTCTCCTCCCCCTAAATGGATACTGTCTTCCCAAGAGAGGCAATTATCAGTCAGTAAAAGGGATGATGTGCTGTGGAGACTGAAAGTGGAGTTGTGAAGGAAGAAGCAGTAATGCAGCCCTGTTTGGTTAAGGGCAGTTAGGAGTCTGACTCCTGCAGAAAGTTAGCATAATGTGGGAGTTCAGTCCCCTTTGCATCTTTGAATAGAAATCTCAGATGCTGAATCTGGCTTTTAAGGAATAATAAATTAATTAGAGAAGAATATATTACAATAGGAGGATGATTCTGTGCCCTACCTTGGCCTCTGTGTGCCCAAGTATGTCCTTACTGGTTCATAGATGAAACCTGAAACTCATCCTCTCAACATCAGCACTTCAGCAGTACCTCCCTCTACCTACCTTCCTTTCCCTTCTTCCCACTCTGGTGCTTAGACTGGGTGCTATTTAAAAGCATAGGCTGTCTCATCATTTCACCCATTTCCAGTGCCCAGTATATAGCTCCAGTCCTAGAGAGAGACACTGGAGTCCAGGCACAGTACAAAACAGTAACAATAACAGTAATAATAATATTAAGCTATTATTCTCTTCAAATGTTCAATTCTTTTTGTGCTTCTGGAGCTTCTACAAGGTTCTTTATTTTTCTAACAGCAATGTAGCTTATTTTATCTGCACAGCTTTGAACTGAGTCATGGCAATGCCTTGGGCCAATTTACAAGAGTACCGTTCTTATCTGCCCGGGGCAGAAGCTGGTGGAGAGCCTGCGGTATTACCCTGTCTGTTTCTGTTCCAAGGCTGTACAAGCCCTAAATGCTTGATTTTGGGCTGTGAGATGCAAACTAATGCAGTTTGTGTCAGCTCCTGGGTCAAGCTGATGGAAATGTCCAGTGTCTCCAAGAAAGGTGCTGTCTACAAAGGTCTGAGTCAGTCTGACTGACATCATGGAGGGAGAAGTCACTTGCTGCCCAGCCACAGCAGAGTAATTTGGGGTGCTAAACACCTTCGGGGAAATGGGGAATGCTTTGAAGTTCCGTTTGTTTTTTTGGAGGAGTTGAGGGGATACTGAAGGCACCCAGCACCTCCCAGCATTACACTTCAGCTTCATGAAGACACAGCGCTAGTCAGAGCAATAACACAAGTTTCCCATCCGGTTCTGCCTTGTGCTGATAACAGCAGGGCTGTTTTTCATTTCATTCAAAGACCTAGTGTGAGCTGGAGAGATAAAATAAACAATAGTATTGGCAGAGTAAAAAGATGCCTTTCATTACTACAGACCTTATGGTTCAGCTGCATCAGGAGGCATGGGAGGAGAGGCAGTAGCACTAGAAAGAGGAAGATTTTAGCGTAATCGCAAGCTTTTTCAAGTAAAAGGCCAAAGTCAGTCACAACTCCTCACCCGAAATACAAGGGCAGCAATTCCCCACCTGCTTTGTTTTGTTGTTAGCAGCTTCTGGAGACTGACATCTAAATCCAGATTTCTGGCTTTAAAAAATGGGAATGAATTTCAGCTTGTAGATGGAGTTTCCACATTTCCTTGTCATTCTTTTAACAAGTGCAAAAGCGCTGTTCACAACAGAGGTGTAGCAGCACTGCTAGTCATGTAATTTTTTTGGAATGGCCATTCAAGGCATCTTGCCCCTACAGCCACAGGGAACAGATCTGAATACAGTTTGAAAATACTGGAGTTACCACAGGTCAGTAGCAGAGAACATTGACAGCTGTAACCCACTTTTTGTGTTCACACCAATTCAGCTGATGCAGGGGCTCCCACAAATGATATTCTGGCATTCCTGCATGGAGTAAATTAACTTCCAGCCCAATTGTCTCTTCTCAGATCTCTACAAGGGATAATCTTATTGCTCCCCTCCTCAAAGGAACAGAGTTTGTCCCTCTTCAAGAGGTAGCTTCTGGCTTCTGTAGCATGAGGATAGCTAATCTCAGTGAGGACATGGGGATCAAATTCAAAGGCAGTCAAGTTTAAAATGAAAATAAAGGACCTTCCATGTGCAACCCACATCCACTATTTTGATAGTGTTTCTAGGAAGCATCACACATGGCCAAGCATGTCACTCAAGTTTGGTCAAGATCAAGTTTGTCCTGTAGACATAGAACAAAAAGTCCCAGTCTAAGCTGTATTAGCATTATTGCAACGGAGTAAATTAATTGCTTAGAGATTGAAGCTGACCAATCTATTTCTCCTTGATGATTCAGATGTATAATTGCTTGCTGTTTTTATTGTCCTTGTTTTCCAGCTCCCTTCCCTTGGTAACTGTGGATGTTTAAGAAGACACAGGCTGTGCCTGTGTATTCAAAACCCAAGAGAAGAAAAATCAGCTTCACAAGAAAGGTTCATGCAGAGCTATGAGGTAGGGACGAGCAGGTATTTGGGAAACAGGCCATGTGCAAACAGCAAATTTGGAGGAGACAACCTGGCAGGGCTGTAACAGAACAGCCATTCCACAGTCTTCCCATTCCACATGCCTGACTCCCACTAGCTCAGGGTCAGTCTGGAAAAAGTCTTTATATCCCCTGAGTGCTTTTTTTATAGTTTATCTTACTCTGCTTTCAAATCAAACTAAGCTGAGGCACTAAGAAACACTCAGCACAGAATGGGAGCATCCATTCAGGCACTGGAGATACATTAGCCACTGCATTTCCAGTTGACATTCCAACTTACATCAGAACATCTTCCCTTGCAGACAAATCCTAAGTATTAAGTTCCTCTGGTAGAAGGTGGTTTATTTATATAGCTTGATTTATATACGGGTGGCTGTTTCAAACTCTATGGACTTTAATAAACAACAACACAGAAACCAAACAATAAAGATGAGTAATAAATCCTGCATTAAACCTCAACCATTTGGGCACAACTTCAGAATGACAAAAGGCTTTTGAAAACACCAAAGGTTAAGAAGTAAAGCAATAGCATCCCTCTTGTTGTTGTCTCCAAAAGCCTGGTAGAACTGACAAAGGTTGATTTAGTGGTACACATTGCTGGCTTGCAAATCTTCAGGGATATGCAGCAGTCATAAAATCTCTTTAACTGGACAGGTAAACTGGGCTTGCAGCTGCCTTGAGCTGCCGAGATTATCAATGAATCAAAGCCTGAATTTACAATATGCCCTGCAGGGTGGCACACTTGGGCTAATTAGGATGAACAGAAGGAGAGGGGAGTGAACTGATAAAGGTTCCTTCTGTGAAGTCTCTTTCAATCAGAAACTGTGAGTCACATGCTTTCACCTCACATATATCCATTTCAATTGATTTGAATACAAATGAGCATTACTATGTGCCTTAATAAATGTCCAAGGGATAGGAAATACCTTCTAGAAATGTCATTACAGTCTCTCAACACATTTTGGCGCCTTTGTTCACCTTTGCATGAAAAAGAAAAAAGCCTCCCTAGCTCAGGTTTTACCAGTCACGTTGAATCAGACATGTGCAGGTTGTGGGCCAGATCATGGGCCGCTGCACAGAGGGGAGAAGCGCTGCTTGGAGAAGGCCAGTCTCTCCTTCAAGCAGCTCAGTGTAACAGTATTGCCTAATCTCTTTTAAAAAGCCCATGCCTGGTATCTGGTGCTTCTCTGTATTCAGAGATTGTCCTCCTTTGATATATCTACACACAGAATCAACAAATGCATACGCACATGGTACATCTCAAGGCATACCATACATACCCTCAGTTTCATGTTGTATAAGAATTGCCTTGGTGCAACACAGCCATTACTTTCTTTTCAATAGTTTGGACTGAAATGACCACACAAAATAATATTTATTCCTTTGGGCTACCATGGTGCCCTTTGTGGATGTCTGCTTGCTCTAGGAACACAAACCACAGTGAGCCATTTGTGGGAGGATCATGGACCACATCTTCCTCCAAGTACCATGGATGCAAATGTGTCTGGAGCTTATATCAGGAGCCGGAGTTTAGCAACAACTACTTGTGCACTTTCGTTTAAACACCTACAGAAGAGCTGCTCAGTCTGACTCCATGCCTCTGCTTGGCATGTAGAACTCAGTGTTACAGGAGTCATCGTTTCCTCAGACCTGCAAACACTAACCGGTTTCTGCATGCACTTGAAAATGTTATTTCCCAACTGACTCATTTCCAGTCATGACAGACCTGTCATGTTATAATTTTGTTGCTACACAAATAGTGTCAGCTACTTTGCCAATAGCAAGGTTATGCAGTTTGCTGATGGGTGGCAGTGCAGAAACAGAAATTTCCATGTGGGGACAGGGGATGTTGGAAAACTCTGGGTGGTTTGGAAGCCACCATCTGAGGTTGCATCTAGTTAGCATGAATGTTAAAAAACTTTTGCTCTTCCTTGTCAATGTGGCAGTGTCCCCAAAAACCTGGGCTAGTATTTTTCCATGTGTGATAGACAAGCATAGACCTCTTCCATAGTAGCCAGTAAGCATGTTAGTCAGGGGGTGACTGGGTGAGGAGCTTTCTCTCACAAATACCCAAGTAATATTTGCTTTCAGATGAATTTCCTCAAGAGCTAAGCGAGTTGCAGTGCTGGCAGAGCATTGACTCCTTTCTGCATTCCAAGGCACCATCCTCACTGGACTGGAGTCAGAGCAGATGCAGGCCATTTCCCTTACTGCTGTCTATAGGTCAAACCTAGTTTTTTCATTTGAGGGCACACAGAGATAGTTTTCTGTAGCATTCCCCTGGAACATGGTATTTGGTCACACATGTTTCATTTAATACATCAGAAAGGAAAACTACTTTAGCTTCATGTAGGGGGTATCAGGTAATACTTGGATTATTCTATAAATATTGAAATGGCTTTGTCCTTGGCAACTCAGAAAATAAAATAAGGAAACATTATTTAGCCTCTTATTAATCTGTGAAAATTATTGTAAACTATCATTTATAATAATGTAATGCCATAAATGGTCTATTTCACTCTAGAAAAACAAAGTCAGAAAAATCTCAGTGTCTTCCTGATATATTTCTCATTTATGTTCTCAGTCCTACAGCTTATTTCTTACAAATACAGAGATGTGTCTGTGCAAATTAATTTGTAGGACCACGCTAATAAATTAAATAGAATTAGAGGAACATTACAGGGAGGACAGAGTAAGAAATTAGGGCAGTTACCCCTTTTTGACCCAACTGATTAGAAATCTAGGGCTGCAGGATGGGCTGAGTTGTCAGAGGAAAGCGCTGATGAAGCCACTTGCTGCTTTGGTTTAATCCTGTTCTCTGCCAAAATGTGCGTGCAGCCCTATTTCCTAGAGGCACCAAGAATCCAACAGCAAGAAGCAGTTTCTTTGCTCTTAAGTGCTAGTCCTGCCTATACACACCTCAATTTTCCTTTCTTAGCTGCTCTGCAGGACTTGTTTACAGCAGTTCTGCATCCTTCATGTCTGGTCATTCTTGTTTCTTTGTTGGGTTTTCCAGTCCTAAGCATCTGAGCAGAGCCTTTTGCATAACACTTTCAGTGGAGTCTCTCCACCCATAGAGTTTTTGCTATTCAGCTAGTGACATTATCTTTGGTTTGGGCAGAGGCTTCTGCCATGGTGCTTATTGGCTTCTCAGAGCTATCTTAAATCAGGGTAAATTATTATCCTTCTGTGTAATATGATTGCACAGTCACTAAAGGGACTAACAGAGATATATACAACTCTACACTTATAGCTAGAAAGACAAAAAGATTTATAAAAGTTCTGAAGAAAATTATTTCTAAAAAGGATGTAGGGACTGGGAATTTCAGATTATGCCATTCATGTGTGCAGCAAGGAGCAATGGCAAACAGACACCAGTGGTTTCAACTGAACAAGCTGAAATAGAGAGTCTTGCTATTGCAACCAAACCCTCTTAGTATAGTGCCATCACAGGTCTGTCTGCATGGGCTGTCTTCACCTTCTGCTGACTGCAGTGAGGAGGCCTCCAAGGGCCAAGAACTTGATGGGGAAAGCTGGTCTTTCATAAGTAAGGAAACAGTCACACTTCCCAAAGCTAGTCTTGTTATCCATTTGAATATTATGCATTCCTAATGTGCTTGGAGGGATTCCCAGGTAATCACCTCCTTAGCCCTTGACTTCAAGTTACCTCATTTTAACTGAAGCTCTACAATGCTTCTGGCTGTGTAGAGTAGAGGTATTTCTGTTTGGAGCTAACACTCTGGTGGTTTACTGTACAGGGCACCTGCAGGTAAAACTTTTCACATCTAGGCCAGCAAATAGAAAGAGTATGTTCTTGAGCAGTGGAAAGCTCAGAATATTGAAAGACTTTATCAATTTATGCAGAAATTTTATTTTTAGACGACACATAAGATTTGAATTCCTACTGGTTGTTTAGTATGTTATTTATATTTACTGATGCACAGAACTTTTCCTAAATAAGTAAGAAATACCGAGGTGCCCAGTAAGTAAATTTTTGCACAATATAGCTAAAGGACAAAATAATGTGTACCACATGCCAGATTCTTCCACAGGTCTCCTACAGGGAGGAAGAGGGAGGCAAGAAGGCATCTGGGCTTGCCTTTGCAGCAGAAGGCCAGACAGAGCTGTTTATCTCCTCTATGTCCAGCAGGTTAAAAGCCAGTAATAGAGAATAAAAATCCTTTTCCTCTTTACCAGTCCAGAGGAACTCACTCAACCTGATCTCCAGTAAGAAACATGCCACTGTGCAATGTAGAGCAAACTACTTCACCTGAGAAAGCACCATCCCTGTGTATGGGGACAAAGAGGTGGGACAAAGAAATGTTTATGTGAGTGATTCAGCAGTGACCTTGCTATGTCACATCTGAGATGAAATTGCCAGTGCTGTGAAACCTTTAGATTGCAGTTTGGCAATGCATCAGCACTGCTGTATCTGTTGGCTCAAAGGAGATGTCTGGCCATCTCTCCAGTACATAGAGTATAAAGAGTAACAGTGAAGATTTCTGCAAGCTTTGTAGCCCTGCAGTTTGTCAGCAGCATTTATATTTTCGTATGGGCCCGGTGAGGTCTCCTGGAAGGTTTCCTCTGCCTGCCCATTGCCCTGGTCTCTATCTCAGCAACAATAGCGTTGTACTTCAAGTGAGGTTGACAGGGCTTGTGGCCACATGTGCCAGCCCCTTATACATGGCCTGCAGCTTTCTCTGTGCATCTACCTGCACTTTAACCCCTGCCTACCACTAAGAAAGCCCTGCCAGGATGGAGAGAGGACAGTGTGTCCCATGCACAGCACCTAGGGGAAATCACACAGCAGCTGCAGAAATCCAGGGTGGTGGGTGTTCTAATATACTGATAAAATTCTTTTAAGACCTTATTATTATTATTTGCAATACCAATTTATTTGCAGTGTGATCTTTGGTGAGATTAAGATTTATCCCTGAGCATGGAAAGAGTAGTTCAAGTAGAGAGTAATGCAGTGTCTGACTAAGCTTGGGCAGGAGGCCGAGGAAGCGGCTTGTCTGAGGCATGCTGGCTGAGCAGAGCCCGAGTCCAAGGTAGCCAGATGGCAGCTACAATCCTGCCATCAGCTGGGAGCCAGGAGGGAGCTGAGCTTAATGTTCTCCTCCAGGGAACGTGGGCTGATGATGGCTGTGTAACCACTTCATCCACGGTGATTAGAAACAATCAGAAGTGACTGACCTTATGATAAAGACCTGAATATTTAGCCTGAAAAATTGCAAGAGGTGCCACAGGTCTCCAGCCTAGCTCTGCACAGAGGGACAAGGTGCTACTTATATAAAGCTCCTGGATGGACAAACCTGCTACTTCTGTGGCTCAGCGAAATGCACCAGAGCAGGTCAAACACTCTTTTTCCATTCTGTGTACTCAGTTAATTGCATTGGTGTTTTTAAGTTCCCTGTAGCAATGGTATAATTTCTACCCAAAAGAAGTTACAAATTTACAGTTGTCACTGGCTTAGGTAATTATGTTAATTTGAAAAGGAAAAGAGCCTCTGGGTGGGATGAGCTCCAGCCACTTGTGATATCCCTTTGGTTTAGCACACGACCTTTCTGTATTCCATGTCACATGGCTTCTCAGTGTTCACTGTTCAGTCCTCTAGGAGAATATATCTGGGGATGACTGTACTTCGAGAAAGAAAGAAATACCATATGTTTGCTACAGGATCTTCCCAGATCACACGTTAGCAGTCTGCCTTTTTAGCTATGAAGCTCCTGAAGTATCCTCAGTGCTAATTTATTATATGCTATACGTGCTATGTGCACAGGTATGCTTGAAAAAAATTAGTATATATAGTAGCAATAAGCTAGAAATTATGGAAAGATTTTAGATGATCCAGTACCATAAGCAACTAATGTGATGACTCCAGGAGCAGTCTAAGTGACAAGATCCTCTACTATCCCAGATTTTATACATCTGAGCTTTTCATTATTAGTTGGTATGATTTGTTGAACGCTGCTAATTTACTTAACTCTGCCTTAATTCTTCAGTGAACTGAATAGAGATTTCTGTTGGTATCTCTTGGAGATTTCTCCAGCAGTGCTACTTGACCTTGTTGTGTAGTTTAAAAGGAGATTGTATATAACTATCAGATAAGTTGTTTAATTATTATTATTATTTTTTAGCAACAATTTTGCACTGAGTCTGATAGGTACAGGCAAACAAAACTGTAATTCTTCTGGATTTTCTAGACCTCATACCAGGTCCCACTTTAATCCAGGTCTTTGTGTTTTCTCTCCATGCCTCTTTTTGTGGTCACTTGCAGGGACTCCTGATTAAACAAATGGTCAGCTTCATACTAGTTATACAAGGAGACTGAACCAATGGTTGGACAGTTATTGGGGTAGATGTCATGAAGCAATGGATAAGTTGGAAGGAAAAATGGGATAAAAAGCAGTTTAGAGACCTGCACTGGTCTGAACATCATGATTCAGGATCCTGTGCTTTATGCTTCACTGCCCTTCACCCTGACTGAACTGCTCTTGTGTTAAATCAGTCAGTGCCCTGGTCACATGTAGAAGATGGCAGGGTTGAAAAAGGAATGAAAAGGTGATCATATCTGCCCATATTTCTCATTTACAGGTGCCTATGTAGGTGCTATGATATAATCTCTAGGCTTATCTTGTTGATAAATGTCACAGACCACCTTAAAAATGAAAAAAACCCAACAACCACCATGAACCGCTCCTGCAACAAGAAAAGATTACTCTGAATGCTGGAGGGACATCCTCATGTCCCACAGTGGTATGCAAGGCAGGGCTGGTTTTACCCTGGGAACATTCAACCTAAAACTTTGGGGCACTTTGTGCTTGTAAGGAGAAAGTTATTCTGCTCACACAGTTAATCTGAGACCTAAACCCACAACATATTTATCTCGGGTTACTCACAGTTCAGCTCATGCTATGATCCTAGCAGTGGAGGTCAATTTGGCATTTCAAAACTCAGATCAAATACAAAATCATAACGAAAGTTATGTTCTGCCAAAAGAAAACGAATCTTCCCAGTGGGTGTGATTTACTTGCAACATGAATGCAGGACTGAGTATTGGGAAATACACAGCTCCAAGAAAAGAGAGCCTTTATCGTGACGCCTCAGCCTGCTTTCAGGATGTCATAGCAGTTGAACAGGCTGCTTCCCATCAACGACACTGGAGGACATCATAGGAAAAATCACCTGACAGGTATTTCTAAATTTGCTGTAGGTAATTAGGAATATGTTGTCTCAGTTCTGACAAAAGCCGTGACTTTTCTTAGTTGGGCTTCTGCTTAGAAATTATGCCAATGGCATGGGCCAGGAAATGCATGGGGAAAGTTAATCACAGCCTGAGCATGTGATAGTTGGCAGTGTTCCTGCTAATTGGGGTAAATGTAAGGATTTCATTTTAAAGCAGAATTCTGTGATACATTTCCCTTTCTTAACATAATAAAATGTAAAATCTGGCTTAAATAAAATTTAGTTTTTTAAAATACATAAAAGAAGATGTGAAATTGCTCTGTATAATCTTAAAATGAATGGAAATGTCTTTGTTCTTGACATTTTCTTTTATGCAATACAGTGCTACTTTAACAACACTATTTTTAATTTAGAAGGTGATTAAATGCAATTACAGTGTACAGATGACAAAGTTTATAAATCACAACATGATTCCTTGTGCACTACTTTTCTGCTCATTTATATTGCATGTGGCTTCTGCTATGCAGAAATCCCAGTTCCTCAGATTAAAGATGCTCAAGTAATTTCTTGGTCAATATAGGAATCCCTTTTGAGCACGTACAGTTGTAGAGACCCACTGGAAAAAGATCAGAGCAGGCCTGTGAACATGTCCTTTCCGCATTTTGCAACACGTCACATAGGATTTTTTGCAGAAAGGAGTATCCTGCAGTAGGACTCAGCCTCATCCTTCCCTCTCCGGATGGGGAATCCATTCTGGATTCTTGTATGCATTGCACGCTGTTCTGGGTACGTGACTGGCTAAAAAATACAGCCTTGCAGAAAAGAAGGAATAACTTATAATAAGCACTGCACTGGTACTGCCTTTTTCTTAAAACATTCCATTTACTCTGACATACCCTACGAACAGAGACTGGCTGATTATAGGTCATGCTGCCAACCATGAACACTTCAAAGAAAGCTGATAATAGGACCAGGCTAGTCCAATTGAACTTAATCCTTATTTAGCCAGTAGCTTCAAGGGGAAGAAGAACATGGTCCTTATGGTCTTCAATGCAAAGACAAGGGTTGTTTTGTTGTTATTTTTTTCAAAAAAAACAATTAACAAATTCTGTCATCAGTACCTTGACTAACCGGGTTCTTTCCACATAGCTCCACTATTAAAAATACAGCTTTGTTGTTTAAAACTTGCCCTTAAATATAAAACCAAATCTGAAAGAAAAGTGACACACAAATGTCGTGGCCACACCTCATTCTTTTTTCACCTGTAAAGCAGAATGTTTTTGCAAAAGAGGCGTTCAAAAAATGGGTGTGTACTTTTTTCATAAGCAAAAATCTACATTTCGTACTGGTAAGAAAATGGTAAATTTATACATAATAATTATTCTTCCTTTGACAATACACATGTACCAGTATAATGTATTCTTCCCTGTCCAGATGTATGCCAGGTTGCTCAATGTCTCTGGATTGGAAATGTGGCTCTATGGATTTTTATGTTGTTTCTTTATCTCTTGAGTTCCCAAATGCAGATAATTTAGAAAGCAGTTCAATCATTACCCTTCCTTTGAGCAGTTTTTCATAAAGAAAAGTATAAGGTTAGTAACACCTCCTTGTCAGATAAAGAAAAAAATATATCCAAGTTCAAAATGCATACTTTTGTAACCTTCACAGATATAAGAGTGAGATACCTGTGGTAAGCTGTTGGTCTGGTGGATGGGAAGAACAATTCAAGCAAAGAATGCTGTTACATGGGAAATACAGGGATAATTTACATCAAAGAGGAGAGTAAATATGATATTTATGTCTCTTTCTCAGAACCATCTTAAGCAATGTCTCATAGCCAGAATACATGTGCTAGTCAACTCAGAAATGTGCATCACAACATCAAATGTTAACTTCCCTTGGACAACCTACGCATGAAGTACTTGTTTACTCATTAGTTGTCACTGCTGGTGAATTCCTTAGTGTGGCAATGAACTTTCTACTGGCACAATTGATGCTGACTACTGAGGCTCATACACTGTGTCTCTATAGAATAATATAATGAATATCCTGTTTTCTGTGAGATGATGATGAAGGTCCAATACTTGGTTTATGAAATTTTCTTTCATGGCCCTTCATTATAGTTAATGCAAATTTGCCTATGTGTTGTGGTACAAGTTTTTATAAAATCCTTGCATTTTTTTGTTGTTGTTTTGTTTGGTTGGTTGGTTTTTTCCCCAATGGTGACATCTGCATCCACAAATGGAAAAAATCCCAAACTCAAAACCTACAGTGTTTGACCTTGAGATCCTACAGCTGGAAGGAACAAACAATATGTTCACTCTCTGGGACATGATTTCATGATGATGATTTAAAAAAAAAAAAAAAAGTTAACTAAGGAATTTATTATAAATAATGCAAAGAATGCAAAGCCATTTTTTCAAAAGAAGAAATGGAAGCAAAGTGAAAGACTACATGGTAAAGAGAGTAGTGTAGCAGATATTTCAAGTTTAGCTCTAGCACTTCCAAATTTAGGTGCTCAATTTTAAATCTACATTGTCAGAGTACAGTGCTGTGTGCAATTATTTGCAGCTTTATGTATTTTGGCAGTATATTCCATGTTATAACAAGTGGTCTTTTCCTGTGCCAAACCATCCCTAAATTAGACTCAAATGAACTGGCAAATTATATCATCTGGAAGAAATGAAGGATATGGTGGATCCAGAACAGGGATTCCCAACTTGCAGCCTCTTGGCTATTTGTGCCTTTTGAAAACAGTAAAGAGACTTTGAAATGAAAACTGTCCTTGGCAGAAGGAGGAGTGAGGCCAAAGCCGTCAACAAACCACAATCCAGAGATTCTGGTGATTGTACTCTCCCAATCCCAGCTGCTTCCCTGGCCATTTGTGCTTTGCAGGACAGAAGAATTCACACAGAGAAATTGTAGGCTGTCTGGGAACTTGGGGCAAGCCTCTATGACAGCATATGGCTTCACACTGCCAAATTATCAGAGGGCTCAGTTGCACGGGGCTTGTTTCATATGCCTGGAGGTAATTTTTTGCACCCTGGACTTTGCAGAACGTTGCTTCGAATGCTACAGTATTTCTGTATTTTTGAAGCCTCGAAAGCAATGACAACATTTTAAGAGAGTTACACGATGTGAGATACTTCACCAGCTTCATCCAGCTTCACTTTGGACTTTTTTTCTGCAGGAAAAGTGTTGAATAAATCTAAGTTGTTAGTGACTGGGGAGAGCAGACTGCCTGAAGGCAGTGAACAGATGTGTAGGCTGAGTGAGAAATGATAAGAGAAAAATCAGCTAAGAGGATAAGGGCTTCATAAAACTTCACATTACTCAAACCATTAACAGAGGAATAGAGAGGAATAAGGACTGAGGAATGATATATATAGGGGCCTAACATTCCTGACTGTAATTATTTTATGTGTCCCTTTCAAGGATTTTTAAAAGAGAAAGATGTGGTGTTGGCTTCTTGCAGAGCAACGTTTCTTAGTCCCACTTAGGACTTAGAAGTGCTTTATTTGTATTTTTCAGCATAGGCTCTATTTACAACTCTATAGATTGTAGCTAAATGCTATTCAAAATCCAACTCAATTTTTTCTCGGAAGGGGAAATGCTTGGGCTTTTTACACCTGTTCTCAGTAATGACCTCTGTGCTTTAAAACAAATGGAATAATTTTCAGGGTTTCATGGGCTTTTGCCTTCTGCAGCTACAAATAATCTAATTATCTAGCCACTCTGGGTACTGGATGATTTAAGAATTAAAGACACGATTAGAATCTGTTACAGTAATTAGAATCCATTTTAAACCAATTGCCTGTGGCATTACATGGTCTAGGGAAAGAAAGGCTGCTGGCAGAATCCTCCTCTTCCACTAAATGCAAATCCAAATGTTAGTACAATTTTTTGTTTGATTAAGAAAGCGATGATTTCAGAAGTCAAGTAAATATAATCATCTGTGCTTGTTTTATGCTATTTTAAAATACTTTATATATCACTGAAGCCAACGGAAGGAAGACCACTGATGAACTACTCTGTGATCAAATTCTCTGAATAAATTTGTGAATTTACCCAATAGAAGGAAAATTACAAATTCAGTGAATTAAAGTGCTATTACTTAGGTAAATTAGGAGTCATAACTTAAGAGATGTGGAGAGACTTGGAAACACTAGGAGAACTTCTACAAGTCCCACAAACCATCTAGAAGCCATGCTCCACAAATCAGCTAGATGTATTTGCACAAGTCAGTGAAGAGGTGGATAAGGATAATCCAGCTGATATAATACCCCTGGATTTCCAGAAAGCTCTGACAACACTGTTTTGTCGAAGTCTGTTATAGAAACTAAACTCTAATGGCAGAACAAGAAAGGTTCTCTTGTAGAAAAAGGATGGGTTGAAAGGCAGAAAACAAGGGATAGGATTTAATTGTTTCCACAGTGAGGGCTGCGGAAGGTAACATCCAACAGCCCTTTGTGTTCATCAGCGCTGTTCAGACCATTCATGACCTCCCTGCATGGACACTGGAACTGAGTAAATGTGCTGGTGACATGCAGCTTTTGGCTGTAGAGAAATGCAGAAGGTCCTAATAAATCTCAGCTAATGGACAGCAAAGCAGCAGACAAAGTTCTGTGCAAAGAGTTGTACATTAGTTAAGGGGGAACACCATATAAACATGCAGAACTATTCATCATTGCTCAGGAAAGAGAGAAGGGCCATGAAAATGGTCAGAGTCCTGGAACACCTCTCCTATGAAGAAAGACTGAAAGAGCTGGGGCTTAGCCTGGAGAAGAGAAGGCTCCAGGGAGATGTTATTGCAGCCTTTCAATGTATAAAGGGGGCTTTTAAGGAAGGTGGAGAGAGACTTTTCCTCAGGGTCTGTAGTGACAGGACAAGGGGCAAGGACTTAGAATTGGAAGAGTGTAGGTTTAGGTTGCATATAAGGAAGACAATTTTTTATGATGAGGATGGTGAGACATGGGAAGAGTTTGCCCAGAAAAGTTGTGGGTGCCCCATGATTGCAAGTAGTCAAGGTTAGCTTGGATGGGTCTTTGAGTAGTCTGATCTAGTGATAGATGTCCCTGCCTGTGGTGGGGGGGGGGGGGGGGGGTGGGCTAGATTGTCTTTGAAGGTCCCTTCCAACTCAAACCATTTTTGTATTCTATAACTTTGGGATAACTGAGGACATTTTACAGAGTTGATCCTAATGATTAAAAGAAAGGTAGGGCTTATTAAGTTGGGAATTGAGAACAAAGCAGAAAACATTACTACACCACATGAAATCATGGTGTGTTCATGTCTCGAATTTTGTAGTCTGCCCACCTATGTCTCCAAGAGGATATAGAAGCACTAGAAGAGATTCAGAGGAGGGTACATTGGATACTGCCACACAGAACCTATATAGATTGGGAGGGACTCAGATAGGTAAAGCAACCGTTGAAGGGGGCTATGTGAGAGGATGAACTAAAGATTTTGACAGTGAAGGGGCTATTGAGGATCTCTGATCAGAAAGTACCTCCCTCTTCCCCTGGTAAAATGAGCCTCTACACACGGCAACATGACATCTTTAATTTTTTTCTCTTGCTTTTTACCCTCTGTCTTGTACATGATGAAAGTTCACAGGGCACCATCTCAGATGCAAAGTGCGGAAGCAAGGGGAAGGCAAAGAATATCTCACTGAGGCTGGAAAGCAAAACCTTGAGAAACTCCCACCTCTCCAAATTTGTCCGTGAGATGGCAGCCACACCGTGCACTGCAGAGAGCGCGCTCTGCCCGACACTGTCTCTCTCTGCCTGTGCTAGCTGTAGCTATGTGAAAATGCAAAGAGTTCAATAATTTATAGCCCTGCCACTCTAAGTAGCACTGAGAGCCTGGAGACTGGTAAACGATACACAGAGCACCTCTTTGTTCAGAAGGCATTTCCTATCTATTCTGAGTTGGATTGTGGCAGATCAGGAGGACACAGTCAGTGACCAAATAACAGCAAGTAGCATGGCTGATCTGGGATCTATCAAGGTTCCTTGTAACACTGGCATTTTTTTTTTATTCTATTAGTATAACAATATGCCATGGTGCAAACTCAGTCCAGCAGGGCAGTGACTAGCTCAGCAGCTTCTTTATAGCTTGCTGTGTGTTTGCTTTCCTGCTTGTCCTCTGGAGCACATCACCTTTGCCAGAGTTCATTCGTGACACAATTGCCAGGCTGGGAATAGATCTGTTTTCCTTCAGCTTATCTCCCTGCTCCCCTTGCTTCCACAGGACTAGCTAAACAGCTCAGCACCTCTTCATTCCTGCACACCTCAGTCTACTTGCCTGAATTCATTTATATCTATTTAATCTACTTTTTGATGTTTTGACAACATGTGATGTGTGAATGAGATGGAGTTGACCCTATCAACCCACCTATTTTCCTAACATCCACTGTTTCCTTACGTTTGTCCTTATCCAGCTGCAGTGAAACAGGACACTGTCCTCCTCACTCATGACACAATTAAATGCTCCCCAGTTAAAAAAAGTTGTATTTTTCAGAGTTAAATAAGTAGGGATTGTGTTGCTATCACTTGCCATAGTGATAACAAATAACATCTGTGGATCATCTTCCTGTTTAAAAGAAAATTTCTCTAGAAAGCAGAAAAGGTATTTTAGTAATGGGTAAGTGTTATAGCTGCAAAGCACAGTCCTAGTGTTTGAAATTAAATATCAAGATATCAAAGAACTAAACCCTCCTGCTACAGGCCATAAACCATGTTTTAACTAACAGGTCTTAAATAATTTTATTTTTTTTTTCCTGGATTCATTTTAAGAGTGAGTTAATTCAGGTACTCTGGCAGTGAGCCACTCTCTATGGAAAGATACCACTGGCTTGGCCCTGGAAAGGTCATTCTGATTAGTCTGTGAATTTATTTGTGTTTTAAAAGGACAGTAATTTCACACATACTAAGCACAGGCACTATTCACAAATGCAGACAAGTGTAGTACATACAAATTTAAGGAATATTTGACGTTTGTATGTTATATGGAGAATGCACTGAAAATACTTGCATGTAGCAGTGTCCAAGATTGAAAAAACTGGACGGAGTAAGTGATGTGTTTTCTACCTAATGGATAAAAAAGTGACTGTAGAAATAAAAGGTATGATTCATCCAATCTAAATGATGACATCTACATCTGAGTTGCTGTAGGCTTCCTTTACAGTTGAGAGCTAGGTATTTTTAGGGTGAAGCTCTCCTGGCCTGTGCTAGTCATCTGCGTGTACCCCAGTGCCATACATGGTGCTTCTGAACCAGGTTGCAGAACCAACTGTCCTCCTGTTGAGAAAGGGCTCCCACTATTTCTTGCTACACAGCAGAAGTTACAGCTATTTTAAGTCATAAAAACCCTTTTTCTCAGACTCTGAGACAGGATCAAGAGGGAGGCTGGGGAAGATGGTTCAGAGCTGCAGGCAGGGAGCAGTGTTAGGCTGTTAGGCATCATCTCCTTTCCTTCCCCTCGGAAGAATGGTAATGGATTACAGTTACCACTTACACTAATTTGTATTAGTCAGGGAAGCAGCTAATTACCTTTGATTGCTGGCAACACTCATCTCTTTCAGTGCAAGAGACTAAATTTTTCTGCTTCTGAATTAGTGACCTGCCAATGCTCAGCAGGATCTACAAAGCCAGAGGAGCTGAAAGGGAACTGTACTTTCAACACATCTGAGAACCACCGCCCCAGGTATGTGAGGAAATCCCTGATGGAATCAGACACCAAGCTCTTTCTGCCTTCCTGACCATGCAGCTGCTCTGGACTGAGGGTGCTCCCACCCTGGGAATGGAAGAGTGGCACTTTCATGCCTAGTTTCAAGCCTCTTGAGTTTTGCCAGTGCAAAGAGAGATTCATCTAGGGAGTTATTCAAGGCACCTATCTTAGGCTGCAACTCTGAACTGTCCTGTGGGGAAACTTCTCTCATTTACAATGTACACAGAGTATCTAAAACCTCCTAAATAGGATGCATAAATACCCTGCCCTATGCACCGAGAAAGGCAGGAAAGATCTGCCCATAAGAAACATCTCTAAGCAAATTACTTTAATATGAAGTTGGGAACAACTGACTTAGGTAAAACAGGGAAATCTTTTGTTCAGCTGAGATATTTTTTTCTTTTCAGATGTTAAGCTAATGATGGATAATCAATATGGGAGATAAACACAAATTTAAACCACACTTGAACCCAGTAGTCTTACCACTGGTGTGTATTCTTCCAGTGACAGTGCTGCTCATTTCTCCTCAATTTCCCATTGCTGTTGTTGATTTCCATTGCATAATTACTACATTACAGCACTTCTTAGACTGTGGCAAGCAAAATGTTGCAGGCAGAGAATACAGTTTTAGACTGCAAATCCTCTCAAAGGCTAGAATTCTGCAATTACATGCTAGAGTATTGCTTCACTTACCAACTGATATGGTCCAAACAGCAATTATTTTTGCAAAAGCCTTAGTTCTTGAGTTAAACCGGCTGTGATGGATAGGGTTGCGAATGGCAATATAGCGATCCAGTGAGATGGCACAGAGATGCATGATGGAGGCAGTGGAGAAAAGCACGTCCAAGTAGATCCAAATGGCACAGAGCTTTGTAGGCAGAGGCCATGTGTACCCTGCACAAGACAAAATTGACATCAGCTAAGAAAGTGACATATGTCTTTTCTGGTGACACATATGTCTTAGCATACCTATCCTTCTAGTAGAAGAAGATGGTAGTAAGTGATGCCTTCAAGAAAAGCTGCCTCACACTGTTTCAAGAAACCATTTTTGTTTGCTTGCAACCTTCTAACTGTGGCTTGTGGCATGAATTCTGCTTCTTTCCCAGGCTACAAGTGGCTATTTGTTTTTTTCTTTTTAATTCTATTTGCATAATGATAATGCTTGATGTTATAATTAACCATGTCTGGCAGCAAATCTATGGAAAGAGAAGCAATTTAGTCATTGTAAACCTGCAAGTTCTCAATTTAGTTTTAGGACTTGTTATCCACGTAATTACTGCATTATTAACACCTGCTGATATGCAAAACCACCTAAATTCTAAAACTGAAGCTTTAGATTTAGTGGCAGCTCAAGAAAGAAATGCATTTTATTGCATACCAGTGATATTTATCTCACCTGTCTCTAGGTAACTACCACATACTTAAATAAGGATATGCCCTGTTTCAGTAAATATTGATAGGCTCCTCCAGAGACAACGATCCAAAGTAAATGCATTAGTGTTTACCAATACCCAACTCACACCATCTTTGCCTCATATTCATCATTCCTTTTTGCCTTGTTCTTTCCACAAAACATGAGGAATAATTGATTGCTGTCCTTTATGGAAGCTATTGGAAGATGGCTATCATGTCTTGCCTAGTTTTTTCTATTTCTCTTCCAGAGTAAGCAAAGCCAAATCCTTTATCTTTTGCTTACAGACGATGCTTTTAAAACTTTTGTGCTTCTTGTTTCTCTGCCCTGGGAATCTATTTCATTTATCCAAATCTTGCTTATCATTCAGTGGCCAAAACAGGACTCCCATCTGCTAAGTGAAATAAAAGATTGCTTCACAGGACTCTCAGGGAATGCCCATCCTTACACAACCTGGAACAATATGTGCCTTTTGGATAAAAATATCATACTAGAGACACATGCTTAGCTTATGATCCCTTTTGACAGCCAGATCTTGTTCAGCATTCTGGAAGCCTGGACAAATTTCCGCAACAACAATTGCTTTGCTGTGTTTCTCCTAAGCACGTATCTTTGCATTCGTTCTCCCTGAATGTTGTTTGTTAATTTCAGACTTTCTCTTCAGGGGTCCAGATGATTGATGGTGATTTTGGTCCTGTCCTTTTAGAGTGCTTGTAGCCTTTCCCAGCTTGGTGCTTTTGGAAAGCTGTGTAAGCTCACGCTCTATACAACATCCAAGTTGTTAGGAGAAGTACTGAGCAGACCCAGGATAAGCAGATCCCTGCAGGACCTCCACTCAGAGGCCCTTCTAGTACTTCATGGAACCACTAATAACTCTCCTTGGAGCAGGTTTTGTGGTTAGCCATGTCCTTATCTTGTGGTGATTTAATTTAGAGCCAATTTCCTGAGCTGCCCATGACAGTGTGGCACAGGGAAATACCAAAGCTGCTATTGTGAAAACACCACTATTTTGGGGAGTGCCTGTCTCCTTTGGGGATACCGTACAGGATTTGCAACAGAAGAGGAAGCAGAGGATCTAGGTCTGTGCCTCATTAAATTTTGTCTCAGTAAGCACTGAGACCTATTTCTTGATGCTCTTGGACTGCTCTTGACCCTGACAAGCCATACAGCATTTATGGGTATATTTTAACTTGTTTTCTGATCTTCCAATGGGGAATCCAGTCTCTGGAGTGTGCTGTGTGAGGGCTGGCTTTCAGGGGCATGCCTTCCCAGCAGCATCTCTTTGTTAAGGCCAGGACAGTTTAGACAGAGAAAAGCAATAAAATATTTTTACACTTGACAACATGCATCTGTTCTCTTGCTTTAATGGCCTTTGGGAACACATCTGTCATACCCTTCTAGTCCTCCTGTCCTTGCTTTAAACCTGGATGGGGCAGGGATAAAACAGCATCCATCAGAGAAGCTACCTTGAAGACTACAGGGCGAAGAAAGGGGAAACTACACGAGAGAAGCCAACTGTAGATGCAGTAAGAGTTAAGAAGGGTGTAGATAACATCCTCCAGGCAGACCTTGGGACATTTTATGTGGTGCATGGCACAGGGCAGTTTTGCCTTGTGCTGTGCTCTGGCCACTGTCTAATGCACCACTCCACATACCTGAGGCAAAATGAAATAAAACAAAACAAAACAGAATAAAACATGGCTACAATTTAAGGATTGGGTAGGCAGAAAAAGTTTTATAAGGTCCAGGATTTCATGTGGTCCATGAGACCTCATGAGATCCAGGAGCTCATATCAAGGAGTCCCATCCAAGGGACAGACTTGTGAGAGCTCATGAGGTCCAGGAGCTCATATCAAGGAACCCCATCCAAGGGACAGACTTGCGCATCTGTGCATTTCCAAGTTGAGAGGCTGAGAGGGAAGTCAAATAAATGAGATAAGATCTTCCTGATGTAACTGGTTAGTACTATCCAGGAGATGAGAAACACTTTCTTACAAGGCCTTTCAGGTGAGGAGGCAAACAAGTAAAGCTGACCAGGATGGATGGGCTGATGCTTGTTGGTCACAGGAGGTATAGGGAAACTCTTTTGAGTGAAAGACTAAGGAAGGAGAGGAGAGGAGAGGAGAGGAGAGGAGAGGAGAGGAGAGGAGAGGAGAGGCGAGGAGAGGAGAGGAGAGGAGGGTAGAGGAGAGGATAGGAGATGATATGAGAGGTGAGTATAGTATAGAAGTGTG
>WUAM01000431.1:100206567-100221558 GCA_024336885.1 Actenoides hombroni | reverse complement strand
GAGAGGAGAGGAGAGGAGAGGAGAGGAGAGGAGAGGAGAGGAGAGGAGAGGAGAGGAGAGGAGAGGAGAGGAGAGGCCCATAGGCTAAGAAGGCCCCATGAACCATCCTGCCTTGTCAGAAGCACATCAGCTAAGGGCATGTCTAAGGTCAGTACTTGTCTGGTCAGGAGCCATCTGAAATGGCTGGTCCTTCCATTGCAGCAGCGAGTTACACAGCATGTGCCAATAATCCCAACAGCGTCTCCACACTGGAATAGGGCAAGTCTCTGAGTCAGGAGCACAGGCATCTGCCGTCCGAATGCATGTTTGGGTTGGAATCAGCACTGTTGTTCAAATCTGTGGATTTTCTGCTCTGTGGATGCATCCGCCTTGGTGGGTGTCAGTTTCCAGCAGAGGCTTGTGCTGTTGGGGGGATGGAGAAGCCTGCCTGGCCCAAAGGGTGCAGGCTGGTCAGACATGTGGCTGGTGCAGCCAAGGAATTCAAATGGGAATTGTCCGCTGTAGCCATAAAGCTCTCGAGAAGGAAATCATCTCTCTTTTGAGCGAAACAGCCACAATCTCCCTTCAAGGGGCTTCAGGGCATGTGGTGGAGCACCCTTGTTCCACAGCCTTGGAGAAGCCCTAGCAGAGCGAGGCAGATGCAATGGCCCCTGGGCTGGGATCAGAACTATCAACACAGGGGATGTGGCTGATGCTGGCTGCATCCTGGCCTTTCTCTGGGCAGCTGGGTCTGAGTGAGTGCTCCTGTGCAAGGTGAGGTTTCCCTCGGCACCGTCACCGGTCATCCTGGAGACTGAGGGTGCAACACACCAAGACGGCTCTTCTGGTACCTGCGTGCACCACCAGGTGATTTCTCACCCCCAGTTACCCTGCAAAAGTCTCCCCTTCTTGACCTTGCAGTGGAAAAAAACGGGAGAGAGGAGGCAAAGCCTGCCCACTCCCATGCCGAAGGGTTTTTGTACCCTGCTGCTCCTCTCTCCTCGCCGGCGATCGCCAAGGAGGGGTGTCGCAACCACCCCCCCCACCACCACCCCCTGCCACGGGGGTCTCAGCTTCTCTCCGTGCGGGAAATCCCGGGTCAAGCACTTGGGAAGGGAGGATTTTGGGCAGCTGTTTCCTGAGCAGCGGAGCGCGGCCAGCAGGAGTCCCTGTTGCATGTCTGAGGGAACCGCGCCGGGCTGGAAGGGGGGTCGCGACTCTCCCGCCTCTGGCCGCCTCTGCTCCCGCGCCTCTTCCACCAAAGGCAATTGCACCACTCAGACAATAAATCGCGGCACTGCACCCTCGCCCATGCCAAAGACAGTTTGCAGTTGCTACCGAGGGCAGTCTACGTAGAAATATTGAACCTGGGAAATAAACTTCCAGATTTCTGGATGAAATCTCTCTTAAGTCACAGGCTCGTGCTTGGACATTTAGTCCCAAAATAGTGAAGCGATTGAAATCTTTGAGAACAACCTCACTTTCCTCCTGACGCTACCTGGCTTCTCCTCGAACTGTAGCAAGTCAGCTGTGGCACTGGAAAACTCGTTTCTTGAAGTTTAGGGATTTTAACCAGCCTGACAATATTGGTACTGAACACATAGGCTGCTGCTTTTTTCTACCTGAACTGTGCTGCAAGTGATTTTGGTGAAAATGAGAAGATCTGCTATTAATCACCTACAAGTGTATGAACTGTGAGTCATTGTTCACTTAATTCTTAAATAACTTCTCTTAAGAAATCATGGCTTTGCATTTGTAAATGTTACTAAACATCAGGCAGAATTAATTCCTATCGTTTTTTTTTTTAGTCCCACAATATTTATGCCAGAATTTGCTAGTAAGTAGATAACTAAGCAGGCTATTGGTGTTAAGAAAATTCTTTACATTTGTATTACTTCATTAAAAAAAATTGAAGGGGTTATCTACTTTGAATTTAAAGGTAGTCATTAGTGTTTCTGTGCATATTTGCAGAGCAAAGTAACTGTCAGGACCCTACACTCTTGTTAGGAATATTGAAAATTATGAGCCAGGGGAAAAAAAAGTGAAAGAACAGAGAGAACAAAGCATCTTCACATATACTTGGAGATAATTCATCTAGCAACGGAGTACTAAACTAATGTTTTGGACTGTGTTTAAAATGCCTGTAACTAGAAACATAAAGTAGGAAAAGGTTCAAATACTTCACCTACCCTTGCATCCATTAACCAGTTACATATATTTCAACTTGTATGGAGAGATTACATTTTTTTGGGTGTGGAAAGAGAATGAAATAACACGTGCATGCAATGTTTAAAGCTTCTCAATACATGCAGCTAATACTCACCGTACAATATGGTTAACATTGACACAGGCATGACAAGGAAACCCAGCAGCATATCAGCTATTGCAAGTGACATTAGAAAATAGTTAGTGGCATTCTGTAGTTTTTTCTCCAGTGACACAGCCATGATGACAAGAATATTTCCAGCAATGGTTAAAACAATCACTATCACTGTCAGCAAAGCTGGCCAGTTCTTCTGTGAAACCTGAAACAGGGAAGAGTAGCACGGTGGACTCATGCTACTTTCACACGAAAGATTGGTTAGGTTTTCAGAGTCCACAGTCAAGTTAAAGAGATGTGATATATTAATCTCTCCAGCTCCATAAACATTTCTGTAGAGTCTTCTCTCAGGATTTGTTTGGACTAAGGAGTTTGCAGTTGGATTCACAGAGCTCTCCTCATCACAAAGAACATCCATTGCTAAGTCCAAAACCGATGAGATAAATAGTGAAAAATAGGAAATGATCACCCTTTGTCACCATCAGGCTTTATATTCCTCAGATGTCCATGCCAGAAGTTGAGGGAGCACAATCTTTTGTCGACTATATTTCTGCCACTAGCGTGATGTAGAAAAACATACCAGAATTATTCCGAAAGCAGAAATGTTTTCTTTTCAGTTCCATAGGAAGTCCAGTGTTGCCATACATTGAAAATCCAGCTGAAAAGCAAAACCAAGCTGTAGGATAGATAAGGTGGACTTGAGGCTTCAGAGAGCAAAAATGTTGGAGAAATAAAAGAGAAAAAAACTTTTGCAACCACTAGGACTCCCCTCTGGAGCTACATCTTATTGCTATTGGTAACTGTAATCACACAATTTTAAACACAGCAGTATTAAAATAGCCTGTCATACAAAACGGCAGAGCTCTCACTTCCCTATTAAGAAAGTTGATTAAAGATTCCATCCAGCATCTTTCTCTAGAAATAATTAGATATGCTTTTATTTATAGTTCATCTTCCATAATACGTCTGATAGTCTCTGACTCCTGTTGTATTTCAGTATCATTTTCAGCCTCATATCAGAGATTACATGTTCTGCTCCATGCTGATTTTTAGAGCTAATTGTACCTTTTGGCCCAGCCTGCCTTCAGAATGGAAATTAAACAACTAGATATTATGATAAAAAAATACAGTTTAAGGGAGACTTACATTGTACTTCAGAGTCCACTCTCAAACTTCAATTAGGTGCACTTTGTACCCTGATTTACCATATTCTTCACTGTGTTTAGCCAGTTTTGTGTCCTTTTTTCTTCAGCCTCCTCCAAAATGGTGGTATTTAGAATAGTTTTTTGACTTCTAAACTGCACACTTGAGTGAAGCCAGTTCCTGTGTTGCAAGGCTTGCTCTTTTCTTCTGAGAGATAGGCTGCTTGCTGACTCTTTCCTTGTGCATTTCCCCGCCCCAGGGCAAGCTATATTTAAGGTAGTAATAATATTAGAGCCCTTCTCAAAGTGACACAAAAGAAAGCACACACAGAAAAAAGCAGCCTGCACGGAGGAATTACTGATTTCAACAGGAATGGAATGTCTTGCTCGCTGCCTTCTTCGGTTTGTCAGACCTCCCACTATCTGGATGTCACGAACTGCAAGGTAGCAACGGCAGAGGAGGGCAGGGGAGGGCAAACCAAGGAGGGTCTTTTTGGTAAACGAGCAGTTTTTGCAGCGTGTGTTTGGGAGGTCCTCTGCCTGGGTGCTTTATCAATGCACACTTTCTATTTGCAGAGGGTAGCTTGAGAACACAGCTGCAGCAATTCCAGGGTTTTACAGGATGCAGGCTTAAAAGAGACAAAATCTAAGGCTCGTGATGACAGATACTAGTAAAAAACGTTAAGTGTGAAGCTTTTTCTATGTAGAAGGAAAATTCTGCCAGCCTTAAAAGGAAAGAGTAATATTCAGTGCCCTTCAGTTTTAACTCCAGGTCTGCACTGACATGTTAATTAAATTGGCAATAGATATTTATAAAAAATTGAAGTCACTCCGATGCCATGTTCATTTGTCCGGAGGTGGATGTACCAATTAACTCCAGCAGCCTGTCCCAAGCAAATGTCCCAAATGAAGCAGTTCAGTAAAGCAAAATGATATACACCGGAGGGGGAACAAAATGGACTTCCACCATTTCTGCCTTGTACCTCTGCTGCCAGGATGCAGATGAAGAAGTAGCCAACTCTTCGATTTGCCACCTAGCACAAAACCTACTCCCAAATTTTCTGAACCTTAACGTTTGTCAAAATTTCATCTCAATGGCTCCACCGTTCCCCTGCCCATCCTGAAATATGTAGCATGTGAGGGCAGGCTCAGGCAGTTTGCAGTGAGAGCTTAGAGAGTTGCGAGTGTCACCAGGCACCAGTGGGACCCAGTGGGCACATGGGAGCTGCAGTGTCCTCCCTTATCTCAGCTCTACATGCAGCACTGCTATCCTCTCTGCAGATGCCAGGGGGCTGCAAATACATGGAGAGTTACTACAGCTCATCTGACTTAGATGATAACCAGGGTCAAAACCTTGTCAAAGTGAGTCTGAGAGCGCCCGCCAAAGCCCATACAGATCACTGGGGCACTGTTACAGAGTCTTTCATAGTACAGTTCCTTTGGAGCCATTGTTGCTCCTAGCTGAGCCCAGAACAACAGCCATCACAGCAGAATGGAGCAGTCAGGCAGTAGCTCCTACTGATGCCCACATGGGAGCTGAAAATGAGTCATCCCAGTACTTAAGTTTCCCAGTCCCATAGGTGAAGGCCAGAATACTATCAGGCAACATAAGCTGGTAAAAAAGGCCAATAATGATCAGTTTAGCAAGAAATGTTTCAGCCCTGGCAGTCCCACCCAGGAGCCAGAAGAGGTCCTTTCCCTCTCTCCTTTAGTACAAAACCCAAACAGATTACTGAAGTGAATTTAGCATCCATGCTCCAGAGGGTTTGGCAGCTGTCTCCATGAAGATGCCCTCGACATGAGAGTGCAGATCTGCTGCAGAAGCTGGGATCTGCTCTGTTGGCAGGGTTACTGTGCAAAACAGGGCACAAGACCCCTTGGCTAAGGTTACATATAGTTCTTTGCGAGGAATCCACATGTCCTGTTATTTTCTTAGATAGCTCTCTCTGGGCTCTGAAAACTCTAATGTAACGGTCATGGGTGGGAGGTACTTTTTTTGCAGATAAATACCCAAACTGTCAGTCAGAGGCTGTAGCTTTCAACAAAGACCAGCTGTTCACCTTTCTCCCACTCCAAGGATAGGATGGAGGCTTAGGACCTGGTCTTCTACTTTCCTGAATGAATATGCTAAGAAATAGGCTGTGTGTAAAAGCTTGTGAATCCTCATTTCACATCTGCAGCTCCCTTAACACCTGAAGTAGATGCCTAAAGACCTTCCTGTTCCTTAGAAAGTAGCTTCATTTCCCCTTCTCTGCAGTGGCACAACTTGCACTCAGATACTTCATCCTTCCTCTGCTCCAATGACTCATTTAAGACCACAGCTCTTCTCTGGACATTGGGAACACAAAAGGTAAGTGCAAACAAGCTAGATGTTGCCTTGCCTGAGACCTTCGCAGGTACAGTCATAAGCTCTTCAGGTAGGCACTGCCCCATTTCCTTTGGTCTAGCTGTAGATACATCGCCACAAGGTTTGAGTGCCTTCTGAACACTACTCTGTCCTGCAGAAAAATTATTTCATATATATGAAACTGAGGCACAGGTAGATGAAGTCTCTTTTTTAGGTTTGCATATGAAACGCGGGTGAGTCAGAAACCACTTTTGTGCACCCCAGGCTTTGGAACGAATTTGTAATCCTACTATGTCTTCTAGCAAAGTACGTTGGATGTGCTACACAGCAAAACTATATTGTAGTATTTGTCTCAGGATTTTTTTTGCTGCAAAAATCATGCTTCTCTCCAACCTCTAAGAACCTGATAATGGCTTCCTTTCCATACAGTATCATTACAGGGGTCAAGCAACAAAAAAGTATCCGAAATTCCTGTGCTGAACCCAGTGAATAGAGGGTACCAGGATTTCCACTGGTGCTCTCATCTCCTTGCAGGACTAAGCATGTGTTTTGTCTTGAGAGACCAGTGAGGTACAACATGATTAGTCATGTCGAAAGCCAGCCTTGACCATTGCTTTTCCTAAAGGTGAGTAGCTCTGGAAAACCACAGGTCCTATGATCTTCCATTTCTAAACAAACAAGCTTGCACTCCAATAGCAGCAGAGCCTCACATGCTGTGACCTGCAGTCCCAGGCAGTGTGTCTGCACTAAAACCAGACAGCTGCAGTCTGTCCGAGTCTATATAAATTAAGTGAAATCTTAGCTTAAAATGGCAATAATGTGGCCTGCTTTAGACATAGAGTGTTCTTTAGAAACACAGCTGCCACGGGAACAGTCTACATACTGCTTTGTATTTTCTGGAAGGCACCAACGTGTCAGATTCATGAGAGCCCCTCTTCTGTTCCCTAGCTCTGCTTGGAAATGTTATAGGATATTAATCTGTCTTCTTGGACAGAGTTTCTATGCTTGGCATGGTGCACATAACTGCTTCCTAGAAATGCTGCTTTTCAACAATTTCATCTGAAAGAGAGGAAGTAAAAAATCTAGTTTACATAACTCAAATTTGATGTTCTCAGGATTATTTCAGGTATAAAAATGCCTAGTTTCTGAGTTTGCCATCACTCTCCTTGATGTTTTAAGTGGACTGTGTAAACAGTAAATGTATAAACTGCAAATGTATAAACTGCAGAGGTTAATCATTCACTCTGACATCTAAGCGTGAGGCAAGTGGAATGTGAGTCATTTGTGTTGCGGTCGAGACCATTACTATTTGGTATCTCTGTTTACATTTACCAGGGGCTGTTGGAAAAGTTAATACTGTGGTGCCTCAGGACGTGAATCAGAGCCTAGTTATTACAAACCAGAACAAATAAACAGCGTTGCTCTCTTTTCAATGCACATTCTGTACTCATTCTGGATCTCTCAACCTTCTTGACCCATGTTGTCACAGTGAGGTGAGAACTGGCTGACATGACATTTCCAAAATCCATGCAGAAGCAAAGTCCTTCAACCTTGCTGTCCACAGGTGATGATCCCAAGCAAGCTGGGGGTTGTGGCATCAGCACCCTGTGTCCTCCCATGGGCTGATGGCTGAAAACCTGTGGTGAGTAACTAGTGTGTTGTTGGGGAAGTCTCTTCTGGGAAAATGACTGTCTTGTATGATGTGGTCTGGTCAGCTTTTAAATGAGAACTGAATATTAGAAGTTAAGGCTGAAGGGAAAGCTGGAATAACTCAGTTTAACTATAATTTCTAAGTGTAACTTATGCTAAACAATCTGCTAATATATATCATATATATATTAAAATAATGGAAACTCTCTAAACTTTCATGTCTATCCCACTCACAAATGCTAGTTTCAGTTCAACCCAAGGTGAAGCTGTGGTTTATCTCTTACTTTTAAAAGCCTGATTGCCTCATTTTTCCATGAGTTTTGGGAAGATGTGTGGAATTCCTGATGATTTGTAGGGTATCTTTCTTCCTAACCACATTATTCTTCCAGGATCTACAAGTTCCTCCACATACTTACAGTCCCAGCAAGAAGGTAAATGTGAGAGAGAAGCTGGAGCCCCTTAAGACACATCTTTTATCTGCTTAAACCTGTGCACTGAGATCAGTAACACTGCAGCTGTGTTCCATTTTACATTGATATGATTCCAGTGTGATTCCAGTGGAGCTCAATGGAATTGCTGTCACATAGAACTGATGTAATGATTAGGTGGATGGAAATTAAAGTTTGACATTTTTTTTCTCTCATGTGCAATTTTGATTATTTAAACATTTCTTTTGCTGTTTTCTCATGGGAGGAAAAGTTCTAAAGAACTTCAGTTTGGAACCAAATATTTGACTTAATCCTTGTTGATCTAAATGTAACATTTTAATATTGTTGAATTAAAAATGTTTTCTTATGAACCAGCTAACTGGCTGAGATGCAAATTGTCTTATTCCCGTATTCTCCTGGGCAATTTATATCCACCATAACAGCAAGCCCAGAGGCGGTTTCAAGTTGAACTGAGTTGAAATAAAATATTCTTGTTCAGTTAAAAAATAAACTGGAATGTTTGATATGAGTCAAAGCCATGTAGTGAAGGAAATATTTTGTTTTCAGTTTCCTTAAGGAAAAAAAATATTTTTTTCTTGCATAAAAAGTTAATTCTATGAAAACTTAATTTCCCATTAGAGGTAAAAATGCCGGACAGCATCCATTAAGCTTTTGTGCTGAAGCAGTGAATGGCCTCTGATGCTTGAAGGAGGAACTCTGCAGCCTTATTTAAAGAAACCTCTCTAAAAATCCATGCTTTATTTTAATGAAACCTGAAGGGACAGGTTCTTCTTCATGTCCTTCTCTCCGCTGTAAATATTAACTATTTATACACCTGACAATAACTTTCACATCATCAGAGGTCTCTGCAGACTTTTGATTTACTAAAATGCATTTGGCTTTAGATATTTTCATTTCAGCTCTTCTAGGAAGCTGGCAGGTTGGCTTGTTCTGAGACAATATTATGCTTTGTTCTGATCATATAAGTTACAAGTTGTCTGGTTCTTCTGTAGGTAAAATTTTATTTCAGCCAGACACACATCAGTGCAAATCCCATGACATAAAGCTCTATATTCCAGCATTACTACCAAAATCTCTTCCAGTATTTTTTTTTCCTCAGTTTATACTGCCAAGCAGTAGTGAGCATTTTCCACTTGATTTACTTCAGTTTACTGCTTAAGGATACACTTGCTGCCCACAATTAACATTGGTTATCATCCAAAGCCTGTATCACCTCAGTTGCTATCCAGGGAAATAACATCTCTTTAATGAGGTGATGGAAACCATACACCATATTGCAAAGGTGGAGTTGTGAGATCTTTCTGCCAAGCCAGCATCATCTGTGGGGAGTCCTACATGTCTGTTAAAAGCTGTTTCATACTTTCATCTGGCAATAGAGACTGCAGAAGAAGGTGGGTGCACTTCATCCTTTCTTCCTTTTCCCTCCTCCAATAACTTTATAAAAGATGACAAAGATTTAAATTTTTTTTCCTGTATTTACTTTTCATACTTATTTGCTACTTTAGATTCTGCAGTATTCAGATTAGACTTTCTTCCCTCTCAGTGTCAGTACAATACTACAAAAAGAAAACAAATATTGTTTCTGGATTTTTTGTTCCATGCACTGATTTGTCTGTATTTCTCTATGTTGCTTTTTTTTAATTGTTCCTCTAGTAGCACATAAGCAGAAAAGCAAGAGTAAGATGAATCTGCGAGGACATTGCTACATTTCTACTTGGACATTGATGGATGGAGAAGCATTTAAAAGAAAAAAAAAATCAATATTGAATCCAAAGAGGTGGGTCACCTCTGCTGGTTTAGCTGCATTACGTGGCGATAGGGAGTAACGCAAATATGTTTGTACTTCCCATCTCCCCAGAAGCTCATGGGTTCACCAGCATATGGCAGACAGTACCAGAGATCTGTGAAATAGGTGGGGACCTGCCAGACCAGCAGCAGTTAAGATTACAAATATCTTTTCTCTGCATACCTTTCTTGCTCTTTAAATATGGCAGAACCAAGCAGCTGCAGCCCTGAAGTGACGATATTAAAAAAAAATAAATATAGCTGTTATTTGTTACAGCTCTCTATTAAAACTGGCAGGTGACTGCTGTTATGTTTTCCCTCTCTTATTCCTGGGATAGCACATTTTCTGACTTGTTAAGTTACAGTATGTAATTTATAACCATCAAAGTGGAAAACATTATGCAGTGCATGAATTAGCATCAGTATGAATGTCTGTTATTGAATACATGCTATATTTCTAGAAACATGCAGTAATTTCTTCTTGTCAAACCTAGGGTTTTTTGCTGTCAGCTCTGTTTATTTTGTTTTTTGTTTTTTAAAGTTCTGTTTTACTGATTAGAACATCTTTAATGGATGCATGAAAGAGTTCTGTATAGGACAGTCCCCAGTAGGTCTAATTTTGTGTAAAATTACAGAAAGTTGTCTTTATGCAGAGTCCAGCATTAAATCAAGGTTGATTGAGCAATGTGGACTGGGAAGAAGGTGCAAGCTTATTACACTAAATATTAGCATATTAGTCATGCTATTGTGACTGAGGCTTGTCAGCAGTGTTAGCATTATAGGTTGGGATCCAGTCCATCTGTTTAAGGCAGCTATCCACCTAAATTGTAGGTGCATAGAAAAACAGTTGCCTTAATGGAAAGGCAATTGAGTCTCTCCATTGAGAGTCAATGGAAAAGCTTCCATTCATTCTGTGGGAGCAAATTTAGGGGCACTCATTCACTGGACTGCTGTGCTGGATCTCACCCCTTAGTCATTTCATGTAAGATGGTGATCCACTTATCAAGCCACAAATTATATCTTCATAGCATCTGCTTCTTAAAACAGTGAAAGCTGAGACAGATCTGCAAAATTTAATATTAAAAGAGATGTGTTACTGCCACGTATGTAAATAGTTTTTTACACTGGGATGCAGCACTGTCTGAACTAATTGACTCAGCTCAATTGACAGACTTTGCTGTTACTTTCAATGTTTTAAACGCTGTATTTCTTGCAGAATAATTTTACTGTAATTTAAGGTGGTTTAGAGGAAATATAGCATTCTTTTGGCATAGTGGTGCAACTAATTCCCACCTTCTTTTTTAGTCACAGTTGGTGAACAGATAGTCTCAACAGACCCCATAAAATTCTGCTGTGAAAGTCCTGGGGAGACCATACAAAATTACAGCTTGATTTGTAAAAGAAGCTGTTATTATTTATCTAGTTTAATAGACACTGCTTTATCTGTACTTTATCACTGGAATCCAAATGTTTTTCTTTAGAACACTTAAGGAAATCAAAACTATTTATTTAAAGCACTGAATCACTTAAGGCAAAGCTAAAATATTTTTTTCCAGTGGGGTTTGATATCTCTATAAACGTTTTGACTTTCATTTTCTTCCTACTCATTTTTGAATCCACCAAGGATCCAACTATCAAGATCTCTATCAATTTCCACCAGGGATGCAAGTACTATACACTGGAGTACAAGTGGAGAACCTGATCCCTTTATGTAATGCAATCTATACCCTCCCACACTCTAATTTATAGCTGAACATCACTGTATTGTGGAGTCTAACAGAAGACTGGCTTATATTACAGTCTTTTAGAAAAATCTACACTCACTGGGCACCTCCATATCTTACATACCAGTATCACACAAACATGGACTACAGCTGAGAATAAGAGCCATGCAGGGCAGGCACAGGAATCCCTGAGGAAACCTCTGATCTGAATGTTAAATGAGCTTTATTGAAGTATCTCTTTTAAATGAACTGAGCCTCATGTCTCTCTTATACTGCAATATGCTTTCTTAATGATGCTTCCTTGAAAGCTGTTAATGAGAGTCAAGAATGAGGGAACAGTCATTATCATTAAGGGTATTAAAGTCTTGAATGGCAGAAGTTATTGCCTTTCTTTCAAACGCAAGCTTTTATAATGTCAATTAATACAATATTATACTGTAGCTTTCTGTGATACACACAGAGTCACAGTATCACAGAATCACAGAATGTTAAGGGTCAGAAGGGACCTCAAAAGATCCAACCCCACTGCCAGGGGAGGACCACCTAGGGTAGGTCACACAGGAACACATCCAGGCGGGTTTTAAATGTCTCCAGAGAAGAAAGCTCCTCAACCTTTCTGGGCAGCCTGTTGCAGAGCTCTGTGACCCTCAGAGTGAAAAAGTTTGTCCTTATGTTTCTGTGGAACCTCTTACGTTCCAGCATACATCTGTTGCCCCTTGTCCTATCATTGAACATAACAGAGAAGAGTCTGGCTCCATCCTCCTGACACTCACCCTTTACATATTTATAAACATTAGTGAGGTCACACCTCAGTCTCCTCTCCTCCACGCTAAAGAGACCCAGCTCCCTCAGCCTGTCCTCGTAAAGGAGATGCTCCACTCCCTTAATCATCTTTGCGGCTTCACGCTGGACTCTTTCACACAGTTCCCTGTCCTTGAACAGAGGGGCCCAAAACTGAACACAATATTCCACATGAGGTCCCACCAGGGCAGAGAAGAGGGGGAAGAGAACCTCTCTCGACCTACTAACCACACCCATTCTAATCTAGCCCAGGATGCCACAGGCCTTCTTATCCACGAGGGCACATTGCTGGCTCAAGGTCATCCTGCTGCCCACCAGGACCCTCAGATCCTTTTCCCCCATGCTACTCTCTAACAAGTCAATCCCCAACCTTTAGTGGTACATGGGGTTGTTCTTTCCCAGATGCAAGGCTCTACACTTGCCCTTGTTGTATTTTATTGGAGTTCTCCCTGCCCAACCCTCCAGCCTGTCCAGATCTCTCTGAATGGCAGCACAGCCTGCTGGTGTGTCAGACACTCCTCCCAGTTTGGTGTCATCAGCAAACTTGATGACAGTGCACTCTGTTCCCTCATCCAGGTCATTGATAAATATATTGAACAGTACTGATCCCAGTACTGACCCCTGAGGGACTCCACTAGACACAGGCCTCTAACTAGACTCTGCCCCATTGACCACAACTCTCTGACTTCATCCCTTCAACAAGTTGACAATCCACCTCACTACCTGATCATCCAGACCACACTTTCACAGTTTAGCTGCAAGGATGCTGTGGGAGACGATGTCAAATGCTTTACTGAAATCAAGATAGACCTCTTCCACTGCACTACAACCATCTATCATCTATCATCTATCCACCTGGTTATTTCTTCATTTCTTCAGGTTGGTCAAACATGACTTCCCCTTGGTAAAACCATGTTGACTGCTCCTGAGGACCTCGTTTGTCCTTGATATGCTTAGACACAGCACCAAGGATAAGTTGTTCCATCACCTTTCTGGGGATGGAGGTGAGTCTGACTGGTCTGTAGTTACCCCGGTCCTCCTTCTTGCCCTTTTTGTAGACTGGAGTGACATTTGCTTTCTTCCAGTCCTCAGGCACCTCTCCTGTTCTCCATGACTTACTAAAAATGATAGAGAGTGGTCTAGCACTGACTTCTGCCAGCTCTTTGACAAAGACTCCCTTCCATCTCCTGTGGACACCTAGATTCCTTTGTAAGGCTAGGAATAACCCATCCCCACTTCCATGGTTTGACATTTGTTACTTCAACTACAAAACCTCACAAAGCAAAAAAAACAAACCAAGATTGTTTCTCTGTCCAAAAGAGTCTTTAGGGCTCTCTTTAAAATTTTAATCTTTTCTTGACTTTCATATACTGTCAAGTCCTTATTTTAATGCCTTTTTTATCCTTTGGTATTTGTTAGACTACTTTATCTCCATGTGTTTGTCAGGCACTCTGTAGAAATAGAAACTTCTCCAAGTAACTCAGACCCATGTCCCTGTTTGGACTAAGAAAAGGAGAGCTTGGCAGGGGAGTACAGTAACTTATAAACCACTGGTAAATGGAAAATTCCCTGTTTTCACTCCAGCCTTTTGCCAGGTGTTGGAGGGAAACAGCTTATTTTAGCCAGGTTCTGCAGCAGGGCAGAATCTGGTCCATATGGTTCTTCTTATTGCCATTCCCGAGGAGCTGGTGCCAGTAAGCTTTCCTGTCTCAGACTGACTTTTAGTACCTCTGACACTGGCAATCCAGTGAAAAGCCTGAGAGAAAACAAGAGAGAACAGGCGTTTGTAAAGGAAGGCTTGGAATGGATGGGTGAGCTTTCAGTAGAAACTATGTATAGACAAGAAGTCCTGATTAGTTGCGCAGGTTATAATGGGGAGCAAATTCAGAATAAGACTTCATGATCTTTTTTTTTTTTTTTTTTCAGAAGCAGGCTCCTGATGCTATTGTAAGTCCTACTGCAGACTGCTTGGCAGAGATTAGAGGCTGCATGTTTATATGTGCCTGGTTTTATTTATAGGGGGCTTTTGCAGTGCACAATGCACAGGAGAAGGGGCAGCAGAGAAAAGAGCATCTCCTTTCCTGGTTGACTTATAGGAAGAGTTATTATGAACACAACTCATTTATCAAGACTGTATTTTTTATTGCAGTCATGAGTTCTGCATAGGCCAGTTTGGAAGTGAAAAGGGCAGAAATGCCTAGAGACACTTCTGTTATCATAGAATCATAGAATGGTAGGGGTTGGAAGGGACCTCCAGAGATCAAGTCCAACCCCCCTGCCAGCACAGGAACACCCAGGGCAGGCCACACAGAAACAGATCCAGGCGGGTCTTGAAAGTCTCTAGAGAAGGAGACTCCCCAACCTCTCTGGGCAGTCTGTTCCAGTGCTCTGTCACTCTGACAGTGAAGAAGTTTTTCCTCACGTTGAGGTGGAACTTCCTGTGTTTCACCTTGCTACCATTACCTCTTGTCCTACCACAGGGTACCACTGAAAAGAGACTGGCCCCTTCTACTTGACACCCACCCTTGAGATATTTGTAAACATTAATAAGATCCCCTCTCAGTCTTCCATTTTCCAGGCTCTTTTTTCTCAGGTCTTTCAACCTTTCCTCACAAGAGAGATGTCCCAGTCCCTTCATCATCTTTGTAGCTCTGTGTTGGATTGGGAGCCCTCCTGAATTGGGGAGAACAGAACTGAACACAATATTCCATAGAATGATAGAATCATAGAATAGTTTCAGCTGGAAGAGACCTTCAAGATCATCAAGTCCAACCTTATTCCTAGCCCTATCAAA
>WUAM01000431.1:100193719-100206467 GCA_024336885.1 Actenoides hombroni | reverse complement strand
CAAATGAAAAACCAAACTCACAAAACAATAAAACAAATAAACAACAAAAAAGGAAACGAAAAAACAACCAAACAACACTTTTCTCCTTTAACAGTCCTACTCTAGTAGCAAGCTGTGCTCTTGAATTAGGGAGCACACCTGAAAGTTTTGCCTGGGGATGCCAACCTTCCTCTTGAATCACTGGGAAGCTACTGCCCCACAGAATCCAAAAGCAAAAAACTGATTGAAGGGGAGTTACCTGCAGTATGCCAATAATTGCCCTAATAATTTTGTGTTCATTCCTGGAGAAAGCTCCTTCAAGCTGTGACATAGAATGTCTGGGAGGTGCTAGTTAGGAATTGAACTCCTCTCAATGAAGAGTTTTCAGTCCAAGTGCTTCAGAGAAATGTGGGGTTTGGGGTTTTTTTGGGTTGTTTTTTGTTTGTTTTTACAGTTTGTGCATGTGCAGTTCTTACAGCTGTGGTGTCTTGGCTTTTGCAGTTTGGTCCTTGATTCTTGCTATTTTAAAAGAACCAGTGTAAGAGCAGGCTCTCCTACTACAGCTACATGCATCTCCTCTTTGGAGATCTGGTAATACAAGATACAGATGGAATCTGGTATAGGGAAATAGTAGGTAGGTACCGTGTCTGCTCCTCAAGAAGTCTAGCTGCCTGAATATTAGCAAGATCAAATCAGTGGATGATGAAATACATCACCAAGAACAGTATGCAAGATAGTTTTATGATGACGGTGATGAGACAGTGGATGAGGTTGCCCAGAGGTGCTGTGGATGCCACATGATTGGAAGTGTTTGAGTCTAGGTTGAATGGGGCTTTGAGCAACCTGGTCTAGTGAAAAGTGTCCCTGCCCATGGCAGAGGCTTGGATGAGATGGTCTTCAACAGTCCCTTCCAACCCCAATCACTGTGTGGTTTTATGGTTTTTATCTTGCTCGTTACTACTTCCCTTTACTGCCAGTATTGCTAATTTATTATTATATTTCAGGAAAGTTACCTTTAGGTCTGATGTATCTGTCCCAAGGCACAGAACCAAGAGCCAAAAGTTGAGGCCTGTGTGGGTTTTGTGTGTGTGTGTATCCTGTTGTCCATTCTGATCAAACTTTCATTTTAATATAGCATTCAGGCAGAATTCTGATTGCTACTGCGGGATGCTGTTGGGCTGGCCCAGCATGGGCTCACCAGTGGCATGGCACAGAAGTATCATGCATGGTGCCATATGGACCCCACAGCCCAAGCTGCAGGGTACCAAGTGCAGTGCTCCAGACACTAATCTCAGCCACGTGAAAGTAAGATTAGATGATGTTTAATTACTTGTTACTTCTACTAGGTTTGAAGTGATGTAAATCCCAATAAATCACAAGCTTAGTTTAGCAGAAAACAAGAGGTAAAGTAACTGCTTATTTTTTTTAATTAAAGAATTCTTATGAAACAAAACCTTTATCAGTAAAATTATTTTTATTGTTCATACTATAGTCTCTGGCACAATCAAAACAAGATGCTCAACAGTAGTGAGACATGCTATTGTAGTTAAAAAATTATAGGACATGATTTTATAACCCACACTAATGTACATATTCATATTTCACAATACATTTATGGCATACTCACACTTAAGCTGCTTTTGTGTTTACAACCTCATTTGAGTCATGATATTCTTGTAAATATTTTATTGAAATTCTTTAGTTATGATAGCTTTTCTCATATCTTTTAAGAAGTGTTGGTGTCAAACTGTCTAATCTTAGAAATATTTTATCTGTCCTGTCACCCAGTGTCAGAACTTCTCCATGTACAATGGTGCCACCTCTTAAACCTGCATCAGGAGACTTCTATGCCTCTTGCCTGGCTGACATACACAAAGCTTTCTTCTAGACAGGGGATGAATTGTTTTTCCACCAGCTTTGCCTCCCCACAGGCTATGCAGAACTTCCCTGATTGTAGGTGTGCTGTCCCCAGAAAGCTTGCCCAGCTCATGGGAGACATCTGGGATTCAGCCTGAATCCTGCACCTGTCTTTTAAAGGCAGAGAAATTCTCACCTAAGGTGTTGATGGGTTTCCCCATTTTAGTGGGTCAAGTGTTGTTGTGGAAGCTTATTTCCCATTGTAGAGAGCTGGGCTTAGGAAGCTTTCCTGGCTTTTCCATGCAAGACATGTCCCAGCTGATGCTTGGCTGTAGTTTTAAGAAATAATTTTTTTTTTTTTTCCTTTGGGAAGAGGCTGTTGTTTTTGAGTGGATAAAACAGCATTTTTGGCAGGTTTTCTGGCAATGCAGTTTTCCATGACTGGAAGTCAGCCCGTCTGCTGTGCTGACTAAGTCTTTAACTGCTTCTATGCAAAAATGTGTTGCTGCAGAGCATACAGCTTGGTGATCTCATGATTCACTAAAACATGGCTAACACCAAGAGTGTTGTTTTGAGCATGCAGTATTGGATATCCATGTCCAGGCACATCTTAACATGTGTTTTTGTAAACATCTTTGAAGGTCGCACCACTGTTTTTTGCAATCAGAACCCAAACTCTGCCAATAAATGGAGTGACGGGCTGTTCTCATGCTTACAAACAGTTTTCCGAAGATGGTGTGTACCCTGGGTGTACTGCTGTGTGGTCTGGTCAGCTGCTGTTGTGGTATTGTGGGAGTGCATGTCTGCATTTTATTTTCTTTTTCAGTCCTGAAGAAATTATTTTTCCATTTGTTATTTTGCAAGTTGTGTGTGCGCATCTCATTTTCAGTAAGTAATGCAGAAATCTGATTAGTTCATTTATAGAATCATAGAATAGTTTTGACTAGAAGAGACCTTCAAGATCATCAAGTCCAACCTTATTCCTAGCCCTATCAAAAAACACTAAACCATGTCCCTAAGCGCATCTACCCGTCTCTTAAACACTTCCAGAGATGGTAACTTCATCACCTCCCTGAGCAGCACATTCCAATGCCTGAAAACCCTTTCTGTAAACAAATGCTTCCTGATATCCAGCCTGAACCTCCCTGGGTTCAACTTCAGGCCATTTCCTCTTGTTCTGTCACTTGTCACCAGGGAGAACAGACCAACTCCAGCCTCGCTACAACTTCCCTTCAGGTAGCTGTAGAGGGCAATAAGGTCTCCCCTCAGCCTTCTTTTCTCAAGGCTAAACAGCCCCAGATCCTTCAGCCTTTCCTCTTTAGAGACATGCTCCAAACCCTTTACTAAATTTGTAGTCCATCTCTGTACACTCTCCAGCACAGAGGTCCAGACTATGGAAAATTTATTGTTACATAGAGTCACAGAAACTAGAAATCAGCTTGGTGCTTTAGGAAGGCCATTCTAGGAGGCCCTGAGCTCCAGGAAAATGCAAACATGAAGCTGGAGAATGGTTCATCCCTCTTGCCTACAGCTGTCTGGGACGGTGGTCCCCATTTCCCCCATCCTGCTGTTCCTGTTTAGGTGTTTAGATATGTTGTTCCAAGTTCTCATAACATCCCTGGCATCCGCGTGTGCTGGCAAGGGAGAGCAGTTAGTTCTGTAACATCCAAACCAACCAGCAAATCACCATCTGAAGGCTGCTTTCTGTGTCCCTACCCAGTTTCTGGGGTGAGCTACTGGTCTAGGTTCACATACACTGTGTAACTGCTGACTTTTATGAGATAAGCAGTTCAGCACTTGCACCCCATGTCTCTACCTCACCCATGCTCCTTGGTAAAGAACAGGAATGAACCATTACATTCAAAACTTAAAAATTGGGAACACTCTGAGGTGTATCATCAGCTAGAGAAAAATCCCATCATTACACTTCTACTACAGCATCCACCTTATTTGTGTCCCCGACTCAAATGCATTAAACTTAATTATACAGTAGTATAAATCCAGGACAGATTTAACATATTGGGTTAAGAAAAGCTTTAATAAACCCCCACTCCTTCATTAATAATTGAAGTGGCGCTTGTGCTGGCAACAGAGGAAAGTGAAGTGAAGTGAAGTGAAGTGAAGTGAAGTGAAGTGAAGTGAAGTGAAGTGAAGTGAAGTGAAGTGAAGCCTGTCTGTGGGACATGGGACACAGTGCAAATAAGCAATTTTAAACTGCTTTAATAAACACATACAAATCATGAATTTATTGTTGTTTAATCCAGAACATGGAGTCAACAGATAGAAAAACCCATTAGGTTATCTATTGTATGTCCCTGGCAGTGCAGGACTGCTGCAAGCAGAGTGCTTCTGTTGAATCAGTCTAGTTCTCCACACCCCATGCAATGGGACACCCACTTCCCACTGTGTCTTCCTATATAAAGACTTTGCTTTTTCCCCTCCACAACGGGCAGTTTAAATTTATGTTATGATATCACCCACTGCTCCTAATTGCATCCTTTTTGTTGAAGGAGGTAACTCCCCTTGGTGTTCAGACCCTTCAAATATTGATAAGAAAATCACTGTGTCTCTTTTCTTTTTCAGATCACTTAAACCCAGTTCTATGCATATTCAGCCTTTTAAATTTTTCTTCTACAGCCCCCATGTCATTTTTGCTGCTCTGCTCTTATGATTTCTCACTGTGTATACATCTTAACGTTTCAGCTTTGATGGGAATACAGCAGTCAGGACAGGTTTGCCAAGCCTTTGCATCCGAAGTGGAGGATAATTAATTCTATTGTTCTTCCCTTTTACAATTGAAAATAGACAATTTGCTTTTGCTTGGACTGTCTTCCCACCACCTTCTGGCTGGAACAGATTGTCCCCTCCAGTGCAATTTTAGCCACATTGAGTCCCTGAAATAGTGTTTGCAGCTTTTTCCCTTAAAAAAGGGGGGAAAACAGGAAAAAAAGAGGAAGAAAATTAGAAGCTTTTGCGCTTCCCATCTCACAGATTTTTCATTTCAACACTAACTCTATCAGTGCTAAAAATGTTTGGGAAAAGTGAGGCATGGGAGGAGGCTGGTGACAGGTGAAGGGAATAAAACAAGGCAAATGGTTTGGAGAACCATTGAGCATCAGTGGGAAAAAGGCATTTTTAAGCAGGATAACTGCAGAGGGTAGAGCGTGAATTAGATTGGAAGGTTGAACTGGGGAAGCCAAGTAGGCAGGACGAGATGTGGCAGTGGTGGCTGATGGGATAGAGGGATAGTCGGGGAGAGGGAAGTGGTGCAGTACTGCTGCCAGCCAAGTTTATGGCCTTCTAGATGTGTAGGGTGTGAAAAGCAGACTTCATGGTGCAGCAGTTAGCAGGGGAAGGCTGGATTTGTAACCTCAGAAAAAAGAAAATTCTCTAGGAAAACCTTCTGTACTGACAGTATGTCCTGATAGAGGATGATGTGGCATGGTAAGATGGGGCAGAGTGAACAGACATGAAGATGGAAAAGTCTTCCACCACCATGTGTTTGATATAGCAGGGCACTGTAACAAAGATTGGCAGAGGTAAGGCCTTTAATAACAAAACTCACCTCAAGGGAGCAAGAGTACTCCAAATTTTAAGAGGATTTCTATTGAAGGATTCCTCTTTTAGTTTATAGAACTAAAAGGGAATATTCTGCGATTGTAGAAACATTCTTTCAGAGAAGCAGCCCAGGGATGTGCATCTAATGCAGTAGGAGTAGTGAAAACAACCTCATCTTCAATGATCTTGCCGGTTCTTCCAGGATGATGGATATTCCAAATAATATTCACTGCTTCAATTAGCATAAGAAAGCCTTATATATCAGCTGGTTTGGGTTTTAGCTCCATGATGCTTCATGATCACAGTAATTTCCCAGGAGGTGACAGCCAGAGAAGCATCAAGCAACCTACTGGGATTTGCAAGCAACCCACTGGAACACATTAGCATGTAAAAATAATGATTGTTTTGCTTTTTTCTGTTTCCGAGCAATTTTTACACATCTCTTTATCTGCCCTCTTACCCATAGGTTTTTAGCCACATTTCTGCTTTTTTTTCTTCTTTAAATGTGCAATCCATTTTCCTGCTGGAAATTGGCTCCAGCAACCAAGTATTTAAGTGTTAAGCAAGCTTGACCCTTCCTATTTTAAGTCTTTGGCACTGTCACACCAGGGTGAAAAGTGAATATAATTTCTCAAAGCATAATGACAGAATTTCCCAAACATTAAGTGAGGCTGAGGTAGGAAGTTCCTTTTTTGATTACTTAATGGCCTATATTTTTTAGTCATAGTGCTGTCACCATTCCTTGTTCCAGCTGCATGTGCCTGGGCAGGGTTTTGGACAGCAGAAGGCTTCTCATTTTGCAAGATGCTTTGTGTTCACAGTCCAGCTGGAGGTTCCAGGGTATATGGAAGGGCATTTTCATATAGGTTAACTGCATGCGTGCTTGAGAACAGGAGCAAGGGATTGGGCAGTTCCCCAGTGTGAAGCAATTCAGCAAAGTCAAGGGTCTGTGAGTGATTGCTGTGAATCAGCAAATATCCTCCTTCCTGTTCCGGGCAGGAAAATATTTGTAGGTGCTTACTCTGTCCTATATGTACAAATAAATGAGCAAAAGAAAGCCAGACTGCCCTGAAAGTTAACTCTAACTGCTTGTTCATATCCCAGTACCTCAAGAAATGTTGAATTGTTCTTGCCTTGTGGGAAGAAAAATTAACCTGTGCTTGGGCAGACTTACAGGGCAGATTTTGCCCAAGGGGTGCCTGGCCAGTGACATGTTCTTATCTGTATTTGATGCACCCGCTGATCTCAGACCTATCAGTATGTTTTATAAGTTAGTGAATGTGGTTTTCTTGCAGAAGTCTTTGTATTTGCCCATCCTAACTTTGACTTTGTCATTCATTCACTTGCTGTGCTGGTTTTCTGACTGCATGTACTCCTTGCCACAGAAGGGTTTTGAGAAATTGCTTCTGAAAACTGATCTGAAATTGCAGGGAGTCCCACATCTCTGCTTCCCAGATTTCTTTACAAAATATTATATTGGATCTGGTAACATACTTTACAAGCCACACTGGAACAGCTTAATAGTTTTAGTCTTAAATAATTTTTTTTTAAATCCCCTTTTGATTTGAAAAAAAAAAATCTCTTTTCTCACTTAAGATGAGGAGTAAATATGTCTCCAGTGGTAACTGGTCAAGTTATAGAGATCTGACAGTAACAGAGAACATTTTTCTGCCTAAAATTTTATTTAGGAGATAATCACTTTAACTGGTGTTTGCTTTTGAGAATTTAAAAAATCCCAGTCTCTTCATTCTAGCATAGCCTGATCTGAAGGATGGCAGATCAGCAGACAGAAGTCAGACTAGGAAGAGGCAAGATCTGTTTTGACTGCAGCATTTTTGGAAAGAGAGGTGCCACCTCATACTCTCCTCATAGTGGTGTTAGCCAAGCAGTGGCCCACCCCTGGAAGCCATATAGGGATGACAATGCTGCTGTTGAAGAAGCATAGAGGAGGCCACAAAACATTGAGAAACAGCAGAGATGAAGCACCAAACATACCCTGAGAGAGGACAGGCTGAGGGAATGCAATCTGAGGAGGACTCACTCTAAGAGGAGAGGTACTGACTAGCTTATCATTGATGGATATTTGACACGAAGGCACAGAGAGGCATTTTTTTGGCTAAGCAAATCAAGTATAGAGCAGCTGGGAATGAAGGGCGTAGACAGGACTGTTTTATTTTCCATCTGTGTAAAAGGCTGATCCTCCAAAGCCTCTTCTTATTGAAAGTGAAAGCAGGGTGGGAATCATGTATAGATTTGAGGGCTGGTAGAGTTTTTTCACCCTAGTTTCACTGAAATAGTTGGGGGATCTGTGTTCGATTTCCACTCCTACCTGGTGAAGCAGTGTAGAGTGAAGATGGGGTATCCTCAGCAGACATACTACTGTGGTGTTACTGTACAATTAAAACAGAACATACCAGGACTCAAAAAAAGCAACAAGTAAGTGTAGGGGCTTTACTCAACAGTAAAGATTCAATTTAGTTGATTAGTAGTGGAGGTATACAAGAAAGGCTGATAAAGACAGGAAGTATTTGTAGAATTCTACACAAAAGAAATGGAAGTAGCAGATTCTAAGCAAGGTAAAGAGTGGAACAGAAATAAGTTGAAGCCAAGAGACAATTTTTCTTTCCACCATCTTACCTCCTTCCCTTTCTGGAGAAAACCACCACAGGGAACCTCATGAATGAGAATTTTGGAAAATACACAGGTGACAGCTAATGTTTTGTACTGAACTAGACTCAATGTCTGGAGAGGTTTGTTTTTTATTTCATTTCTATCTGTGACAGTCTAGAAGATGGCAACTGTGGGAGAACTAGGCTGGTCCGAGGGATCAGAATGTAAGCTTGATGTTGACCTTGAGCAGATAACTGTGCACCCTTGAAGAGGCTAGAAAGTCCCAAGAAGAGCTTCCAGATGGCAATTAGAGAAAGCTTATAGAAGTTACAGCAGAAAGAAAGAAGTATCCAAGTATGAAGTAATGGTCTCTGTTTGAACCAATCATATATGTACACACATTCTTAAGAAAGATATAAAAAAAGGTTTGTTAGTACAATAAAAGGGGCTTTTTAGCTCTTGGCTTTGAAGCTTTTTGATCACATTTCTGTGTGTGTCGTGTCTGTCTCTACAATGACACCTGGCGACAGGCAAACAAACCCCTAAATCCTGATGCAGTTGTTACTTGTACAGTCACAGTGAAACTTGTTCAGAACAATATTGGTCTGAGGAAGCATAGAGAATACCAATGCCTAACCTTTCTTCTTCCATCAAAATCAGATTACATTCTGAATTAAAAATAAATGTACCAGTTACAGTACAGTTTATAAAAAATGCAGTACGATCAATGTAATGTCATACTGGTTTGGTACTGTACATGCCTAAATCATCTGTATTTTGTGCAACTCCATATCCTTATTTTCAGATTAAGTTCTTCACAGTTTATAGCATTTCCAGCTAAAAAATCATCCTAACACTGCTATTGCCAAATGACTTTGGTGATGTTACACATTTCATATTAAGCTAAATTAGCAGTAGGAGCAATGCATTGAAGTTACAGTACATATCGTCTTCACAGAGTGGGAAATTGATTGATTGAAACAATTCCTTATTTAGACACAGTGGGCAGCTCATAATCTCTTCAGGGCTTTGCACGTGGGAAACATGCAAAGGAATTTAGGACTGAAAAAGGCTGACCATACCCTCATACAGCGTATAATGGCATTGCCAGTGAAGCATGCAGTTCTGATTTGAATGGGTAAGGAGACATATAAGACTCAATGCATTAATCATAGCAGGTTCACTTGCTAACATGGACAGAGAGAGAACAGTGTGGTGCTGTGATACAGACTTCACAGTATCTTGGTAAATTCGCTGCTTGGCCATAGCTCTTTGGACTTCAGCAGAAGTAGCCTTCTGAAATTGCACAAGATCGTCTCTTGACCTTAAATGATAATCAGTTACATAGTTAGTCACTGACATAAGATATCTACTAGAACTGTTTGGAAAAGAAAGCATTCTTTAGAAAAATATTGAAATTTTGTTGGGGAAAGGAATACATATTTGATTCAGAACAAGAAAGTTTTTTCCTCAGCTTCTGAAAGTGTTTGAAAGAGAACAAAGCTTTCTGCAGAAAGGTTTTGTTTAATAAACCACCTAATTTTCCCATTTCTGCAAAGTGTGAATGGAAAACACTGGATGAGTCCCAGTGCTTGGGAGTGGATGATCTTGTCAGACTTCCGTATGAGCAGAACCACAAAGTCCCTTTTCTCCAGGGACTTTACTCAGGAACAGGCAATGAGAAGATCAGAGCTGAGGACTTCAGAGGCTACAGCACACACATATTTCCACCCATGACAGCAGACAGCATTTACCTTCATAAATTTGTTTTTGTGCATGTGGCTTAAAACAGCATTTACCTCTTTTTTCTTTTTCTTACCTCTGAAGCCATTTCATTTGTGTACTTTCACATCTAGACTGATTCTTGTTTTAGAGGCAAGGCTTTATAATTGTAATCCTCAGGGGCTCAGGACTTCACAATAGGTATAAAAATATTTTTGTTCACCATTTTAATACTATGCCAAATGCTGCTAAGCAATTAAGGCAATACATCTATGAAAATTGAATGTATAATTCCTGTTGGGAATATAAATATGAGAAAATTAAATGTCAACATCTACCTTGGTGTTTACAAGAGCAGCCATAGAATGTGAATTCATTGCCTTACCTGAATTCCAATTTTGCATATATTGCTGTGAGAGAGACTTTTTTTCTTGTCCTCAAATGAGTTCAGATGCATAATCTCTTTGGTATCACTGAATGTTCCACTTGTGAGGGACTTTGATGCTGTTTACTGCTGATCCTGTAGAAGCAGGTGCAAAAACTAATTGCTTGCTTTTAAGAGAAGCACATTGGCAAAGACAGGGTCTCTGACATGTGAGAGTCGATGACCATTCCAACCTCTGGCACTGGGCAGCCTGGGCCATACCATTTTGCCTCTTTGTGTTCTGTTTCTTTTCGTACTATTTCTTGTGTCATTGAACTTTGAAACTTCTGGAGGCAAGAACTGTGTCCTATTCTACTCCTATACCATCCACAGTGCCATCAGTGGACCACACGCTCAGTCCCAAACTGAGCTAAAGCGACATTGCACATAAACACAAACACTAATAATACACACTGCCCACTCCTGCCTGCTCATGCATTGGGAAGGAAAGAGGAGGGGAAGTGGGAGCATTTTTTGCATTAAGGCACCATATAGAAGCTCCTACTGTTTGGAACACAGATCGTGATAGATATGTTCTTCCTTAATGACCCAAGAATTCACTGCAAATAAAAAAGATAAAGAAAAACCCTGATATTTCAGAGGAGACTATTCTGGTTGTCCCTTACAGTTTTACTGATTTTTGCTTTATTTAGCACAGCAAAGGGGACTTGACAGCACATCTGTGAACATAACTTTTGCCTCTTCTAGCAGCCTATGCTCAGGTGGACCAAATGCCACAGTTGCGTGATGAAGCTGACAAGAATTTTTCCTCACCAAATGTGAATCTTTCCCCCTTTTTTTTTCTTTTTGACCATTGAAGATACAAACTGATGATCAAGTTGGTGTCAGCTTAATTAACATTTATATAATTTAAAAGTGTGTTAAGAAGGGAAGATTTTCATTTTAACATTTCATTTCCTTACATTTTTGTTGCTAAAATAAAAAAACTGCCGTGGACACCACTGTCTCAGACTGACAACCTCAGAGAGAAATAACCTTGCTTCTGATGGTAGCTGAAATCAAAGAAGGAAAAGCATCTGTGAAGCCAAGACAATAACCCTGCTTCCTTGAGTTTCAGAAAAGTTGATTCATTCAAATCCAATTAAAAGAATAACTCTGTGAATTAATTAAATTGCCATTCCACTGAAGCTGAGGCTTAAATAATTTGCTGCATTTGACAGAAAAGCAAAATAACTTTTATTTAAAAAAGGTTGAACTGAAGCAGAGCTTCTGCTTTTGAGAAAAGCTGTGAATTAAGTGCACAGCTCAGATTAAATAGTAAACTTGACTATTTCCCTGTAGTTTCTTGATGGACTCATCTGTACTTGCAAGTACTTTCATGATTACCTTACACATTACCTAAAGTGATGAAGGGCTTCTGTATTGCTTCTGCAATGCACGGAATTAACTTCCTTCCCCATGCACAGTGTTATGAAACTTGGGGACACCTCAGTTTTGGATCTCTCTTCACTAATGTGTATTGCTTCTCTTCAGAGATGATAAGTTCTGGGTTTGCTGATGACTGTCCCTGTTCCTAGGCATAAGGTGTCCTTTGAAGGCTACCAACAGGAAGGTACTATAGGAATTTCACACCGAGATAAAAGAGATACTCTCTTAAGTTTTAATATGCTTCTACTAGAAACTAGCAAACACTTTATAAGCAGACATTTGAAACCTCTGTCAGGAGATGATAATTAATAGAGGCACTCCTGTGCACCAATATGTTGTTCCGTGTTTAAAGAACTATACTATAATTAGCTGTTCTCAACACAGTTTAGAGCTTTAAGTGTTGGTGAAAACAAAAATAGTTCTTACCTACTTTATGTTGATTCACAATTTGCATACTGCTGGGCAATTGCAGTGCCCCTTAAAGTTAAGAGCGCACTTACTGTGCATCCAATCCTTTCATAATTTTTGCAACATTAACTTTTGACAGTTGTTTAGACAATATCTGGGCTGTTATGGATACTCCCTGAATCATATGCAGTCAGATCAAAGGTCATATGACCAAGGTACTGATGTTTTATTAGTGAAATCAAAGAGTATATGGGGGGTTGGGGTGACCTGGTTGGGTTTTTTTTTGTTTTTTTCCTTGGTTTTGGGTTTGTTTTTCATTTTTTGGGTTATTTTTTTCCACAAAACCCCTCCTTTTCAAATACATTTTACAAAATAACCTGCATAGCTATATGGAATATGACTGAGAATAGTATTTGAGAGTGGAGAGGTTTGGTAAAGCTGGGAAACTGCAGTGACAACAAAAGAAATGTTTCCTTATCTGATCACTAAGTATCTTTTGCATAAAGGAAAAATAAAATAACTGGAGTCTAATAAAAAGGCTGGACTAGAATTTAATTCAAAAGAATCTCTTCAAACATTGAATTTTGTGAAGCATTGCAAATTTAATCTGACATTTCCTAGTTGCATATCAAATTAGTACCCTACATTCTGTGTATAGTACTATGTATCTATTACATACAGCATATTTGTGCATACTTCATGTATGTATGAAGTACCCACCTGGACACATTCCTATGTGACCTGGTCTAGGTGGTCCTGCTCTGGCAGGGGGGTTGGAATAGATGATCTTTTGAGGTCCCT
>WUAM01000431.1:100174783-100186357 GCA_024336885.1 Actenoides hombroni | reverse complement strand
AAGCCAGGTAATAGACAGCCCTGCCAGAGCGCATGTGATACTGGACCTAATGGTCACACCAATGTAAGTGGGCTAATTGGTGATGTCAAGATTGGAGGCAGCCTGGGCTGAAGTGATCACACATTGGTGGAGTTCACAGACCTAAGGGATATGGGTCCAGCAAAGAGTAAAGTCAAGACCTTGAATTTTAGGGAAGCATACTTCCAGCTCTTTAAGGGGTTAGTCAACAGGAGCCCCTGGGAAATGGGGATGCCATCCAGAGAGACCTGGACAAGATTGAGAATTGGGCCCATGTGAACCTCATGAGGTTTATCAAGGCCAAGTGCAAGGTCTTTCACCTGGATCAGGGCAATCCTCAGTGTCAATACAGGCTGGGGGATGATGTGATTGAGAGTAGTCCTGTGGAGAAGGACTTGGTGATACTTGAGGATGAAAAGCTGGACATAAGACAACCACATGCACTTGCAGTTCAGGAGGCCAACCATATCCTGGGCTGCATCAAAAGCAGTGTGGCCAGCAGGTCAAGGGAGACTATTCTGCCCCTCTACTCCACTCTCACGAAACCCCACCTGGGGTACTGTATCCAGCTCTGGAGCACAAGAAGGACATGGACCTGTTGGAGCAGGTCCAGAAGAGGGCCACAGAATTGATCAGAGGGCTGGAACACCTCTCCTGTTAGAAAAGACTGAGAGAGCTGGCGTTGTTCTGCCTAGAGAAGAGAAGGCTCCAGGGAGACCTCATTGCTGCCTTTCAGTACTTAAAAGGAGCCTGTCAGAAAGATGGGGACAATTTTTTATAATGGCCTATTGCAACAGGACAAGAGGTAACATTAATAAACTAAAAGAGGGTAGATTTAGACTAACAACAAACTCTCACCTGAACAAGTTGAGGTCTCAAATATTATGTGAGGAAGCAGCCCTGTGGCTGGGATTAATATGTGTTTTGTGGTTAGAACAAGGAACAAATTACACTAGTCTGCCTTTCAGATCTTCCCATGAAAATGAAAGGATACCTCACAAAGAAGTGAAGCAACACCCCTCTTAGCAGGGAATAAAAGGGCTTGGGTACACTGGTAAGTGTGCACCCACCACTGAAGATCCAAGGAACAGACCAGGCGAGATGTCACTGGAACCGTGAGTGGTGATCGAAACTTTATCTACTCTCTCTCTATATATCTCTCTGGACGGTACTCTGAGCAACCTGATCTAGTTAGAGATGTCCCTGCTCACTGCAGAGGGGCTGGACTAGATGACTTTTAAAAGTCCCTTCCAACCTAAACTATTTTATGATTCTGTGATTATTATCTTCAACATTCAGATGCTTATAGAAATCAAAGTAAGGCTGCCACTGTTTTCTCACTTTTTTCGCTGAAAATAACCATGACATTAGTTAGTGAAAAAAAAGAAAAAGAAAAAAAAGGGAAAGAGATAGCATTGTCTACACATAATTCTTTCACATTACTGAGAAAGAAAATTATTTAGTATTTTTCCCTTCAAGAAGTAATTAGTCTTACAGTAATGGGAAGAATTTAACTACAATTTTCTTGCATATACGATCATAAAAGCAGGGAAAAAACTCCAAAACTCCATAATTTTGCTTTGATATTATGTTGTGTTAGAATTTGCATATTGGCAATATTTCATGTGTCATTTAAGTGCATTAAGAGAGCAGTTACGATTTTTGTCATGACTATACTCTCCCTATGCCAGTCACAGCTGCTAAGCAATATCTTATGCATCAGAAGAGCACAGGAGGAGAGTTTTGTGTTTGCGATTTAGTAGCTCTAAATTCTGACTTGAGTAGCAGGGAAACTAACTCCTTGTAACTGTAGGACATGACTGATCACTTACTGTTTTCAGGTGTTGAACTGCCATTGAACTAAAACTCTTTGATACTTTGGATTCATTCATCTTGGTAACTACTGATGTGGACTTTCATGAAGACATAGGTTGGCTCCTACGGTATATGAGTTTGGGTTTCCATAGCCTGCTGCTAAGTTTCCTAGGAGGCTGCAAAATTTCTGACCAGTGTTGCCAGAAGGTGTAAGTAGAGGTGGACAAAAAAAGCCCTCTTGATGAAGCTAGTTGGGGTGGCTGGGATATCATGTTCAGAACTTTGTATTTCTCCCGGTAGGAACTGCATATATGAAAGACTAAATGTTCCATGTGTTGCATTCACACATATCTCCTTGAACAGAATATAAGCCAACCTTTATAGTTTATATTGTATTGTTTTTCACTCCACTTTGCCCTGGATTATTTCTACACAAATTCTGCAAATCCAAAAAAATATAATTAGTAAATTTGAAGGTCCTTATATGAGAATAGTGGCATAATAACATTAAAAATTCTCGTATGAAGATGAGAAAGTTTGTAGGCATGGTAGGTTAGAGCAGTAGTATATTACCATAAGCTTAGAGTCAAATATTTAGCAAGTATCAAATAATACCTGTAAACTGAGAATATAATATTACTTGAGAATCTGGGATCAGTTTTCAGTTTGGAGTCCTAATTCTTTATCAGTTCAGTAAACTAATTAATTTTTCAGATAAGCCAACCCACACTGGACTGAATAATACTATTTCTTGACATTTAAAAAAAAAAATAATAAAAATTCACGTTCCTATAAAAGACATACCATACGGTATGTCTTCATAACTGTTGTTGCAGTAAAGACTTCCTGGAAAGCTCATTCTCAAAACCTTCCAGGATTTTGAGTAGTGTTCTCCAAGGCATGAGACAATAATTTTCTAAGGCAGAAAACAAGAAGTTTTAGCATTGGGAAGGCAAGGTGGCAACCCGCTGATGCCTTTGGGCTAGGACAGAATATTTTACTTTCATCAAACACAATGGGACTAATTAACTCTTGAATTTGTAATGGTTTATTTAACTGTTATTTAATAGCTAATATTGGAAAATGAAGCTGAATTCACTATGATATTATTTGGTGGTTTCTAAGGGTAGCTCTTTTTTGTATTTCAGAGTTTACTGCAACCCACACTTGGAAACATTTTGAAATATATTTGTCTTTAAAAGGTTACTTTTAAAATTTGTCTTTCTGAAATGTGTATTTCAAGAGTCAAGGGTTCTGTAAAAAGGCACTTCATCATTAATACAGTCTAATGATATTTTGCCATTCATTAAGTTTTAGGCAGTACAGAGTTAATCCTTCTGACCACTGATCCTGCCTTCTGGCAACTTCTAAGTTATTAAAAGGCACATGCATGGCTTTTAGAGGCTATCTAATATCTAAGTTTGAAGTATTTGGCATGGCTCTGACCTGGAATTTGCATTTTAACCTTGAGTTTGCATTTTTGGGCATGACAGTTATATACAGTATAACTGTCTTTGCTGATCCCTATATTCATTTATACGTTCTTGTGGCAGGTGCAGCCTTCCTGACAGACAAAAACAAGGCAAAAGCACAGTATGCCACAGCAGTTTGGCACCTCAGCTGTTAAGGCACACTTCACGGTGATTAACTGTTGCCTCAGCATCTACCCCCTTAGCCTTTTTTGTCTGGGCTTGCTGCCTCAACTAATTAGTATGACCACAGAGAGCCTTGACAGTCAGATCCTCCCCTCGGATATACCATCCAACTATAGATCCATAGAATGAGTGAGTCTCTGTCAAATGAGTGATGCTCCCTTTCACTCCCCTCACCCCAGCTCTCCTTGGGGTGAGTGATATCTTGGGCACTCCTGTGTGGCAGGTTTCCATTATTTTGTCTCATCTTTCCTTAAGTTTAGGAATTAGTTGTGTAGTTGTGAAAACATAAACATGTATTTTGTCAGAAGGAGTGCTGGGCAGCCTTGGTTGCAATAAGCCGCCATTTTCTGGTAGCTGTTGCTGCCTTTTTTTGTAGGTGTCTCCATGACAATTCTTCATTTTATATTCTTTTGACACATGAATCTTGAAATGATTATGGGCTTCTTATACAGAGTATGAAAGGGATCATTATGCATTCTATCTGATAGAAATTGCTATCAACTTAGCATGCTTTTGCATGTGATAAAAGTGTTTTTTAAGGCCTAAATTGCATTCTTGATACAAAATATGGAAAATATATCATTGATTACCCTGCTCTGTCTTCCACAAAAGTTGTTTTCAACTGTTCCCAATGACTAGATGAAACAATATCTAAATAAATTCAAGACAAGGATGATATTAAGTGCAGGTGATTTCATAGAATCACAGAATGGTAGAGGTTGGAGAGAGACATCTGGAGATCATCGCGTCCAACCCCCCTGCCAATGCAGGAACACCTAGGGCAGGCCACACAGGAACAGATCCAGGCAGGTCTTGAAAGTCTCTAGAGAAGGAGACTCCCCAACCTCTCTGGGCAGCCTGTTCCAGTGCTCTGTTGCTCTCACACTGAAGAAGTTTTTCCTCATGTTGAGGAGGAACTTCCTGTGTTTCACCTTGCTACCATTACCTCTCATCCGGATGGCAGCACAGCCTTCAGGTGTATCAGCCACTCCTCCCAGTTTCTTATCATCAGCAAACTTGCTGAGGGTACACTCTATCCCTTCATCCAGGTCATTGATGAAGATGTTGAATAAGAGCAGACCTCGAACTGACCCCTGGGGAATACCACTGGCTACAGGTTGCCAGTAAGACTCTGCACCACTGATCACAACCCTCTGAGCAATATTGTTCAGCCAGTTCTCAACCCATCTCACTGTCCACTTTTCTAACCCACACTTCCTGAACTTACACATGAGGATGTTATAGGAGACTGTATGAAAAGCCTTTCTGAAGTCAAGGTAAACAACATTCACTGCTCTCCCTGCACCTACCCTTTCAGTCACACCATCATAGCAGGCTGTCAGATATGACCTCCCTTTAGTAAATCCATGCTGGCTACTGTTGATAACCTTCTTTTCTTCCATGTGTTGAGATATGATCTCTAGAATGAGATGCTCCATTGCCTTTCCAGGGTTGCAGGTGAGGCTGACTAGTCTGTAATTATGAGGATCTTCCTTCTTGCTCTTTTTGAAAATTGGAGTGACACTGGCTTTCCTTCAGTCCTCAGGCTTCTCACCTGTTCTCCATGATCTTTCAGAAATGATGGAGAGTGGTAGAGCAACAACAGTTCTTAATGACTTTACTACGTGCATGTACCCAAGTTCTCCTTGGGGAACTTGCTCTGTCAAGGATTCAGAGAACAATGTTCCTGGCTCTCAGAAGTCTCACAAAATAAAACCCAGCTAAAAGAAGAGGGGCAATACCAGACCTGTTCTGCAAGGGAAAAGGCATGATGGAAAGCCTTTTGCTGTGAGACTGTCATCAAGTTAAGCCTCTCATAAAGAATGATTACAGGGTGCTGCTTGTGCTAGAATTCTGTGGCATCTGTGGAGAGGGAGGCAGAAAAGCCTTCTCAGGCCATTTTGAGTATCTTCCCCAGGCCCAACACACAACATCGGGCTCTCTCCTCAGCAGTTAGATGAAAGGTGTTTCCTAACACCTTTAGATGAACTAAAATTTTCAGTCCAAGATCAGGCCCTTTCTTTTATTTATTTTTATTCCTGATAAATACATATATGTGTCTTACATATATATATATACTAGGTGTGTGCTAATATATAGAGGGGGGGAGAAGAATTAAAATTATCCTATTAGTTGTTTTTATCTATTGCCTACAACAGAAGTTGTTCCTTTCTCCTCTCCTTGCTGCAGTTCTGTGGTCATTACAGTGTCTACAGTAATAATATGATAGTGTTACTGGCAAATGTTTACAGCTCCATTGCCGTAAACAAGGAATAAAAGATTGTTGCACAGAAAAACAGGTGATTTTGTGGACAGCTAGTTGAAATGAATATACAATTTTCCCAACCATGTGCTAACAAAATGTGCTAGCACACATGTTTAGGAGCCATCTTCAATTGACATTAGTTTGCTTTTATGCCTGTGCATTTCACACTCCATTAACTGTCAGGATATTGTATGGAATCTGTCAACATAAAACCTCCTGTTTTTCCCCATATGCAATGAAAAGAGAACAAGAACATGTTACAGAGAGAAATAAATAAATAAATAAATAGGTTTTCTTAAAAAAATTGTTGATTCTAGATACAATATTTCTAATTGAGAAACTGGAAGTGAAAAAGTTACTTCTGGCAATAAAGAAAAACAGACTAAAATAGACAACTTTATGAAATAGATATCTAAGAACAAAAGAAGTAACTAGCCCACTGAAACAATCCACTCAAAACTGGAAGAGCTAGTCTGAGTGTGATCATGAGTGAGCAGTAGGTGATCAGGAGATGCAAAACATGGTTTCTCAAGAACAGGATCTGTCAGAACACAACAGATATGACAGCAGCTGTGCTATCTGGATGTTAGTGATGGACTTGGCAGTGCTGGGTTAACAGTTGGACTCAAAGGTCTTTTCCAACCTAAACAATTCTTTGATTCTGGTGACAACAACAGCAGTTCCGTGTCATTTCCTTCTGCCCATAGAAGATTTTCATGTTGTCTTCATTTTTTATTGAATTGCTCCGTACACAATTTTTGTATACATATATTTTTTATGATCTAGTCTTTTGTCAGGTGTCAAACTTTCAGTAATGCTTATGATTTCCTAAAAAAGTCAATGTTGTGGGGTTTTTTTCAAAAAAGGGAGGTAGGACAAATTAAGATATTGTTTTCCCTCAATTAAAACAGAAATTCATGTGAATTTTATGTCTCTGAATAATGTCCCACTTCCACTTTTACCTGCTTTTTCATGTCACGCTTTTAAATAAGAATGGCATTCTTCACCCACAAATATGTTGTTGTGTCTATTTTATCTTACTTTTAAGTGAGGTTTTAAATCTCAATACATATATATTCTAATTTTGAGAGGGTTGTAAAAAGTCTCCAGCTATTGAGACAAGTAAAAGTCACCAAAAGTATGTCTCCATCTTCCCACAATTTATCATTTTTAAAGAACTTTAAAGTTTCAGTGGGGAACTCTCAACCATTCTGTAGGAACTTTTCATAGCAGAAAACTGTTTTAAGATTCCTTCAATCACAAGACATGTAAAGAGCCATGGTGTGGGCTACTCTACCCCACTGCTTCAGACTGACAGAATTGAGGGTCTTCAGGAGTTTTGAAACCTGGAAGATACAGAAAAAAAAAATGTCAAAATTGTTGCTATACAGCCTCCAAGTTTATCTATTGATTTATCTTTTCAATGCTTTGCTGTATTGTATAGACAATTAGCAAGAAATTGTTCATTGTCATTCTCCATTTTTTTGTGGGTAGAAAGGTGTATCCCCAAGTCATCATTAACATTACAGTGATATGTTGTCACAAATTGCCAAATTCAAGCTAGTTGACTGCAGTACATACTTTACATTTGCAAGCATATCTTACAGAGTTTTATTGATGTCTTGAAAATAGTGGATTATTCCCCTTCTGACCATGCAGTAACAGCTTCTCAGAAACACTTTTGTACCTCCATGGCTTGCATCATTGGTGGCCACACAAAAAGTCTGTCATTTTCTACATTGGCTTTGAAATCTTTCTTAATTGAAAGGCAAGACAATGTTTTGTGAATGATATCTGCAGCTGTTGTCTTAAGATAAAACATTTTAGCTATTGGAAATCTTGGAATACCACTGTTCATGTAATATATGGTAGAGTTCTGTAATGGCCATTTTATTTTCTTAGGAAGAAATGTTTCAAAGGTTTTCTTTTGTCTCATGTTAAGAATTATTATGATCATTTACGTGCTTACAAGAAACTGAGAAAATGTGTCTCTGTAAAGTACAGTAAGTCCTATAGGAACTATTGTTTTCTCTACTGAACCATGAAAAGTAATTTCCGTACTCATTCCAGGAATGCTCATTCCTCTGTTTCATCTTAAGGACCATGTCTTTGTTGATAAAATGCTATTATCATGATATCTACTATATCATCAGCCACATGAAGTAGTATTATCATCAGCTACTTCTAAATCAATAATGCGCAGATTCCTGCTTGGATATAATCAGTCACTCCAGCCCCCAAAGTGTTGAACTCATAAACACTTTTCGTGATGCAGCCAATAGTTAGCTCTGCTTTTGATAAACATTTTTGATAAAGTCCTCTTCAGATATGAAAATGTTCCATGTGTAGTATAATTCCAGCTGCAGTTCTTTGGGTTTTTTGCTTTGCTATGGCAGGTGGAATAATTGTTGTAAACAATTTATAATGAAATTTACATCCTTTGGTTTTAAGTATGCCCTGTGGATATAAATTGGTGTCTGAGATCCTGCACACAGGCCCCCCCCTCCACATCAATGAAAGCCATCTAAAGGACAAAACAGTTTCACTCCAGCTGTATCAGGTCCCTGTGGTGCAATACTTTCCTCAGCTCTTCCCAACTCCTTGATGGGTTTCCTGATTTGCCAGCAAGATTCTGAGACAGTTTCTCACATTTATCTTCTTCATGGCATCTTCCACTCCAGTTCTCTCTGAAATCCTTTTTCTTGAGGTCGAAAGTGAAGAGACCTAATCTCTTTTCCGAGCTCCAGGCTTGTCATCAGCCAAGGACAGGCTGACAGTGTACAGAGCCCAGTGGGGCTGGAGTCCTTCTCTCCACATAAGCTGAAGAATTTGAGTGAAAATATATGGAAACTTCTGGTAAGACATCTGCCAAGGACCTCTAGCTTCTACGAGAGGGCTTTTTCCCAAGTTCAGAGCTCTGGCTTGCACAAGCTACATACTGAATCTTTGCATTGAAATACACTAGAATCTATATAGGACAACCATTGCTCCTATATAAGCATTCATTGACTTGGCTAGAAGTTTCTCACTTGCGTGCAATCTGCCTGTGCTGTAAGTGAATGGTTGTTATATATATAAATGTCACACAGTGTTCAAAAGGTTCTCAAACATGGAGTCTTGTCTGATTTTTCAATTTCAAGTGTGTATTTAGAGCAGTATTAGAACAACACAGATTTCCATTTTGGAGGCTGTGTGGTTATTTTAATGAAAAAGCTGTGCTTCCTGATGTCAAATTCTGTTCCAAAACCAGTAATCAGTAGTTACGTGACTCTGTCTGGGTCTGTCCAGGTTTCATTGATGATTGACTCCATCCTCCTTTCATCCATGCAAGAAAGAAAAGGGGAAAAAAAAATCCCTTAAAATAAGGAGTTACTAGCATTCTTACAATTGCCTGTAATAACCTTCTATCTGCCTTTACAATGTTAACAGTTGTAGAAGGCTGCAGTGGTACTCAGCTGTAGATGAATTCGGGTTTTTGTATGCTCTGAAGCTAAATTATACAGCTCAAGTTAATTGTTCATCAGAACTCAGCAGTGTCTGAGATCCTGCAACATCACCATCAGAATGCCTTATACTTGGGAGAAAATACTAGGGGAGCTATATGTTTGTATCTGGTCTATGTGCTGACTATATAGAAACTTTACTACCTGCAAATATTTGAATATTATAAGCAGCAAACTGGTGAAGGTGTTTAAAAAAAGACATGCCAAGTAACAAAGGCATGGAATTATAAGACAGAAATGTGATTGTTGAGTTGTTTTGGGTGGTTTTCTTTGGAAGAAACTATTTTTGTCAGGCATAAATTTACATTGATAAAATATGTGAGAGGGGAGTAATCTCACAATATAAATTCTGTTATCTCATCACTTAAGGTAGCTGCAACAATTCTACATCTGCTAGTAGAGAGAAAAAATGTAATAATAATAACATTTTCATTATAATAGGGGCATTTATTAAATGACACCATAGGTTTTCTGACTGTAATGAATTTTGTAGACAAAATTAAATTAAAAAAACCCCAACAACTCTGTGGCACCATCACAAACAGGTAGTTAGAAAAAAGGTCAGAAAGTAAAAAAAAGATTATCAAATCCATATAGGTTTACCAATATTTCATATATATTGTATGTGGAAAAATACCTGATCAGCACTACAAGGCCACAAAAATGAAGGAAAAAAAATCATATCATGGTTGCATGTTCCATCACTATCCTCTCCCCTCAGCAAGGGATACCATTACACTGTGTGGGATGAAGCAGATCACAATGGGAGAAAAAATAGCACGGAGGAATAGCAGTAGACTGTATCATAATGGATATAGAGAATTAATCATAGTACCAAGATAATTCAGGCAGTTACAAATTTAACTTTTTCCTTTTAAAGAAAAACTTGGCAGAAATCTTTGCCTCCATAACCTTTTTTATCTCCTTCTCAGGAAGAGGTTATCATGTGGGACTTACAGCCTTGTTAACCCAGTGGTCCAGCACTCCAGTTGTTGTATTAGCTGTTGGCCAAAGACTGTCAACCAAGAATAGGGAAAAGCTGCTGGCATTCAATGCCATATCTTTAGAGGCTGGTTAAAGGTGCCTGACCCTCTTGGATGGAGAAGATTTTGCTTTATGTGCCAGGATCTGATGGGACTATGTATACGTGTAAGGAAAAGTATGGCCAGATCAGCCAGACCTGGCTCAATCTCCCATTCTCTCATGGGTGCTGCTTGTCAGTGAAATAAATAAATGTGTAAATCCCCTTCCCTCTTTTTAAACTTGTTTTGACACTTTGCTGGAAATATATTTTCTTGATGGTTTCAAGCTTTAGTAGGGAGCTTGTGGTTTTTAAGTTTCTAACTCAGCCAAGTTAAATGGAACTTGATGGGACAAAGTATTTCTTTAGCCTGAGGGCTTTCTCCCTGCTGAATTTTGAAGACTTTTTCTGCAAAATGCAGGGATGAATTAGAGCAGCTCTGAAAGCAACAACAGTCTAGCTAGAATGGGATGTGTTAGCCTCTCTTATAAAGGGCATTACCCACCCACTTGCAAAGGGACCTGTGGTCATTTTAAGGGCCTCCTGTGGTCTATAGGCATTGCTGTGCAACCTCATACATGAGATACCAAAGTGAAAGACCACTTACCAGTGACAGGAAAACCTGTGTTCCCAGTCTCTGTACTCACCTCACAGAAGTTGTGTCACACACCAGAAAAGGATATCAGCTGTATCGGCCACAAAGAAAGCAAGGAGATATTTTAGTGCCTGGTGGTTAGGGACAGAGGCAAGGTGGGCTTTTTGACTCATTTTAGAATAAAAATAAAATCATCTTTACTTCATCAAGTGTTAATACACAATAGATTTGTTCCACATATATTTTAGCTTCTGCTACATGTGTAGAGTGAGTCATTTCACATGAGTAGTGTGTCTGAACACTTTAGGTTCTCATTCCAGTCAATGGAGAGAAATAGACACTTTTAGGGTACAGTACATCTTATAATGCATCTGCATACACTACAGTGAGATGAATCACACCACAGGAATGCTGATTCTCTCTTTAACTATGAAGAAGAAAGTTGCTTTGAGATAGTCATCTACAAATTAATCATCAACACTACGGTCAGAGAACTTCCCCCAGGGTGTGAACAACTATGAATTAAGTTGAAGAGCTTGCTGAGAATGTCCCTCAGCTTTATTCTAGGTGGCTTCTGATGTCCATGGCCTGAAGGGAGCAAATCTGCCTGGCCCCTATGGAGATAGGTGTTGGGGTTTTGGGAGTTCTTTTGTTTTCCTGGGGAATTTTTCCATACTTGTTAGTAGGTGATAAACTGCTGT